>QJPP01001163.1:0-665707 GCA_003996215.1 Jaltomata sinuosa | reverse complement strand
TATTGGTATCATGAAAAACTGATGATTGTCTCATTGAAGGACTGAAGCAGTACTTCATGATACCATGACAATATATAAGTATACTGTGATAGTATCATGGTATATTATGGAGTATCTCATTGAAGGACTGAAGCAGTCCTCCATGATACCAAGGCAGTGTATAGATATACTATGATGTTATCATGGAGGATTGATGAGTGAATTATTGAAGGATGATATCATATTAGTATATAGATATACTGTGATGGTATCATGAAGGACTGAGAAGTGTCTCATTGAATGATTGAAGCAGTCATCCATGATACCATATCAATATAGAGATATACTGTCATGGTATCATGAAAGATTTGACAGTATCAAGGACTGAAGCATATCTTAAAGAAAAAAAGCAAAAAAAAAAGTTAATGAAATTAGATTATGGAGAAAAAAAAGAGAATTAAATAACATTAAAAAAACATGAAAATTAAATAAAAAGGAGTCAAAATTGAGTATAAAATTAGATCATGGTGAGAAAATAGAGAATAATATGATTTGAGAGAGAAAAAAAAGGAATGAAAAAGGAGGAAAAAAAATAAAGAAATATACGAGAGAGAAAAAGGAGAAAGAAAGGAAAAAGAAAAGAAAAGGAGTAGATAAAATTTTAAAAAAATGAACGAAATTATTAATGTTTTTCTCTTAATTATTTCTTGTTTACTTTTAAAAAAAAAGAGTTTAGTCCTATATGATACCGATATAGTATCATATATGACAAGGTATCACAGAGGGGAGGGCATTTCCTTTAATTATTAGAGGGGTATTTTACTGTAAATATTTTGCTCATACGGGGAAACTATGTACTTTTTCCTAATTATTTTTAATATATATTTAGCTACATAAAATATATTTTCTATATTTTTGAGACGCAAAATCACTAATAATTTTTTTTAATTGACAATATAGTTAATCTATTTAATTTCTCTTGAGACATTATCGATCTTAGGTAAGACTTTATCAATTTCAATTTTGAAAAACTTCTTTCGCCTAAGGCAACCGTTATAGGAATCGTCAATATTATTCTATAAGCAATATAGCCATTGAGAAAAGAATCAAGTCGATCACAGTATTCTCTTCTACTTTTACTATCTCCCTTAACTCTTTCAATTCAGAAAATATGGGTTTGTCTCCTCTTTTTATGCTAACAAAATATTTCAATAAAAAATGTTATAATACATATATATATATCTATTTATATATAAAAATATTTAGGGGAGGGGGGGGGGGGGGATAACAATAGGACCCTAGATGATTGTCTAACTGGCCTAAAGGTTGAGAAGCCCCTGACTATAAAGTGATTCGTCCATCTTATAGATAAATACTTTTAGAGAAGTTTAAAATTTTAAATATACATGTCCAAGTCAATCCCAAATTAAGCAATATATAAGTATATCTTCAATTATAAAGGGAGAAATAACG
Source organism: Jaltomata sinuosa (assembly GCA_003996215.1). Classification (NCBI taxonomy): domain Eukaryota; kingdom Viridiplantae; phylum Streptophyta; class Magnoliopsida; order Solanales; family Solanaceae; genus Jaltomata; species Jaltomata sinuosa. The sequence goes on along the minus strand of QJPP01001163.1, from coordinate 664,255 downwards.
TCTAGTAAAAAGAACGAACTAAACCATGACACGAAGTAAAATTGAGATCGAAGAAATGCTTGTAATAATACGGGAAAATTGGGAGAAGTAGCTCCCGATATGTCAATGATATGCCTTGATGCCTGCCTGTCAAAGTTGAACCGCTATCGGGTACCCTACAGGGCTTTTTACCCCGAAAAGACCACCTTATAGCTAGACATCTCCATAATGACTTTGGAGAGGTCAACAATCATTCTCGAGCCGTGCGCTCACCTATCCCAATCAGTCCCAAACAAAGCGTCAATGCATAGGTATATCTTACTAGGTAGCCTTTTTAGTATTAAGCATGTAGTCATTTCACATTGATGTGATGATTAGACTTTTGTGGTCTATAAAAGAAGCCTTCTAAAAGAATAGAAGACATCAGAATATTACAGAAAGCAAGATATTAGTTTTTTGATCTTCTTCCCTTATAATTTTCATGGGAGAAGACTCTTGACCTTCTTGACACTCATACTTTCTTTCTCTTCTAACAAATTATATTCTTATACTGATTCACTGCCTTGGTGTTTTACCTAACAGAAATGAATTTGATAGACCTTAACTCACATGTCTTTAACTCTTTTTTACAAATTTTACTATTAATTAAAAAATAATTTTTTTGATAAACAATTTGGCATTATCTATTGGGATATATAGGCAACTATGGTGTTCTTTTCTGATTCTCAAACAACACATACACAAGACATCTAGTTTGTGGAATTAAATTTTTTTATTTTCCAGTGAAATAGAATTGACTTGGAGTAATTTTTTATTTGCAAAGGTGTCAATAATTTTTGCTACTATTAACAGGTACATAATCATTGTTTTTGTTATGAATTTTCTTATATTTTCAAATGATCATTTGTAAGACCTAAAACCATAAAATAATTATATTAAATATTTTTTTTAACCAAAATCGGGCTATAAGCCTTTTTATTAAATAAAACAAAAGAAATATTTACATGACCAGGCCCAAAAGTGGCTTTGTCCAATAACTAAAAACAAACAAGACAAACGGGTCAACACAAAGCAGATAGAAACGATTTAGGAAAGTTGAGGTTTTGCTAGTCTTCTCCTCGATGTCATTTCGCCTCTTTTAAACCTCGCTTTATTTCTGCTCCGATGATGTTGTTGTCTTGATCAAAGTAATGGAGATCTAGCTGGTTCAGAGCTAGTAGGCGTCCATATAACTCGTAGTGGCTAAGGAGTGAGAGAGACCACTGTGTCTGGTCCTTGAGGCTAGAAATCTGATGGGTTAAGAGAGATTTAGGTGTATTTCACCTAGGCGTTTAAAATTCTCACAAACGCCGTGAAATCATCCTAATCAGAGACTTCTCCTTCTCTATTGACCCTAGATCCGTGCCTCTCAAACCCAGATGAGTGCCATCTTACCTCCTTATTAGAGAGCTCATTTCTCAAAATGGTCCATTTTTTCACCCTATTCTTTTTCCTTGACAGGTTGAGCCCAACCAGGGAGCTAATACCACTGTCTAAGGAATAGGAACAAGATGATCTGAGTCGACCGCATCCCTTGGGTATGTTATCTTCCCTGAACTCTGTATACCGTGTTTCTTATTGAGACCATGCTTGACCTTGCTGTTGTTTGCTGATCCTTCCCTCCTATTGATAATCCCATTTTGGAGCTTTTTGATTCTGAGGTTAGGTATTTGACTTTTATCCATGTTTAGCAATGTTTTAGCTTCTCTAGGTAGCTCCTGAAATGTTATATATATGATTTTCTCTGTTCCTACAAAAAAGAAAACTCTGTTAGCAATAAAGTCTGTCATTTTGTTGCCTTCTCTGAGAGTATGGGCCACTTCCACCTCTCCCTTATTCATTATGGCTTGAATACCCCTTATCCCTGTAGCAATTGCCCAGGGGATTTTCCAGGTTCCCTCTAGGTAATTTTTAACAGCAAGTGAGTCTGTCTCCAATATTAGAGGTAGAAGGGTGTTCTCTATGCAGTACTCCAGTCCCATCCTCAAGGCCACTAACTCATCCATAAGGTTGTTGGTGTCCTTAATCCTAGAGCCTTCAGCATGCACCAAATCCCCTAGGTCATCCCTAATGCAAAAAGCACAAGAGCTAGGCCCTGGGTTCCCTTTAGAAGCCCCATTCGAATTACATTTGAAATGGACTACTCTTGGCCGCCTCCAATATATCACATTGCAGCCTATTTTAGGAGTATAATCATTCAAGAAATGAACTAGTTCAGGCCATGTAACAGGGGTGTGTTTTAACCAAGGAAATAGGAACTTGGTCAAGTGCACTAAGTTCCTGGTAATTTCCACAATCATGCTCATTTCATACATCTTGCCCCCATGTTTAATTACATTCCTCCTTTTCCAAATTTGCCACAAGATGAACATAGGTACAACCTTGAGAATAGGGTCAAGTTTAGCTGTGGTGGAGGCATTCCACCATTTATAAACACTGGCTTTGAATTGTAAGAAAGGACCCTCTAACTCTGTATAACCTGCAAAAAACCTCCAGATTCTGTTAGCTATGCAACACTTCATGAATAGGTGTTCAATAGATTCTTGACACCCTTCCTCACAGCAACAACACACCATTTCATCACAGACCTTGTTCCTGATAAGAATTTCCCCCTCATGCAATCTTTTCTTCCATAATCTCCATAAGAAAAAGACACTTTGAAGGGAATTCCCTTCAACCATATTCTACTGAAACACAACAATTTCACTTCCTTGTCTCTTATGGTGTCCCAAGCTGAGCCTACACTAAACATCCCCGATGGGGTCAGCATCCACCATGCTTTGTCATATTGGTCATCTTCTGTTTGAACCTGTATGTTTTGAGCTATTCTACTCACCTCCTCACCAAAATTCATGTCCAGTAGTTCTGCATTCCATCCTCCATTTGTAAAGCACTATTGTACCTCTTCAAGCTGTTGGTTTTTAGCATGGGTTTAGAGGCAGGTAGTAATAAAGGGCCCCCATTTGTGTCCAATTATCATACCATACACTGGATTGACCACCTCTAGGTTCCTACCAGATTTCTTAATCAAACATATCCCTGGCTTCTATCATGTGCTTCCAGGTCAGGGATCCTCCCTTCTATTCCACCAATTGAGGCCTTTTTTTTTTGCAGTATTTAGTCCACATAAAGTTTGTCCATAGAGACTTCTGTGTTCTAAATATCCACCATATCTTTGCAAAAAGAGATTTTGAAACATCAAACATGGATCTAAAACCCAGGCCACCTTCATCTTTGGATTTGCAGATATCTTTCCAGGCTACCCAGTGTTTGGTTCTTCCTCCCTCCTTGAAGTTCCATAAATCTAGCAAAGATTCTATGTAAATCATGAATAATACACTTTGGAGGGGTTATTGTAGATAGAAGATAAATGGGGATACTACTCAGAACATTATTGATTAATACTGCCTTACAACCAAAAGATAGCATTTTCCCTTTCCATGCTTGCAATTTATTGTGCACCTTCTTCAGAAGTTCTGTGAAATGTACCTTTCTCTTTTTGGCATGCCCAATTGGGCATCCTAGATACATTAGAGGAAATTTCTCTCTTTTAAATCTAGTACTCTCTTCAACCTCCTTGATGTGAGCATGTGCTGTTTTGTGATATGCAAAGAAAGCACTTTTATTCATATTAATCAGCTGTCCAGATTGATCTTCATAGTCTTTAAGAATTTTCATTATCATTTTCAAAGACTTGCTATCAGAAGAGGTAAAGATGATAGTATCATCAGCATATGCTAGATGATTAATATTATCACTCCACTTTGGCATGCCAAAACTCTTGTAGTCTGCTTCTATAAATAGAGAATTTAGTGCTCCAGTTAGGACCTCAGCAGAAAGGATGAATAGAGCTGGTGAGAGAGGGTCACCCTTTTTCACACCCCTAGTAGAATAAAAAAATCCATAAGCCTGGCCATTTATCAAAATAGAATACCAGTTGTTAGCTACCAGCCTCCAGATCTTATCCACCACTCCTGAGTTAAACCTCATTTTGGCGAGGACCTTCATCAGAAATGTCCAATCCACCCTATCATAAGCTTTTTCCATATCCAGCTTGATCACTACATTTGCTAGCTTTCTCCTTTTACGGATATCTGAGATAATCTCTTGTGCAAGGAGCATATTTTCTGTGATGTTCCTGCCCTTCACAAAACTTGACTGGTTCTTGGAAATATTGTTAGGAAGAAGATCTTCTAATCTATCATGCAGGATTCTTGGAAATAATGTTCTTCCTGATCCTGATTATTCTTCTTCTGTCCTTCTTCTTTGTTATTTCTTTTTGATGTGCCTGTTTTGACATTGCTAGGTGCTGCTCCTTCGTTGCTGTCATCAACAGTGATGGGCTTTGGCTGATTTTGGTTACTGTTATGGTGCTGTTGTAATATTACTGTGGATTCAGAGTTGCTGGGGAAAGCCTTTTCCACCCATTCTTTGGTACTACCATATGCTATCCCTTTCTCTTTGTGCTTCCCTTGATCTTCATCCTCATTCTCTAGAGCCCCAAAGAGGTTATCAATGGTTATATGTGTGCTCACTTCTACTGCCTTGGTATTCATAAGCTCTCCTTTTTTAAATATGAAGACTCTCTTTGTGGGATTCCATTTGCTAATAACAGCTCCTTTGTAGTATTGTTTTGGGTCCTGAATCTCTGTGTCTGCTTCTCCATCCGTTTCATATTTTCCTTTTGTAACTCTGGGTGTAGAATTCTGCATTTTTCCTCCTTGTGGCCCTGTAGTTTACATCTCTTGCAGTAGGCAGGGAGAGAGTCATACTGAATTTTGACTTTAACTACACTTTTCATCTGATTGTTGTCATATACTATCTCCATTTGCACATATTCAGGTTTGTTAGCTAGCAAATCCAACTGGACCTTCACCCTGGCACAACTTGGGCGAGTATTGTTAATGGTAGCAAGATCCAGGTGAAGTGGTTTCCTAACAGCTGAGGCTAATGAGAAGAGGACCTTTTTGACATAGTACGTGGGGAGGAGCTCTGGTAATGATATCCAAGTAGTGACCTGAGTTGTTTCTTCCGAAGCCTTGAAGTTAGCATCATAAATGAAGGGCCTCATTTGATATGCGTAGCCATCTTTGACAATTATGTAATAAACGTTCTTAGACAATATGTTAATGAAATCTTCTGCACACTCGAATCTCATTAGTACATGTCTATTTCTAAGCAAACCAATCTTACAATCTCCTGTTATGCCACACTGCTTTGGGATCAAATCTCTTAATTCAGAAATCTCGGGCCACCCATATGAGAATTTGCCCACTACTGCATATTGAAGATCTTCAATTATATTCATTCTATTAACTTCATTCGCCATCCATGTAACCGTGGGGATGCCATCAACCATTGTCGTCTTCTTCATTGGAATGGGTTCAACACCATTCTTTGGCTTAGTCTCCATGAGTTTAGGGCCATTGATTTTGGTAATATCTGCATAGTTGCTCTTTGGGCTTAACGATTCTAGATTATCAGGGTTATTTGGGGTGGGGTTGTGAGTGGAAGGCTTGATAGGAAGAGGGGGGGGGGGAATTGGGTCGAGGAGGTGGGGTCTAGTCCAGCCTTCGATGGCGGCTGGCCGCCTTTCGGCACCATAGCCAGTCAAGGATAGGGTAGGGTTTCAGAGGGTTAAAAGACTCGCAAATTCTAAAATAGACAAATAAAAAGAACTGAGGGAGTATTCTAGAGCTCCCATGATTTGCATCTATCTTTGATCCAAACAATAAATGTAGGTGTAGGTGGTCGGTCCTAAGAGAATGTGGCAAAGACAGCTGTGAGGTAGGTGATGACTTGCCTCGCAAGCTTTGGTTGAAAAGCTGCAATATTGTACCTGGCAATTTGGATCAGCTAGCTTATCAGGGGAAAAAGAATCATCGACTTTGTTGGAGAGTTCCTACAATTAGAGGCGGATTTCAAATTGTTGGTTCTGAATTTTAAGAGAAGACATTAAGAAGGTTACTATAATTTGCTTTTTTCAATTATTAGTTATTTTTTTTTCGAATAAAAAACTACATATAGAAAAAAAAAACAGCCTATGAGAAACTGAGTGTATTGTATATTCTCTTTTTTTTTTTTTTTTTTTAAAAAACTAGTTTTATGTTGTTTTTTTTAAGAAGAAAAATTGCATATGGAAAAAACAAAAAACCTATGAGGAACACAGAGCATATATAGCAAAAAGTTAACAAAAAAAATATGCAGGTAACAAGTTTCGAACCCATATCTCGCGGAAACAAGAAGACCTGCGCTCTGCGCGCGTACCACTAAGCCATCAGCAAATCTATGTATATGGGTTCACACGTAAATGTATATATAGTTTTTCTTGATTTTTTTAGTATAAATATAGGATCTATGCAAAAGCTACTAAGTTCGCTCGAACCCCTCCTGTTACACTGTAGCTCCGCCCCTGCCTACAATACATACATACAATGCAATCTCTCTCTAGCAATTTCTATTTCTATAGAAAATGTCTTTTCATATAATATTAACGCTCAGAAAGCTCTGAATTTGTTTCTCTGTCGCATGAAATTAATATTAATGCTCTTTAACTTTCACATGCATAATTGGTAATTCGATTGGCCCCTATATACAACTGTTACAGTGTCCGCTTAATCAGTTTAGTTTGGCCAATAGGTGCTGTTTGACCACTAAGTTAGTTTTACGATATGAATATATTATCGTAAAAAATAAACAAAGTGAATTACTTGCTTCCATTGTCTCTTTCAATAAACAAAGTGAAATACTAATTCGCTACTTAACTAATTTGATGTTATTACCAACGTACTTAGCAACAAGGAGTTGAATATTTTGTCTTCGGGTGAAATATAATGTTCATATATTCAACCCTGTCACACTCATAGATCGTCTGCGCTACTCAAAGTCTATATTTGTTTGCTTCTACCATGACAATTTTCAGAAAATGACAGCGAACTTGTATGGTCCATTATCTTTTATGCCTATGTACACAACGTGTTTGATAAGATTGTTGGAATTTCTCCCTTCTAATTTCTAGGAAATTATGCAACCAAGACATTTAAAAAAAGTAAATATTTACTAACCTTTTTTTTATAAACATGTTTAACTATTAAATTTATAAACACCAATGGGAGGTATTGGTTACATTAATTAAGTACCTTGATATCTTGGAAAAAGATACTCCCTCCGTTCAAAATTACTTGTCACTTTTTGACTTGGCACATCCATTAAGACAACAATAATTGACATGGTAACTTTACCATATTGCCCCTATTAATTGGTACTAGTTGAAATTGACCATTTGGAATTTCAAAAAATCTTAGTAGTTAAATCAAGGGTAAAACAGAAAATTTTATTTTGTATTTTCTTGATATGTCAAAAATAACAAGTAAAAATGGAAATGAAAAATAAAAATAAGTGACAAGTAATTTTGAATGGAGGGAGTACTGATGTATAACATGTTATAGTTTCGAATATGTAAATATTTTCTTTTTTATCTATTCAGTGCATAAAATGTTAATTCAAAGTAAAAATATACTCTACTAATTAGACCTTTCACGTAAGTCAATTTGAGGAATTAGTTTGATAGTGAAATTAAAGAAGCACGCGAGTAATCAAACTTAACTAAGTAGACGTGATGCTGCCATCTTAATAGCGTGTGCAAAGTCTGAGTACCCGGATGATTTGATTTGGTCATAGAATGCTTGGTTCTATTGTTTAAAATTGTTGAATTATTGGTGTGATACTTGTTGCCAAGTGCATTGCACACGTATTGTTCTGCGAATCACATGCTTAATACACAAGAAGACAAGGGATTGAAAAATCCCAAGTGTTTCCCTATGCATTTTGCATGTGCAGCATAGACCTGTACGTGCGAAATGCACAAGGAACCGCACCTTGTGAAAAAAATGGCTGCAGTTCACTATTTCAAGAGGCGAAGTGGTGTGCGATGTGCACCCTGGCTGATGCGGTCTGCACCAGCTTCACACCTCAGTGCAGAAATTCCTGTAAGTTTCTGGTAGCTTATGCGATGTCACGTGCGACGCGCACTATGCTTTGTGTGGTCCGCACGTGGTGCGCATGAGCCATCAGTTACCTACTTAATTTTTATCCTTCTTTGCTATCCTCCTTTTTAGTTATTACCTTCTTTTAAATTGTGTATAGATGCTGGGTTCCTACTGCTAACCTCCATTTGTAGGAATATACCTTCCAATAAGCATCACCAAAAGAGGCGAGCTACAAATCGCTCTTCCACATCTATAAATATGGGCTTGCCTGTATAGGATGAGGGTCCTACTAAGTCTGAAATCTGATTTGGCCTCGAGGAGATGGAGGCATACTATCTGAAATTTTGGGCGAAGCAATCATTTGTGGAAGAAAAAAGGTTTGAGGTGGAAGCATTCGAAGCGGAGTTCCCTAACATACCCAGACAATTCTGTAAAAGAGCCTGGGAACATTTCACCAAAACTCCAGGCCCATACATCCCTGAGTTGGTATCGGAGTTTTATGCATCATATCGGGCCAGACAGGACATTCTGAAACATAAGGGCATGGAAAACAAGATACCATGGCTTGATTCAGTGTTAGTAAGAGGCAAGGAGACAGATATCACCCCAACAACCATCCATTTTATCATATGTGATGATGAACCAATTTCGAAGTCAATATATATGGAGTATGTGGCTACAAAGGAAGACTAATACGAGTGGGTTGCTAGTGTCATCGTAGAAGGGACCCTTTTTTGGGCCATCTCAAAAGGACGCATCTACCGATCAGATCTTAAGTTTGAAGCTCAGATGTGGTTGGACTTTGTATGGACATGACTTATCCCAACTAGTCACACCACCAAAGTGACTATAAAGGTGGCTATTCTTATTGAATACATCATGTCTAGATTCTAACTACATGAAGGGGAAATCATTGCCGACTAACTTAAGCGGAGAGCTAGACACGAGTCCACCTCCATGGCCTTTCCTATTATCATATCACTCCTCTGTTTTCAGGTAAACTGCCCTATGTTTCGTTCAGTAGATAAGACTATCCAAGCTAATGGCATGGTCCACTTTGATACAAGGCAGGATACAGATGCTCCGTATGTTAAGAAAAAGCACCTTGCTCACAGTGCCATGTCAGTCATTGTCCATGCTGAGAGTGTTACTCATGATCATTTGGACACTTCCTCCCACTCTTAAGAAGCATCAAACACTGTATACGTGACTTATCAAGTCACGTAATCTCCAAGAAAATTTCTCAAGCTCAGTCAACTTACTCACAAAAATGAAGAGAGCATAGAAAGGATGGCAAAGGACATTCCATGCATGATTCAATATGCCATTAAATCGGCTTTGAAGCCAATAGTGTCAAGTTTGAGCACGCTTTGTGCTAAAATGGATATCATGGAAGTGGAGGTTGATGAGCTTAGGCAAGTGATACCACATGTTGAGCGAAAGATTCCTAATTGGTATCTTAATCTACTGGCCCTGAATTCTATGTACTCTCCAAGGGTTGCTAGCCTTCCCAATGATTGGTGCACAGGTTGGGACCCCAATGATGTCGGAAGTGCATCCGAAATTCAAGAAGTATTTGATGCTCCATTAGCCTAGAAATATTCGGATCCTCCTGATTCACTTGTGCCTAAATGGAGGCATCTACCTACGCCAAGTTGGACTGCACCGCTACCTTTTTATCATGAGTTGATGACCACCGAGATCAAATAGTTCATGGATGACCCTTTTGGGTCCCTTCAACTGCCATGGGACCCTGCAATACCCCCATTGGTGGGTTTTCAAATTGACCCAATGCATGCCTACATCCCCGGCATCATCACTACCTCAGTCTCATAGGCCACCTCTGCGAGTTTACTCAAGGAGGCATCGTCACCACCATTAGCATCACCGGGGAGTTTTTGCACTCATTCTCATCTGTATAATTTTTTATTATGCATCGAGGGCTATGCGTACTTTATGTTTGGGGTCTGTCTGTAATTATTCATGATGCTTGATTTGCCTTTTGTCCCTGTGCTTAATTGTGCTCTCGCTGGACTTGATGTTTAATGCCTTTTGATTTTATGCTTAATTGTGCCCTCGCCGGGCTAGATTTTTTTTGAAATATTGATTGTGTGCTGAGTTAGTCTTACACGATTCTATTGTCTCGCTACCCATGCCTTGCAAATGCACTAAGGGCCTACTCCGAGGCTTATTTTTTAAATGATTCATGAGCGCGCAAATTCGGTAGTCGCCTTGTTATAGTAGCTTAGCAATAAACTCCAAGGGTTTTCTTAATACCACGGTTCTTTCCCAAAGAGCAAATATTTTTTCTTTATTTTCTTTTCTTTTATTTTTGTGTCAAACCGGGTTGGTGTCTCCCTATGATAGATTGAGAGGCGACTTTCTTAAGGGAAAATGCCAAGTTTTAGTTTAATTTGAGTCCGTGCTTTGCTTGTCTCAAAATGGACCCACCGAATTTTTTTCTTGGCAAGATGTTTTTGGAAATGAAAGGAAAGAGGGAAAATGAATTTTTCATTAAAGCATTCTCTTGTCATGACTTGCACACTTTCGGTTTGGCTTGATTGATTCCCAAACGAGTGTGTAATGAACTCGGAATAGCTTGTCAAAAGTCATTTGTCCCAATTGATCTTGAGACCAATGTTGAAAGTTTTTGTGAGGTGATGCCATGTGTGGTGAGGATATACCTTGATTCTCGTGCATGCATGTCATGTAGAACTTGCCTCGAATGTAATTCAAGGCAAAATTCTAGATGTGACCGAGCTTGAAAGATGATCTTGGGCCCTTTTTGAATAGCCACTTCACCCAAATGACTTCTCTTAAAATCAATCCTAATGAACCCCTTTTGAGATTGTGACCGTTCTTTGGCACCTTGTTCGATACCTTAACCTTTTTAGAACCTCTATCTTGGCACCAGTCCTTCCTAATGGCTTGAAAGTAAAATGCAGGCTAAAAGCCTAAGTTTGGGGGTGGGGGAATGAAATGACAACATAGGCAAAAGCCTAAGTTTGGGGGTGTATATGCTTAATGTGGAGAAAAAATGGAATGCACTTCAAGTGCAAGGTAGCACCTTATGTTGAATTGAAAATTGCTCCAAAAGTTCAATCCATTGAGCAAAATGATAATAAAAGAATTGGTGCTACCAAGCGAAGGTGTTACAAGGAGGTTGAATGATAAAAAAAATTTTAAAATGGAAAAGCTTGGGTTGTGTGAGGGAGAAATAAGGTTAAGACAAAGTTCAAAAATGTGAGCGGTGTTCAAAAATGATAAGAAAGAGCGTTAGGGAGATTTAGTCACTTGAGCCAAATATAATCCTCACCTTAGCCCTAGCCAACATCATAATCCGCAAGTCCTTAGTGATTTCGAGCTTGGCCACTCTACATTACTGGAAATTTACATGAATGGAAAGTGTCATGACCCGATTTCTCAGTCATGATGGCACCTACAACCCCCCAGTAAGTGAACCAATCCCCGTAGCCCGGAACGGTTAGTAATAGGCCACATTCGATCAACTTAAATGGAAGAACAATTTAATAAGAAGAAGCAAGGGAACAAGATGAAGAAAATAGATAACAGGAGTAATATATAGAATGCGGAAGCTAAACCAAACCCTAAACCTGGTATCATAGCGTATAAGAGCCGGATTTACATAAGGAGTACAAAGGGTCTAAAATAATATATACAAAGTTGTCTACGAGTAGAAATAGAGTACATAATCAAAATATAAACTAAAAGCTAAGCTCTGGTCGCCAAGAGCTCACCCTCAGTCTGTAATATCACAAAAGCAGCTCCTCGCACGAGTCTCCAACGAGCTAACGATGATAGCCCACACTAGGATCTACACCAGAACATACAGAGTGTAGTATGAGCACCAAATGTGAAGCATAAGGTACCCAGTAGGTATCATAGGCCAACTGGGCACATATAAGATAAAAGCGTAGTAACAGAAAGAATAGAAGCAAGTATTCATGGAAATCCATGAAAAAGTACACAGGAACTAGCCTAGAGGAAAGACAACAGAAACAACATGCAAGGCTAGCACATAGAATACATACACAATAGGCACAAATCATAGTAAGAGACGACGCACCTGGGATCCTCACAAAAACAGTATATATATATACAAGTTTTAGAAGTGGACGGTATACCGGTAACCTCAAGTATAAGGAATGGGAGAGAAGAGTAAGGACATGCATGCTCGGAAAACAGGAATCAATAACCAAACCAATTATATCAATCTCAATTCCGGAAACTAACAACCTAGCAGTATACAATCTCATAATTATAACAGTAGTAAGGGATACCACCGTGATAAAGTAACAAGAGTCTACCTACAGTCTCCCGGCCGCCCATACAACCAAGGAATGCAAACAAGTGAAAACAAACCCTTCGGCCGCCAATACAACCGGAGCGTACACTCAACAAACAACAAAAAACAAACAAGGGTGGAGCCTCAAACAATGAATGATATGATGCATGAAGATCTCAGGGTGAAATGGTAACTTTGTATGTACCTCTTCCGGTGCCGATCGGGCCCAGCAGGTAGGTTCCATGGAAGGACACTGCCCATATACCTCTACTCCGTCGTATACCCTTCCTCTGGCACACGCATCCCTAGGCCCCAGGTTCAGAATGACAAGGTCCATGGAGGTCCTGGACCCCATACTAAAACTCAGTATCAAAAACATATCATCCAGAAGCAAGTCCGAGTTCAAGCTAGAGACCCAGTCTCGAATATGCATGCCTAGACCTGTCCAGGACTAAAGTAGTAGAAAATGTCTCAAGAACCTCTCCAAGGGTGCTCGGGGCATAGCCGAGTCTAAAACAGTAGAAAGTCAACTCAGATGCTCGGTCTGACCAAGGCTAAAGTCATCTCAAATCAGTAAAAAAACTCAACTAGCACCCAGGCCTTATCGAGTCTAGCATTAATAGTAAAACTGGTGATAGAAATCATAATTTAACTTTTTTTACCCCAAGAAGATCCACAAGTTAAGTCAAACCATTTCCAATTCATTTTCGTCGAAAACGAGCCCCTGGGGTCATGTAAAGTTTAGAAAAACAATTCCAGTAGGCCCAAAGCCAAAACCATCGTAAAACGTGGATAAATCCTCTTTATATGCATGGAAATGATATGATCAAACACAAAGAGCCACCCAGCAGCTCACAATCGACGTATCGGCCCTGCACAGGCCCACATCTACTCAGTAAGCATAACCAGTCTAGAAGGCTATTTCTATGTCCGGGACACGCAGACATTCCCAATAACCCACCTTCTATGTTCCAGAGTCAACAAGGCCTCACAGGACCACAAGGGTGAATAAAACGTATCAAGCAAGTACTACAAACATCGGAGGAAGGAAAATAGGTGGAGATGAATAAAACGGTCAAGGTCTGTGGTACCAACCTAGTAACCCAACCCAAGGATGCTAGCTAGTATAATTTTATCTGATATATGCTAAGTCTAGGAAGTTTAGACCATAACCTACCTAACGTATGACGACAAGCTGCAAGGACAATGATATCCAAGCCCGAAACACTTCGAGGACTCCCGGATGATAATCCAACTATCAACAACATAATAAACACGTCAAGATAAGTCTAACGTTACCCATATTACTATAATGATAGCCGAGATGATATTTGGGTCACCAGCGAACCTGTGGGCCTCGTAATCCAAAATTGAAAACGAAAAGAAGCACGATGACCACAACAAATCCAAGAAGACACGCTCCAAAATTGAGCACAATTGGCCAAGAGAAGGGCGCCAAAACAACCCACTCAAGATGAGGCTTAAAGATAGAATTTAAGAGCAAAAATCGAAAATTAGGCAAGAATTACTTACCACAAAGCTAGAATTTAAGCCAAGATGGAGAATTCTTCGAACCCACGAACATGCACGAGCTATGAGGCAACCACTACAACAACTTTCAAGCTTTTGGAATTTAGCAACAATGGTGGATTTTAGAGAAAACCAAAAGGAAGCAAGTTAGGGAAGATGACTTACCAAGAGACGAATAAGAACAGATTTATGATGAACAACAATTTCCCCAAGGTTAGAACTGGTATTGGAGAAATTTGGGAGAGGGTTTAAGTGTTTGGAATTGGGAAAAGTTGAGCTAAAATGCTCGAAAAATGAAACAAGGCAATATATAGTTGTAGGGAATTGGCCAGCGCCAATGGTGCCCAGGCAGCGCTATCACACTGGCCAGCCGAAACACGTATGAGTGCGATCGCGCTAGGCCAGCACCGATGGCGCTAAAGGCCTTACCTGCAACATTTTTCTTCAACTCTTGAAAACTCCACGGATCATTCCAGGAAAAATCAGAAACCGATATTCAAAAACCAATAATGCTAATAGAGTGGAAACAACGTTCCGGACTCAACGAAATCGATGAAACTTGTATACGAGGTCATTTCAGAGAAATGTTGATCCAAGTCAACACTAACGAATAAGAACCCAAAGGCTCGAAATGAGCCCAGCTCACCCAAAACCCTGACCAACCATCTTCCTAACCCAAACTCATCATTCTGGAGCTGATGGAATCATCAGATTTTGAATCCGACACTCCAATCATCGAAAGCCACCCAAAGTTATACTTTCAACTCTAAATAGCCTGAAAACAGAGAAAACAACACAAAACCCACACCGGAAGTTCTCAAGCCTCAACTAAAGGTCCAACTAGACCAAACTCAACGCTTCGAACTAACAGAACTGTCAGAATTCAATTCTAAGAACATTAGCTAAGAATGTTGACTAAAGACAATGATATTCTAAGTTAAAGCTCTAAAATAGAAAAAAGGGCAAAACAATCAAACGAATGTCCATGGCACCAAACTACCGGTCCCAACAAGCCATAAATGACTCGAGGTTGCTACAGGAAAGCTCTAGCAGTACAATGAATGCATAAACGCGAAGATGACCTGAAGGGTCATCACAACATCCACTACTAAGAAGACTTTCGTCCTCGAAAGTCAAGAAGAAGGGAGTACCTGAAGGCTTGAACAACTGCGGATACTGAGCACACAACTCACTCTCGGTCTCCCAAGTAGCCTTCTCGACCGGATGGAGCCTCCACTGAACTTTCATGAACAAAATCTCCCTAGATCTCAACCTCCTAATATCCTTGGCCAGAATAACAATCAGCTCCTCAACACAAGATAAACTCTTATCCAACTGAACTGAATCCCAATGCAATACATGAGACTAATCTGGAACATATCGATGCAACACCAAGACATGGAAAACTGGGTGAACAACTGAAAATATCGAAGGCAAGGCTAACATGTAGGCAACACTACCAAACCTCTGTAGAATCTCTAACGGCCTAATAAACATGGGGCTAAGCTTGCCCCATCAACCAAATCTCATCACACTCTTCACAGACGATACTCGAAGGAAAACCAAGTCACCAACACTGAACTCCAAGGCACGAAGTCTACGATCAGCGTAACTTTTCTGCCTACTTTGGGCTGTTTTAAGTCTGTCCTGAATCAAATGGACTGGGTCCAAGGAATCTCTAAGAAAATTTGTACTCTACGGTCTGGACTCTAACCTATCGAACCTATCGATCCAACCAATCGGCGATTTGCAACCTACCATACAAAGCCTCGAAAGGTGCCATGCCAATGCTCGAATGAAAACTATTATTATAAGCAAACTCAGCTAATGGCACAAACTGATCCTATGAACCCCCAAAGTCAAGAACACAAGCCCGAAGCATGTGCTCTAGGATTTGAATAGTCCTATCAGACTAGCCATCTGTCTAAGGGTGGAAAGTAGTACTAAGCTGAACCTCTATACCCAAATCTCGCTGAATTGCCCTTCAGAATTGAGGTGTAAACAGAGTGCCGTGGTCTGAAATGATAGAAGTTGGGATCCGTGCAATCGAACAATCTCACGAAGGTAGATCTAGGCTAACTACCTCGCACCATAAGAAGTCTGAACCGATAAGAAATATGCTGACTTAGCCTATCAACAATCACCCAGATGGAATTAAAGCCACAAGAAGTACGAGGCAAACCAACAACGAAGTCCATAGTAATACCTTCCCACTTGTACTCGGGAATGGGAAGTCGCTGCATCAAGCCACTGGGTCTCATGTGCTCAAACTTCACCTACTGACAGTTCAAGCACTGAGATACAAACTCCGCCATGTGCCGCTTCATACCACACCACCAGTCAAATATTTAGACATCTTCGCCGCACCAGGTTAAATGGAGTAACTAGAACTACGTGCCTCATGGAGTATCAATTGAATCTAATCACCAACCAACGAAACACAAAGTCGACCATCAAACCTCAAAATACCATCAGACCTTAAAGTAGCCCGATTTGCCTCACCCTAAACTACCTGATCACGAAGGTCACACAGACTCTGATCCTCAAACTGTCGGCTCTGAATTTGATCAACTAGAGTAGAACGGACCTCAACACTAGAAAGAACTCTGCTAGGCTCTGACAAGTCAAGCCTAACCAATCGGTTAGCCAATGATCGGATGTTCAAGGCCAACGGTCTCTCCAAAACTGAAAGTGAAGCTAGGCTGCCCATACGCACTACCTTCCGACTCAAGGCATCTGCTACCACGTTTGCCTTACTCGGATGGTATAGAATAGTGAAATCGTAGTCCTTCAACAACTCAATCCATCTTCTCTACCTCGAGTTCAACTCCCGCTGACTCATAATATACTAAAGACTACGGTGATCGGTGAATATCTCACAATGAACTCAATATAAATAGTCCCTCCAGATCTTGAGCGCGAAGACTACCACCGCCAACTCCAAGTCATGAGTGGGGTAGTCGCACTCGTGAACCTTCAGCTGCCTCAACGCATATGCTATCACTCGAGCCTGTTGCATCAACACACAACCAAGACTAACCCCGAAAGAATCACAATACACGGAAAAACTCTGACCCTCAACCAGCAAAGTCAAAACTGGAGCTGAAGTCAATAAGGCCTTAAGCCTCTAAAAACTATCCTCGCACTGATCCGATCACTGGAATGGAATATCCTTCCTAGTTAGCATAGTCAAGGGTGATGCTATGGAAGAAAATCCCTGAATGAACCAACTGTAGTATTCTGCTAACCCAATGAAGCTGCGAACCTCAGTAGTAGTAGTAGGTCTGGGCCAATCACGGACTGCTGCAATCTTACCCGGATCAACTCTAATCCCATTCTTAGACACCACATGCCCTAGGAATGCAACTAACTCAAGCCAAAACTCGCACTTTGAGAACTTGTCATAAAGCTCATGATCTCTCAAAGTCTGAAGTACAATCCTCAAGTGCTGCTCATGCTCGTCTCTACTCCGGGAGTATAGCAGAATGTCATCAATGAAGACTATCACAAACATATCCAAGTACGGGCTAAACACCCTATGTATTAAGTCCATGAAGGCTGCGGGGGCATTAGTCAACCTAAAAGACAACACCAAGAACTCATAGTGGCCATAAATTATCCTGAATGCTGTCTTAGGGATGTCCTCCGCCCTAATCCTCAACTGATGGTAGCCGGACCTCAAATCAATCTTTGAAAACACGACGGAACCCTGAAGCTGATCAAACAAGTCATCAATCCTGGGCATTGGATACCTATTCTTCACTGTCACCTTATTCAGCTGCTGATAGTCAATACATATCCGTATCGACCCATCCTTCTTCTTCACGAAGAGAATGGGAGCACCCTAAGGAGACACACTCGGTCTAATGAACCCCTTAGCTAAAAAATCCTGGAGCTGCTCCTTATCCTCTCTTAACTCAGCAGGAGCCATACGATAGGGAGGAATAGAAATGAGCCTGGTGCTCAGCTCTAACTCAATGGAAAAATCAATATCTCTCTCAGGTGGAAGGCCTGGCAGGTCAGTAGGAAACACATCTAGGAAGTCTCTAACCATAGGAATGGACTCAGGAGACGTAGGGCCAACACTAGCATCTCAGACATATGCTAGATAAGCTAAAAACCCACGGGAAATTAACATCCTAGCTCGAAGACAAGAGATGATCCCAGACGGTGCATGGCTAACAGAACCCTTCCACAAAATCGGGGATACATCGGGCAGGAAATCTATTTATGGCAGCTTACCTTCGTACTGCTATAGTGACGATCTTGGCATAACAACCGGGGATATAACCAGTCCATGCCTAGTATCACATCAAAATCTAACATATCAAGAATCATCAAATCCACCCAAGTCTCCAAATCACCAACAGATATCATGCAAGATCTCACAATCTGATCCACTACTAAAGAATCTCCTACTAGGGTCGAAACAGAAATAGGAACAGTTAATGGCTCACTAGCCAACCCCAAACAAGGCATCAAGTAGGAAAATACATACAAATAAGTAGATCCAGGATCAATCAAAGCCATAGCAGACTGACGAACATAAATTGTACCTATAATCACAGCATCCGAGGCCTCCGCCTCTAGTCTCCCAGGGACCGCATAAAACTGACGACGACCTCCACTTACCCGACCGCCATCCCTACCACCTGCTCTGCCACATGGAGTACCACTCTACCCTGACCACCACCTTCTCGAGACGGTGGCTGAATTGAGCGAATTGGCTAAGCCGGTTGATTGGCTGGCTGTACTGTACCCTGCTGGGGGGAAATCTTTAGCAAAATGACCAACAATACCACAAGTGAAACAAGCCCCTGATAACCTACTCGGTTGGGATGAACTAGCAGAACCCGTATGTCACCACGACCTGATGCCCTAGAAGCTGTACCCCTTGATGGCTGCTCTGACCCTGATCAATTTGAGTACTACCGGATGTCTGAAGTGAAGCCTAAACTAGTCGGCTGGACTGACCTTGGTGCTGCTGTGACTGATAACCCTGGCACCACTGGCCTGAACCTCTACCACCATGTCTAGAACCACTGTAGCCACCCTAATGTCGAGGCCTTTTAGCTCTGACCTCGGTGTTATGATGACGCGAATCCTCTACAGTACAAGGATAGTCTGCAATAGCCCAGAAAGACTGACCACTAGCAACCAATATCTCTGCAGGCTCTCTAAACTCTCTCTGTAGCCCTCAAATAAATCTACAGACCCTGTCATCTTCAGTAGGCATAATCATGGCCCCAAACGGAGCAAGATGATGGAAACGAGTCTCATACTCTAAGATGGTCATAGTATCCTGAGCATGTCTAGTGAACTCCTCTCTACGACGCTCCCGGTCACTCTAGGGTAAGAACTTGGCCATAAAGGCCTGATAGAACTCAGACCATGACAACCGAGGTGACAAAGATGGTCTACAAGCAACTTGAGCCCTCCACCATAACTTAGTTGGACCCTCCAACTGATATGTAGTATATCCAACTCTGTGAGTCTCTAGCAACCCCAGATGGTGTAACATCTCCTCGCAGGTAGTAATAAAGTTATGTGGGTCCTGACCCAGTGTACCAGCAAACCTTGGCGGTGCCAACCTCAAAAATCTACCCAAGGCCTTCTGCTCTCCATCTTTCATAGTTGGGCAAGGAGCAAATGGTTGTGCAACCGATGGAATCGGAACAACCTCAGCACGTTAGCCGTAGTAGAAGGCTGCGCTCCTAAGCTCTAAACACCTAAGGCTGCCCCCTGAGCGGATGTCTGTGCTACTTCAAAAAGTCTCTACCCTATCATACCCAATAGCTGAAGTAGCAAACCCCGAATATCCAAAGACTGAGCTGGGGCTGAGGCTGGCACAAAAACTAGTGCTGGAACTGGCACTGGAGCTGGTGGTACCTGGGCTGCCCCTTGGTCCATGTGCTGCTGCTCAGGAATGA
Organism: Jaltomata sinuosa; assembly: GCA_003996215.1. NCBI lineage: Eukaryota > Viridiplantae > Streptophyta > Magnoliopsida > Solanales > Solanaceae > Jaltomata > Jaltomata sinuosa. The sequence continues at coordinate 644,483 of QJPP01001163.1, read as the reverse complement.
ACTCGGGCTCATAGTCATACTCGGGCTCGACCTCAACTCTAGCAGCTCTAGCAGGTGCCGCTACTCTGGGGCATCCACGACCTCTACCTCCACCCCTACGACTAACCCAGCCCCTACGACTACCCCAGCCCCTAGCTGGAGTCAGAGGTGCAGGGGCAGGAGGCTCTTCTCTGCCAGAAGCCGAAGATCTTATACGAATCATCTGCGGAAGAGTGAACCAGAACAAGTGAGATTTCCAGAAACTTTCAAGGGTTCTACTCACAAGATAGAAACAAGAAAAGTCTTATTTTCCTAAGATGTCACTATAGCCTCCCAAAGATTGAGTACGGACATCTCCGCCCTGATCCGCAGGACTCTACAAGACATTGGCTCCTATACCGATGACACTGGTGAACCTAGAGCTCTGATACCAAGCTGTCATGACCCAATTTCTTAGTCATGATGGCACCTACAACCCCCTAGTAGGTGAACCAACCCCCGTAGTCCAGAACGGTTAGTAATGGGCCACATTCGATCAACTTAAATGGAAGAACAGTTTAATAAGCAGAAGCAAGGGAACAAGATGAAGAAAATAGATAACATGAGTAATATATACAATATGGAAGCTATACCAAACCCAAAACCTGGTATCATAGCGTATAAGAGCTGGATCTACATAAAGAGTACAAAGGGTCCAAAATAATATATACAAAGCTGTCTCCGGGTAGAAATAGAGTAGATAATCAAAAGATAAATTAAAATCTAAGCTCCAATCGCCAAGAGCTCACCCTCAGTCTAGAATATCACAAAAGCATCTTCTGGCACGAGTCTCTAACGAGCTAACGGTGATGGTCCACACTAGGATCTGCACCAGAAGATGCAAAGTGTAGTATGAGCACCAAATGCGAAGCATAAGGTACCCAGTAGGTATCATAGGCCAACTGGGCACATATAAGATAAAAGCATAGTAACTGACAGAATAGAAGCAAGTAGTCACGAAAATCAATGAAAAGGTGCATAAGAACTAGCCCGGAGGAAAGACAACAAAAATAACATATAAGGCTAGCAAGTAGAATACATACACAATAGGAATAGATCATAGTAAGAGATGACGCACCTGGGATCCTCGCAAAAATATTATATATATATACAAGTTTTAGAAGTGGATGGTATACCGGTAACCTCACGTATAAGGAATGGGAGAGAAGAGTAAGGACAAGCATGCTCGAAAAACAAGAATTAATAACCAACCCAATCATATCAATCTAAAATCCAATAACTAACAGCCTAGCAGTATACAATCTCATATTATAACTGTAGCAGGGGATAACACCGTGATAAAGTAACAAGAGTCTACCTATAGTCCCCCGGCCGCCCATACAACCGAGGAATGCAAACAAGTGAAAATAAACCATAGGCCGCTCATAAAACTGGAGCGTACACTCAACAAATAGCAAATAAGGGTGGAGCCTCAAACAATGAATTATATGATGCATGAAGATCTCAGGGTGAAATGGTAACTCTGTATGTACCCCCTTCGGTGCCGATCGAGCCCAGCAGGTAGGTTTTATAGAAGGACACTGCTCGTATACCTCTACTCCATCGTATACATTTCCTCTGACACACACAACCTAGGCCCCAGGTTCAGAACATCAAGGTCCATGGAGGTCCCAGATCCCATACTAAAACTCAGTGTCAAAAATATGTCATTCGAAAGCAAGTCCGGGTTCAAGCTAGAGACCCAGTCTCGAATATGCATGCCTATACCCTGTCTAGGACTAAAGTAGTAGAAAATGTCTCAAGAACCCCTCCAAGGGTGCCCATGGAGTAGCTGGATCTAAAACAGTAGAAAGTCAACTCAGATGCTTGGTCCGTCCGATGCTAAAGTCTCTCAAATCAGTAAGAAAACTCAACTAGCACCCTGGCCCTGCCGAGTCTAGCATTAATAGTTAAATGATAGAAATCATAATTTAACTTTCTTTTACCGCAAGAAGATCCACAAGTTAAGTCAAACCATTTCCAATTCATTTCTATCAAAAATGGGGCACCGGGGCCATGCAAAGTTTAGAAAAATAATTCCAGTAGGCTCGAAGCCAAAACCATAGTAAGACATGGATAAATCCTCTTTATATGTATGGAAATGATATGATCAAACACAAATAGCCGCCCAGCATCTCACAATCGACCTATCGGCCCTGCACAGGCCCACAACTACTCAACAAGCATAACTAGCCTAGAAGGATATTTCTATGTTCGGGACTTGCGGACATTCCCAATAACCCACCTTCTATGTTCCAGAGTCAACAAGGCCTCACAGGACCACAAGGGTGAATAAAACGTATCAAGCAAGTACTACAAACATTGGAGGAAGAAAAGTAGGCGGACATGAATAAAACGGTCAAGGTTTGTGGTGCTAACCTAATAACCCAACCCAAGGATGCCAGCTAGTACAGTTTTATCTAATATATGCTAAGTCTAGGGAGTTTAGATCGTAACCTACCTGTCGTCCTACGACAAGATGCTGGGACAATGACATCCAAGCCTGAAACACTCTGAGGACTCCCGAATGATAATTCAACTATCAATAACATAATAAATATGTCAAGACGAGTCTAACGATACCCATATTTCTATAATGATAGCTGAGCCAAAATTTGGGTCACCAGCGGGCCCATGGACCCTGTAATCCAAAATTGAAAATAAAAAGAAGCATGACGACCATAACAAAGCCAAGAATACAGGCTCCAAAATGAGCACAATTGGCCAAGAGAAGGGTGCCAAACTAACCCACTCAAGATGAGGCTTAAAGATAGAATTTAAGTGCAAAAATTGGAAATTAGGCAAGGATTACTTACTACAAAGCCAGAATTTAAGCCAAGACGAAGAATTCTTCGAACCCACAAACATGCACGAGCTATGAGGCAACCACTATTACAACTTTCAAGCTTTTGGAATTTAGCAACAATGGTGGATTTTAGAGAAAACAAAAAGTAAGCAAGTTGGGGAAGATGACTTACCAAGAGATGAAGAAGCACGGATTTATGATGAACAACAATTTCCCCAAGGTTAGAACTGGTATTGGAGCAATCTGGGAGATGTTTAAGTGTTTGGAGTTGGTAAAAGTTGAGCTAAAATAATGGAAAAATGAAACAAGGCAATATATAGTTACAAGGAATTGACCAGCGCCAACGGTGCCTAGGCAGCGCTATTGCACTGGCCAACTGAAATGCGCATGAGCGCAATCGTGCTAGGCCAGCGCCAATGGCGCTGAAGGCCTGACCTGCAACATTTTTTTGCAACATTTGAAAACTCCACAAGGCATTCCAAGCAAAATTGGAAACCGATATTCGAAAACTAATAATGCTAATAGAGTGGAAACGATGTTCCAGACTCAATGGAATTGACAAAACTTCCATGCGAGGTCATTTTGGAGAAATGTCGACCTAAGTCAACACTAACGAATAAGAACCCAAAAGCTTGAAATGAGCCCGACTCACTCAGAACCTGGACCAACCACCTTCCTAAACCAAACTCATCATTTCAAAGCTAATGGAATCATCAGATTTCATATCCGACACTCCAATCATCAAAAGCCACCTAAAGTTACACTTTCAACTCCAAATGGCCTGAAAATAGAGAAAACAAGACAAAACCCACACTGGAAGTTCTCAAGCCTCAACTAAAGGTCCAAATAGACCAAACTCAATGCTCCAAAGCTAACAGAACTATCACAATTCAATTCTAAGCACGTTAGCTAAGAATGTTGACTAAAGTCAATGATATTCTAAGTTAAAGCTCTAAAACAGGAAAAAGGACAAAAAAATTAAACGAACGACCAGGGCACCAAACTACCAGTCTCAGCAAGCCATAAATGACTCGGGACCACTACAGGAAAGCTCTAACAATATAATAAATGCGTAATCGCGAAGATGACCAGAAGGACCATCACAGAAATCTTATGGTTTGACATGTGTGCACTTGAACTTCCTTGAGAGAGTGAGAGTCTTTTCAGTTCTCTTATAATGCCTTGTATTGTGAATTGCATGGTTGTGAGTAGAATTATCTCTTGTGGTGAGTGTTAGCACACACTCGAATCTAAATATGAAGTTTCTATTTCAATTGAGAGGAATGAATGAGACAAGTTGTGTGGCGAATCTCTAGGAAAACCTTGATGGTCCATGCCAATGACTTGAGAAGCTTTTTATCTTGTTTTGAAAGACAAATTCCCTTGATTTTGAAAGAGAGATTCCTTTGATTTTGAATGAGAATTGAAGTCCCTTTGAAAAAGTTTTAAAATGATCAATTACCTTGATAATGTGGTGGTTCAAATTGAGATGAGCATTGTAGTTGAGTCTATTTTTTGTCTTTTTGTTTATTATTTTCCTTAGCTTTTACAATAGATTAATCTTTTGTGCCTTGATTGAGTTTTAGAGCATAATTCATTCTTTACCTTATTATCTTGCTTGAAGACAAGTTCAAGTTTGGGGGTTTGATAAGTCGGTAATCTACCAAATTATTGAGCCTTTAGTCATGAAATATTGCCATGTTGTGATAAGATTTAGAGGTTCTTATGGCCTTTATTGACATGAATGCAGGTACTCTTGGTCAAAGATAGAAAATAAGGAATTGAACCCAAAAGAGCTCAAAAGGAGTTGAAGTATGAAGTGATCAAATGAGATGAAAATTCTACCTTGAGGTGCGGACCTTATTCGACACGCATAAGCATTGGTACGATTTGCACCTTCTCTGCATGAAAGACTCAAAATAAGATGAGAATATGTTAAGGGGGTGTGGCGCTCGTGTGACATGCACAAGGTAATGTGCGAACTGCACTCCATTTTGCACAAACCTGCAAGTATGATCCAAGTCTAGGGTTTAGTTAGGCAGAGCTGTGCAACGTACACAACAAGACATGTGAACCGCACGTCACAACGCACAACTCCTGAAGGGCAATTTTATCCAACTTTGTGTGACGCTTTGGGAACATTCTAAAACCCAATTTGGGCATAGTTTTTCATTGTTTTTTGAATAGTTTTCAGTTTTAAAGAAAGTTTCTCTCCCAAGGAAAGAAAGTAGGTTTCAATCTATTCACTCAATCTTCAATCTTGGACTTGTAAATTTGAGCTTGGATATTAGATTCTTGCTACAATTAATAAAAAAAAATTTGAATTTCCCTATGGGTATATTTTCTTATTCCTTTAGCATGAGTGGCTAAGTCTTCTTGTCTAGGGATGTGTTGATGATGGGTACTTGATAAAAGGTTATGGATCTTAGTTATTTGTGTTCATAATTGCTAATCTGATATGGGTCTAGTGATTTCATCATATTTTAACTCTAAAATTGGTGGTTGCAAACATTGATTTAATTTACTTGATTGTGTTCTTACTTGACAAAAGGGTTCATGATTTTGGATGTGAAATTGCTAGTAGGTACTTCAGATTCCACTTAGATTGAGGCTAAAAATAGCTCAACTCACCAAAAATACCCATTTAAGGGTCTAAGCTAGAGATAGTGTGACCTCCTCAAGCCTATATTGGTTGGTTTATGCCTAAACAATGGTGCTTGAACAAAGACAGTTGGATGAATGATTGTGTGATTGAGAGATTAACAATAATCCCTAAAACTAATGCTACCTATATTATTTAGTAAGAATTTATGCCTTTAAGCAAGTACCTTGACCCGTGTTCGAGTACCATCAAAAATATATCCCTAGTCGTCCTCTCTCTTGTTTACACCTCACATTTATTTTATTGTTTGATTTGGAATTGAATTGTGATAGATTTCCAATCCCCCCTTTTTACATTATTTGTTGTTTTGAAAATTTACCCTCATTGTGAAGTCTTTTCTATAATCTCTTTGGCTGAGCTCTAATTTCCTATGGGATCGACCCCGTCTCCCGTCGGGTAGTATAAATTTTGTTTTGCTTAACGATCGCCGATACCTTTATCTTGGAGTGTACATTTGAGCATTATCATGCAACAAACTTGACAATTTTATGAAAGATTGCCCGTCTATTAGGAAGGGAAATGGGGGCAACAGGGCCCAGTCTACAAATTCATCTGCTCTAGTAGGCCATGTTGCACAAAAGGTACTACTTCAAGGACAGATGGGAGTTAGAATTGATTGTATGCATTGTCCAGTAGTTAGGAATTGAAAACTTCTCCAGAGGTCATTAGGGTATGTTGAAAGTATTCTCTATTGATGTTTATTCTTTACTAGACCCTTGAGCTACCTTGTCCTTTGTAACTCCCTATGTTGCTATGAAGTTCATAATTAGTCCCGAACAACTCCTTGAACCTTTTTCTATTTTTACTCCTATAGGTGAGTCGGTTGTAGCTACATGAGTCTATAAAAATAGCATAGTAACCATTCACCACAGAGATAACACAGCTGACCTAGTCGAGTTTAATATGATCGATTTTGACATTATTCAAGTCATGATTGGTTGTATCCTGTCATGCCTCAGTTGATTATAGAACCAAAGTTGTAAAATTTCAGTTCTACAGTGAGCCAGTTCTAGTGTAGGAAGGTAGTCTAATTGTAGTAAAGAGCAAGTTTATTTCGTACCTTAAGGCCAGAAAGATGATTTCTAAGGGGTACATTTATTATTTAGTTTGGGTTAGGGATTCTAATGCTGAAGTCTCATCCCTTCAGTTGGTTCCAATAGTTAGTAAATTCTTAGAAGTCTTTCCAAATAACCTTCCCGGAGTCTCTCCTGATAGGGAGATAGATTTTGGAATTGATATTATTCTTGATACCTAGCCTATCTCTATTCTTCCGTACAAAATGGATCGAGTAGAACTAAAAAAGCTAAAAGAGCTGTTGAAGGATCTCCTTGATAGGGGATTCATTAGACCGAGTGTATCTCCATGGTGTGATCCAGTTGTATTCATTCATAAGAAAAATGGTTCTCTTAGAATGTGTATCGATTACCATCAATTGAACAAGTTCACTATAAAGAATAAGTATCCACTCCCCAGAATAGAAGACCTATTTAACCAACTTCAAGATGCAAAGTGTTTCTCTAAGATAGACCTCATATCCGATTACCATCAGTTGAAAGTTATGGAATCTAACATTTCAAAAACAACCTTCAGAACTCGGTACAATCACTTTGAATTTTTTGTATGTCATTCGGTTTGACTAATGCACCAATAACTTTTATGGACCTCATGAACAGAGTGTTCAAGCAGTATATTAATATGTTTGTGATTGTCTTCATTGACGACATCCAAATCTATTCTTGTAGTAGTGAAAAGCATGCTAGTCACCTCAGAATTATATTGCAAACACTTAAGGACCATGAGTTGTATTTCAAATTCTCTTAGTCTGAATTTTGGCTATTTTTTTTTGGCATTTCTTAGTCACATTGTTTCTAGTGAGGGCATTAAGGTTGATTCCCAAAAGATTGATGTAGTCAACTCAGACTTATGACCCTGACTGATATTAGAAGTTTCTTGGGTTTGGTCAGTTACTATAGAAGATTTGTAGAACGTTTCTCCTATGTTACTGCCCCTTTGAAAAATCTAACTCAAAAGAAAGCTAAGTTTCAGTGGTTTGAATCCTGTGAGAATAGTTTTCAAGAATTGAAAACAAGGTTGACATTTTCTCCAGTATTGACCCTAATAGAGGGACTAGACTATTTTGTAGTGTATTGGGATGCCTCTAGAGTTGGTGTCGATTGTGTGTTGATTCAAAGTGGTAAGGTAGTATCTTATTCGACCAGACAACTTATGAACCATGAGAGAAACTACCCAACTCATGACATTGAATTAGCAGCAGTAGTGTTCACCTTGAATATGTGGCATCAGTATCTCTATGGTGTTCACATAGATGTTTTCACGGATCATAAGAGCCTTTAATATGTCTTTAGTCAGAAAGAGTTGAACCTCAAATAGAGAATATGGCTTGAACTATTCAAGGATTATGACCTGAGCATCTTCTATCACCCAGGGAAGACAAATGTTATTGCTTATTCCCTTAGTAGGTTGTCCAGAGAAGTCGTGCTCATGTTGAGGAAGAAAAGAAAGATATTACAAAGGATATTCATCGACTTAAAAAACTAGGAGTTAGTCTTTCAGACTACAGGGATGGTGGTGTAGTGGTGCAGAATGGGGATGAATCATCCCTAGTTTCAGAAGTTAATGAAAATCAAGATAGTGATCCCATCTTGCTTCAGCTAAAAGAATGAGTTCACAAGCAGAAAGTTTTGACTTTTGAAAAAGAGGGAGATGGTACCTTGAGGTATAAAGGTAGATTATGTGTTCCAAATATTGATGGATTCAGAGAAAGAATTATGGCATAAACACATCATTCCAGGTCTTCCATTCACCTTAGTTCTAGAAAGATGTACTATGACTTGAGAGAGGTTTATTAGTGGAATTACATGAAAAAGAATATTGTTGATTTTGTAGCCAAGTGTTTGAATTGTCCTCTAGGTAATATTGAGCACCAAAGAGCAGGTGGTTTTGGCTCAATGTATAGATCTTTTTGATTAGAAGTGGAAAATGATAAATATGGACTTCATAATAGGATTACTGCAATTACATCATCAACGTGACTCTATTTAGGTGATTGTAGATCGGTTGATGAAGTCAACCCAAATCTTACTTTTTAAGATAACAGATTCCATTGAGAATTATGCAAAGCTTTAATAAGGTAGATTTTCAAGCTTCATGGTGCCCCAGTGTCTATAATTTAAGATAGAGGTGTCGATTTCACCGCGCATATTTGGAAGTCCTTTTAGAAAGGTTTGTGTACGAAGGTGAACCTTAGTACCGCATTCCACCCTGAGACTAATGGTCAGACAGAGCACACTATTCAGACATGTTTAGAGCTTATGTCATAGATTTCAAAGGTAGTTTGGATGATCACCTACCTCTCAGTGAGTTTACTTACAATAACAACTATCACTCCAGTATTCAGATGACTCCTTTTAAAGCCTTGTATGAGCGGAGGTGTAGATCACTAATAAGATGGTTTGAAGTTGGTGAAGCAAAGTTTTTAGGGCCAAATTTAGTCCACCAAGCTATGGAAAATGTTAAGCTCATCCAAGAGTGAATAAATACTGCTCAGAGTCACCAAAAGTCATACTACGATGTGAGGTAAAGAGATATAGCATTTGATGTGGATGATTGGGTGTTCTTGAAAGTTTTACCTATGGAGGGCATCATGCATTTTTAGTGGAAGGGGAAGCTTAGTCCTCAGTATATTGGTTCCTATCAAATCTTAAGGAGAGTTGGGAAAGCAGACTATGAGTTAGAGTTGCCAGTAGGTTTATCCATCGTTCATCTAGTTTTCATTTTCAAGAAGTGTGTGGGATATCCCTCATTTATAGTTTCGACGAAAAGTGTTGGTGTGAAAGATAGCTTATCTTATGAGGAACTTCCAGTTAAGATTTTAGACCGTCAGGTTCGTAAGTTGAAAACCTAAGAAATAACTTTAGTGAAAGAGTTTTGTGGAGAAGTTGGAAGGTTGAAGAGGCTACTTGGGACGCTGAGGAGGATATGAAAGCCCAATATCCTTACCTATTCACTCCTCAGGAGGAAGATGTCTAAGGTAATTATCTTACTCTATGCACTTGATTCTATAAACTCATGTCTTATGTTGTGTTTGTACCAGTTTTTTGTAACACCCCGGGTGTTTAATATTTTCCTTCATCCCATATCAAAAGCTTACGAGCCTAAATTGGATAATTTTATTAACACTGCACATAATTTTGGAACATTTGATTTAAATTGGAAGTTGATTTTTTTTAATCATCTTCTTAAAATGTCTTTAAAATTTATGAAAAAATCATTAGTTACAATATATTTATGTATGTATTTATTTTATAAGAGTTTTATAATTTGTTAATATTTGAATGGAGATAGTAAATCTAGTTATGTTAAAAATTTATTATTATATGAGGTAAATTTTATTCGAAATAATTTTCTATTGATTATGACACAATTCTAAGTAAGGAAATGGAAATAATAAGAAAAGGAACTAAATGAAAGAGTAAAAAGATATAGAAACGTAGACACACAAATTGAAAATCAATGCAACTAATACTAAAAAGTAGAGACCTCCATTGAATTATTCAAGATAACACTTAACCTATGAGAAAGGCCTCAAGGGAATTAAATTTCTAAGCAACCTTTTTTCAAATTCAACACAATCAAAAGCTTAAGCAAGATCACCAATATCTTAAGAGTATTTAGTCTTCAATATTAATGTAATATACTTAGGAAAATAAGAAAACTACTGCTTATACTAAGATAAAGAAAGGAAGAGCTAGCAATTACAATTATACCCATAATGAAGTAAGGGCCTTGTTTGGTTGCATTACTTTGGTTGAATTCATGAGAATTTATGAAATGACCATTTGCATGCTTAGCCCATTTTTTCACTAGCATGGCCATCTTGTGCCTCTTCCTTCTTTTTATCTCTTCAAGCTATCATCAACATGTGAGACCCCTGAGAAGGCTCCATAATGCACTCAAGTGCATCTCTTTTTATGAACAAGCTTTGTAATACTTGGAGCTCACGTGCTTGACTCCTTGTAAAAGGCCTTGAGGCAACTTGAATTGAATCATTCTCCGCTTCTTGAAAGGAATTTTCCCTCAAATTAAAAGGGTCATCATCAACCAACACCAGAGGAGAAAGATCACACATATTGAAAGTGTTATAAACTTGGTATTCCAAAGGGAGAGACACCTTGTATGCATTGTCATTGAGTCTTTCAATCACTTCAAATGAACCATCTCCTCTAGGAATTAGCTTTGTCTTTCTTTTATTGGGAAACCTTTCCTTGCGAAAATGGACCCAAACCCAATCACCCGGTTCAAACACAATCGTTTTTTGACCATTGTTGGCTCTTTTGGCAATTTCTTGGTTTTTCTTCTCTAGTTGAAGTCGCATCTTCTCATACAAAGCCTTCATGTCCTCAGAAATTTTGTTGCCAGATAAACACAAAACAACATCTTGAGACAAAGGGGTTAGATCAATAGGGGTGAGGGGGTTAAAACCATAAATAACCTCAAAATGGGACATGCCAATAGTACTATGAATAAAACGATTATATGCAAACTCAGCTAAAGGCAATTGTTCTTCCCAATACATTATCTTTACTTTAACCATGGACCTAAGCATAGAACCTAAGGTTCTATTTACAACCTCAGTTTGGCCATTGGTTTAGGGGTGACAAGAGCTATAAAACAACAATCATGTTCCAAGTTGACCCTATAATTCCTTCCAAAAGTGGCTAAGGAACTTAGGGTCCCTATCATTCAATGTGGTTTTATGAATACAATGAAACTTGACAACATTCTCAACAAATAAATATGAAACATGAGAAGCTTCATCACACTTATGACATGCAATAAAATGGATCATCTTTGAGAATCGATCAACAACCACAAAATGCTATCTTTTTCCCTTTTAGTCCTTGGCAAACCCAACACAAAATCTATAGAAATGTCAAGCCAAGGTCTTTGGGGAGTGGGAATTGGGGTATACAAACCATTGGAAAGTAGTCTAGACATAGAACAACGATATTCAACACATTGACCACAAAGTTTTGCAATATCACAATGCATTTTAGGCCAAAAGAATTGTTCTTCAAGAATCCACAAGGTTTTATCAATACCAAAATGTCCCATCAAAACCCCATCATGTGCCTTCATCATAAAGATTTCCCTTGAAGAGCTCATGGTCACACATAGTTTCTTATTCTTGAATGAGTAACCATCAAATCTAACAAAAGGGATAGGAGGTTTATCCTTAAGTCCATCGTCTATTTTCCATGCTTCGCAATCTTGATAGATTGGAGAAAAAATAGGGTCCTTAGGATACAATGTTTTCAAGCTTTCAAAACCCATCAATTTGGAAGTCAAAGTAGTAACCAAAACATGTTTTCGAGACAAGGCATTCGCTACAACATTGTACTTTCCCTCTAATCAAAGCATAAGGCTCAAGATTATAGGTGGTGTCTCACCATTAAGCTTTTCACTAAAATAGGAAATGGTTTTTAGATCTTGCATCAAAACAACCCCAAATACCTACCTTACTAGAATCATATTCAATTTCAAATATCTTATCAAAATTGGGTAATTGCAACAATGGTGAAGAGCTAAACATTTTATTCAAGGTTTCAAAGGCCTTTGCTTGCTTCTCATCCTAAGAGAAAGGAGTATCCTTTTGAATTAACTTAGTCAAGGGAGCGGCGATGGTGCTAAATCTTTTAACAAACCACCTATAGAAACTAGCCAATCCATGGAAACTATGTACATCACCAATGGATGTAGGAGTTGGCCAATCTCTAATAGCATCTATTTTATATTCATTAACATCAATGCCCCTTGAACTCAGAACAAAACCCAAGAAGACAACTTCATCAACACCAAAAGAGCATTTATCCACATTAGCATAAAGTTGTTCTTGTCTAAGCACTTCAAACACACTTTTCAAATGAGCAACATGTTCATCCATGGTCTTGCTATACACCAACACATCATCAAAATACACAACCATAAATTTTCTAATAAAAGGTTTCATCACATGATTCATTAAGAGCATGAAAGTACTAGGAGCGTTAGTAAAACCAAAAGTCATCATTAACCATTCATATAGATCAAATTTGATCTTGAATGCCATTTTCTACTCATCATGGAGTTTCATACAAATTTGATGGTAACCGCTCCAAAGATCTATCTTAGAGAATATACATGAACCATTCAATTTATCTAACATGTCATCAAGTCGAGGAATGGGATGGAGATACATTACCATAATTTTGTTGATGGCATGATAATCCATACACATCCTCTATGTGCTATCTTTCTTTGGAACCAAGATCCCCAAAACTGCACATGGGCTCATGCTTTATTGCATAACCCTTTTCTCAAGGAGTTTATCCACTTGCCTTTGAATTTCCTTGGTGTCCTTCAGGTTGGATTGATAAGCTGGTTTGTTTGGAAATTGTAAACCCTAGATGAAGTTGATTTGGTGCTCAATTCCCCTTAAGAAAGGTAATCTGAGTGGGAGCTCCAAGGGAAACACATCTTCATAGGCCTGCAAAAGAGAAAAAATAGGACTAGGCAAAGAAGAGGTTAGTTCATTCGTATCCACAAAATAGTCCTTATGCATGATAAGGACCACTGGGAATCTCTCCTCTATATCCCCAAACTCTCCTTAAAACTTGTCATGAGAGCCACCTTTGCCTTTGTCTTAGGGCTCTCCACCCTTTCACTCCCTTTCTCGACACCATTTTCTCTACTATTACCATCCCTACCTTTGCCTTTCTTCTTCAATTCAAACATCTTTTAGTATACTTCTTTAACTTGCATTGGTGTCAAAGGATATAAGACATGTTTGTGCCCTTCATGCTCAAATGAGTACCGGTTGGTTCTACCATCATAATTTGTAGCTCTATCATATTTCCAAGACCTCCCAAGCAAGACATGACAATCTTGCATTAGCACTACATCACCTAAGATGACATATTGGTATTTTCCAAACTTAAACTTGATCAAGACTTGTTTATGCACTCTCAACTCCCCACATTTTCTTAACCATTTATGTTTGTAGGAAGTAGAATGTTTCATGATGAAAAGGTGAGAAAGTCCACCAAGGTAGTACTTGAAACATTGTCACAACTTCTACTATCAATTATCAAGGAACTTATATTTCCCTTGATGAGGCACTTAGAATGAAATGGTTTTCCCTTTAACTTGGGTCATCCGTAGCCTTGCTTATCATGGCCCTCCTAACCACATAGTTTGGCATGGTAAGCTCCCCTCTTGAGGCATGACCTTAATTATCAAGGCCATCCTTGCTAAACCATAAGGGATGGAAACATGTCTATATTGATCACCCTCCTCATCATCAATAACATCTCTCAATTTGTGCATCCTCATGGTCACCCCCTCAAGAAATTGCACATCATCATCATTACAAGCTTCTTCCATTATTAAAATGAAGGCCCTTTAGTTGGCACTCACTCATCCTATGACCAAAGCCTTGACATTTATAGCATTCAAGAGGTCTAGAAGAATTACCTCCTTCCTTTGTGGGAACTTTCAGAATTGGTTTCTCAACTTGATTGCCTTGGGAAAAAGGATTCTTTAAATCTTGCATGTTTCCCTTGTTTCATTGCCAATTGGAAGAGGAAGAACCCCCTTCATTATTTTTGGTTTAAGAACCCTTGTACCCTCTCGAATTTTTGAGTTTCTCTTCCTTGAGCCCTACCTCTATCTCAATAGTCACTTCAAGAATTTCATTAACATACACTATAGTTGTGGAGTCTTTTTTGGGTAGTAGTATCCTTAGTCAACTCGACATAGAACCGAGTCATACCATTCATAGGATCCTATTCAAAATTGATCCTCATCTTCATAAGTTGGAATTCATCATAATATTTTTCCACACTCTTGGTGCCTTGTTGTAAAGTGTAGACCTTGAGTTGCTCTTGAAAATATCATTTGGTGAAATATTTGTGCCTTATGATATATTTTAGCTCTTCCCAAGTGGGAGTTGGAGCTAATCTATTCATTATTCTTGTCTTAAGTTGAGTTTCCCACCATGTGGAAGCAAACCCCTCAAATTGAGCAATAGCATAAGACGCCTTTAGCACTTCAAACATTTTATTAGTCAAGAAGATTCTATCACATTGCATCACCTAATAAAGGAACACATCGAGGTTGCTTTAACCCTTGAAGAAGGGAAGAGTACTGTGATGGAGTTAAGACTTGTGTCTTGACCCCTAATGTTGCTACAACATCAATTATCAATATACGTATCTTTGGCATAGTTGTCATCATAAAACCCTCGGCCTTGGTGGCCGTATCACCCTTGATATCCTCCTTACCTATCAATTTTAGGGATAGGACAATGTTGTTTTCCTTTTCCACGATAAGGAACTTGGAATTAAATGTGTTGTCCTCTTATTCATTTGTTAAATTCATTGGTTACTAATGTGCCAGGATTTCATGGCACTTTCAATGCTTAAAACTAAGGATTTTAGGAGTTATTAAGTGTATTTTGTTAGATATGATGCTCGTATGCTACATGTGTAGGGAAAAGTATTAAAAAGACAGAAAAGGTTGCTATTTCTGGGCTAAAAGTCATGCCCGACGTGCATGGGATCCACCACGTCCTGTAGGAAGAAACGTCAAAATGAAGAAGTGAGAGTTAAAGGCAAAAACCTATCCCATGACTTATTGGGAAGGGCATCAGAGTAACGACAGGATGACGCAGAAGCCCGTCGAAATAGACCAGAGCCACTGGAAAGATAAAGGAATTGGTCGATGAGTTGCCCACTAAAACTATGACAGCCTGTCAGCCTAACCCATGGAAAGAAGGCATAGTGCTTGAGGCATAAAGGATAGAAGATCCGATGGGCACCCACGATGGCCCGTGGGTGCTGCCCATCGGAAATACTGCATTCTAGCTCTCCTAATTTTATTAGGATTTGGTCTTTATTGTCTATAAATACATTTCCTAGGATTTTATTTCGAAAGTTATGGAATTATTATGCAACTTTGAGACATCATAATATATTGTTGAGAATATTATTCCATACTTTTGAGAATTTGATTATTGTTCTTGATTATTGAAGTGTTCTTGAGAATTTAAGATTCCGATTTTCTTTACTTAATTTTGTAAGTTATAATCATGATCTCTTCATCTAAATCTGATTCTTCTCTTGCAACTATGAGTAGCTAAATCCACAACTAGGATTGTGGGAAACATGAAGGATTAATAAAGTAGACAAATTACTTAGTAATCCTAGAATGGTATTCATGCATGTATTGTTCTTCCTCTCATTTTGATTGCTTTTTAACGGTTGCAAACATTAGAAATCACCTTATTCTTACTTGATTGACCAAAGGGGTAACAAATGGAAAAGGGGATTACATAACAGAGAATTGAGGCTACCAACCCTCACCTAATTAGCTTAATTTTGCCCAGGGAAAGCTAATCTGGGATCACTGGTAAGGGTCAGAAAAGCAAACACCTGTAGACTGACCAAGTTGCGTGGTGACATTCTTCTATTTTGGAAACCATCCACTTAGGGGAACCTAACTTATCGATCTCTTATGCATAACACCTGACTAGATTGTTAGTACAATGCCTTACTGCATTATGAACTCATGGGGAACACTACCCTGGTCACTTTTCTCATTGATTACAATACTTGAAAACTGTTACTTTGTTACTTGTTCGAGTTTTAACTACAAACATTACTTGTTACTATAAAACCCCCTCTTTGGGTAAATAAATGGCTAAGAGCGCGAATAAATATAGTTTACCCTAGTCTGACCATATACCCTATGGGATCGATCCCAACCTTCGGTGGGTTCTATATTTGAACATCGATCGCTTTATGCTTCTTTTGGAGTTGTAATTTAGGTGTATCAAATTTTAGCGCCGTTGCTGGGGAATACGGTTTAGGATTAAGAGAGATTGTGTTTATTTCACTATTAGTGCTTATTTCCTGATTTTACTTTTTTGTTGTTTTTATTTTGTTTCACAGGTTGCACACTTGTGCATGCCCAGTAAAAAGAGTCAAGGCACTCCTATGATTCCATTCGATCCCGAACTCCAACAAACTCTGAGAAACATAGTTAAGGAAGGGATTTTTGAGATGCAAGAACATGCCACAGCTCAGATGTTGGCCAAAGAATAGCAAAAGCAACAGGCAAACGAAGCTACCCAAATTGCACAGGATGTTCAGTTTGCCGTAGACCTAGCAAATCAAAATGTTGCAGCTAAACATGCAAGGCAAGCAAGATAAAAAGCTGCTCGTCAAGCCATACTGAATGCTCAAGTTGCGAAATATGAGGCAACCCAATGAAATACACCTCAAGATCCAGTTGCACCACGAGGAAATAGGGGCCACCAAAATCAACAGCCCTGACACATCCCTCATTACAATCTTGATGATGATGATGCCAATGATGCAGGGACAACAGGTCCCAGTATTGCCACCACTGCCCGATGGTAGAAAGTTTGACATTACTAGCACTATGATCTAGCTGCTGAAACTAAAGCGATTATTTGCCGGCAAGCCCACTGATGATGCAAATCTACACTTCGTGAATTTTGTGGGGATATGCAAGGCTTACAACCTTCCAGGGGTAGACCAAGATGCTATCAGGTTGCAGTTATTCCCATTTTCTTTGGTAGAAGAAATGACATTATGGCTTACTGAGCTCCCTAATAGTTCAGTATTTACATGGAGGGAACATAAGAGTCAGTTTCTAGAGAGGTTTTTACCTCCATCAAAGATGTTGTAGCTCAAGTAGGATATATATAACTTTAAGCAGTAAACACCGAGGCACTATATGAGACATGGCTTAGGTTCAATAATAAGCTAAAACAAGTTCCAACTCATGGAATCTTCTAGATTATTTAATGGAGATTTTCTACAAAGCATTGAATGAAAACACCAAGGCAGTCGCTGATACAGTCACAAGGGGAGCGTTCATGGAAAACACTTTTATAGAAGCTTCTGAGATGCTTGATAGAGTTACAAAGATGAATAAAGCCTAACATACTAGAGATTCTGAGAGTGTAGCAGGAACTTATGCTGTTGGGAAATCCTTAGACCAACAAGAGTTGCAGGAGCTTAGACAGGAGGTTGCAAGATTAAAGACGAGTGTGGATCTGATTGCAAAGCAAATCCTGAATAATGGAGCAGAGAAGGTGAATATTGTAGGTTCACAAGGTAAGACACTAAAATAGGATGGGCATGAATCTGATGAACAAGCTAACTATCTGAATGATCAAGTGACGAGTTTCTGGGCCAATGTCCAAGGAAATCAAGGTCAAAATAGAGATAGAGATATTAATATAGATAGATATGACCACTACAATAGGTCTGGTTACAGAGATAAACGTAGGGGTAGACACAGAAACGGTGACTAGAATAAGAGGGATGGCTACAAGAATGATAGAAGTGGCATGTATTTCCCTCTTGGAAATCATCAAGAAAGATCAGAGCAGCCAACAGTCAAAGAGATGTTGGCCAAGGTGTTACAGAAGGTAGAGTTGACTGATGGTAACTTGAAGGAGATGCGTACTGACATCTCATTTATGAATCAAAAAGTAGAGTCACATGCCATCGCAATCAAGTATATTGAGACACAGTTATGGCAAATGTCCACGGCCCTAAACTAGTGTCAAAAGGGTACTCTGCCGAGCTATATAGTTAAAAATCCAAAAAATGATAGACATTGCATGGAAGTGACTACTCAAAGCAGAAAGAAGACTGTTGACCCACCTGTCCCTATAGTTGTTGAGAAGACAACTGAGCCAGAAATAGATGGAGCTGAAGTTATGGTTCAATCTATAGTAAATGGTAGTAAAGAAAACTGAATTAAAAAAGAGCTAGCTGAGATCAAGAGGAAGGAGAATGAGGTTCCTGAAGTTGTAAAGCCTATGCCTCGACCTCCTGCACCCTTTCCAGAGAGACTGGCCAAGAAGGTCAGTATAGGAAACTAATCTCTATATTGAAGCAACTTTCAGTTAATATTCCTTAGGTTAAAGAGCTAGAACAGTTGCCTAAATATGCGAACTTCATGAAAGACTTGGTAACAAAGAAGAGAACTGTCAGTTTTGAGCCTGCAGATAATTTACACCATTATAGTGTAATAGCTTCCCGTTCTCTTATGCAGAAAAGGGAAGACCCTAGAGCTTTCACTATCCCTTGTACTATTGGAGTGTTCTACTTTTCCAAGGCACTTTTTGACTTGGGTGCAAGCATAAACTTGATACCATTGGCAGTATTCAGATAGTTAGGCTTGGGATCCCCCACACTGACAACAATGCGACTATTGATGATAGATCACACTGTGAAGAGGCCAGTAAGTATCTTGTATGATGTGCTTGTGAAAGTGGAGTCCTTTATCTTCCCAGTAAACTTTTTGATTTTAGACTATGAGGTAGATTTTGAGGTCCTCATCATCTTGGGTAGACCATTCCTTGCCACAGGACGTGCTTTAGTTTACTTGGAGATAGGGCAGATGAAGTTCAGGCTGAATGATGAGGAAGTGACTTTCAACCTGTGTTAATCAATGAAGCACCATGATGATCTGCGGGTCGTCAGGGTGATTGATGTTATGGATAAAGAACAATTATCAGTTCCTATTGAGGAGCAACTTAGTGTTGAAGCACATGCAGTCGTGATTATCAATTTTGATGGGGATGACATTGATGAGTATGTTGACATGGTAGTGGCGCTTGCTGGTATGGGGTCTTACTCTTATGCTCCAAAGAAGCTTGATCTAGACTTGAAGAATAGAGTAACTCCACCAGCCAGACCATCTATTGAGGAACCTCCAATATTAGAGCTCAAGGCACTTCTATCACACCAGCGATATGTTTTCTTGGGAGACAACAATACTTTGTATGTGATTATCGCTGCTGATTTAGGTGATGGGCAAGTTGAGGCTCTAGTGTCCATATTGAAGAAGTTCAAGCGGGCTATTGGTTGGTCTATTGCAGATATCATTGGCATACCACCAGGTATATGCGCACATAAATTCATCTCAAACCAAATTCCATCCCTAGTATTGAGCATCAACGTAGATTAAATCAGCCAATGCAAGAGGTGGTCAAGAAAGAGATTATCAAGTGGCTGGATGCAAGCGTGGTTTATCCAATTGCAGATAGTAAGTGGGTGAATCCGATTCAGTGTGTTCCAAAGAAAGGTGGAATCACTATGGTTTCTAATGCTAAGAACAAACTAATTTTTATGAGACCAGTCACATGCTGGCGTGTTTGCATGGATTACAGAAAACTGAACACATGGACAAAAAAAGATCATTTTTTGATGCCGTTTATGGATCATATGTTAGACCTTCTTGTTGGTTGAGGATAATATTGTTTTCTTGATGGGTACTAAGAATACAATCATATTTCAATTGCTCCTGTGGACCAAGAAAAGACCACTTTCATTTGTCCATATGGGACATTCGCGTTCAAGAGGATGCCATTCAGATTATGTAATGACCAGCAACCTTTTGGAGATGTATGATTTCAATCTTCTCAGACATGGTGGAGGACACAATTGAGGTATTCATGGATGATTTCTCTATTGTAGGTGATTCATTTGATGATTGTTTAGCCCATTTGAGTTATGTGCTGCAAAGATATGAAGAGTGCAATTTGGTGCTGAACTGGGAGAAGTTCTATTTTATGGTCAAAAAAGGCATTGTGTTTGGTCACCAGATTTCTAAAATGGGTATTGAGGTTGACAAGGCCAAGATTGAGATGATTGAAAATTTTCCTCCTCCAATCTCAGTGAAGGGTATTCAAAGTTCCTTAGGGCATGCTGGGTTCTATCGAAGGTTCATAAAGAACTTCTCAAAGATTGCACATCCCTTGTGCAAACTGTTAGAGAAGGAGTTGAAGTTTGTGTTTGATGAGGCGTGTTTGAAGGCATTCTAGTGCCTTAAGTTGCAGTTGATCTCAGCCCCCATTATTGTTGCTCCTTATTGGTCTGATCTATTTGAGGTGATGTGTGTTGTGAGTGGAGTAGCGCTAGGAGCAATCCTAGGCCAGAGACGTGAGAAAATTCTTCATCCGATTTACTGTGCTAGTAAAGCACTGAACCCGCCAGAAGAACTATACTGTGACAAAATAGGAGCTGCTAGTTGTGGTGTTTGCATTTGAAAAGTTCAGATCTTATTTTCTTGGAACCAAGGTGATTGTCCACACATACCATGCAACACTCAGGTATCTTATGGAGAAAAAGGATGCAAAGCCTAGGTTGATTCGTTGGGTACTACTATTGCAAAAATTTGATTTTGAAGTCAAGGATCACAAAAGTACTAAAAATTAGGTGGCTGATCACTTGTCCAGACTCAAAGATGAGGCTATGTTGCAACTTAAAGATGAGCTTGAGATTGATGATGCGTTCCCAGACGAACAAGTGTTGGCTGTTTCTCAGGATCTGATCCCATGGTATGCAAACATTGCTAACTATTTAACAAGTGATATAGTTCCTCCAGACCTGACAATCCATCAGCGAAGGAAGTTCATGTCTGATGTGAAGAAGTTTAGCTGGGAAGAGCCTTATTTTTTCCGTGTATGTAGTGAAACCATGATCTACAGATGTATAGCTAAGATAGATATGGAAGATATACTTAAGGTGTGCCATTCCTCTCCTGTAGGGGGACATCATTGTGGCACCCGAACAACCTACAAGATTTTACAATGCGGCTACTATTGGCTGACCCTCCACAAAGATGCTCAGGAGTACGCGAGGGCCTATAACCGATGTCAAAGGGAAGTGGGTATATCAAGGAAGCATGAGTTTCCTCTCACTCCTATCCTTGTGATTGAACTATTTGATGTATGGGAAATTGATTTCATGGGTCCTTTTGTGATGTCGAATGGTATGAGGTATATATTGGTTGCTGTTGACTATGTATCAAAATGGGTGGAGGTGGTATCACTTCCCAATAATGAAGGCAAGAGTGTCACAACGTTCTTAAAACAATATATCTTCTACAGTTTCAGCACACCGTGGGCAATTATCAGTGATGGAGGGTATCATTTCTGTAATAAGCTGTTTAGGACTCTACTTGAGAAATATAAGGTGAGACACAATGTGGTGACACCTTATCATCAGGTAGAGGTCTCAAATCATGAAATAAAGTCCATCCTTGCAAAGATAGTGAATGTGCATAGAACATATTGGTCTAGGAAGCTTGATGATGCCCTATGGGCATATCGAACAGCCTACAAGACTTCTATTAGTGTGTCACCCTATAAGTTTGTGTTTGGGAAGGCATGTCATCTCCCTGTAGAGCTTGAGCATAAGGCCATGTGGGCGCTTAAGAAGCTAAACTTGGACTGGTGTGCTGTATCCTATCAGTGGCTTGGCCAGTTGAATGATCTTGATGATTTTTTCGTCTGAATGTGTATGAAAGTTTAGAACGTATAAGAAGAATATGAAGAGGTACCATGACCGAAATATTGAGAGGAGATATTTTCAGCCGAGCGAGCTGGTCCTACTTTACAATTCAAAACTGCACTTATTTCTAGGCAAGCTCAAGTCTAAATGGATGGGACCATTTAGGGTGGTGCAAGTATCCCAACATGGTTCTATAGAGCTTGAGAACCATGATGGAAAGCAGTTCAAGGTGAACGATCAGCGTGTGAAAGCCTATTTGGGAGATGCTGAAGAGATCAAGTTGGTCAAAGCTTGGGAACTTGGTGAAGTCTGAGTAACCAAGTGACCTGCATCATGCCGCGATGTTAAATTAGGCACTGCATGGGAGGCAACCCATGAAGGAAAAAAATGATGAAGTATGAGTAGTCAAGTGACCTATATCATGCCGCAACATTAAATTAGGTGCTGCATGGGAGGCAAACTATGAACTAACATTTGTTTGAGTGTGCAGGAGGTGGTGAAACTTAGCAAAGAAAGATCTACAGAAAAGGGGTCCCACATGCATTGCTGATGGGACGTCACAGGTCCCATTCCCATGGGAGATAGGCATGCCAACCGAAGAGCAAGGGTAAAACCCACTGGCCCATTCCAACATTCCGACATAACGGACCATTGCAACCTCGATGGGCATGGGAAATGGTCCTGCCATGCCCAGGTAAATTTGAAATATGATGGGCCATCATGTGCCCGACGGGTATCGTGTTATCCCATTGTCTGGGTCGGTCAAGGGGTCAATAATTTTTAAAATTTAAGTGGCGACCCGACCCGACCCAGACTCCCTTCACTTTTACCTGTATTTTAATTGAAATTGACCTCATTCAATTGAGGTTAAATGCCTAAACTCCCTCCACTCTAATTTATCTCCCATAATCTCTCATCCATCACCCATGATCACCTCCCCTCCATACTCTTCACTACCGCTCATCACTCCTCCACGTTTCCTTTAAACATAAAACAATCACAAAGGCACACTAGGTAAGTTCACACAAGCATCCAAGAACTATTTTTCAAGATATTGTTGCAAACCAAGAGTAAGTTTTTTCTCATGATTTCAATTGTTTCTTGGTGTTTTATTATCTAGGGGTTCATGAATATATGCCAACATATTGTTTCATATGTGATTATAGCGAACCCTAGATATGAACTATGCATATGTGTGTATTTGTATGTATCACTTAATAGTAAAGGGAACTAGGGTTTAGTTATGTGTGTAGCTCGTGTGTGTGGAACACTTGTTCATAATTGTATATATTGATCATTTGGGGAGGGTTGATAATTGTGGAGACAATAAAAATAAGAGAGACAAAAGTGTACTGATATGATCTTATGAGAAACCCAATGGGACGTCGGAGCCACGACGGGCGTGGGAGTGGAATAAGGCCCAAAAAGGCCACTTTTCCATTACGATGCCCAACCCTGATAGGACGTCGGACCTCCTACACCCGTGGCAAGTCACCATGGGAGGAAGAATAGTCTATAAAGCCACACTGTCTCATCCTGACGCCCTTTTTGATGGGACGTCAAACCTCCCACGGCCGAGGCTGAAAACCTGTAAAAATTTTTCTAACTCTTTTGTTTTTTGTTTTTGGATTGGTTCACTAATGTAGTTCACTTGCAGGTACTATATGGAACCACCAAGTCCACTATGATGAGGGGGTACCCGAA
Source organism: Jaltomata sinuosa (assembly GCA_003996215.1). NCBI lineage: Eukaryota > Viridiplantae > Streptophyta > Magnoliopsida > Solanales > Solanaceae > Jaltomata > Jaltomata sinuosa. The sequence goes on along the minus strand of QJPP01001163.1, from coordinate 620,896 downwards.
AAGCAAAGGAAAAAGCTATCACTACTCGCTTGAAGGATTAATCTAATTTGGAAGGCGAGAAGAGTGAATCAGACAACCTCCCCCTCACCAAGTTTCCAAAGAGTAAATTGGTGCTGTCATTTTCTTCTCAGTATGAAGAGGAAGAAGGTGATGCACCCTAGAAGGAGAAAGCTTCAAAACACACTCCCCCCAGTCTGAGGAGGGGGAGAGTCCTCATTCGGGTCTACTAGTTCTGAGGATGAGAGTGACACAACTCTTCCATCGACAAAGGGAGGACATGACTCCACCATCCAAGTTTCAAGTGGCAAAAAAATGGAGTCCAGTTCTAAAGATGGTTCACTGTCGGGGTATGGCAAGGCTGCTGATGTTGGTTTGGAGTCTGATACTGAAAGCACCACTCCTAAAAAGGAGACCACCCCACCTACTCCAAAAGCCCCAGGAACAAGTCTAGTGCTCACATCAAAAGATATCATACTCCGGGAGATGGCTAGGTAGAATGTGAAAGGATTGAAGAAGATCTCTGACTATTGGATAGAAATGATGGCGAAGGGGCACATTATGTTCCCTATTGAAAAAGAATGGAGGATAGAATCCTTCAAGCTAAAAGACTTCCTTAAGCTTGAGGAGTACTTCCGACATTACAACTTGGGTTGGACCAGTAAGACACTCCCCGACTATCAGCCAACCATTATGAGGGAGTTCTATGCTAACTATCAGGCCATCCAAGAGAGCCGGTGCAAAAAGGGTCAGAAAGCTTAAACTGGCCCGCTGTTAAGAGCGTCCCTCTACGAGGTGTCTGGGTGAACATCTCAGCTGCCACTATAAACAAATTTCTATATGGGCTTGACTATGTTGCACCTTCCAATATATCAGAGTATGAACACAGATACAAAAGCGAGGATGAGCAGAATAGGTGGTTGGCCAAGGTTCTCACAATGTTCGAAACCCCAAAGTGGCTTTATCAGGATAAGCCATAAATTAGTAAGGCTTCTCTGACGTTCAAGGAAAAATTCTAGTGGGCTATTTAGCGGTTTCAGCTTATGCCGACTGGTGGAGACAATCAGCTGACTATTGATAGGGGTATTTTGGTGGCTAGCTTGTTGTGCAAATACAAGCTTAATATTGGGAAGATCATAGCCGAAGAGATACGAGATAGGGTTTCCAAAATCAGTTCTTCATACCATTTCTCGTGCCTCCTAACTGAGTTGTGCAATGATGCAAGTGTCCTGAAGTATTCTGAGATCAATCGCAGTATGCGTACCACTCGGACTCACCATCCAGAGAGGTCCAAAGATGAGAGCAAACCATTGGGTCTGCACAATACATCCGAATTAGCTAAACCCTGCACTATTCATGATGATTTTGTGTTGCCACTGGAGGTTGCACTCTATATTACTACCTTGGCTATGCCAAAGGGAAGCCTGAATGAGGAGACTCCAGCAGTGAAGGAAGAAGCTGCGATTACTTCAAGATGACCTCGCAGTACATAATTGTTAACTCCTCACAGGGTTGACACCTCTATCCCGGAGACTCTAGCGGCTCCTTACACTTCTGCCATACCTCAGTTGTCTGAGCTGACCTATGTCTATGCCTTTCACCCAGTAAATTTCACCAATACTGTTCAGACTACCATACAACTATAGGAGCAGATAAAGAATTTTGCTGAACAGTTCTAGTCCATCATTGATGCCTCTATATAGAGAGACATAGAAGCATTTGCTGCTGTGTATGGCTGGATAAATTTAATGGAAGAGAGGATCAATGATAAGATCGATTAAATGGGTGCAGCTAAGCTTACTGAAATAAAGGAGAAGATAGCAGCACTTCGGGTGGATGTTGATGAGTTAAAGGTATGTTTGACCTCTATGTACTCCAGAGCTCCCGTAGTCATGCCATAGGCGCCACTTGTGCCAATGCTAAATTTATGGGACTATGCCAACCCTAAGCTCTAAAAAAAGATGCTGATAAGAAAGAAGAGGCACTGACCAGTCCTTCAGAGCCTAAGAAAAAGAGGCAAAGAAAAGACAAGAAGGTTAGTGAGGAGGGATACGATGCACCATTAAGCCTGCACTCAATAGCTCACATAGAAAAGCAAGCCAAGAAGAAGAAAAAGAAAGAGGAAGCAAAGGTATACAAAGAATCCTTAGCCATGCACCAGATTCAAGTGGATGCTATTGGTACTGGAGGCTCAAGGAGTGGTGTTGCAGGCACCACAGAGGTACTTTTTTCAGACCCTATTGTGGGAGTTACGATTGATGAAGCTGCTCGGGTAGCTACTTATATTTAGGGGACTGCTGAGGTAGCCTCTATTAGTGAGAAGGATGTGGGCAACGATGGTACTGAGGTAGCCTCTATTAGGATCCACAGGTATGCCTCGCCTCCCTTGTTTTGGTTATTTTTAGTGCATTAGGGACAATGAATAACTTTTTTTTATAGGGTGGGGGCATCTTGGTCATCTGGTTGTGTTTTGGTAGAGTGTTTTGGCAAAGTATGAGTTGCCAAAACACTCAAGTTGTACCGCGATGTTAAATTAGGTGTTGCATGGGAGGCAACCCATGAGGGTAGCTAAAAGGTACCCGCGTCCTTGGAATTTTCTTGCTATGTTCTTTCCCTAAGGATTTTTAATTTATATTAAACCAACAAGTTTAGAATAGGATGTGTGTGTGAAAGAAAAATAGGAACTTAATGCAACCTGTGGTCTTAGTTTGGTAATGTTTGTGAAAATGGAGACCCCTCCTGATTCAACAATGCAATAAGCCTGTCGAGAGTGACCATGATGGATCTGTGAGTGACAACATGAATATGAATGTGATAAGTAGCTTAAGCTAGTGCATGAACTAATAGTTAGCTAATCATTAGTCTAAACTCTGTGCCATGTGTGAGTGAGCTGATTTGTATCCGTTCTTGTTGTATGTGTCAATCTAGAAATTTCCTGGTTAGTCTTGCCTTGGTTGTAGAATAGTTTGGTTAGGAGATGATCATATGCCATTTTTGAATGAAGTTCACTTAATCCAAATGACCTATCAAATGAAAAACTGATTCTCTTTGATCCCTGAATTTGAGCCTGAACTGATCCTTTTTTGTTGATTAGCCTGTTCACCTTCCTTGTTTCCTGTAAACCCTTATTTAGGAACTGGTCCCTCCTTGGACATTGTGTACCTTAACTCACGCTAAATGCCTAAGTTGAGGGTGGCTACTGTAGGGGTAAAATAGGAAGAATGGGGTATGAAAAGATCGAGTTAGTTGTGAAAAGGAAGATAACGGGTGTGGTTGGTGTGCTATGAAAAAAGAAAAAAAAATGATGAAAAGAAAAAAAATGAAAAGAAGAAAAAACTGCAAAAGTAAAAGTAAAAGCCACACCCGATGCTTGATTAAAGTGAAAAGATAACAAAAAAAGGAGAATTAGGGAGGAAAAGATCATGGTATGAAAAGTGGAGCCCAAAAGTAAGCATAGTGTCAAGGAGGGCATAGTCACTATTATCCAAATATACCGTACCCATCCCTGAACCTTCATTACAAACCTAACAAATTCCTATAGTGATCTTAACCCGACTATTTGAAAGACAAGACATAGAAAATAAGGGCAAGCCTATGGTATTGTTCATGTACATCTTGAACTTCTTTGTGAGAATGAGTGTGTTCCCAGTCCCTATTTATTTAATGCAATTCTGTGTGAGCGAGACTTCTTTGTTGTAAGGGCACTAGAGTATACTGTGATGGGTGACTTATCGGATGAATGTCTTCTGTGTATGATAGCTTGTTCATTTATATCATATTGTCGTCCATGGATCCATTTTGTGTTGTCTTGATAGCTTGTATGTATGCACTGGATTTTGTATTGACAAGAAGTGGGTATTGATTCAGTAAACTAAATTGGTCGAACCACTTGGCTGTTGTAGTTCCTAGGTTTCTTTTGCTTAAGCATAGTTTTAGTTTATTTTTGTCTTGTTGCTTGAGGACAAGCAAATATTCTAAGTTGAGGGTGTTGATGTGTCGGGATTTCACGGCACTTTTGATGCTTAAAACTAAGGATTTTGGGAGTTCTTAAGTGTGTTTTGTTAGATATGATGCTCGTTTGCTACATGTGCAGGGAAAAGTATTGAAAAGACAAAAAGATAGAAAAGGTTGTTGTTTCTGGGCTAAAAGTCATGCCCCACGAGCGTGGGATCCACCACATCCTATGGGAAGAAACGTCGGATTGAAGCAGTGAGAGTTAAAGGCAAAACCCATCCCATGATTTATTGGGACGGGGGTTAGAACCATGATAGGACGTTGCACACGCCCGTTGAAATAGACCAGATTCGCTAGAAGATAAAGGAATATACCAACGAGTTGCCCACGATACCCATGGCAACCACGACGGCCCATCAGCCTAGCCCGTGGAAAGGAGGCAGAGTGCTTGAGGCATAAGGGATAGAAGATCCAACGGGCACATACGATTCCTGTGGCACCCATGATGGCCTGTGGGTCCTGTCCATCGAAAATACTGCGTTCCAGCTCTCCTAGTTCTGTTAGGATTTGGTCTTTGTTGTCTATAAATACATTCCTTAGGGCTTTATTTTGAAAGTTATGCAATTATTATGAATCTTTGAGACATCATAACATATTATTGTGAATATTATTCAATACTTTTCATCTAAATCTGATTGCTCTCTTACAACTATGAGTAGCTAAATCCACAACTAGGATTGTGGGAACCATGAAGGATTAACAAAGTGGACAAAGTACTTCGTAATCCTAGAACGGTGTTCATGGATGTATTGTTCTTCCTCTTATTTTGATTACTTTTTAATGGTTGCAAATGTTAGAACTCGTCTTATTCTTACTTGCTTTACCAAAGGGGTAACGAATGGAAAAGAGGATTACACAATGGAGGTTTGAGGCTACCAACCCTCACCTAATTATCTTGAACTTGCCCAGGGAAAGCTAATCTTAGATCACTGGTAAGGGTAAGAAAAGAAAACACTCGTAGACCGACCAAGTTGCGTGGTGACATTATTCTATTTTGGAAACCATCCGCTTAGGAGAACCTAACTTACCTATCTTACATGCATAGCACCAGACTAGATTGCTCGTACAACGCCTTACTGCATTATGAACTCATGGGGAAGACTTCCCTAGTTGCTTGTCTCATTGATTACAATACTTGAAAACTGTTACTTTATTACTTGTTCGAGTTTTAACTACAAACATTACTTGTTATTATAAAACCCGTCTTTTGGGGAAATAAATGGCTAAGAGCGCAAATAAACATAGTTGACCCTAGGCCTACCATATGCCCTGTGGGATCGACCCCAACCTTCATTGGGTTCTATATTTGAATATTGACCGCTTTTTACTTCTTTTGGAGGTGTAATTTGGATATATCAACTAACTCTTCTAACTTCTCTTGGAATTCCTTGTGGAACTAATTACCCATAGGCTGGACATTTCAAATTAGTTGATGGATATTTGGTGGTGGTTGAGGCATTTGTAGGTGTGGGGGAGGTACTTGTAGTGGTAGGTGAGGCACAAATGGGTTAGGTTGAGGCAAAAGTGGGTTAGGTTGAGGCACAGTTGGTGGTTGTTGATGTACTTGAGGTGGAAGTTGGTGGGTGGTATTTGGTAGTGAGGCGATAGTAGGTGGTAGTGGGTGGTGGAAGTGGGATAGAACATTTGGTGAAGAGTTCTTGGTGATATTGGGAAAGAAGAGTCTTGGCAAGCTGCACTTGTAGTTGCATGGTAATGGGTGAGAGGAGTTGAAGAAGCTTCCATACTTCTTACTTCGATACCCTCCATTCGAGTATCCAATCGATCCATCCGCTCGTCCAATTAGGTAGAAACGACGGTGATCATCTTTATTAATTCTAGTAGAGCAGGTTCCCCAGTGGTAACCCGAGTCTCATCACCATTATTTAACATTGATACCTAGTGAATACACTTAAACAAAACAAGCAAACATATTAGGTTAGTCAAAACAAAAAACAATCACAATCACTCAAGGAGTCGCACATTTGGTCGCCTCATAAATTGCGTCAACCAATAATTGTATCTTGTTTAGTCTGATGAGTTACTAGAGTCCAATCTCTACTTGAGGTCAAGAATGGATTCTTGTTTGACTCTAGAAGTAACGCACAAGGCTAAAGAATGAGAATCATCAAGTTTCAACGAAATTAAGCAAGAAAAGTTGAAGAAAAATTGGCAAGAAAACATTTGGACTTAAGAACTAAGTAACAAGAAGTAGAAGAAATTACTTGTTGTTAATTAGTCATAAGAATTAAAGAAATTAGATGAAGATATAGTGGAATGAGTGTAAGAGAAGAAAGAATTTTTTTTTGACACTTAGAAAAAAATTTGGGGTCTTGAAAAGTTCCAACACTTAGAAAAAATTTGGGGTCTTGAAATTTTTTCTAACACTTAGAAAATATTTGGGGTGCTAAAAGAAACACCCTTTGTGAAGTTGAAGGCAACATGCCTGTAGGGTTAAGTGGGGGGTGGACTGCTTATTGGTGCCTGCATGGCGCTTCATTGGCACTGTGTTGGCACTGATATGGCAACTGATGTGGCATTTTCGTAGAAAATAAATTTTATTTCTTTTAAAAAAAAATTGATTTTTTAACTAAAAGTTTCCACTTGTGGACTCAACAAACACTTTTGCCACATATTCAAGAACACTTGAAAATCAAATTTATCTTTTTGCCATCTTCTTCTTCAAGAACACTTAAAGATCTTCATGAACACTAAAAACAAAACCCTTCTTCAAAACATCACCAAATCACTCTAAATTTTAGGATTAGCTCCCACTAGACCTAGAGAACAAAACAAACCTCAATCAATATTAAACTCGATTTCACCCTTAGTCAACAAGACCCATTTGAATTTCTTCAAGTCTTCAAAGCTTCAAAACTCTTTCATGGTATAATCTTGTCCACAATTCAAAATCACTTGAAACTTTGGATTTACATTAAAATGATACTAGGGAACAAGAATCTAGCATCAAAAAATAACAAAACAAACAAAAAAATTCATTTTTTTTTAAATTTTCAGTTTTTTTTTAAAACATCAAAATTCCAAGATTAAATTTGTAGGAACGAATCTAATCCAAGCTCTGATACTAATTAATACAATTCTAAGTAAGAAAATGAAAATAACAAGAAAAGAAACTAAAAGAAAGAGGAAAATGAGATAGAAAGGTAGGAAGGTAGGCACACAAATTAAAAATCAAGGCAACCAATACTAAAAAGTAGACATCCGTTGAATTGTTGAAAATAGCCCCTAACCTATGAGAAAGACATCAAGGAAATTGAATTCCCAAGCAACCTTTCTTTCCAAATTCAACAAAATTAAAAGCTTAAGCAATCTCACCAATTTCTCAAGAGTATTTATATAACGATCCTTTCCATCATTACAGGTGAGCCAATCACGCAAAAAAATAGGTTAGGTTTTCCCCAAAATTAGAAGTTAAATCTTTTAGGCTAGGCTAGTCTTGGATGAAATCTTAGTGGGGTGTGGTCTAGGGAAATTTAGGAATGGATTGGGTAAATGTAATAAAGTTTAGCTTGACCTTATGTTAGCTAAAATAATAAGGAATCCATAGGACTTTTAGGAAGTGAATTCGAGTAAATAGACTCCCGATATCAAACTTGACGTAAAGGGGTTAGTTTGGAATGTCAAGATTTTAGGGTGCATTCTGAAAAAGGCAAAACTAGGAGCAACTACAAGTTTTTGCCTCACCACACCCGCTATAGCGGGTGGCAGATTGCTATAGCAGAGAAATTACTACTATAGCAGAATTCAAAGGCAGTCAATCTCGTTATAGTGGGCAGATTCCTCTATAGTGATGCTGATATAGCGGGATTGGGATGCTATAGCAGGATAAATTGCTATTTATATAGAAACTTCTCCAAAAATATTTTATTATTTCTAAACACGTTATGGGGAGGGCTTAGGCAATTTGGGGTGATTTTCACCTATTTTCCACCAGAATTCTTCTTAAAGGTAAGTTATTTATTCTTATTAACTAGTTTTTTTATTCCTCGACCTTAAAATCACTAGTTTATGGGTCTTGGGTAGGGTTTAACTTGACCTAGCTATAATTTCTGGTGCAAGGGGGTAAATTGGGTGTAAAACCTTTGAGTTTTAGTTAAAGGTTGATTAATTACACTTGCATGACTATAATTCACTAATGTAACTATGAAATTGGTAGTCTTAAGATGAATTTATGGTAGGAAAGCCCTAGAATGGGGGGGGGGGATGATCATGAAATTGGCCTTAGAGTTTGGGATTAGGTTGTAATCCTCGATATTACAGGTTATTTGATTGAATATGTGTTTATATTCCTATTTTAGACCATAATCAAGCCGAGGTTGCATGAAAAGGAAAAACTCAGGTTCAGTAGAGCATTTCAAGCTTGCATTGAGGTAGGTAATAGTTAAATGTAGTAGAGAACCAATTTGTTTTATGTGTGCATGACGATTGTTCCTTAATATTGCTTGTACAATGCATGTTATAGGAAAACTGAATGACTGTTTGGTATTCTAAGTGTTAATCACATGCAATGAGTTTAAATGAAAGCTTGTTAGTTTTTACAAGTGTTGTTTCTATTATTATTGTGGATGTGATTGTATTGATATCTATCATTATTGTGGAATGTACAGGTATTTGGATATCTCCACAGGCTTGGTTGATATAAGGTTGGCAGAAACTTGACGTCAAGGATTTGGTACATGGATAAGAGCTCATCCCCTGCAGGTCATGGCTAGTGGGTGACTATAAGACCCTTAGCATGTGTGTACAGGTATTTGGTGAGTGTGACGATTCCTTGAGTGAACCAGGGATTATGTGTTTCCTTGATTATATTGGTTCTTTGAGTGAACCAAGCTTAAGTGTTTTCATTATTATGATGGTTCCTTGAGTGAACTAGGTTTGTATACTTAATTGCTAAAGGTGTCTTCTTTATGTAAACCAAGACACATGTTAATTGCCATAGTTATTGTCTTAAGGATCCTTGGGAGGCTTGGGTTAATTGCTTGATATGACACAATTTTGTATTGTCTATTACTTGTGTAGTTAGGACATGGTTTATATGATTGTTGATTCAGGATTGTTGATTTGGAGTCTTGTTGGTGGTCATAGTTTGACTTAACTTGTTATTCTTATTGACTCATATTGACTAATCTTCATGTTCTACTTGTCACAAGGTTAAGCATTATGAACTTAGAGTAGAGTTGCATGATAGGGTTCATCGTTGTCTTATTGTACTATGTTATAGTTGTGTGTTCATATTTCTCATTTTGGGTTGGTCGATGACCCTACTAGTACACCATTATTTGTTGTGTACTGATACTACACGTGCTCTTCTTTTGTTGAGTACATGGCATATTCCGGTGACTGTTTCGAGACCTCAACTGTGATTCAGACAGTATTTGAACTCAGGTGTGAGCTGCATCTTCTGGCCTACCATGAGTTCTTTACTTGTTTTCTGGTCCATTGTTTTGGACTTAGATATTAGTTTGGTTTTGGTGTTGCATACCCTTCCTTTTGACAATTATTAGAGTTTTGGTATGATGACTTTCAGGTTCTAGGGATCGTTTATTTTCGCATACTATGCTTACTCTTCATTTAAGATATTGATTATTGGCTTTATTAATGAGAATAATTTAGTAGCCATTTTAGGACAAGTGTTGGATGATTTATAAGGTTAGTTAGTTCACCCACTGGGGGATTTAGTATGGGCCTCACTTATGACGGCTTTAGGTCATGACAATTTAATCTGCAATATTAATGTAATCTACTTAGAGAAATAAGAAAACTACTACTTATACTAGATAAAGAAAGGAAGAACTAGCTATTACAATTATACCCTTAATGAAGTAAGAAACTTGTTTGGTTGCCTTCCTTTGGTTGAATTCATGAAATGGCCATTTACATGCTTAGACCATTTCTTCACTAGCATGTCCATCTTGTGTCTCTTCCTTCCTTTCATCTTTCCAAGCTATCATCAATACGTGGAACCCCTGAGAAGGCTCCATAATGTCCTCAAGTGCATCTCTTTTTATTAATAAGCTTTGTAATACTTGGATCTCACATGCTTGACTCCTTGTAAAAGGCCTTGAGGCAATATGGTTGCATCAAATTATAATATATATTGAAATATATATATATTTTATCATGAACCTACGGAATACCTAAGAATAAGTTGATAAGAATTATATGGTCACCACCACTTCCATGTGGAAGTGGTGAAAATGTGCAGCTCAAGGATTTAATTGAATTTATTGCCACTTGTTGTTGCGTCCAACTCACACGCAAGTGTACGCGATCATACAAGTAACATAGGATTGTATGTCTAGGTATCGTATCCACAGAGACTTGTCGATTAATCATTTACTAAATTAAATTAATATTAATTATCTATTCAAGTGGTAAAACCTAATGATAGATTTATGGATTAATTAAACTAAGGATAGAGATAGGCTGACTAATGAATAATGGACAAAACAAAGAGTGTATTCTTATGAAATTAATAAGATAAAATCAATCTAGGGCTGTGGATTTGCTATCAATCATATTGAGTAATCACTTGAATTGATTCTGATGATCTATCGGGTTACTAGTTGGCAGTTGATATTTGTGATATTGAGCGTCTTTATAAACTGCCTCTATGCCTAGTTGACTATTCTTAATGCCTATATTCCTATTGTCGTCAATCGATAATGAAGTGCATGTGATTAATCTTTCGTATCAACTAAGCAAGGCTAACAAGTATATTTCTGTCCATGTTAGTGAATCATTCCCCACTTAAGAGTTCTAAGATCTATCTCTATCTTCTCTTATTGCGAACGTAAATTCCTTATTCCTAGCCAATTCACGCACCATAAATAGTATTCAAATGTTGATCAAGCAAAAATAATAATTAAGAGCAAGAGAAGATAAGCAACCAAATGAGTCATAGCACGATGATAAATATCTTAACAAATCGAATAAAGTTCATACAATAATCTTTATAAAGATACCATAACCCTAGATGAGAAGTCTACCTCCCCATAGAAATGGAGGATTTACTACAAATTATTAAATCAAAAACGTAAAAATACATATAACAGAGAAGAAAGGATAAAACCAATGTTCTCCGGCCTGCCCAACGGCTGCAACCTGTCCTTTGGTTAAGAGTTCTCCCTAAATTTCATGCTCCCCTCTCTCTAACTCATTCTCTATGTCTTCTCGATTGGTTCTTCCTTAAACTCTAAAGAAAAGTAGTATTTATAGGGTTTCAGAGGCTTCCGAGTCGCCTTTCCTTCCTTGAAATGAATTGAGAAAAAATTGCCCAAATTTGTACTATCGGTACACCCTGTGTGGCGCATAGGGCTGTGCCATAGTGCATTTGGATAGTCCACTTCAAGACTCTGCTCCATTGCACTACGGGGGATCTTGGGGCGGTACAGAGGGCCTTTCTGTAGTGCATTTTTACCTTTTTCACCATTTTGCCTCTGTTAAGCTCCCATCCTGATATCTTATCCATGGACATGCTTTAGATCATCTTTCTCAGCTCCTACTCAGACTTCAAAGCTCCATGATAGCTCCATTATGCTCCAAATCCGTGCAAAAATCTTTACTTTTCAATCTACACATCAAGACAAGCTACATAAGCGTATTTCATATAAAGTAAGCTCAAAAGAATATTAAAACAAGTAAAATGTGAGGCAATCTATAACATAAAATCAGTATTTTTAGTCTCACATCAATACCCCACACTTAAACTCTTGCTCGTCCTCAAGTAAGCTCTACTCTATAACTACGACTCTACTACAACTACACCAATTGAAATAATATTACTCAAGCTAAGACTAAAATGACTACAATGAAGGACAAGTTCTTACTATAACATGTTTTAATCATTAAACATATTTAAGACTCATGAACAATTGTATCAAGACCACCTAGCCTCAAGATCTGACTCTGTTCTATTTGCAAACACTCATAGATTACCCAATCAAAAATCAAACGCTTTACCAATGTTTCGTCAACTATGTGCCCCTCACAATAGGAGAGTTACCCATATTCACTCACAAGTATGCACAATATCATATGAATGGGCATAAGAATAGAATTATGCTCACCCTCACAAAGAATTCACATGCAACAAACGATGAACCATAAGCTTTCCCTTAATATACTACCCCACTAATATAAGAACATAAGAATTAAGATCAAGTAAGACTTTCATGGTTTTAATATAGGCTAAAGGACGGGTAGGGACTATTTTGGACATCAATAATGAATATCTTTCCTAAGTACTTCAATACATCACAAACTTTTCGTTGTTTCACCATTTCATCAATCAATCAATCTTCGTTCTTTTACTCTTCTCACCCATAAACTTTCTTTGTTTTCCCATCTTTTTAAGCATATTCACACACCATTAGTTCGGAGCAATCAAGCACATTTGTTTTATTTTTTTCTACTCCCTGCCAATATTATATGCATCTTTCAAACAATTATACCATTAGTCTTTCTACAGGCTTTCACTTCAAATCTTTCCCCTTTTTTATTCTCACTCTTTCAACTCTTATTTTTCAATTAAAGTGATTAGGAGTTTCGAATCAAATTAAAGTTCAATTAAAAGAAAAGGATTAAACTTCATACGTGGCTACCAATAAATATGCTAAAGGCTCAAAGGGGCTAAGTAGGATAATCCATTGTGGGTAGGTAAAGCAAAGGATAAAAAAGGCTAATCAAAGAAATACCTATATCATCTCCTAAACTCTACATTCCTTATTTCATTTTGCAAACACACCGGGCATGTTCTAGACGTCATTAAATCCTAACACACATGGCACATGTTCAACTCAAGAAGGATCCAATCTAGAATCTCAATCAAGCAACCCATAAAGAGTTCAAATTTTAAGCTAAAATACAAAAGTCAAGTAAAAGATCCTAGGTGCCTCAAAATAAGTCATTAAATTTTTTCACAACATGCTTTTAAGTTCAAAACGCAACTTGTATCATTCAGTCAATTGTAGCACTTAACTAGAGCACCTAGAATTCAATTGATCCTAAAGACTCTTCCTAAAAATTAAACAAAAACTACTCAACAAATGAAAAGGAAAGTCGGTTCAAAGGGCTCCCCTTTGAAAAAGAACAAAAAAAAATTCAAGGGGTGGGCAAAGTACGCTCTACTAAATAAATAAAAAAGCTAAAAACTAATAAAAAACTATTCTACTCTAAAGAACAAAATAAAATCTTTTTGTATTTTTAGACTTTTTAGATTTTTTCAAATTTTCTCATATAAAGCAAGTAACTAAACACAAATAAATAAAGTCTAAATCCTATAGCATACTTCATCCTTAACAATAATCAATGATCAAAATATATCCCATCCCACACTTAAAGTCATGCTTTGTACCCAAAACATCAAATAAGGTAAGACAGAGGGTTAGAAATACTCCCTGAGGCCCTCTAGGGCCTAGCTAACAACATGTCTTTCTCTCAATCTTTCATCAAAGGGTGGATGGCCTCACACTTATGCTTCACTATTCTTCTTAGGTTACAAATTTTGGGTACTTAAACTTTCCCAAATCTGCACACATACAAAATAAAAAATAAATGTGACAGTAAAAGAAATAAAAATAAATCAAAAACAACCTCTTTAATGACTTGGGTTGCCTCTAAAGAAGTTCCCGATTTTCTGTCATGGCATGACCCATCATGTTTACAACTTTTTGTTCCACTTTGAGAATATGAATATCACCCCTAACTTCTTTTCTAATTTTCTACTACTGTGATGACCCTTCTGGTCATCTTCGTAATTATGCTTTCTTTGTACTGTTAAAGCTTTCCTGTAGTGTCCCTAGGTCATTTATGACTATCTGGGACTGTCAGTTCGGTGCCCTAGCCATTCATTTGGTCATTTTGGTTGTTTGCCTGTTTTAGAGCCTAAACTTAGAATATCATGGACTTTAGTCATCATTCTTGATAAACATACTTGAAATCGAATTTTGATAGTCTCGATAGCTCCAGAGCATGGATTTTAGTCTAGATGGACCCTTGGTGGGGTTCTGGGAGCTTTTGGTTTTTTTTTGTCTTGGTTTTTGTGTTTTAGACAAATTAAACTTAAATTTTGACTTTGGTCAACATTCGGAGAAGACGGTATCAGGTGGAAAGTTTAAGAGCACTGTTAGCTCTAGAATGTTGACTTTGGGCTAGAGGGATCTTTGGTTCGGGTCCTGAGTCTTCCAGACTCATTTTTGGCCTTGGTGTTCCATTTTGGAAAGTTTGGCCAAAGTTAGTTCTTGGGCATGGGGCCCACTTTTTGTGCTATAAACCTCTCTTGGTTTTTTTGTCGATTCTATTGAGTTTGGAATGCTATTTTTAGTTGAGTAGCATAGTTTATTTATGTCCATGGGACCCTGGATGCTTCCCAAGGGTCCATTCGAGCTTTTAAACTTAGCTAGTTTTTGATATGAGTTGTTGAACCTGTTGGGTCCGTAAGTGCAACCATTTGTACACATTTGCGGTCACCACATTTGTGGACATCTCTCCGCATTTGTAGAGTTCCTGCATGCTGTGGGTTTCTGCATTTGCAGTGATCTGCCGCATTTGCGGCTTCCGCATTTGTGGTGGTTTGTCCATATTTGTGGCAACCGCTGGCAGCCTATTTAAGGCCCTCACTCTAAATTCCAAACCTTCATCTCTCTTTTTCCACTCATTTCCTCCATTAAAACCAGACTCTAGCTTCATTCCAGTCACCCTTTTGCTTGACAATTTATTGGAGGAAGATTGTAAGTGCTTTGTGATCATTTTTCCGGTTCCAAATTGGTAAATTCCCTTCCTTCCCCTAGTTGATTGTCTCCTTCCATTGTTGGGATTCTAAAACTTGACTTCCTTGAAGAATCTGTTCCCTTAGGGGTTGCATGCTCTATGGATTCCTTGATTTCATTTCCTTGGCGTGGTTTTATCGTTGTGGTAAGCTTTCCTTGCTCAAATTCCCGATTTTTGGTTTCTAAGTTCCCTCTTTGATGTCTTGTCTTGGTGGACTATTTAAGCTCAAATTCCTTGCCCAATTGCCCTAAATTTTTGGGCATGTGCTCATATGATCGTCGTGATCATTTCATACTCTTTTGTTCTGGCCTCAGGTTACGGGGACCACGGGCTCGTCGGTGACCTGAATTTTGGCTCGACTATTACTATAGTGATATGGGTATCTTTAGACTCGTCTTGATGTGTTATTTATGTTTATAATAGATTCGAAGCTTCCGAAAGCGATTCAGCCTTGGATATCATTGTCCCAACAGCTTATCGTCGGACGACAGGTATGTTACAGTCTAAAATCCCTAGACTTAGCATATATTTGATAAAATTATACTAATTGACATCCTTGGGTTGGGGTCTTTAGCTTGGCACCATAGATCTTGATCCTTTTCCATGATTCACCTCATTTCTTTCCTCCGTTGTATGTAGTATTCTTCGTAGTTGATATTATCTCTCTTATGGTCCTGTGTGACCTTGTTTTGACTCTGGACCGTAGATGGTGGGATATTTGGGGGTGTCTGTGAGTCCCGGACATTGTTATCATGATATTATGCTGGCTATCTGTGTTGTGGAGTGATTGAAGCCTGTGCAAGGCCGATAGGCTATTTGTGAGCTGCTGGGCGGCTATTTGTGTTGATAATGTCATTTCTATGCATATAAAGAGGATTCCTACTACGTCTTACTATGGTTTTGGCTTTGAGCCTACTAGTACTGATTTTCTAAACTTTGCATGGCCCTGGAGGCTCGTTTTCGATGGAAATGACTTAGGAATGGTTTTGACTTAACCTGTGTATCTTCTTGGGGTAAAAGAGAGTTAAATTATGATTTCTATCACCAGTTTTACTACTAATGCTAGACACAACAGGGCCGTAGTGCTAGTTGAGTTTTCTTACTGATTTGAGATGGAATTAGACTCGGTCGGATCGAGCACCAGAGATGTTTTACTACTGTTTTAGACCCGGTTATGCCTGGGCACCCTTGGTGGGGTTTTTGAGACACTTTACACTGTATCAAACTAGGACAGAGTCTGGGCGTGCATATTTGAGACTTGAGTCTCTAGCTTGAATTCAGACTTACTCTGAATGATATTTTTGAGATTGAGTTATAGTATGGGGTCCAGGACCTCCATGGATCTTGTTGTTCTGGGCATAGGGCTTTGGGATGTGTGTATCGGATGAGGGGTATATGGTGGAGTAGAGGTATACGGGTAGTGTCCTTTCATAAAACCTACCTACTGGGCATTTAGGCGTCTGAGGAGGTACATACAGGGCTACTATTCCACCCGATTCTCATCATGCATCATACTAATTATTTATGTGAGGTTCCACCCTTATTTGTTGTTTGCTAAGAGTACGCTCTGGTAGTATGGGATGTCGGAGGGTTTGTTTTTACTTGTTTGTGTTTCTCGGGGGTATGGGGGCTTGTGGGACTGTAGGTAGACTTATGTTTACTGTTTCGCACTACTAGTTCCTATTGTGGTCCTTATGACTCTGGATATTGATTAAGTTATGCTTGAGTTTCCGTTGTTAGCTCTTGACTTGAGATTAGTAGGCTTATTTGGGTTATTTTATCTTTTATTCGAGCATGATTATCATTATCTTTTCTCTCCTTCTCTATCTATTTGAGGTTACCGGTATGCCGCCTACTTTCTGAATCTCTCTTTATTTACTTGTTATTGCAAGGATCCCGGGTACGTGCTTCTTTCTTTTGCTTGTGATGTATATTCTAGTAGCTAGCCATGTGTGTTGTTCTTGCTTGTATCCCCTTCGTGCTAGCTTCCGTGTGCTTATTCATTGCCTTCTGTGACTATTTGTTTCTATTCTGTCTATTATTGCTCTTTTTTCTTATATGTTCCAGTTAGCCTATGATACCTACTGGGTACCTTATACTTCGCATTTGGTGTTCATACTATACTCTGCATCTTCTGGTGCAGATCCTAGTGTGGGACATTGTTGTTAGCTCATTGGAGACTCATGCGAGGAGCTATTTTTGGGATATATTTAGACTGAGGGTGAGCTCTAGTCGATGAGAGCTTAGCTTTTGGTTTATCTTTTATTGTATGTACTCTATTACCATTCAGAGACATCTGTATATATTAGTTTGGATCGTTGTACTCTGTTGATGTAGTTCTGGTTCTATTCTATGATACCTGGTTTTGGGTTTGGTTTAGCTTCCACATTTGTATATATTTATATATTCCTGTTATCTATCTTTTCATCTTGTTCCTTTGCTTCCGCTTGGTTATATCATTTATTCCATTTAACTGTTAGCTAGTAGCCCATTACTAACCGTTCTGGGCTACGTGGATTGGTTCACCTACTAGGGGGTTATAGGTGCCATCATGGCCGAGAAATCAGGTCATGACAGCTTGATATCATAGCTCTAGGTTCACTGGTGTCATCAGTATAGGAACCAAAATCTAGTAGAGTCCTACGGATCGGGGCAGAGACGTTCGTACTCAATCTTTGGGAGGCTATAGTGACATCCTAGGAAACATGGACGTTTCTTGCTTCTATCTCGTACGTTGTATCACTAAAAGTTTCTGGAAATCTCACTTGTTCTGGTTCACTCTTTTGCAGATGACTCATACGAGATCATCAGCATCAGGAAGAGACGGGCCTCCGACTCCAACTAGGGGCCGGGGAGGCCATAGAGGTAGGGGTCGAGGATGTCCCCGAGTAGCAGTACCCGCCAAAGCTGCTAGAGTTGAAACAGAGCCCGAGCATGAGTATGAGCCAAAAGTTTGCTCCTGAGCAGCGGCATGTGGACCCGGGGGCAGCCTAGGTGCCACAAGCTCCAGTATCGGTTTCTTTGCCAGCTTCAACCCCAGCTCAGTCTTCAGATATTTGGGGTCTACTATTACAGCTGTTGGGTATGATTGGAGTGCATCCTTCAGAGGTACCGCATGCATCCACTCAGGGGGCATCCCTAGGTGTTCATAGTTCAGGAGCACAGCCTGCTACTGCGGCTCCCCGTGCCAAAGTTATTCTGATTGTATAAGCTACGCAACCTCTTGCTCCTCGCCCAGCTATGATAGATGGGGAGCAAAAGGCCTTGAGTAGATTTCTGAGATTGGCACCACCAAAATTTGTTGGTACATCCACATGACTTCATTACTACCTTTGAGGAGATGTTGCACCATTTGGGGTTGTTGGAGACTCACGGGGTTGGCTATACTACCTATTAGCTGGAGGGCCAAGTGAAGCTATTGTGGAGGGCCCAGGTTGCTTGTAGACCATCATCGTCACTTCCTTTCGACTTGGTCCGAGTTCTATGAGGCCTTTATAGCCAAGTTCTTACCACAGAGCGACAGAGAATATCGAAGGAAGGAGTTCACTAGACTTACTTAGGATTCTATGACCGTCTTAAAGTACGAGACCCATTTCCATTAGCTTGCTCCATTTGGGGCCATGAATATGCCTACTGAGTCTGACAGGGTTCGTAGATTTATTTGGGGACTACAAAGAGAGTTTAGAGAGCCTGCAGAGATATTGGTTGTTAGTGGTCGATCATTCTAGGTTATTGCGGACTATGCCCGTACTATAGAGGATTCGTGTTGCTATGACACCGAGGCAAGAGATAAGAGGCCTCGACATCAGGGTGGCTATAGTGGTTCCAGACATGGTGGTGGAGTTTCAGGCCAGTGGGGCCAAGGTTATCAGCCACAGCAGCATCAGTGTTAGACCAGTCAACCAATTTAGGCGTCACTCCAGGATTCTGGTTCTCAATTTGAGCAGGGTCAGGGAAGTCAGCATGGTCACAGTGGTAAGTTCTCTTGGTTTTGGGTAAGTTTCCGCCCTCCAAATCCTTGAATTTTCCGTTGTTGATTTCTTGAATTAGTAGCACTTCGGGGTAGTTTTGGGCCCCGAAACGAGCTCCATTCCCTCTCAAATTTCAAGCATGGGTTACTAAGTCCACCGTGAGCATTATTGTGAATTTTGTTTTCTATTTCATTGTGCAAGCCCCAAGGGTCATTTTTCTGACCTGATTTCCGGCCTGATTTTCCGTAAAGCAATATGGGGGTCGTTCTTCTCATCTTTACACCTAGATTATGTTTTTGATAGCTTGACAACTTTCTAATACTGTTCAAAAGAGAAAGGCACACGAGTGCAGTTTGTGCTTGCAGTTTGTCCCCGAGGTAGGTTACAATTTACTTTCTAGACTAAGTGTAGTTGGATTTTATATATTTATTTGATACTGGAACGTTAGGTTGGATTTTAGATATATTTAGGCTTAAATCCTGTTTACCACTTATAATTGGCCATTTTGGATTATAGTATAGAATTATCATGTTTGTCCTTAGCCCAGGAGCTTGTAGTATCGTTGTGGCTAGCTTAGGATCCCTAGTTTGCTTTTAGGAGGTTTTAGAGGTAGAGTAGAGAATCTTGGTGAATTTCTGTGTTATTTTCCCTGTTTTATTTGCATTGTTCTACTGTTATGTGTAACTGTGGGCCCGAGGCCATAGCTTGGATTTGGACGGAGTTCCAAGTTAGTTCTCTTGGTTTAGAGGGTATTTTGCCCTGGTTTTTCCTTGTTGTGAATGATTTTCCCCTGGTTGGTTATTTCATGTTCATATTGCATCGCACATCATGGATATAGAAGGAAAGCACTTCAAAGGTTTTTGGTTAAAAAAATGAGGTTTACTACGGCTACGACGACTTTGGGATTTGAAATGAATCCTGTTAATTTTCTATGGATTTTTGGAAGGAAAATAGGAAAATACTATTTTTATGCATTATATATAGTCCGATGCGGTATTCCGGACCCCCAATGTGTTATTCTGGGTTTTTACCTTCCATCCATCTACTCATATGTATATATATATATGCATAGTCTGATGCGGTATTCCGAGCGCCCAATGCGGTATTTTGGGTTTATACTATTATGCATTCATACATTATATCATTCTCATGGCATTACATTGGTTGGTGATTTTGGATTGTTGTTGTTTTGGGATTGGCTTCTGTCGTGCTTCACTTTTTATTGGTTTATTTCTTTTGATTTTGGCTTTATAACTAGATTTAGGTGGATCCCTGTGTTGTAGCTGCTTTCCTGTATCTTATTATATATATATTATCTTTCTACGCTTGGTCAGCCTATGATGCCTACTGAGTATCCGTTGTCTTGGTACTCATACTACACTCTACATCTTTTTCTAATGCAGCACCTAGTACGAGACACCCTCATTGACCTTCTTGTCGTTCGAGGCCTATTGCAATTTGGATCGCGGTGAGCTTCGGGCACTTTTGGAGACTTTACATGCTTTCCATCTTTTATATTCTGTCTATATTTTTGTATTTTGGATAGACAAAGTCTGTTGTATAACTACTCCTTTCTTAGTCGCTCTTGTACTAGTGACACCAGGTCTGAGTTAGTTCTAGTGTTGTTTTGTCTATTCGGTCACTTTAGGGCCATCTTTTGTATATTTTGTACGTTGGTATGTATATATTCTACTGGCCCTGTCTTTTTTTTTATATCTTTCGCTTTTCCTTAGTTTAATTATTATTATTGTCTTCCGTATCATTGGGTTGTGGTTTATCTACTGGGGGGTTATGTAGATTCCATCATGGCCCAGTTTTGGGTTATGACAGAGTGGTATCAGAGCTCTAGGTTCACTGGTCTTGCCAGTACAAGAGCAAAGTGTCTAGTAGAGTCTGGTGGATCGGTACGATGATGTCCGTATCCAATCTGCGAGAGTCTATAGGACATTCCTAGGAAGTATGTCATATTGTTTGATTCCTTGTCATGCGTTCTTGACTTGATCAACTTCTAAGTATCTTTGCTTCACTCTTTCTCAGATGATTCAGACGAGATCTGCAGGGCATGAGGATGAGGCCCCTGCTAGGGGACGGGGTAGTCAACCCAGAGGATGAGGTAGGGAATAGGCTGCGGCGCCAGATCGGGCCCGTGCTAGACTATCGTCACCAGAGCCTAACGTTAGAGTGGATGAGGAACAGTATGAGCTAGAGCATGTAGGGCTAGCCCAGCATCCGACAGGTTTTGTAGCAACTCCAGTGTTGCAAGATACCTTGGTTTGATTGTTGGGGTTCCTCGAGGGTATGACTCTACCAGTAGCTTCGTCGGCCACTCTGATTGTTTCTCAGGTTAGAGATGATTGTCAGAATTCAGCTCAGGCGGCAGCACAGGTTTCAGGAGCGCAGCTTGCTACTGTGACTCCAATATTATGGGTATTAATGGTTCCTAAAATTGCTCCACCTCTTCCAGTCATGCCAGTTATGTCTTCTGAGGAGCAAAAGATGCTGGGTAGGTTCTTGAGATTGGGTCCTTCGAGGTTTTCAGGTGCTTCTAGGGAGGATGCGCATGAGTTTCTAACTAGCTGCCAGAAGAGGTTACATAATTTGGGGTTAGTTGAATCACATGGAGCATATTACACCACATTTTAGCTGGATGGTCCAACGAAACAGTGGTGGAGGTCATATATTGCTTGCAGACCAACCAGGTCATTTTCACTTACTTGGGCCCAGTTCTTCGCAGTTTTTCTGGAGAAGTGTGTACCATGTAGCAAGAGAGAGAGATTGATGGATCAGTTCTCTAGGTTGGAGGAGGGCTCCATGACTGTGACTGAGTACGAAGTTCACTTCCACTAGTTATCCCGACACGCCACTATGATTTTACCCGCTGAGCACGAGAGGGTACGCCGATTTGTTTGAGGTTTGACCTTGCATATTCGCTTGGCCACAGAGGGTATGGTAGCATTGGGTCTATATTTTGTAGATATAGTTGATCATATCCGTACTATTGAGGGCATACTTTGCAAGGCCCAAGGGGGAAGCGATAAGAGGCCCCGCCATTAGGGAAGTTTTAGCAGTTCACAGGCCCGTGGTAGAGGCTACTATGGTAGAGGTCAGCACCAGGAGCGCTTCTAGCCTAGCTGGCCTGTTCAGGCAGCTAGACTTCTGTGGATCAAAGTAGCCTGAGTGTTGTTCCTTCTCCATGAAGTGGTCATTCAGGGTCCATAGGTTGTGGTGGTCATTCTAATTCAACTGGGTCTTCACAACAGAGTACGTTTGGTCAGGGTTGTTATGAGTGTGGAGAGATAGGCCACTTTGCTAGAGAGTGTCTATCGGTACAACACCCTAGGCGTCAGGGTCAGTTGGTTAAGGCCCCCAGGGATCCAGCACCACCAGCTAGAGGTGGTTCACAAGGTAGTAGTGGTGGTCCCTAAGGTACTAAAGGTGGTCCTCAGTCTAGTAGGTCAGGTGGTCATGGCGGTCGGTGCTATATGTATGCAGTTTTGGGCTAGATAGAGGCCAAGGCTTCAGATGCTGTGATCACCAGGTACAATCTCTATTTTTCATCAGTGTGCTTCTGCTTTTTTAGATCCAGAGTCTACATTCTCATATGTATCTGCTTATTATGCTACTCGTCTAGAGTCTGCTTGTGAGTCCTTGCCTGCGCCCATGTGTGTATCTACCCCAGTAGGTAATTCTTTAGTAGTGGATCAGGTGTATCGGGCTTATGTGGTAACTATCTTGGGGTACGACACATGGATGGACTTGGTTGTACTCGATATGGTTGATTTTGATGTGATCTTGGGCATGGATTGGTTGTCTCCTTATCATGCGATCTTGGATTGCTTCACCAAGACTGTTACTCCTTGGATGCCTGGTATCCCTCCTATCGTATGGAAGGATGCCGATAGCCACATTTTGAGGGTTGTTATATCCTTTCTGAGTGCCCAGCGGTTGGTTGGGAAGGGGTGCTTAGCTTATCTTTCCTACGTCCGTGATACTAGTGCCACAATACCTCCTCTTGAGTCAGTTCTTGTGGTTTGCGAGTATTCAGATGTGATTTTTTCTAATCTTTCGGGTCTTCTTCCTGATCGTGAAATTGATTTTAGTATCGATGTTGAGCCGGGCACCAAACCCATTTCTATTCGCCCATATCGGATGGCACATACTGAGTTGAGGGAGCTTAAGGATCAGCTCCAGGATCTATTGAGTAGAGGGTTCATCAGGCCTAGTGTGTCTCCGTGGGGTGCTCCAGTTCTATTTGTGAAGAATAAGGATGGTTCTATGCGTATGTGTGTTGACTACATGTAGTTGAATAAGGTCACAGTTAAGAACAAATATCTGATGCCGCATATTGATGATTTGTTTGACCAACTATAGGGTGCAACAGTGTTCTCTAAGATAGATTTGAGGTCCGGTTATCACCAGTGAGGATTAGGGTTGAGGACATCCCAAAGACTGCATTTAGGACTCGATACGGCCATTATGAGTTCCTAGTCATGCCTTTTGGGTTGATTAATTCCCCACTAGCATTTATGGAGTTGATGAATGGTGTGTTCAGTTCCTACTTGGACTCGTTCATGATTGTGTTCATCAAAGACATTCTGATTTATTCAAGGAGTAGAGAGGAGCATGAGAAACATCTTAGAGTTGTACTTCATACCTTTCTAGACCACCAGTTATATGCCTAATTCACTAAGTGTGAGTTTTGGCTTAAGTCTGTGGTATTCTTAGGGCACGCGGTGTCCAAGAATGGGGTTATGGTAGATTCAGTGAAAATTGTAGCAGTTCATGATTGGACTAGGCCTACTTCTCCTACTGAGGTTCGCAGTTTTGTCGAGTTGGCAGGTTATTAAAGATGGTTTATGGAGGGATTTTCTTTGATAGCAGCTTCATTGACTAGATTGGCTCAGAAGAATCTTTCCTTCTAGTGGTCAGATAAGTGTGAGACGAGCTTTCTGAAGCTCAAGGCCTTGTTAACTTCATCTCCAATTCTTACTCTTATGATTGAGGGTCAAGGTTTCACCATATATTGTGATGCTTTAGGTATTGGTTTGGGTTGTGTGGTGATGCAGCAGGGCCGGGTAATTATATATGCTTCCAGACAGTTGAAGGTTCACGAGAGGAATTACCCCACACATGACTTTGAGTCAGCAGCGATAGTCTTCGCGTTGAAGAGTTAAAGGAATTATCTTTATGGCGTGCATTGTGAGATATTTACTGACCATCAGAGTCTTCAGTACATTTTCAACCAGAAGGATCTAAATTTGAGGCAGCGTAGGTGGTTAGAGTTACTGAAGGACTATGACATCTCTATTCTTTATCATCTGGGCAAGGCAAATGTGATGGCGGATGCCTTGAGTTGGAAGGTGGTGAGTATGGGTAGCTTGGCTTTCTTAGCGACAGAGGAGCAACCTTTAGCATAGGACATCCAGTCCTTGTCTAACAGGTTGGTTAGAATTGACATTTCTAAGCCAGGCCATATTCTTGCTTGTGTTGAGGCTAGATCTTCCTTGCTGGAGCAGATTCGGGCACATCAGTTTGATAATGCGAGGTTGAGGATCATTCGCAACAAGGTGTTGAGTGGTGAGGCTAGGAAATCAACTTTAGATTCAGAGGGCATTCTAAGGATCGAGGGTCGTATCTGTGTTCTTAGAGTTGGTGACTTGGTTAGATTGATATTGGAGAAGGCTCATTATTCTAGATATTTCATTCATCCTGGGGTAGCTAAGATGTATCAGGACTTAAGGCAGCACTATTGGTGGTGTGGGATGAAGAGGGATATTTCAACTTTTGTATCTAGGTGCTTGAACTGCCAGCAGGTGAAGTTTGAGCACCAGAGGCCCGGTGGTTTGTCTCAGAGGCTACCCATTCCAGAGTGGAAATAGGAGAGGATTTCCATAGACTTTGTAGTCAGTTTGCCACGTACTTTGCGGAGATTTGATGCTATTTGGGTTATCATGGATAGGTTTACAAAGTCTACTCACTTTCTGCCAGGTCAGACTTCCTACAGTTCTGAGAGGTTAGCTCAGATCTATATTCGGGAGATTGTCCATTTGCATGGTGTGCCAGTTTCTATCATCTCCGACTGAGGTACTCAGTTCACTTCGCACTTCGAGCGGTCTATTCAGAGAGAGTTAGATACTAAATTTGAGCTTAGAACCGCTTTTCATCTACAGACAGATGGTCAATCAGAGCATACTATTCAAGTTTTGGAGGATATGTTGCGAGCCTGTGATATTGATTTTGGAGGTCAGTGGGACCAATGTTTAGCTTTGGCAGAGTATGCATATAAAAATAGTTGCCATTCCAGCATTCAGATGGCTCCGTTCGAGGCTTTGTATGGTAGGCGGTGCAGGTCTCTGGTGGGTTAGTTTAATGCTTTCGAGGTTAGGCTGTTGGGTATCGACTTGCTTCATGATTCTATGGATAGAGTTTGGGTTATTCAGGAGAGATTCACACTTCCCAGAGTAGGCAAAAGAGTTATACTGACCAAAGAGTTTGAGATCTAGAGTTCATGGTTGGTGACAGTGTGTTCCTTTGGGTATCGCCTATGAAGGGCATGATGAGGTTCGGGAGGAAAGGTAAGCTCAGTCCGAGGTTCATTGAGCCATTTGAGATCCTTCATCATATTGGAGAGGTTGCTTATGAGTTAGCCTTGCCTCCTGCTCTTTCTAGTGTGCATCCTATGTTTCATGTCTCTATGTTGCGGCGGTATATTTCGGATGAGTCTCATGTGCTTCAATTAGAGTCAGTTCAGTTAGATGAGTCCTTAGCCATTGAGAAGGAGCCTGTTGCTATTTTGGACTGGTAGGTTAGCAAGTTGAGGTCCAAGGAGATCCCGTCAATTAAGGTTCAGTGGCGGCATTGTCCTATTGGGGAGGCTACTTGGGAGATCGAAGCCGATATGCAGATCCGTTATCCTCATCTTTTCGAGTCTTCAGGTACTATCCTTTTTCTAACTTCTGCGGATGAAAGTTCTTTTAGTAGCGGATGTTGTAATGACCCTCCAAGTCATTCTTTGTTTTTCGTCCTTTTTTTGCATTTCGAGCTTTCCCTCAGCGGCTACAAGTCATTTATGACTTGCCAAGACTGACGGTTTGGTGTCCGGGCCGTTCTTAGGTCATTATGACCATTTTCCTATTTTAGAACTTAAACTTAGAAAATCTTTGACTTCGGTCAACTTTCTTGGTAAACTTGCTCAGAATCAAATTTCAACAGTTCCATTGGATCCGAAATAGGTATTTTGGTCTAGTGGGACCATAGGTTTGGGCCTGAGTGCTTTTGATTTGTTTTGGTGTTTCTTTTTGTGTTTTCAAGCCAGTTTGGCTGGTAGGGTTGACTTTGGTCAACATTCAGAGAAGACGACCTCAGATGGAATTTTCGTCAGCGTTGTTAGCTCCAGAATATTGACTTTGGGCTAGAAAGACCTTAGGTTTGGGTCCCGAAGCTTCTGAACTTCTTTTGAGGTATTGAGTTCAGAGTTAGTTTTAGGCACGAGGCCCACTTTTTGTTAACACGATCTCCGTTGGGAGTTTCATTGATTCTATTGAGTCTGGAATTGTCACGAACTGAGCCTACCCCCTGGACGGAACACGGGACCCAAGATCACAAGTGATCTTAACATAACCCTCTGGCATTAGCATGACTTAAACAAACATAAATAAACTCAACGGAAGCAATAAACTGAAAAGATAAGCAAACTGAACCATTAATAGATCAAGTCTAAACATATCAGAATCCAAAACTCAAATACAAAACCTCTAACTATGTCTAACAAGCCTCTATACTGAATAATGAGTTGGTGGTACAAGACCCCAGCTAACTCCAAAAAACTAAGAAGAAATCCATAAAGAAGCTAAATTAATACTGGTCCTCGAAGAATGAAGACACCACTCAAGGTTGGAACACCCGCTAACCTTTAGCCACGAATCTGAGATCGAGAGCCTGAATCAGCATCATAATAAGATGCAGCACAAAGGAGTCTGCGGTCAGTACTATGGAATGTACTGAGTATGCAAGATATGCATAAATATAGTAAAACATGATAAAAACATACTTGAAAACATAGTTAAAACTGAGTTCATGCATAACTAAAGAAGTCGTAAGTAAATATCATAGTTTGAATAATAAGCATGATATAGAAGTCAAACCTTAAAATAAGATATCAAAAAATTTAGAAAACTAAAAAAAAAGCGTTCATACGGGAGTTTCTTATAACTGACACTAGAACATACGAGCTACATGAAATCTAACTATATAACCCTACTTAACAAAGTTGACTTGAACCCTGCCAAGGAACGAGTCACCATACCCAATTATATAACCCTAGTTGGCAAGGCTGTTCTAATGCCCTCTCAAGCACATGACACCATTATCAAGATGTGGATCCACTCTCATAAGCCCATAGGGCAAATCATAACCTACGCTGGAAACGTAGTTTTGGACTTGGGTAATCGAACCCTCATCGCTCGGTGCTAAGTACTACTCCCAAAACATGCATATAACTCATAAATTTATGAAGGTATAATCGAACACCAAATCTCCTTTGAAAAGCAAGAAGACACATCAGGTACAATGCAATTCTCATATCATAAGTTCTTAAAGTAAAGCATAGCCATAATTCAAATCATAATTTTCTTTCTAAATATATACTTGAAGAATTAGGCATGCAATTTCATAAATTCATAAAGTCATGATATCTAATCATGTCCAATTTCACTTGAAAATATGCAATTCAATGGAATCATGCTAGAAATCAACTTTAATGCTTGGGCTTTTAAATCCAATAAAGGAATCATGATCAAATCATAAATAAGCAATAAGAAACCATGAATTTAGGCATAGAAGCTGATTTCATAAGTTTTCCCCAATTTAGATTAAAACCCTAATTTCACACGTTCATAAATCAATTTGAGAATTAGGAGTTTTGGGCACATGGGTGAAAGGAACCCATTGCTGAATATCCACATACCTGAACTTGAAGCTTTCTTAACTTGGGACTTGAGGATGGAGGCTTGGAGATGAAACCCTAACTTGAAACTTGAGAAGATGGAACTCCTTTTATTCTTTTGGAACTTAATTGAAAGAATGGGAGAGAATATAGGCAAAGTGGGAATGAAAAACCCTTCTAAATAGGCTTAAAATGACTTAGTATAGGAGTTAAAAGAGTGAAAAATTATAAAAAATACCCCTGGACTTTAGCTTGGAAAAACTGATAAAATGACTCGGTTTCTAGGACCACGAGTCAGTCTACGGACCGTCAAAGTGAATGATGAACCATCATCTGGTCTGTGGTTTCAGGAATCACTTCTGGGAGTCTACTGGAATTCCATTCCACGAGTCACTTTACGATCTGTGATTCTGAACAACAGACCATTCTATTACTCGTGGTTTTAACTTCAGAAAATGAGTATCTTCTAAACCTCAGGAATTACGGATGGAAGGACGGGTCGTAGAATGGGTTGACGGGTTTTAAACCCACTCATCGAATTTATAGGACTTGGTACCTCTGTGAAGGTAATTTGATGAGTTGCAGGATGGACAGCCATTCGAAATGACGAACCATCAAGTCACCCATAGAATCTAGGGAAGAAAAGGTGAATTTTGACAAATCACGAGTCACTCTATGGACCGTGGTTTTGGTCTACGGGTCGTGAACCAACCAGTGGTTTTGAAGATGAAAATTTGAAGGTTCAGGTCAGAAATCACAAGTCATAGTATGGACCGTGGTTCAGAACCATGGTTCGTCATCCCTGTCCGTAGTCACTGACAATGCTGCAGTAAATTGTCCATAACTTTTTTACTCCGGACTCGGATTAATGTGCAGTCAGTGGCGTTAGAAAGAAGACTCAAAAACCTTTCATTTGGTGGGTACTAGGACACCTAACTCTTTATATTTTAGGAGGAATGGTCGATTGAAGTTGGCCCTAGCTTAGTTTTACATGAAAACTCATTTGATTGGGGTCCTTTCAACTTAACTTGATTATAGGAGTTTTTTATGAATGTGATTTATATCGAAAGCACTCACCACACTAGGAAAATAATT
Organism: Jaltomata sinuosa; assembly: GCA_003996215.1. Classification (NCBI taxonomy): domain Eukaryota; kingdom Viridiplantae; phylum Streptophyta; class Magnoliopsida; order Solanales; family Solanaceae; genus Jaltomata; species Jaltomata sinuosa. The sequence continues at coordinate 592,087 of QJPP01001163.1, read as the reverse complement.
ATTACACTCTTGAAAAAGGTTTGGGTATTAGCTTAGGATTTTTGGGGTGTTACAATATCACTCCCTTGGGATCATTCATCATCGAATGAACACTAACTAGGCTGAGGTGGTAGGGAAAGAGATGCAATCCCACTAACTGAGTTCTAAAAGCTGGAGTATTGACATAGTAACTGATTTCTGACTGAAATATGATCCGTGATTGATTCATGAGACCTATATGTATACTGAGAGCATAAAACACCGATAGGATATGAAACTGGATATCTAACCTGATAACTGGTCTGGAGTGAGAGTAGGGACTTAGCTCATAAAGAACGAACGCATTCTTAGGAATCATAGTTAGCTGAAAGTAACATAAAAATGAGAGGAGTAGCTATACGGGAAAACTATTATCTTCTAAATACCACACTTATCATGCTATATAAAATACTCACCTGAGCACATATAGATACTAAGGTCTGAGTCTAACTACCCGCTTTCTCCATCTTCAAGCCTACCTCGACTAAACCCCTTGCATATAGAGTTATATCCTAAGAATAATATTCCTTCTTATCACAACAAACAATTAGCCTTGAGCTCTTAATCAAAGGATCACTAGTTGCGCAAAACAAGGGTCCACATGTATTTTATCACGATATTCAAGCTTATCACTATGATCACCTTATGGTTTTATAGCTTACCCTATCCTAGTCTTCTCCCCTCTCCCCTATCATATCTAGGAGCTTCAACTTCAAGAACTTCTACAGAGAGACCTACCAGCATTCCTCATCTAACTACTCTGCATGAATAATCCTTTCCTCGCAAATCCTCCACACCTAGAAGCCAAGGTGGAGCAAGTACACCAAAAAGGAAAGAAATCTACTACTGCCCATCTAGGATACTACTAGTCTTCCTCCCCTAACACCTATAATATCATAAACCAGAATCTTGAAAGAAAATAGCGAGAGAATGAGCGTCACGAATGAAGGATTTCTGATCGGTCTAGACTTATACTTAACGTGATCTATACACTCAAGGTGGGGCTTGGGGAATTGAGCGCAATAGGCATGAGAACTTCAAATACTGGGCACGTAAGACATGAATTAGTGGGGATCACCACCTCTCATCATCAAAGGCAAAGGTCAAAAGGCTTTAGAGTAAGGAAATCATAAGCGCGAATCATTTCAAGAATCAGGTCTGAGCATATACATGATGTACCATGATTTGATTTGCCATTATGGCATGTCTGAGGACTGAACTGAGTAAATAGGATTGAGCATGCTGAGATACATGAGTTTAGATAATTAACGAACCTCGAGGCGTAAAGATGGGATTCATGAAAATGTAGAGTAAGACTAGAATTGTTGTCTGAAGCAATCACTTGTCATTCTATGAGCTGAATATGAGCGTGAAATCAAATAGGGTACATAAATTTGATTTGGGACCAAGGAGATAACACACACGACATGAAAAATGTGTTGTAATGAAGGAAGTAAACTTAGGATATTAGGGTAGAAATAAGTCTCTACACCCCTCCTAACTTCATTCTGACACCCATCAGCATCACTACCCGAGTCTCCAAAATCTGATTGATTCTACATCCCACCATCTCCCCCTTAGATTAATGCTACCCTACTAATTCTATGGTTCCCCTCACCAACCACTCAAAGGAATTATGATCATTTTACCTTAACAGAGCATACACTACTCTAAAACATAGCATGAATACCTACTTCCTTCTATAGTCTAAGGCTCTCCTTCTCCTAAAAGTCTAGGACTCAACCTTTCTACCTCCACTTTGTTCTAGGTTAAGACAACTCACAACCAAACAAGAATAGGGGTCCAGGGACTATGGATGCATAAAAGAAGAAAATCTAGTGACATACCTGATTCAACTTCTGGAGGAATACTCTGACCTTGCTGGCTAGGCAATGAAGGGAATCGATTTTGGAGATGAACACCACAGTTGCTCTGCTTAGCTAAGGGGAAATACCTGATCCTATGACCTAACTGACCACACCTAAAACACCTCCCTTTTCCAGCGAGCTAGTCACCTAGATAAAACTTACCGCATCTACAACAACGAGGGTACCTCAAGGTCTTCGGATCCCTATTATGATAGGAATGTGTAGGTGTGTGAACTAAAGATGGGGTTGGTCTGGATGACCTATGCTGAGATGATGATTGGTTCCATGTTTTGGACTTCTTGTTCTTCTTCTTCCTCTTTTTTAGTTTCTCTATCTCATTCAACTGAGCTATCATGGCTTGAGCCAGCATACGGATGGCTTCACAAAATTCTACATTCGTAACCTCAATATCTGGAGTGGTCGGATTAGCATTCCTCGTGGAGTTTCTTCGTGGAGACATTATCTGAAATGCATACAGAATGGATTAGAAGGGTAAATAGAGTCAAACTCTATCGCAAGATAGTAAACATGAAAGAAGTGAAGTTTTTCCTAAAACATCTCATCGCATCCCTCTCATAAGTGTGGCGCGCTTCACACCCATGAAAGAGACTCTCCTTGATGCGGCTTTCAGACACCCTAGAACTCTTGAACCTGATGCTCTGATACCAAGTTTGTCACGCCCTGAGCCTACCCCCAGGATGTAACATGGAACCCAAGATCACAAGTGATCTCAAGATAACCTTCTGGCATTAGCATGACTTAAGCAAACATAAATAAACTCAACAGAAGCAATAAACTGAAGAGATAAGCAAACTGAACCATTAATAGATCAAGTCTAAACATATCAGAATCTGAAACTCAAATACAAAACCTCTAACTATGTCTGAGAAGCCTCTATACTGAATAATGAGTTGCTGGGACAAGATCCCAGCTAACTCCAAAAAACTAAGAAAAAATCCATAAAGAAGTTAAACTAATATTGGTCCTCGAAGAATGAAGACTCACCACTCAAGGTTGGATCACCTGCCTTTAGCAACAAATCTGAGATCGAGAGCCTGAATCTGCATCATAATAGGATGCAACACAAAAGAGTATGCGGTCAGTACTATGGAATGTACTGAGTATATGAGATATGCATAAATATAGTAAAACATTATAAAAACATACTTGAAAACATATTTAAAACTGAGTTCGTGCATAACTGAAGAATTCATTAGTAAATATCATAGTTTGAATAATAAGTATGAGATAGAAGTCAAACCTCAAAATAAGATATCATAAAATTTAGGAAACAAAAAAAAGCATTTACACGGAAGTTTTTTATAACGGATACTAGACCATGCGAGGTACATAGAATCTAACTATATAACCCTAGTTAGCAAAGCTGACTTGATTCCTGCCAAGGAACGAGTCACCATACCCAACTATATAACCCTAGTTGGCAAAGCTGTTCTAATTCCCGCCCAAGCATAGCACACCATTATCAAGATGTGGATCTACTCTCATAAGCCCATAGGGCAAATCATAACCTACACTGGCAACGTAGTTTTGGACTTGAGTAATCGAACCCTCATCGCTCGGTGCTAAGTACTACTCCCAAAATATGCGTATAACTCATAAATTCATGAAGGTATAATCAAATACCAAATCTCCTTTGAAAAGCATGCAGACACATCGGGTACCATGCAATTCTCATATCATAAGTTCTTAAAGTAAAGCATAGCCATAATTCAAATCATACTTTTCTTTCTAAATTCATACTTGAAGAATTAGGCATGCAATTTCATAAATTCATAAAGTCATGATATCTAATCATGTTCCATTTCACTTGAAAACATGTAATTCAATGGAATCATGCTAGAAATCAACTTTAATGCTTGGAATTTTAAATCCAATAAAGGAATCATGATAAAATCATAAATAAGCAATAAGAAACCATGAATTTAAGCATAGAAGTTGGTTTCATAAGTTTTACCCAATTTTGATCAAAATCCTAGTTTCACAAGTTCATAAATCAATTTGAAAAATGGGAGTTTTGGGCATAAGAGTAAAAGGAACCCATTGTTGAATACCCACATACCTGAATTTGAAGCTTTCTTAACTTGGGACTTGAGGATGGAGGCTTGGAGATAAAACCCTAACTTGAATCTTGAGAAGATGGAACTCCTTTTCTTCTTTTAGAACTTGATTGAAAGAATGGGAGAGAACATAGGCCAAGTGGGATTAAAAACCCTTCTAAATAGGTTTAAAATGACTTAGTATAGGAGTTAAAAGAGTAGAAAATTATGAAAATACCCCTGGACTTAAGCTTGGAAAACAGATAAAATGACTTGGCTTCAGGGACTACGAGTCAGTCTACGGAACGTCAAAGTGAATGAAGAACCATTATTTGGTCCGTGGTTTCAGGAATCACTTCTGGGAGTCTACTGGAATTCCATTCCATGAGTCACTTTACGATCCATGATTATGAACAACGGACCATCCTGTGACTCGTGGTTTTAACTTCAGGAAATGAGGATCCTCTGAACCTCAGGAATTACGGATAGAAGGAGGGGTTGTAGAATGAGTTGACGGGTCATAAACCCACTCATGGAATTTATAGGACTTGGTACCTCTGTGAAGGTAATTTGACGAGTTAAAGGATGGACAGTCGTTCGAAATGATGACCCATCAAGTCACCCATAGAATCTTGGGAAGAAAAGGTGAATTTCGACAAACAACGGGTCACTTTATGGACCGTGGTTTTGGTCTACGGGTCGTGAACCAACCAGTGGTTTTGAAGATGAAAATTTGAAGGTTCAGGTCAGAAATCACGAGTCATAGTATGGACCGTGGTTCAGAACCATGGTTCGTCATCCCTGTCCGTAGTCACTAACAGTGCTACAATAAATTGCCCATAACTTTTTACTCCGGACTCGTATTAATGTGCAGTCAGTGGCGTTAGAAAGAAGACTCGAAAACCTTTCATTTGGTGGGTACTAGGCCACCTAAATCTTTATATTTTAGGAGGAATGGTCGATTGAAGTTGGCCCTAGCTTAGTTTTACATGAAAACTCATTTGATTGGGGTCCTTTCAACTTAACTTGATGATAGGAGTTTCTTATGAACCTGATTCATATCGAAAGCACTCACCACACTATCAAAATAATTATTACACTCATGAAAAAGGTTCGGGTATTAGCTTAGGATTTTTGGGGTGTTTCAATATCTCCTCCTTGGGATCATTCGTCCTTGAATGAAGACTAGCTAGGCTGAGGTGGTAGGGAAAGAGATGCAATCCCACTAACTAAGTTCTAAAAGCTAGAGTAATGACGTGGTAACTGATTTCTGACTTAAATATGAACCGTGATGGATTCGAGAGACCTATATGTATACTGAGAGCATAAAACAACGATAGGATAGGAAACTGGATATCTAACATGATAACTGGTCTGGAGTGAGAGTAGAGAATTAGCTCTAACTTATAATGAACGAGCGCATTCTTAGGAATCATAGTTAGCTGAAAGGAACATAAAAAATTAGAGGAGTAGCTATACGGGAAAACTATTATCTTCTAAATACCACACTTATCATGCTATAAAGAAATACTCACCTGAGCACATATAGATCCTAAGGTCTGAGTCTAACTACCTGTTTTCTCCATCTTCAAGCCTACCTCGACTAAACCCCTTGCATCTAGAGTTATCTCCTAAGAATAGTATTCCTTCTTATCACAACAACCAACTAGCCTTGATCTTCTAATCAAAGGGTCACTAGTTGCGCAAAACAAGGGTCCACATGTATTTCATCACGATATTTAGGCTTATCACTATGGTCACCTTATGGTTTTGTATCTTACCCTATCCTAGACTTCTCCCCTCTCCCCTAGCATATTTAGGAGCTACAACTTAAAGAACTTCTACAGAGAGACCTACCAGCATTCCTCATCTATCTACTCTGCATGAATAATCCTTACCTCGTAAATCCTCCACACCTAGAAGCCAAGGTGGAGCAAGTACACCAAAAAGGAAAGAAATCTACTACTCCCTATCTAGGATACTACTAGGCTTCCTCCCCTAACACCTATAACAGCATAAACCAGAATCTTGAAAGAAAAGAGCGGGAGCATGAGCGTCACTAATGAAGGATTTATGATCGGTCTAGACTTATACTTAGCGTGATCTATACACTCAAGGTGGGGCTTGGGTAATTTAGCATAATAGGCATGAGCACTCCAGCTACTGGGCACGTAAGACATGAATTAGTGGGGATCACCACCCCTCATCATAAAAGTAAAAGGTCAAAAGGCTTTAGAGTAAGGAAATTATAAGCGTGAATCATTTCAAGAATTAGGTCTGAGCATATACATGACGTAACATGATTTTATTTGCCATTAAGGCATGTCTGAGTACTGAACTGAGTAAATAGGACTGAGCGTGCTGAGAAACATGAGTTTAGATAATTAATGAACCTTGAGGCATAAAGCTAGGATTCATGGAATTGCAGAGTAAGACTAGAATCGTTGTCTGAAGCAATCACTTTCATTTTAGGAGCTGAATATGAGCATGAATTCGAATGGGGTACATAAATTTTATTTGGGACTAAGGAGCTGACACACACGACATCCAAAAGGGGTTTGTAATGAAAGAAGTAAGCTTAGGATTATAGGGTAGAAATAAGTCTCTACACCCCTCCTAACTTCATTCTGACACCCATCAACATCACTACCTGAGTCTCCAAAATCTGACTGATTCTACATCCCACCATATTCCCCTTAGATTCATGCTACCCTTCTAAGTCTATGGGCCCCTCACCAACCTCTCAAATGAATTATTATCATTTTACCCTAACAGAGCATACACTACTCTAAAATATAGCATGAATACCCACTTTCTTCTATAATCTAAGACTCTCCTTCGCCTAAAAGTCTAGGACTCAAACCTTCTACCTCTACTTTGTTCTAGGTTAAGACAACTCACAACCAAACAAGAATAGGGGTCCAGGGACTATGGATGCATAAAGGATGAAAATCTAGTGACATACCTGATTCAACTTCTGGAGGAATACTCTGACCCAGTTGGCTAGGAAATGAAGGGAATCGGTTTTGGAGATGAACACCACAGTTGCTCCGCTTAGCTGAGGGGCGATCCCTAATCCTATGACCTAACTGACCATACCTAAAACACCTCCCTTTGCCAGCGAGGCACTCACCTATATGAAACTTACCGAATCTACAACAACGAGGGTACCTCAAGGTCTTCGGAGCCTTATTTTGACAACAATGAGAATCAAGTGTAGGTGTGTTAAATAAAGATGGGGTTGGTCCGGATGACCTATGCTGAGAAGACGATTGGTTCCATATTTTGGTCTTCTTGTTCTTCCTCTTCCTCTTCTGTAGTTTCTCTTTCTTATTCAACTGAGCTGTTATGGCTTGAGCCAGCATACAAATGGCTTCACAAAATTCCATATTCGTAACATCATGATCTGGAGCAGTCGGATTAGCATTCCTCATGGAGTTTCTTCGCAGAGGAAATAGAGTCAAACTCTATTGCACGATAGTGAACATGACCATGGATGGGTTCCACGAACAGTAGACCAAACCACGGCTCGTGGTTTCCATCCATCATTCCTGGCCAAAGAGTCAGGCTGCAGAAGGTAAACCACGAGTCAACAAGATGACTCATCAACTGAACAACGGCCTGTAGACCTGAGCTGTAGTTTCTTGGAAACATGCAGTCCTCTGAAAAAGTGCTACGAGTTACAGGATAGTCCATAGTTGAAACTACGGGCTGTAGAAACCAGTCGAGAATCTTGGGGAAACTGTCAGCCCTCTAATCTGATTCCATGAGTTGATAGTATGGGCCATAGTCAGAACCACGGTCCGTAGAACCAACTTGTGGTTCACAGACCAGAGACTGCACCAATAGAAGGAAACCACAATTCCATTCCATAACCCGTGGTTCAAACCACGGTCCGTGGTTTGGACCCGTAATTCTTGGGAACTTGAAATTTCTCAGAGTTTCAAACTTAGATAGCTGGTCTGATTTCTGGGGTATTACATTATCTCCCACTTGGGATTATTCATTCTCGAATGAAGACTAAGGAAGGGAAAACTGAAGAGAAAACAGCCCAACCAATCAATAATACATAAAATCGGAATAACAAACATGATAACTGAGCTTTTAACTTAAATCATGACTGAATCAACTTCGAAAAACATGCATGCATATTAAGATTAGGAGGGAAACTTATGGAATATAGTGGAATAGACATGTTAATGAGGAAACTACTACCTCAAGCAAAAATTAGATCGAAAGGAAAGAGATGAGGGTACTTGGCTTTCATGGATGATTCTTCTTCCCAAGTAGCTCCCTCAACAAGCTGATTCCTCCAAAGGACTTTTACCGAGCGACTTCTTTATTCCTCAACCTCTGAATCTGACGATCAAGGATCTCTATGGGAACCTCCTCATAGGTGAGACTATCCTTCACGCCACATCCTCTAAAGGAATAATCAAGGTTGAATCACCAACACACTTCTTCAACAAGGAAATATGGAAAACTGGATGAACCGCTTCTAAATCTGATGGCAAGTCCAACTCATAAGCAACCTTACCAACTCTCCTCAGAATCTGATAATGACCTACAAAATAGGGACTAAGCTTCCCTTTATTGCCAAATCTCATCACACTTTTCATGGGCGACACCTTCAAAGAAACGCAATCATCAACCTCAAATTCCAATTCTCTTCTCTTCACATCTACATATGATTTTTATCAACTCTGAGCGGTCTTCAACCTCTCACTAATAAGCTAAACCTTCTCCATAGTTTCATGCACCAAATCTGGACCAATCAAAGCTGTCTCACCTACCTCAAACCAACCAATAGGAGACCTATACCTCCGATCATAAAATGCCTCATAAGGAGCCATCTGGATGCTAGAGTGAAAGCTGTTATTGTAGGCAAACTCGATAAGAGGTAAGTGATCATCCCAATTGCCTTTGAAGTCAATCACGCAAGCCCTTAACATATCCTCCAAGGTTTGAATAGTTTGCTCTGCCTGGCCATTTGTCTTTGGGTGAAAAGTTGTGCTAAGCTTCACCTGTGTACCAAGACCTCTCTGAAACAATCTCCAAAATTGAGAAGTAAACTGAGTACCCCTATCAAAAATGATGGACAATAGGACACCATGCAATCGGACTATCTCCCGGATGTAGAGTCTGGCATAATCATCCGCTGAATATGTAGTCTTAACATCCAAGAAGTGGGATGAGTTAGTTATCCGGTCGACAATCACCCAAATCGAATCGTGTTGCCTTCGAGTATGAGGCAAATGAAGTCCATATTTATCACTTCCCACTTTCAAGTAGGAAGGTCAATATCCTAAGTCATGCTACCCGATCACTGATGCTCTACCTTCACTTGCTGATAGTTGGGACACTTAGCCATAAAACCGGCTATGTCCCTCTTCATACCATTCCACCAATAGACTTTCCGTAGATCACGGTACATCTTAGTGGAACCATGGTGAATAGAGTATCTGTAACTATGAGCCTCAGTCAGAATCTGCTGTCTTAACCTATTTACATTAGGCTTACACAATCGACCCTGATAGCAAAGCACACCATCTCCCCTTTGGGAGAAACCTCAACTCTTTGTTGATGGACTGCACCCTTTAGCTGAAGAAAAATGGGATCACTGTCTTGCCTTGCCTTCACTTCAGCTACCAAAGATGATTCAGAACTATTCTGAACAATCACACAACCTTTCGTCGAGTCCATAAGGAGAACTCCCAACCGAGCAAGCCTATGAACCTCCTTAACCAATTTCTTCTTCCCATCTTTGACTGAAGACACACTACCCATGGACAATATACTAAGTGTATCCGCCACAACATTGGCCTTACCCGGATGGTAAAGCACACTCATGTCATAATCCTTAAGAAGCTCAAGCCATCTCCTTTGACGAAGATTCAATTCCTTCCGAGTGAACACATACTGAAGACTCTTATGATTGGTGAATACATCCATGTGAACACCATACAAGTAGTGTCTCCAAATCTTTAAAGCAAAGACCATGACTGCTAACTCAAGATCATGAGTAGGATAGTTCTTCTCATGAGTCTTAAGCTATCTCGAAGCATAAGCAATCACCTTACTGCGCTGCATCAACACACAACCCAAACCAATCCAGAAGCATCATCATACACAACAAAATCATCTAGGCCCTCGGGTAGAGCCAATATAGGGGCTGTGGTAAATCTAGTCTTCAATTCCTGAAAGTTCTTCTTACAAAGGTCAGACCACTGAAATTTTACCTTCTTCTGAGTCAACCAAGTTAATGGGGCAGCAATGGAAGAAAATCCTTCTAGAATTCTCCTGTAGTAACCAGCCAAACCCAAAAAACTCCTAATATCAGATGGGGAAGTGGGTCTAGGCCAGTTCTTTACTGCCTCAATTTTTGAGAATCGACACGAATACCATCTCTAGTCACAATGTGACCCAGAAAAGCAACGGACTGTATCCAGAACTCACACTTGCTAAACTTAGTAAATAACTGCCGGTCCTTGAGAGTTTGCAACATCACTCTCAAATAGTCCACATGCTCCTCCTCACTCCGCAAATAGATAAAGATATCATCAATGAACACAATCACAAACATATCCAAATACTGCTTGAACACACGTTTATCAAATCCATAAAAGTTGCAGGAGCATTCGTTAGACCAAAAGACATCACAACAAATTCATAATTACCATATAGAGTCTTGAAGGCTGTCTTTGAAACATCTAACTCTCTAACACGAAGCTGATGATAACCGAATCTAAGGTCAATTTTGGAGAAGAAACTAGCACCCTGAAGCTGATCGAACAAGTCATTAATCCTAGGAATGGGATACTTATTCTTGATTGTGACCTTGTTCAACTGATGGTAGTCAATACACATTCTGAGGGAACCATCTTTCTTTCGCACGAATAAGACTAGGGCACCCCATGGAGAAATGATAGGCCTGATGAAACCCTTATCAAGAAGATCCTTCAACTGATCCTTTAACTGTTTAAGTTCTGCGGGAGCCATTCTATAGGGAGGAATGAAGATAGAATTCATCTCTGGAAGAAGATCTATCCCAAATTCAATTTCTCACTCGGGAGTGACTCCAGGCAAATCTTCGGAAAACACTTCTGGGAACTCATTCACAACAGGAACATACTGAAGGGATGGGGTTTTGGACTCCGTGTCCATAACCCAAACTATATGATAAACATAACCCTTAGAAATCATCTTCCTAGCCTTAAGATAAGATATGAAACGACCCTTCAAGGATGGAGGACTACCCTGCCACTCTAAGACAGGCTCACTGGGAAACTTGAAACTGACAACTCGAGTACAACAATCAACCGAGGCATAACAAGCATACAACCAATCCATACCAAGAATAACATAAAAATCTGTCATCTCCAACTCTACTAAATTCACTGAATTGTCTCTATGAAGTACTGAGATAGGGAAATTTTGGTAGATTCTTTTGGCTAAGACTGACTCACCAACATGAGTGGAAACACAAAAAGGTTCTAAAAGCAATTCAGGACAAATTTTGAACTTGCATGCTATATAAGGGGTCACAGAAGATAAGGAGGCATCGGGGTCCAACAAAACATATACATCGAAAAAGAAGACTTTCAACATACCAGTAACAACATCTGGGGAACTCTCTTGGTCCTGAAGAGAGAACATAGCATAAATACGGTTCTGGCGCTGATTACCAAAACTAGAAGTAGTGCCCTACTGGGCTGGTCGACCTCCTGGAGCTGCTGGGGAAGACTGAGTCCTGCTACCACCCTGTCCCTTCTTAGCTGAAGGGCAATATCGAATCCTATGACCAACCTGACCACATCCAAAACAACCCTCTCTACTGGCTAGACACTCACCGAGATGATTCTTTCCATGCTTGGTACAAATGGGGTAGGAAGGCCCCTTTACACCACTCCACTAAGAATAAGAGCCCGCACCCCTACCAAACTGATCATGATGAGGCCTGAAGGCTTGAGAAGGATCACTAGCAAAAGAATGAACAGGTCCTAATGACTTTTTCTGAAACAAGGAGCGATGTTCGCCACCAGACCTCTGATGGCCAAAACCTGAACTCTCGGATCTAACTCTCTTGTTCTCCCTAGCCATCTCCCTCGATCTGGTGAGCATGGGTCATGAGTCTGGAAATGTTCATATCACTCAACAACATAGAAGACCGACACTTCTTCTTCACCATATCTGAAACCCCATAGATAAACTTGCTTATCTGATCATGCGGGTCCGCTACCATAGAGAGGGCATACCTAGACAGCTGAGTGAACTTCAAACTGTACTCCTGAACAGTCATGGATCCTAGTTTCAAGTTTACAAACTCCTCGGCCTTCGCTTGCCTCAACTCTCGGGGAAAGAACCGGTCGAGAAAAGCCCTCTCAAAACACTCCCAAGTCATAATGACCATGTCCCTATCTCTAGCTTCCTTCTATTGCGTGAACCAGATATGGTCTACATCCTTGAGTTGATAGGATTCCAACTCGACACAATCATCACCAACCACTTGCATCACATCAAAGATTTTCTTTACTTCATCAATAAACTTTAGCGGATCCTCATTCACCGTCGAACCCCAGAACACAGGTGGGTTCATATAGATAAATTCATGAACTCGGGCCGCTACCCCACCTTAAGGGTGGATGGGGATAGGAGCCAACTGATTGGCCTGAGCGGCCATGGTCTGGGCTAGCATATGGATGGCATTCCTGAACTCCTCATTCGTGACCTCGGGAGATGAAACTAGGGGAACAACATTCTGAGCGGCTGGGTGAGGCATAACACGTCGAGGCATAATTTGAAACGTACAAGAAAAGGATTAGAGGGATACTAGAGTTAAGTTCTATAGCACGATATGATCATGAAAGAAGTGAAGTTTTTCTAAGACATCTCATAGCTTCCCTCTCATAAGTGTGGCGCACTTCACACATATGAAAGAGATTCTACTCTATGCGACTTTCAGACATCCTAGAACTCTTGATCTTGAGGCTCTGATACCAAGTTTGTCACACCCCGAGGCTACCCCCTAGATGTAAAATGGGATCGAGACCACGAGTTTCCCAAGTTAACCCTTGGTCATAACATAACTAGATAAATCAATAGATAATCGAGAGCATAACAGGAAGATCCAAAATCAAATGTATAGATAATAAAGTATAATAGGAATACGAATCCAAAAGGGGACTCGAATACTGTCTATGTCAGAAAAGCCTCTAACTGTCATAAGGAGCTACTGGAACAAGACCCCAGCTAACTCGAAAATCTAAAACAAAACATAAAGGTAGGCTCGCTAACTCTAGTCCTCGAAGAATGAGGACTCACCACTGATCAGCTGAATGTCTGGCGTAGTCTAGCCACGAGTCTGAGTGCAGAAACCTGAATATCCATCATAAAAGGATGCAACACAAAATGTGTCAGTACTATATGATGTACCGAATATGTGAGATAAACAGGAATCTGAGATAAGCATGCTAAATAAACTTGTAAAAAAACCAAAATCATGCTATAAGTGTAAAATGTAAATGCAAAAGACTCAATGCAATGCCAAAGCAATTTATGCAAGAAATCATAAGTAATCATAATAGTTATGAAGTCTGAAGGTAAAGAGTCAATACATTTTAAAACCTAATTCTATTTCTATGGGAGGTTCTCTAACCGACATAGACCATGTGAGCTACATGAAATCCGATGTATACGCCTCATCGAAAGGACCCAATATACCTTGCCAGGGTATAAAGGCATGATTGTGGCGTGATTATTAAATCTGATGCCCAACTGAGGGGACTTAGAACCTACTGGGGGACGTAGTTCTGGGACTAAGGGTACTCTCACCCTGTCTAACTCGGTGTTAATACTACTCCCAAAACATATATATATATATAGCTCATAATACTTGTGACATATCTGATGTCAAAACTGTTCATAACTTAGGTAGACATATCTGGATGCCAAACCTTTCATAAAACATAGGGACATATCTAATGTAGAAAACTGTTGGAAAAGGATAAGGACATATCTGATGTCATGCAATCCACAAGTCATGAATCTTGAAGCTTTGCAAAACCATAATTCAAAAACATACTTTCCTTTCTAATATCACAGCTTGAAGAATTAGGCATGAAATTTTCATGAAAATAGAGATCGTGTTATCTAAGTATACCAATTTACTTGAAGACATACAATTCAATGAAATCATACTAAAATTCATCATCAACATATGGGCTTTTGAAATCAACTAAGAAACTTTATTTAAATTATAGATACGTAACAAGAAATCATGAATTGATGCTTTAAATGAAGTGCTTAGAGTCACAAGTGACCCCAATCTAACCCATGGTTTGTCATATACTAAGCATTATGATTAAGGTAATATCCTTGTGGAAGTAAAACTGGAGAACAACATAAGTCTCGGTACATAAAACCAATGATTCTAAAAATAATAAATATAATAAGTCTGAAATCTGAACTAACTATGTAAGCTGAAAACTAACTCTATGTCAAAAGCCTCTACTGAGGTGAGTTGATTGGACAAGCCCCCAACTAACTCTAATAATCTGAAAACTAAAATAATAGACTTAAATAAATGAACATAAGTCTTGTCCTCAAATAATAAGGACTCACCAACTGTACTGCTAAGAAGTCTGGGAAGATTGAACCATGCATGATCTGGATGTTGAGTGTCTAAACCTACATCATAATATGATATAGCAAAAAGTATGGGTCAATACTTGGAATTTACTAAGCATGTGGGATACGCACTACTCTATAAATAATGGATATGATGAGGTAAACTGAATATGAAAGATATACTAAACATGAAACTAAAAGATGCAATTTGATGTAATGACCAAGTAGATAAACATGCAGCTGTGCAATATTGAACTGAATAACTGACCACAAGGTCATGCAATAACTGAATATGAACTGTGGGAGCTACTGTTAATTGACATACCCAAAATTGAGCTAACTATGGGGCTAACCTGTATCCCTGGCTGGGAGGGTGTTTATACCTTGCCAAGGGTACAAACACTGGCTGGCGTGGATCTACTAAACTGATGCCCAAAGGAGCTAAGGTATCAAGCTTGATCTGACAGATGACCTTTTAGAACTTATGGTGGCGCCGTAGTTCTGGGACTCAGGGACTTCTACTAAAGGCCTCAGTCCTAACTAACGGGTGAGCCTTCACCCCTTCATCTGCTTGGTGCTAAGTACTACTCCCAACTGAATAATTAAATAATTCAATAAATAGACATACATGATAGCTCAAAATACGTACTTCTTGAGAATGCAAAGTAAGACTGAGGCTGAAAGCATTCTAATCATGTAATCCTAAATAACTGTGCATCTAACTGAAAATTCATAAAACATAAACTGATCGGGTGTTCATAACCCACTATCCAAAGAAAATGAATTACACTAAACAATTCTAGAACATGAACAAAATATACAATTCAAGAGCATAATTCAAAGTCATTGGTTAGAAAACATGCCAAGGGTATGAGAATTTTGAGTATATAATGATGCTAGATTTAAAGAAAACATGTAATAAGATTCATACATAATAATAGAAATAGAGATACAACAAGTTCATGAAATTTAGAAACCCTAGGTCCTGAAGATTAAACTAAAAATAGGAGAACTGAGTTACTTAGGGACTCAATGGGTGAAAGGATACCCATTGATAAATTCCCACATACCTGAGAGTAGAATCTATGAAAGAATCCTTGGGTTTTGGAGCCTGGAGTTGGAGAAACATTCTGCTTGATTTGGAGAAAAACGAACATTTCTTTTTGTTTGTTTTGCTAAGCATCGACTTAATTATGAGGGAATGAGGAATTTAGGTAGTTTTTTCTTAGTAAATATGCTTAGGCTACTTAAAACGACATAGTTTATCCTCTAAAACAATAGGAAAGGTCTAGAATACCCCTGGAAGATAAAAAATTTGCGACGTGAGTTCCACGAGTGGAAACCACGGGCCGTAGATGGTTCCATGGGCCGTGGAACCCTATCGTGGTTCCTGGGCTCTTTTGATAGGCTGCAGGTTTGATGTCCATGACACCCATCCATGGCCCATGGTTCTACCCGCGGTTTGTGGAAGCTGATCATGGATCTGGGCTGAGAGGGGGACCTGCAGGTGTGATTCCATAAAGGGTAACCATGACCCATGGTTCCATCTATAGTTCGTGGATTCCTCTTATAGATTAAGACCTGCGAGTCTTATCTATAAGACTTTTTCCATAGGACCATTCCACGGCTCGTGATCTTGGTCCGTGGTTTTAGTTCTGAGTTTTGACGGCTGAACACTTAGGATTTTGGGCTGGTACTAAGCTTAGGATTTTCTGGAGTGTTACAATATCTCTCCCTTGGAATCATTTGTCTCCGAATAAAGACTAAACAAGCTTAGTTTGTAGGGAGATAGCTGCAATCCCTACAAACTGATTTCAAAAAGTTGATTTCAAATTGATTTGAGTTGTAAGGACATGAAAGCATGCTAAAAATGCGAGAATAGCTGAAGGAACATGAAATGGAGGGGAAAATGCAAATAAGGAAACTTAGATACTGGAGAGGACTATTACCTCAAGCTGGAGCTGATTTGGAAGAAAAAAGGAAGGGGTACTTGGTCATCATGGCTGCTTCTGCTTCCCAAGTAGCTCCCTTAATGGACTGGTTCCTCCAAAGGACTTTCACCAAAGCGACCTCCTCATAGGTGAGACTGTCTTTCACACTCACACTCTCCAATGGTATAACCGAGACTGGATCACCAATGCATTTCTTTACCAAGGATATATGGAAAACTAGGTGCACTGATGCTAAGTCTGCAGACAAATATAACTCATGGGCCACCTTGACAACCCTCCCCAGGATAATGTAGGGGCCTACATTTCAGGGAAAAAGCTTCCCCTTCTTGCCAAATCTAATGACACTCTTCATGGGTGACACCTTTAAGAAAACCCAATCATCGACCACAAGCTCTAAGTCCCTTCTCCTCATATCTGTATAAGACTTATAATGACTCTAATTAGTCTTCAACCTTTCCAAGATGGTGGTATCAACGATGGTTAGACAAAACACATTTATAATTCCCAACGGATGTCGGGGTCGAACCCAAAGAGAATAATATAATTGTGATCGAGCTAATAAAGAATCTAAGAAAGATATTAAAGTTCAATTAACAAAACAAAAGATATCAAAATGGGGGGTTTAGACTAAAAACTAAAGATAAAGGAAAAATAACTACAAAATAGATGTGATCAATGGCTTTCACCTTGCTTTCGCCAAGCAAGGGTAACAAGGGAGACTTGAGAATGGGAATCCAATTCACAAGACTTGCACCCGATTAATATGTGGGTAGTTCTTGGTTAGAGGTATGCCTAACCGTCTCTCAACAAATCAAGAAAATATCTCGTGTGTTATCTCGAATCACCACGAGTGAGCAATAACCAACCAATTTTAACTTGGGTGATGTGGCTATTTCTAGCTCCAACTCTTCGATGGGGGTTTACGGTGAATTGAGCTATTCCTACCCTCAATCTGGAGTAGAATCCCAAATCCCCACTATTGAACCTTCCTAAATTTATGGAAATTCGCTCTCAAGAAAAAACCCAAATTAGTATGCTAAGTCAATTTTTGCAACGATTAACTATAAATTCAAGCATGGAGGATTCAATAGACCCAATTAATTAATCAAGAACAAAATCAAGCATTAATTCAATACCCAAACAAGTATTATCTCTAATTTAAGGATGCAATGGAACATTAAGAACAACCAAGTGACAACAACCAATCCTCTAGATGTGACTCAAACCACTAGCTTACCAAAACATGCTCAATTGACTCATTTTCAGAGTTTATGAATGTCACCAACTATCCTAATTCGCATGCCCCCACAAGAATGAAAGTCCCAAAAACATATTATGTACAAAGACAATCACAAGGGACAAATACAAAAACTAACACTCACAAAGAATTTCAAGTGCTAACAAGTATCAACCATAGGCTTGATCTTATTTTCATTCGTCACTAGCTCAAGAACATTCGATCGGAGATCTCAAAGGGCTTTTCTAAGCTAGTAATGTAGGCTCGTGGATGGGTAGGACATGAATTTGGATTCAAGTGACTACATCTTCCTCGAATTCTACACAACTTTTTCAATTTGAAACTAAAGACATTACTTTCATTTTCATTCAACACGAGGCTCCATTTCACTTCTTTTTATTTGAAGCCCCAATTCTTATCATTTTCTTTACCTTGGAGGATTTTCTTTCTTTCCTTTCCTCTTTGCGTTTCTTTTCAAACATTTTTTTGGCAATTGTTTTAGTACAACAAACAAAGATTAGCTTAATTAGCACTCCTCCAAGGTACCTTTTATCACCCCCCAAACTTAGGCTTTTAGCCGCAATTTCTCACTTATGGAGTTCAAGGAGGGACGGGTTCAAGAGAGGGATTCATTGTCAAAATAGTTCAAGGCTTGTACTGAGATTGCCAAAGAAGAGGTATTAGGCTTAAGAGGGGTGACTAATGATTCAACTTAAGTGCAATAGTGGCTTTTAAGGCTAAGTAGGCTTTAATAATCACAAAGAAGGCCTAATTTCTCCAACCAAGAGTAATCAAGACTAGCACTAAAGACTAACCGAGCAAGTTCTAGTTAACACAAGAAAGCACAAGAATTATTCAACTAAACCTCACCACACATGGCATGTGAATCATTCAAGAAGGATCAATTTTAACTTCCTAAACAAGAACAAAGAGGAGCCATTCTACATTATCACCGCTAATGAGTTAAGAGTCACAAAAAGATCAAAGGGTTTTTCACAAACATCATTCTTTACCTTGCACTTTTCACAAAATTTTTGGAAGGGTATGCCTATTTCACTTAACATGCAATACTAACTTCATTAGTACCAAATAAGTCAATGGCAACCAAAACCTCAAAAGATGATGATTTGCCCTTAAGAATATGACACTCAGTCTATCATTGGGCTAATTCATCTATCTAAATCAGTATGGCTACTTAAGGTTTATCGACACAACAATCACACTACACTGGCATGTGCGATTCGCACATGTCAAAGTGCGGGTCACACATCCAATGCGCAGGCCAGACAATGGGCATGTTCGAAGCTCGTGCAGTTCACACGTTTCCATGTGTGATATAATGTTACCCGCTCAAACAAGTTCTCTCTAGCCTAATGGGTACTCAGACTTCCCCTGGCTCCAAAACATCCAACCAAACATACTACAAAAGAAACTAAAGAAGCTAAAAATGAAGAAAATAAAAGAACTAAACCATCAAGTTTTCCACAACCCGATGAGGGAACAATAGCATCCAAATAAGCCTGACAAGGGCACAATTATCGAAAACAAACAACACAAGCCCGGCAAGGGCACAATAATATCAAAAACAACAAAATAAGCCCGGTGAGGGCACAATAATATCCAATGGTAAAGCAAGCTAATCTAGATAGAGTGTAGTAAAACACACCACCCCCAATTAAGATAGGGCAGTAAACTCACTGCATCAAAATAAAATAAAAGTTTGAGGGGCTCCCTGAGGTGTCTCAATCTGAACTGGAGGAAGAGGGAAACTGAAGTCTCTCCTCATCCTCATTGTCATCCTCCTCCGGTGTACCTGATCCATAAAAGGACTTCAATCTATCCATCATCTTGTTCAAGAACTTTCTTATCTTCTTCTCATGCTCGCTAAACTTCCTTTGGAGCTTTTTAACTTTCTCTTGCTTGCGTCTCGTGTGCTCCAATCGGGTGTTCATCGCATTCAGTTGCCTATTAATCAACTTCTGCTCAGTGGACACTTTGGCCAGGGATGGAGGAGACTTAAAATCTGCTAGTGTGTCAGCTCCAGTGGAGCTAGTAGGGAGTCCAGCCAACAACTATTGAACATGTGCATCTACCCCCTGAATCTGACTAGAGAGATGGTGCATAATGTAAGGACCAAACTGTAGTAGTCCCATGGGTTGGGATGACCCAGATGCAACTGTGGAAGGGCCAGTGGGCTCAGATGAAGACTCAGAGAACTGCCCAAAGGATGGAGAAGCTACGTCAATTTTTCTCTTCTTAAGCTTTGCTTCTGGGGCCATTTTCAACAATGGATGGATTAAGATTGCCGGCTTCTTCTCAATGTCAGTTGGGTGTTTTAACAACCCAGCATCATAGCACAACTGTGTAACCAGTGAATGAAATAAGAGGCTCTTCGACCTCCCCATAGAAACCTCTTCCATTTGATTTACTATATGGACCCCAACATTCACATCCAACCCATCCATGAGTGTCGCAATCATCAAGGCTTGGTCAGGGGCCATATCAGTGTCATGCAAGGATGGTATGATCATTGCATATATAATCGAGAGCAATGACTTGGCTTCTACAGTGAACTCATGTGAGACAAACCCTTTTTTCGAAGTCAACCAATTTGGGGTCACCCCATCATTCAACTTGTCAACTAACCATTGTGATCCTTTTGCCTTTGATTTTTCCATATAAACCCCATTATCCGCATCCAGAAGGTTGTACAGTACATTGATGATTTTAGGGTTGAAGCTCACTTGTACACCCCAAACGATAGTAACCAACACGACTTTGAAGTCGGTAGTCGAAGCATTAGCATAGAACTCTGTGACCACCATGTGATTTGACTTGATAGGTGGAGAAGCAAAGCAAATCCATCCACACTCCACCAATGGCTTATAGAACTCCGACATCTTCCTTTTAACTTTGTCCATGTTGATTCCCTTTTCCCTAACAAAAGGTTTGGACAAAAGCTCGTCATATCGATGCTCACATGATGCTGCTAGGAATCTATCCTGATCATAATTCTCCTCCAATTCAACCTCCAAAACATTTTCCACTGCATTGTCACTACCATTGGAGGCCATTTTTAGGATCAAAGTACCTACAAAACAAACCAACATGTTAAATGTTCTTTGGGAAACTTAAAACAAGTTGTTATGAAACAATTAGGACAAAGAAATAGCTAAAGAAAATTCTGAGATGGGCTGTGCGGAGCTACTGTTTTGGAACTCCTAGGCGTTCCTTCATCGCGTACGCAACCAGGTGGTTGCATTCGTGAAGAGGAATTTATTTTTTCAAAAAATTTCCTCCTTTGCGTATGTGGCCAGGCAATCGAGAATGCGAAGGTCATCATGTTCGCCCATATTAGTGCCTTTTAGAGGAATTTTTTCAAACACCTGACATGCATAATTTAATCAAGCCATTTTATGCTTATTAGGCTTGTGGTAATCACCATATTTTTGCACTCTTTGCACACACTACCATCCACCTCATTTAATAATTACCCAATGGTCTATTCATAAATTTAAATTCCAAAATCGCCATTTTAACCATTGTGATATCACAAAGAGTGGAAAAAGAGTAGAATTTATGGCAATATTTAGAGCGGATGAGTCTCATACTTGATGGATTGCACTTGGTAAAGCAATGATGGAAGAATTGATGGAATTATTTTGTGCTTAAGGAAGAGGAATACTTTTGTTTTGAGAAGCAAAAATGTTTGAGGCCTTCTGGTTTTTGAACATTTTAACTTACCTGGAAACTGTCTGTAAGCATAGCATTCACGGGCGATCTAGGGCATACGCAATAGCCTGATGTTCAATTGGCCTTTGCGTATGCAGCCGGTCCACCATGTTTGCAAAAAGGACTCGCTGGACCAAATTTTCACATTTTTCTCCAGCTTACTGTTTGCAATGTGTGATGTTGGGTGCAATGGGCACTTTGGGAAGTGCAAAACGCAGCACTTTCGCACATGCCAATGTTTTTTATTGCCCAGCTCACTGATTACTTGTGTAATGGCATGTGCAACGAGCACTCTTCCAGGTTCAAAAAGAATGTCTTTCAGAGGTATTTTTGGTGCTTCGCAACACTTGGGTCCTCTTCTCATCCCTTTGGACACCTAAAAACAAATCAAAAGGAAACAAAAAGTGACTAAAGCATAAAAATGATGGGTTGACTCCCATCAAGTGTACAATTTAATGTCGCGGCACGATGCAAGTTACCTCACCATCTAGAGCTCCACTTGGAAGATTTGAACCTTCGACCCAAACTTGAATCAAACTTCTAGTGACAATCCCAGGGAGAAGGTTTGAACATGAGAAGGCTATTCTTCTGATTTCGCATTTCACACTTTTTTGCCTTCAAGCGAGGAAGGTCTCTTTGCCTTCATTTCATGACAAACTTAAAATTGGATAAACGTTCATCCATCCTCCTTTCAAGGTCTTTCAAAAGCTTGATTATTTTGACTTTCGTCCATTCAATCAAACTCAAGGTCAAAAAATGGTTGGAGTGGGATTTTGGCGTCTCCACCTTCAAGCTGTCCTCATTCATAACATCCTCACTTTGAGATGCCATGGCATCATTCATCACAATAAAACCAACAAAATAAAAACAACTATTCACAAAAATTGAACTAGAGTAAGTAAACTCAAATTCTAAACTAATTCAATACGCTAAATTATTTCCCGGCAACGACGCCATTTTTGATAAATGCTCAAACGTACTCTCCAAGATGGAGGTATCAATAATCGTTAAGCAAATTACATTTATAATTTCCAACAGATGTCGGGGTCGAACCCAAAGAGAACAATGTTATCATGATCGAGCTAATAAAGAATCTAAGCAGCTTATTAAAGTTCAATTAACAAAAGAAAAGATATCAAAAAGGGGGGTTTTAGACTAAAAACTAAAGATAAAGGAAAAATAACTACAAGATAGATGTGATCAATGGCTTTTACCTTGCTTTCGCCAAGCAAGGGTAACAAGGGAGACTTAGGAATGGGAATCCAATTCACAAGACTTGCACCCGATTAACACGTGGGTACTCTTGGTTAGAGGTGTGCCTAACTGTCTCTCGACAAATCAAGCAAATATCTCAGGTGTTCTCTTGAATCACCACAAGTGAGCAATAACCAACCAATTCAACTTGGGTGAGTTGGGTATTTCTAGCTCCAAATCTTAGATGGGGGTTTCCGGTGAATTGGGCTATTCCTCGCCTCAATCTAGAGTGGAATCCCAAATCCCCACTATTGAACCTTCCCAAATTTATGGAAATCCTCTCTCAAGCAAAAACCCAAATTAGTATGCTAAGTCAATGTTTGCAACCATTAACTATAAATTCAAGCATGGAGGATTCAATAGACCTAATTTATTAACCAAGAACAAAATCAAGCATGAATTCAATACCCAAACAAGTATTATCTCTAATACAAAACCCAAATCTGAATTCAACAATTACACCTATGAATTAGCAATTAAGAACAAGAGTTGAAGAATGGAAACTAAAGATTTTACAATAAAGAGCATCCAAATCTTCACTCCTATGGTGTTGGTTGATGAACTTGCTCTCCAAGCTTTGCCAAAAGTTGTGAAAAATAGCCAAAGATAGATCCCAAAATGGCTGAGAAGAGGTTTATGTGAATTGGGGTTTCCAAAAAGGGAATTTTCATTTCTGCCCTGTAGCTGACATTCCTTCTTTGCCTACGCGTGCAGTCCACTGCATTCGCAAAGAGTCTTCTGTCTGGTTGACCTTCTCGTACGCGGAAGGACTGCCATGTTTGCATAGCTTCTGATGAAGTGACCTTCGCTTACGCAGAGGGACTGCCGCATTCGCACAGGCCAATCAGCTGCCAATTCCTTATTTCTCCGAGTAGCTCTTTGTTGACTTGTTTTCATCCAAATTCCTCCCTAACACTTCTAAGACATAGAAACTTGCAAAATAGAAGTAATTCGTATCAATTGCACTATTTTCCCACTTAATAATAGCAAAAGCATAAGATTAAAACTAAATAAGTAGGTAGAATACCAACTTATCACATGTGGGGGCTGAACTGGAGGTCTTCGCTCAGGTGGACATTTATGTCCTATTTTCATGCATTTGTCATAGAATAGAGGCCTCCAGCCAATCGCTACTCAAATACTTTCCAGTGGCATCAATAATAGTAACTCCTTTAGAAAGAGGCTTGGTAACATTTACCTCGACAAGTATCCTAGCAAAGGAGATGCAAGTCTTCTAGGTAGTACATTCATCCGCATATAATGGGATGCCTATAGTACTAGAAATCCTTCTCAAGGAATCACAACTTCAGAAACTGACCAGAAGCTTCGAAAATCTTATCCAAAGGGGAATTTCAGTCATGAACTCAACATTAAAATCAAAGCTTGGGTTGCAAAATTTAAGGATTACGAGCTTGTTATTGATAGTGTACGGACCCGAGATCAAGACCTTATTCATGTGACTGTTACTGGAGAATTTAATTACATAATGGCCTTCCCCATGAAGATATAATTCAAGATCTGAGACATTAGACCAAGTTTGACTTATATATGTAGACATATGCTTATACCCTGGCGTCTTACCCACCACATACGCAATAAGAGAAAATTTCCATAATTGTGCTTCGGATTCCACCTCTTTTATCCAATTTAGCCTCCAATTTCACATCTACAACATCAGGAGTCACATAGTTTAGGTTCATACAATTTTTAGTAGTTCTGTTGCCTACAAACAGATTGATCCATGGAGCTCTATTGTAGGCTCAACCACTGTAGGAGTAGAAGATGCTAGTGTGTTCCCCGATGGAACAACAACCAATGTTGGGATAGCCGGGGTTGTCAGCGGAGCAACGACTGGAGTTGTATCAACCACCAGATCTATTTTACCCGTGGGTTGAGGGAGCTATAATCGCTTAGCTACATTACTCAACCCTTCGGCATGTGAGACCCCCACAATAGATTCTGCTAGTGAGATTGAGAACATAGGAGGGGTAGTGACCTCCCTTTTGATTGACGACTCTGGGGTTTGGTTATGAACATGAGTACTCACTGAACTTTCGAGATACATGATTGGAATCTTCTTAGGACGATCTCTCCTCCTCCGCCCCTACCATGGCCAGCGCAGATTAGCGTAGCCTGCGCTAGAGGGGGAGAGAGAGCTTTTTTGATGATACATTTTCTATACACATAAAATATATATTTTATACAATAATAATATAATTCTCTTCGTATGATATATTTTTTATACATATATTAGTGATACAATTTCTATAAATATGTTATAAATAGTTGTAAACAGTAGTGATACAACAATGATACAATTTTTTTTACGTATGATACATTTTTCATACATATACATTAGTGATACATTTTCTATACAATTACGATAGTGATACATATTTTATATAATAATGATACTATTTTCATACGTATTATACATTTTCTATTCATATGCAATAATGATACACTTTAATATACAACAATGATACAATTTCTATTCATATGCTGAGATTAGTTAAAAAAGGCTATGAAATAAAATTATTTAAAAAAGGCTAAAAACTATATTTTAAGTTTCTTAGGCCATCCGATGAAATAGTTTCACCCAAATAGCTATTTCTACCCCCCCCCCCAATATTTGATAGGAAAAAGGATCCTGTATGGCCACCCAGCCAAAATAATTTTATTAAAATAATCATTTTCAAACTTAAGCCATTTTAAGGCCAGTCGGCCATACTATTTTCACAAAATATCCATTTCCAAATTTGGGCAATTTTGGCTCCCTTTTTAAATATTCGCCGTTTTCTTTTCACTTCATTTTTAAAAAAAAAATAATGCAAAATATCAGCCTATCAAATTTATTTACACCCAACATAGCCCACTTTAAAATTATCACCCATTTATTATATTAATTGGCCATTTGGCCATATGTCTCGTTGCTTTCCCCCCCCCCCCCCCCCCCCCCTTTTTTTTTTCTTTCTTTCTCTTCTTCTTCTTCTCTTCAATTAATAATTTGTTCTCCAAATTAAACCTCCTCTTTCTTCTTCTTCTTCTTCTTCCTCCTCCTCCTCCTCCTCCTCCTCCGCCTCCTCCGCCTCCTCCTCCTCCGCCTCCTCCTCCTCCTCCTCCTCCTCCTCCTTCTATTATATTATCTGGGCAAATCTGAAAAAGATAATATTCATATGCAATAATGATACACTTTAATGTACAATCTATTCATATGCAATAATGATACACTTTAATGTACAATCTATTCATATGCAATAATGATACACTTTAATATACAACAATGATACAATTTCTATTCATATGCTGAGATTAGTTAAAAAAGGCTATGAATTAAAATTATTTTAAAAAGGCTAAAAACTATATTTTAAGTTTCTTAGGCCATCCGATGAAATAGTTTCACCCAAATAGCTATTTCTACCCCCCCCCCCCCTAATATTTGATAGGAAAAAGGATCCTGTATGGCCACCCAGCCAAAATAATTTTATTAAAATAATCATTTTCAAACTTAAGCCATTTTAAGGCCAGTCGGCCATACTATTTTCACAAAATATCCATTTCCAAATTTGGGCAATTTTGGCTCCCTTTTTTAAATATTCGCTGTTTCTTTCTTTTCACTTCATTTTTTTAAAAAAAATAATGCAAAATGTCAGCCCATCAAATTTATTTACACCCAACATAGCCCACTTTAAAATTATCACCCATTTATTACATTAATTGGTCATTTGGCCAGATGTCTCGTTGCTTTCCCCCCCTTTTTTTCTTTCTTTCTCTTCTTCTTGTTCTCTTCAATTAATAATTTGTTCTCCAAATTAAACCTCCTCTTTCTTCTTCTTCCTTTCTTCTTCTTCTTCTTCTCCTTCTTCTTCTCCTTCTTCTTCTCCTTCTTCTTCTCCTCCTCCTTCTTCTTCTTCTTCTTCTCCTTCTTCTTCTTCTTCTTCTTCTTCTATTATATTATCTGGGCAAATCTGAAAAAGATAATATGATTGTCGAAGTAACACTTGATCAGAGATGGAGCTCATTGTTAGTTAGTTGGTATTTTCTCTGTTATTGAAATCTGTTTGTTGATTGTCGAAGTAACACTTGATCAGAGATGGAGCTCATTGTTAGTTAGTTGGTATTTTCTCTGTTATTGGAATCTGTTTGTTGATTGTCGAAGTAACACTTGATCAGAGATGGAGTTCATTGTTAGTTAGTTGGTATTTTCTTTGTTATTGGAATCTTTTTGTTGGTTTGGTCGAACTTCAATTTGCCGAACTTTAATTTTCTCCGTCGTTGCATCATTAGTCTTAAAAAAAGGTTCAATTTTTCCTCATTTATTAGATCTTCTAGTTAATCTTGGTGAAATGTGTATGTAGGTTTGGTTTTAATAGAAAATAATCATCTGGAGTTTTATTTTTTGAGGTAAACATATGAGCTTTCATGGTGTGTGATCTGGATCTTGTGTTTTCTTAGATTGGTGTTGTGGGATTTATGGTGAATTTTATCTGGATTTTGAAAATCTAAACAGGGGAATGATGCTTAATTATGTATCTGACTTCAATTAATTGCTGAATCTGATCTTAATTTATGTGATTTTCATATATGAATTTGTTTAGTGTTGCTTTGAACTAGTCAAGTAATTGTAGTAGTACTACCATTCTTGTTAATTGTGCCATTATAATTTGATCTGCATCTTTTGTTAATATATGACAAACACACTTCATTTTTTTAATTTTGTTAAGTTTGTTAGCAGTAAAGATTGATAATGGTTCATTTTTTAATTAAAAAAATCATATATTATGTGGAGCGGAGCGAGGCGGGGCAAAAACAAAAAATATGCTTTGCGTGGCGGGGTGGGGCGGAGCAAAATCTTTGCGCGTTTATGCTGGTTTTCCCTGCACCTGCCCCGCCCCCACCCTATTGTCATCCCTAACTACGATGAACATCCCACAAAACCCACCAATATATGTAATATATACACATTTATACATCATTTATATAATATCAATATATTATATATACATTATATAATTATTTATATAATATTGACACACTTTTATACACTATTTAATTTAGAAAAATAGATTTTGATACATTACATAATTATTTATACAATATTGATACACGCTTAAATATCATGTATGTAATATTGATACATATTTATACACAATTTATATAATATTGATACACGTTTATACACCATTTATATAATTTTAATACATTACATAACTTTTACACAATACCGATATATATTTATACACCATTTATACAATTTTGATACATTTTGTAAATTTTATACACTATCGATATATTATATATACATGCGACTATTATTTTTGTAATTTTTTTTTTGTGACTAGTTCATTTTGTGCTATTTTTTGTGAAGAATGTTTGACTATATTTATTGTAAACTAATTACTTTATTGTATATATTCGAAATTATCCCTTTTATTTATTTAAAAAATCTGTTTTATTAGGGTGAACTACATAAATGACCCTCATAGGAGGTGATCTTGCAATTTTGTCCCCCATAAGAAAAGTCTTACAAAACTAGTCTTTTTTTTTTTATGTGTAGAACAACTACCTTTCCCCCCCTCTATATCTCAAATATTTTAAAACAACTTTCAATGCTCATTTTCCCTCTCAATTCTATTTTTATTTCTTTCTCTTTTTTTTCTTTAATTTTTATTTTTTCTTTTCTCTTTTTTCTCGACCTTTTTTTTTTCTCAACCTTTATTTTTTCTTTTTCTCCTCACAACTTGTATTTTTTTCCCCTTTTTTATTTTTTCTTTGAATTTATTTCTTATTTTTTTTATTTTTGTCAACCTTTATTTTTCTTTTATTTTTCGTTGTCTTTTTTTCTTCATTTTTTTCTTTTTTTTCTCAACCTTTTTTTTTTCTCCTCTCAACTTCTATTTTTTATTTTCTTTAATTTTTAATCTTTCTTTTCTCTTTTTTAAAAAAAATATTTTTTGGTCATTTTTCTTCACCTTTTATTAATGAGATGTTCTATAACTCTTGCTTTAGAGGCAAGACTTAGCCCAAGGACTTACAAACAACAAATTATGTCCCATGGGCAAGAGTTGACACTACCATATTGTGTCTTGATTTATGAGATGCTCTATAATGCTTGCCTTAGAGGAAAAACTTAGTCAAAGAACTTCCGAATAACAAGTTATGCCCCATAGGCAAGACTTGACACTACCATAATGTGTCTTGATTTATGAGATATTTTATAACGCTTTGTCACGACCCAACTACCCGGCCGTGCAGGCACCTACTCTAAGCACCTAGATAGGAGAACCCTTACCACCCGATCCGACAGGTAAATGTGGAAATTAAAGTAAAACCATAAAATAACCTCCTTTTTAAATCAGGAAAACATTTACAACTTTTATGTCAGAAAAATCCTTTAATATTTCGAATACAACTCTCCCTAGGAACTAGTCTAAACAGGTTTAAGAGATACTACAGGAGAAATACAAATATGAAATATACAGAGACACAACTCCCATCATGGAGACGAAGAGTAGGAACTGCTGGAGATCATCGTCGTCCTGTACCTAGAAAACATCACTAATTCTGCAACCAGACTATACCCAAAAGGTATAACAAGAGTAGTCTCAGTACAAATAACACATACTGGTAGGCATCATCGATCGACTTAAATCCACTACATACCATCATATAAGAAATCAAGGGAAACTATGCAATAAATTACAGTGATCCATTCTTCCAACATCTACCTTTACCTTCCCGATATTGACACTAAGAACTCATCCGTTCTGTCCCAAGCCTTCCTATCCCATTCCAATGTAGCTCCCCCACTCCGAGACTCTACTCCCGACACCTACAACTTCCCAAGTCACACTAGTCACCTAGACTTTTCAAGTCACACTTGTCACCTAGACTTTTCAAGTCACACTTACAACCTAGATTTCCCAAGTCACACTTAACACTAGTCCGACCACTATGTTTCGACCCGGACTATCATTTCATTATCGCAATCAACCCCTATAACTCAATAACCAGAAGTAAGCCCCACTACTTAGTGACTAAACCACATACAGTCATGCCACCACCTACTAGTACTGAACCGCCTCAGTGATCCCTAGGACCATACTTAACAGATAATAACAACCAACGATACAACTCTGACTCTCAGTCTTACTCCTAACTTATAAATTATGTAGAACAGGTTCAACAATCATTTAAAAATGAACAATAATCATGACATTTACCCTCTTTCCATTATCCGGACCATCTAAGGATCCCTAGACAAACACCAAGTGTTAACATGCAATGCCCAGTCCACCCCAGAATCATCCCCCTCATTTAAGTGTAACAAACTAGTCTCTCAAGGACTAATATACACAATTACAAATTCAGCAATCAACCTGGTCCACTCATGAAACCTTTGACAATCACAGTCAATAATGCATAATTAAACTCGTACTACGCGTAGTACCCAAGCAAACCAATATAGAACCCATACCAGGTGTGGTACCCGAGCCAACCATTAATAGTTTTCACCAGGAATGGTACCCGAGCCAACTAGAGGTATGCAAGAACGAATTTAACCAATAAAATAAACCGGTAAAAATATTATTAGTTTATCGATATCAGGTTATTGGGTTAATGGGTTTTTAACGGTTTTGTAAATATTTTTACGGGGCTATCAGTTCAGTTTCGGTTTTAAAGTTTTTGTTAATGGTTAAACAGATAACCCTATAAGATTATATTAAAACTATATTTTTATCCATAATTATAAT
Organism: Jaltomata sinuosa; assembly: GCA_003996215.1. Lineage (NCBI taxonomy): Eukaryota > Viridiplantae > Streptophyta > Magnoliopsida > Solanales > Solanaceae > Jaltomata > Jaltomata sinuosa. The sequence goes on along the minus strand of QJPP01001163.1, from coordinate 561,589 downwards.
AGTGGCTTTAGATTTTTAATATATACCCTATTATTTTTTTGCATTCTATAGTTGTTGTCTTAATATTGTTATTTTCTTTCTAAAGACGTTGATTTAGTGGGGGTTCTACTTATCAGTGTTATTTTTCTTTTTGAGAAATTGCTAGTTTCGCTACTGCATTCAAGTTTGCTAGTTAACAAGAAAGAAAATAAGTTTATTTTAGTAATAACATATTTAAATTTGCATATTCTTGTAATTTGAATAGACTTTTATGCATGAAGGTAGTGTATATATGTAAATGAAAATAAGAGAAAGCAAAAAAATTATAGAAGCATTTTGTTATCGGATAAACCAAAAATCAAACCATTAAGGACCAAAACCGATTAAACAAAAATTGATAATGAATATCTATTGGTTTGGTTATCAATTTTGCATGTTGACAAACTGAAAGCTGATAAACCAAACCGATAATATACAAAATCAAACCGAACCGATCGATGTGCACCCCTAGAGCCAACCAATAAGTAATCTGTACTAGGCATGGTACCCTAGATAACCAAATGTCACACACAATCCAACAAGTCAATAATTAAAGAACAACATCACACTTGTAAACCAACAAGCAACCATACCAAGTTCATTTCACATAATTGACACATGATAGCTAGACATTCATAATTCTATTCCCTATGCATGCAACCCCATACAATACTAAGAAATAGTACATGAACACATATCGCATTGAGAAAAACAATAACCATCACCTACCCAACAATCCAGTTCACAAGCCCAACCTTGAATTCTTATCCAAGGACTCAGTCCCGGTTTACCCCCTAGGCATGTATTCAACTGACACATCAATTTAGGAACCCTCCTTTTAGGACAACCCAACACAGGAAGGACCTCCCCTAACATGGGTGCTTTAAACATTCTTGTTTATCCAATTTCTTTTATATCGAATCATTCCCGAAGCCATCTATGACTAGTCAATTATTTACCCATAGCATTTTTGGTTCCCTGAACCTTCCCCCCAACCCTATTCCCGGCTTCTAGCATCATCCACCACATAAAGAATATAAACAACTCAGAAATAACAACACATCACCCCAACCCCATGATTTTCTCCCCAATCAATCAACCAAACTAAATAACAATCCTCCAGACTCTGTGCCCGAAGTCCTATACATGAATTCTCCTTTCCGTCTATAATAATAGTATGAAATAGAAATAGGTCTAAGTATACTCAATGGAAGAACCTAGCCTACCTGGACGCCAAGCAGCTGCACACGCATATTCTAGCTCCGTGAAGGCATTTTCTGATGAATGACAAGCTCAAAATCTATGGTTTCGTGTCCTTTTAGCTAGAATCTCTCCTCCCCATGGCTTCCAATCCTTGGACCAGCGTAGGAGGGTTTTTGGAGTAACCCTCGCATATTTTTCAATTGGGGAGAAGAATTCTGAAATATAAAATCATGCCTTAGTTTCTGCCTCCATCATACCACTATAGAGATCGGCTGACTGCTATAGTGGCGATGCTATAGCGGTAAACTTCTCACTATAGCATGGTAACGTCAGCTTGGAAGATTATCGAAATTTGAAGTTTCCATCATGTCCACCCTACTTAATTCAAAATTATTTTAATCATTCCCAAAATTCATGATATGGTGATTTCTAAAATAACGATGGATCAAGTCATTACAAAAGATACCAATTTACCCATCATTCATCCTCGAACGATCCCATAAGAGAGAGAAAGAAGAAACTAGTCCAGGGATCTCATAGTCCCATTTGACCGCATAATTACAATTCCATGCGAAACATCAAAACTTCCCCCTATTAGTCATACTTAACCCAAATAGAAAATATTATGACTCCTCTCTGACGAGGAATTTCCTCCCTCAAGTTATAAAAAATTCGTAAAGTAACCTTCCCCGAGTACCCAATAAATACGGGGCCTCATAGAATATTGGAGCGAAAGAATTTTTAAAAACTCGGGAGAAATCTCTTTTTTCCCAGAATTAACTGTCGTTCGCTATAGCGGACATTATACTACTATAGAGGTAGCGCTATAGCAAAAGTCTGACTGCTATAACGGTTGACATTAGTTGAAAAGGGGTGAGAATTGGGTTTCATTCCCATTCTCCCCTATTCTTCCACCTAAAAATACTCCCTTCCTCTCAATCACCCCGCTCTTGACATTGGAAAATTAAGGTAACAAACGTACCCACTTACTACTTACTTCATTGCATGATCATAGATAGGATTATAGTAGAAAATAGTGATTTGGGGTAGATATTATAGTTGGTTTTTGAATTTGAAAATAAGTTGGATTTTTTCAGATTTCTGAAGCATGGATGATTCCCTTACATTTACAATGCCTCCACAGCATTCTGAGCATAAGGATTATGTAACTTTTGGCAAAAAATGGGCTTAAAATGGTGGGGGAGGTGAAGAGTTATGATTGGAGAAAATTTGCAATTTAGTCAAACTTTAGGGGTTATTTGCATAAAACAGTGATAGGGAACTTTAGGAACACTGATCTGGACTTGGAATATTAAAAATGGAGTTTTGGGTCAAGGGGCACCATTGATGCACTCCTTGAAGTTATGGGATGATGAAGATGACTATAGCAGAACCCAACTGCTATAGCGGCCGTCGTAGCGGACGATCGTCCGCTATAGCAGAAGACCAAAAAACAGTAACCTCCCAGGTCTACTAAATTGAAATTTTTCCAATTGAATTACTTTTCCTTACACTTTTATGAGTTCTAATCCCACCCTTTGCCACACTGCAGGTTAACATACTCAATGGTTGACGAACAAGTACCCGAGTTTTCTTACAATAGGTTCCCCGATGATGCTAGTCGAGAGAGGTTTCGAGAAATCCATATGCTAGGATTTTCTTATGAGAGGGCTTTCAAAATGGGTAGGGTGGATGAGAAGGTGCCCGTTTTCTATCACAGACTTCAAGAGTTCAACTGCGGCCTATTGGTGGTTGCTCTTCCTCTCGGGCGCTCCGGTTGGGTAAGGGAGTTCTATTCTATACTCCCCACTATTCACTGGGATGACCCCAACCCTAGTATCCGTATTCGAGGGGTGGAGGTCCCTATGGATGCCTGTACCATCAACAAGGTGCTAGAAGTTCCTCATGTTTCAAACAAGGATTACGAGGCTATGGCTCGACTGTGGGATATGGCATAGCTGAGGGATACCTTAGTAGAGGAGGAGTTCAGAGACTTGGTCTACTGGCCCAGTGCTGAGGGCATCACGAGTGTTTGCTTTTCAACCGATGCTAGGAGTTGGCTGAATCTGGGGTCCCGAAGGATCCGTCCATTGGGAAATACCACCAATGTGACTTATGCTCGGGCCTTGGTAATTGCTTGTGCTATGTAGGGAATCATTTTGAATGTGGGGGACTAGATCATCTCTGAGTGGAGGGATTTCTACCGGGGTCCTACGAAGGGCCCCTTTCTTTTGGGTTTGGTGTCTGAGCTATGCAGGCGGTTCCACATGTCGGAGGATAACACCAACATAGAGGTAGAAATGGATGATACCTTCAACCCTATCTGGGTAAAAGTGGTTACCTCTACCAGAAAGAAGAAGCGGAAAGTAAACAAAGCAGGGAGAAGCTAGGCTGTTGATAGTGATGACACTCCTGCACCTCCTTCCCAGTCCCAGCCCTCGATTTATAGCAGGCAACTCTAAGAGAATCTGGCCGTAGTCAGGCGATTTATGAAGTGAACTACTGCTGGAGGTACAACCCTGCCCCCCTTTGCTCAGGACTTTACAACACTCAACAGGGAGTTGGATGATGAGAAGAAGAAGAGGTGCTCCCGAGATCGCATGTTTTCCCGGATGTGGAAGACCATTAAGGTCATGTTCACTTGCGCTGCCCCTTGTCTGGAGCTTCTCCAGCTTAAGCCCGAGGACATGCAGGTGTTCCCCTTATTGAGCGGCGATGAGGCCTACGACTCCCCATCCCCTTTTATTATATTAGACTACTGCTTCCTTGGTTTTGCCCAGTTTTTAGGCATGTACTAGACGATGTTTCTCTTTCCTTTCCCCCTTTCGTTTTTAGGCACATGGATTCTAATTTTTAGCTAACATTTACCTTTTATGCATGCTATCTTAGTTCTACTGGTGATTTCCTGGTCTTACATAGTAGTTCATAGCTTAACCATCAATTTTAAATGCCCCAAAAATTAAGGGAAAATAGGGAAAAATAGGGCAGGGGTTCTGCCCCGCGCCCTTTTGCTATAGCGGGTGTCACACCACTACAGTGGTACCGCCATAGCAGGGAAATTTCCACTATAGAGGTCTCGACGGTAGTGGCCTAGAAAAATTAAAATTTTTAGCAAGTTACTCATTTCTCATTCCCGGTTATCAATGTTAACCCCATAAATCCCTCCATGGTCTTAAACATAACCCCAAGACCATCCCCACCACTGCATAATTTGGAACTTAGCATCACCATATCATCAAATCATTTACGAATTACAAGGGCAAATTGTTCACAACAACACATTCCTGCTATCATACAAGAATGACTTCCCCCATTTTCCCATGGTTCCCAACCAACCCGACTCTCCTAAAACTCGAGTTCCCCACAACCATAAGTCATGTTCCCTTACCATCTTAACCAATGATAAGTCCCATGCCGAAATGTAATACAAAATTTCCATTTGATACATATTGCAGTTATTATTAACCAAAGCACACCACAAGCAGGTTATAACTACTCCCAGACCAAAATGTTCACATTAGTCAATAAATTACCCACCAACAATTGCAGTCATACAAGCCTTGAAACATACAAAATTTCAAGCTTCAAGCTAAAATAAAATCAAGCCACATATACCACTCTCTATTCTATAATGACCCTTCCGGTCATTTACACGTTTTCGCCTTTCTTGTACCATTAGAGCTTACTTGTAGCGGCCCAAGTCATTTATGGCTTGTCGGGATCGGTAGTTCGGTGCCTGGGCCGTTTGTTTGGTCTCTATGGCCTTTCCTCATTTTAGAGCTTCAACTTTGGAAATCATTGACTTCCATCAACATTCTTGGTAATATCAAAGAATTAAACCAAGGTTATAGGTCAAAGGAATTCCTTACTCGAAAGTTCGAGGTAAAGAAATGCCTCGTGTAACACCTCGCCCATTTGGAAGGTTTAAAGTAACCCGTGCCTTTGGAGTAAGACTAACAGAGTCTAATATGCTAAGAAGGATGTGTTATGAGGTATTATAATCGCAAAATGGTCGTATGATGAGTTTTGAAGTCAAGCAAGTTGCGAAACAAAAGTCGGAAAAAGTTATTGTAAATTCCTTTAAGGAATTCTCTTCAAATTTGGGTTAAATGTCTTGGAGTGTTTCTCCCTATCTATAAAGAGTTAGTGGGCCCCCAATATACCAGATCGAAGGTCTACAAGTCTAGTTTTCAACGCACTAAACCGTTCATCCATACGACTTCAAAATAGAGAGATATTCACATTTTCGTAAGACTGTGCAAGCAGACACGTCAAAGTGGGGTCCACATCCTAAGTCGGTTCACCTTATAAAAGCTGATTTCTCCTTCGTTTTAATTCATTTTTTTCACCCAAAATTCTTAGAAAATCAGAGGGAGAGTCCATAAATAATCCATGGACTTTGATCCTTTCAATTCGGAAGTTTAACAGAAGTTGCTCTACGTCGCGAGCTCGTCATTTTGGTGGAGTTTGTCCCGTCGATTTCATGGCGTATCTTCGTGGGTGTTGATGCAGCAAGCTAGCAGGTGTTTTCTGAGTATTTGGCAGTATCTATGGAGTTATTTTGGTGAGGTATGGATCCCGTACACTTATCTATTTGTTGAATCAAGATTCTAAGCTTCTAGTCACGAAAAGTTGTATTTTTCGATAACTTGTAGTAGTTTCTTGTTGGATTTGGAAATGTTTGTTGTTCCTGCAAGGAGGAAGGTTGTTAATCTTGGGATATTGGATATTTTTGTCAAGGAAATCTCACCCCTACGACCCTCCTTCGTTATTATATGTTCTAGTATTGTTTTATGGATTTCTGAGCCCCGAAGTGGTATTTTGGATTTGTGGCTTTGGACAGCCCCTTTATCTTATTATGTTTGGTTATTGTTCTGGTGTTATGGTTATGGTAAGGTGCTGGAGGGATTGGTAAATTGTGCGATTCTTTTTGAGAGCACATACGATAGTGATTGGATTGGACAAACGTGAAATACGCCTTAAAATAGTGCCTCGGGAGCTCGTCGCTCCTTTGAGATGTGGTTAATATATTATTGTTGGATTTAGCTGCCATTTCTTACTGTTATTGGCCTCATTTTATGTGTTGGAGTTGGCTGGTCGTGAGTGTGACATTAACACCTTATCAAATGGCTATGGCTTGTTCTTGCAGCCTCATCGATTCTAGCAATTGTTCCATTACCTTGGTTGGTCAGTCTTCATAGAGACACCTTTGGGGCTTCAGTTAAAAGTATTCTTTTGTGATTTGGAGCTTCCCGGAGCAATTCGAGTCTTGACGACGCCGTTCCCGCATCTAGTCATCGGATGACAGGTAGGTTATGGTTTTCTCCTATCTAGACTCTGCGTATATAGGCTATAACTGCATTAATTATCATCCTTGGATGGGTTGTTATAGGTTGGTACCCCAGACCTTGTCCGCCTTTCGTCCGTCTATTTCATACGTTGTTTGTAGTATTCGCGTAGTAATATATATTACCTTTGTGGTCCTGTGTGGCCTTGTATTGACTCTAGAACATAGATGGTGGGCTATTTGGGAATGTTCGCGAGTCCCGGAAATAGAGATTATCCTTTTAGGCAGGTTATGTCTGCTGAGTAGCTATTGGGCCTGTGCAGGGCTGATAGGAATTGTTGTGAGCCGTTGGGCTACTTTTATATTTGTGTGCGAGCATATCATCCATGAAAAAGGTTTTTCCCTGCATGTTTTACTACAGTTTTGGCTGTGAGCCACTACTGATAGTTTTCCTAAATTTGCATGGCCCTGGGGGCTCGTTTTTGGTACTGTTGTTGATAGAAAAGGGGATTTTTGGATGTTTTTACACTGATTTTATTACTAGTACTAGTCTCTGCGGGGTAGAGCACCAGACTTGATTTTATTACTGATACTAGTCTCTGTGGGGAAAAGCACCAGACTTGATTTTATTACTGATACTAGTCTCTGCGGGGGAGAGCACCAGACTTGATTTTATTACTGATAATAGTCTCCGCGGGGTGGAGCACTAGACTTGATTTACTACAGTTTTAGACCCGGTTACGCCCGGGCACCCTTGGAGGGGTTTTTGAGGCATTTTCTACTACTTTAGTCCTGGACAGGGTCTGGGCATGCATACTTGAGATAAGGTCTCTATCTTGATCCCGGACTTGCTTCCGGATGACATATCTTGATACTGAGTTTTAGTATGGGGTCGGGGACCTCCATAGACCTTGGCGCTCTGGGCCTGGGGCTTCAGGTTGCGTGCGCCGGAGGGAAGGGTATACGGTGGATTAGAGGTATACAGGCTGAGTCCTTCCATGGAACCTGCCTATTGGGCCTGATTGGCACCGGAGGAGGTACATACAGAGGTTCTATTTCACATCATATCATATCATGCATTCGATTCCACCCTTGTTTGTTGTGTGTTAAGTGTACGCTCCGGTAGTATGGGATGCCGGAGGGTTTCTTTTCACTTGATTGTGTTCCTCAGTTGTATGGGCGGCCGTTGGGACTGTAGGTAGACTATATTTACTCATGTTTTTACTTAGAGCTTGTCTTGTCACCCGATTCTTGAAAGATTGGTGATGGCTAGCCTGTTGAGGCTTTGGTTGTGGGATTTTTGATTATTGAGAGGGCTTTAGAGTCCTATCTTATTGAGTCACTTTTGTGTGGTCTTCTGAGCAGAGTGTGAGACTCTAGTTCTATTCTTGTGGGAAGCTGAGTGGTATCTCTCGGTTATTGTGGCCTAGTTATTTTATCCTAGGGTTGTACTTGTGAGGTGATTCCCTGGTTATGCTATCATATGATTGGATTGGTGTTATGATTTCCTTATACTGGTTGATTCCATTTTGAGTATGTTAGACTGCTCTCCGTCTTTTCCTTCCACTTGAGGTTACCGGTATACCGCCATTTTCTCAACTCTCTCTCTACTTACTTATATTATTGTGCAAGGAATCCAGGTGTGTTCTCCTTTCCTTCACCTGTGATTCTATGTATTTGTATCTCTGTGCTAGCATGTGTTACTTGAAGCTCTTGGTTATGGATGATCTGTGCTAGCTCCTTGTGCCTTGCTTATTGCTTCAGTGACTGTTTTCTTGCTATATGTTACTTACTGCTTTTATATCTTATATGCGCTCAGTCGGCCGATGATACCTACTGAGTACCCGTGGTTTTGGTGCTCATACTACACTTCTACACTTTTTTTGTGCAGATATTAGCTGAGCTTTCGCCGTTCATCACGTTGGAGACTCGTGCAGCTTTTGGATCTTTTAGACTAGGGTGAGCGCCTGACGATCGGGGCTTGTCTATATCTCATCTGTTGTACTGTTGCTCCTTGTACTTTCGGAGGCAATTTATGTTGTATTTTGTTACTACCAGCACTTGTATCCTATTAGAAGCTTCTGTACTATTGATACCAAGTCTTGGGGTTGGTGTAGTTTCCTTTATGTATTTATATTTGAGTTTTTCTTTCGCTTATTTTTGCCTGCTGGTGCATTTTGGTTAGGTAGTAGCCCATTACTAACCGTTCTGGGCTACAGGAATTGGTTCGCCTACTGGGGGATTGTAGGTGCCATCATGACTTGAGAAATTGGGTCGTGACAGCTTGGTATCAGAGCTCTAGGTTCACCGGTGTCATGGTACAGAAGCAAGTGTCTAGGTAGAGTCTTACGGATCGGTACGATGACATCCGTATCCTATCTGCGGGAGGCTACAGGGAATTGTTAGGAAAATTTTCATCTTCTTGGCTCCTCATCGTGTGTTCCTGGATCTATTGACTTCTAAACTTTGGTTGTTCATTCATTCTGAGATGCCTCATACGAGTGCAATAGCGGTTGGTGCCGAGTCTTCTATTCCTATTGCTTCAATGCTTCCATCAGCGCCAGGACTCCAGAGTGAGGGTTTACTGCGTTAGATAGGGGGTGTGGGGTCAGCCCAACCTCTGATTGGATTTATAGCAACCTCAGCGCTTCAGGACACCGTGGCTAGGACTCTGAGATCTCCAGTGAGTGTTTTAGTACCTGGTTCTGTGAGTGGTGCTTCAGTTATAGTTGAGCTTCTAGTTCTTCAGCAGGGTTGTTTGTCGGTATTGGAGTACAAGGCGAGATTTTCCCATTGGATTTCATCTGGTATAGGCTGTTTTTGGTATGGTGAGCATGGGCACTTTGCCAGGAATTACCCTATGATTGTGTATCCCGGACAACCTGGTTGTTATCATTGTGGAGAGATTAGTCACCTTTATAGATCTTGTCCCCGGCAAGGGCCGGTTGGGCCTTTAGTTTTGACTACTCAGTCCAGAGTTATATCCTATCAAGCTTGATACTCCTCTTGGTGGGCTAGAGGTAGAGGTTCCTGATATTATTGCAGCAGGTTAGGCTTTTGCTACCTTCGACTTATGTTAGTCCCGCTCGTGTTGCGACTCTATCCCTTCTGTCGTGTAATTGCTTATATGCCTACCTGCTACTTGTTTAAGTTGTTTGGCTACTCGAATTGTAGTATCGATATGTTGTTTTATTGGTAGTTTATTCATTAGTAGTGGATGGGGGTAAGTTAGCCTTGAGAGGTGTTTTCCCGTAGTTGTAGCTCGTGGGTAGTTCTTGTTAGTCTGTTTCTAGTTGGGTTATCCCTGTTTCATTGTGATTTTGGACTTGTGGTTGAGTTGCCCTTGTTGAGCGGTCCAAGATGGTTGTTGCCTAGGCTGTTATCTAGCGTGGCTAGAGATCCGTGTGATGGTTTGGTGTATTACCGATAGTTGGGCCGGAGTTGAGATTTTGCCTAAGTTATGAGATATTGATTATGCTACTGTGTATAGATTAGTTTGGTCTCCTGAGTGTCTAGAGTCGACCCTATTTGTTGATTAATTTAGGAGGTTGGCAGGTATGTGGGTTGTTCCCATAGTCTCCTGCACTTCCTGGTCCGTTGGGTGTTTGGTTGTATCCCTAGCTCCAGTTGGAACGAATCTTGATCGTAGTTTTTTTCGATGAGCTCTGGATGTTGGCATCGTGATTGGTTCTTAACTTTAGCACTTCCGACTAAGTGTTGATCGTAACCTCGTGGTTGGGTTGTATTTGTAGGCATTTCGGGTGAGTTGGGCATCCGGCCCATTCTTCTCCTGCCTTATTGAATTTGATGTATAGCTATGAGTAGTAAGGTAATGGCTTCAGGTTCTTATTCGAGAAAGGATTTGTAAGGTTTAGTATGTGCTAAGGAAGCATTTTTGTTTATTTGAAAAAGAAGGGAGATGACTCTTTGTTTGTGTTTAAGTGTCCTCGTAGTTGCCTGAGGTGGCGATGAAGGTTTGCTTTGGGATTGTGTGTTAGTGATTCGATCCAGCCGTCTACACATTGCCGTGGGATTTCCATCGATTGGTTTTTGTTTCAGTAGCAGTTGCGGTGTTGGCAACTTGTATTTTCAGGCCTAGTTGGCTTGGGTTCCTAAGGGTTCATTGGCAGCATAAAGGTTCGACCAAGGCTTTGGTTGACAGTTTTGAAAGTCGGTGTTCAAAATCATAATTGGCAGGTTACATCGAATGGTTCGTGGAAGTTTCTATTTGGTTGCAGCATCCTAGTGTCGGGAGGCAGAGGGTGCGGGCAACTTAGCTTCTTTACTTCAGTTGTGGATGCGGCTATTGGCCTTGGACACCTAGTCCTTGGCTAACCTCTGCAAGAGGCGAGATATTCTAGATGTCAGTAGTGTTCTAGTTAGTACGAGGTTCTTCTACCATGGTTGGACAGACTCAGCGGCGTAAGTTTGAGCTTCAACAGTGGTGTATGCTTTATGTGGTCAGCTTGTGCGGGTTAAGACTAGAGAGGCTATTTTGAGCTCTGATGATACGTAGAGACTGATAATAGCCATTCGTTTGCCCAGGATTTGAAAGCTTGTTTAATTGATTCCTCCGGAGTTATTGTTTATGTGGGGTTCTAGTGTTGGTTAGACTCGGCCAGTATGGACGAGAAGTTCATTATTATATATGCTTCGAAGTGATTGGTTGTTTGCAGAACCAGTAGAGCGGTTGATTCGAACCAAATGAATGAATTGAAAGTATATGCAAATATTTCTATGGCTAGATGGTAACTTTGAACCCCAGGCACCTTTTTCCTTTGCCTTCGGGGTGTTTGGACTTGATATTCGTGGCATGGTGGACTTCTTCCTGAGGTAAGATTCGTAAGGCAATTTCACATTCAAATGGTGTTCGAGTGTTCGGAGTAGCAGTAGTGTTTTCTAGAGTTGGGAGCTTGGCTTATGGTTACAGACTTCGTGGTAGGCTTACCACACTTCCTGCAGGACCGTGGTTTTGGTTTGGGTCTTTTGGGCAGACTGCCCTAGTTTATTCACTTTCAGCTGATTCAGACCTGGCACGGTTCAGTTAGCGAATTTGATGTTAGAAAAAATGTTCGTTCGTTGGTTGGTGGTCAGTCAAGGCAGATAAAATTAGTTTCAATAATATGCTATGGGTTGTTATCTTGGATGGAAAAGGCTAGTAGCCTATATATTGGCTTAAAACGCATTTGAATAAAATGGGTGACTTCGTTCCTGGTAAAGTATAAGCAGGAACTATGGATCTCCGGTGTGTCAGTTGATGCTTCGAGGGTGGTTTGAGTGTTCAACTTGTATGCAACTTCCTTTTTGTGGTGCTAAAAGATTCAGTTCAGAATAAAAAATAAAGGGCCTTTGCGGAACAACGGGTTCATGAGTTAGAGTTTCGGGTTGATGGATTTTCTCGTAAACTTGGTATGGTTTTGAGGATTCGAGTTTTGTGTGTTGATAGCCTTGGTGATCTGGTTTCGGTGTTGTGTAGGTGCTTTTTGGTTAAGATTCTCGAGGTTCAGTTTGGGTTGGCAGATCTTTGGAGGTTGAAATCTAGCTTGGCTAGTAAGAAATTAAGGATTGGTTGCTTTATTTGGTTTTGTTCCATTGGGTGCCGTCCGGTCGCGGAGGTTACCCGGGTTGTCTGAGATAGTAGTGCGGGCATTGTATCCGCTATTCTTAAATCTCTGGTATTTTCTTCCTTCCTGACTTTTGGGGACGAAAGTCGTTTTAGTAGTGGATGATGTAATGACCCTTCCGGTCATTTACACATTTTCGCCTTTCTTGTACCATTAGAGCTTACTTGTAGCGGCCCAAGTCATTTATGGCTTGTCGGGACCGGTAGTTTGGTGCTTGGGCCGTTTGTTTGTTCTTTATGGACGTTCCTCATTTTAGAGCTTCAACTTTGGAAATCGTTGACTTCCGTCAACATTCTTGGTAATATCAAAAAATTAAACCAAGGTTCTAGGTCAAAGGAATTCCTTACTCGAAAGTTCGAGGTAAAGAAATGCCTCGTGTAACACCTCGCCCGTTTGGAAGGTTTAAAGTAACCCGTGCCTTTGGGGTAAGACTAATAGAGTCTAATATACTAATAAGGATGTGTTATGATGTATTATAATTGCAAAATGGTTGTATGATGAGTTTTGAAGTCAAGCAAGTTGCGAAACAAAAGTCGGAAAAAGTTATTGTAAATTCCTTTAAGGAATTCTCTTCAAATTTGGGTTAAATGTCTTAGGGTGTTTCTCCCTATCTATAAAGAGTTAGTGGTCCCCCAATATACCAAATCGAAGGTCAACAAGTCTAGTTTCCAACGCACTAAACCGTTCATCTATACGACTTCAGAATAGAGAGATATTCACATTTTCGTAAGACTGTGCAAGCAGACACGTCAAAGTGGGGTCCACATCCTAAGTCGGTTCAGCTTATAAAAGCTGATTTCTCCTTCGTTTTAATTCATTTTTTTCATCCAAAATTCTTAGAAAATCAGAGGGAGAGTCCATAAATAATCCATGGACTTTGATCCTTTCAATTCGGAAGTTTAACGGAAGTTGCTCTACGTCACAAGCTCGTCATTTTGGTGGAGTTTGTCCCATCGATTTCATGGCGTATCTTCGTGGGTGTTGATGCAGCAAGCTAGCAGGTTTTTTCTGAGTATTTGGCAGTAGCTATGGAGTTATTTTGGTGAGGTATGGATCCCGTACACTTATCTATTTGTTGAATCAAGATTCTAAGCTTCTAGTCACGAAAAGTTGTATTATTCGATAACTTGTAGTAGTTTCTTGTTGGATTTGGATATGTTTGTTGTTCCTGCAAGGAGGCAGGTTGTTAATCTTGGGATATTGAATATTTTTGTCAAGGAAATCTCACCCCTACGACCCTCCTTCGTTATTATATGTTCTAGTATTGTTTTATGGATTTCTGAGCCCCGAAGTGGTATTTTGGATTTGTGGCTTTGGACAGCCCCTTTATCTTGTTATGTTTGGTTATTGTTGTGGTGTTCTGGTTATGGTAAGGTGCTGGAGGGATTGGGAAATTGTGCGATTCTTTTTGGGATCACATACGATAGTGATTGGATTGGACAAACGTGAAGTACGCCTTGAAATAGTGCCTCGGGAGCTCGTCGCTCCTTTGAGATGTGGTTAACATATTATTATTGGATTTAGCTGCCATTTCTTATTGTTATTGGCCTCATTTTATGTTTTGGAGTTGGCTGGTCGCGAGTGTGACATTAACACCTTATCAAATGGCTATGGCTCGTTCTTGCAGCCTCGTCGATTCTAGCAATTGTTCCATTACCTTGGTTGGTCAGCCTTCATAGAGACACCTTTGGGGCTTCAGTTAAAAGTATTCTTTTGTGATTTGGAGCTTCCCGGAGCAATTCGAGTCTGGACGACGCCGTTCCCGCAGCTAGTCATCGGATGACAGGTAGGTTATGGTTTTCCCCTATCTAGACTCTGCGTATATAGGCTATAACTGCATTAATTAGCATCCTTGGATGGGTTGTTATAGGTTGGTACCCTAGACCTTGTCCGCCTTTCATCCGTCTATTTCATACGTTGTTTGTAGTATTCGCGTAGTAATGTATATTACCTTTGTGGTCCTGTGTGGCCTTGTATTGACTCTAGAACATAGATGGTGGGCTATTTGGGAATGTTCGCGAGTCTCGGAAATAGAGATTATCGTTATAGGCAGGTTATGTCTACTGAGTAGCTATTGGGCCTGTGCAGGGCTGATAGGAATTGTTGTGAGCCATTGGGCTACTTTTATATTTGTGTGCGAGCATATCATCCATGAAAAAGGTTTTCCCCTGCATGTTTTACTACAGTTTTGGCTGTGAGCCACTACTGTCAATTTTCCTAAATTTGCATGGCCCCGGGGGCCCATTATTGGTACTGTTGTTGATAGAAAAAGGGATTTTTTGATGTTTTCGCATTGATTTTATTTCTGGTACTAGTCTCTGCGGGGCAGAGAACCAGACTTGATTTTATTACTGATACTAGTCTCTGCGGGGCACAGCACCAGACTTGATTTTATTACTGATACTAGTCTCTGCGGGGCAGAGCACCAGACTTGATTTTATTACTGATAATAGTCTCCGCGGGGTGGAGCACTAGACTTTATTTACTACAGTTTTAGACCCGGTTACGCCCGGGCACCCTTGGAGGGGTTTTTGAGGCATTTTCTACTACTTTAGTCCTGGACAGGGTCTGGGCATGCATACTTGAGACTGGGTCTCTATCTTGATCCTGGAATTGCTTCTGGATGATATATCTTGATACTGAGTTTTAGTATGGGGTCGGGGACCTCCATGGACCTTGCCGCTCTGGGCCTGGGGCTTCGGGCTGCGTGCTCCAAAGGGAAGGGTATACGGTGGAGTAGAGGTATACAGGCTGAGTCCTTCCATGGAACCTGCCTGCTGGGCCTAATTGGCACCGGAGGAGGTACATACAGAGGTTCTATTTCACATCATATCATATCATGCATTGAATTCCACCCTTGTTTGTTGTGTGTTCAGTGTACGCTCCAGTAGTATGGGATGCCAGAGGGTTTGTTTTCACTTGATTGTGTTCCTCTGTTGTATGGGCGGCCGTTGGGACTGTAGGTAGACTATATTTAGTCCTGTTTTTACTTAGAGCTTGTCTTGGAACCTGGTTCTTGAAAGATTAGTGATGGCTAGCCTGTTGAGGCTTTGGTTGTGGGATTTTTGATTATTGAGAGGGCTTTAGAGTCCTATCTTATTGAGTCACTTTTGTGTGGTCTTCTGAGAAGAGTGTGAGAAACTGGTTCTATTATTGTGGGAAGCTGAGTGGTATCTCTCGGTTATTGTGGCCTAGTTATTTCATCCTAGGGTTGTACTTGTGAGATGATTCCCTGGTTATGCTATCATATGATTGGATTGGTGTTATGATTTCCTTATACTGGTTGATTCCATTTTAAGTATGTTAGACTGCTCTCCGTCTTTTCCTTCCACTTGAGGTTATCGGTATATCGCCATTTTCTCAACTCTCTCTCTACTTACTTATATTATTGTGCAAGGACTCCAGGTGTGTTCTCCTTTCCTTCACCTGTGATTCTATGTAATTGTATCTCTGTGCTAGCATATGTTACTTGAAGCTCTTGGTTATGGATGATCTGTGCTAGCTCCTTGTGCCTTGCTTATTGCTTCAGTGGCTGTTTTCTTGCTATCTGTTACTTACTGCTTTTATATCTTATATGCGCTCAGTTGGCCGATGATACCTACTGAGTACCCGTGGTTTTGGTGCTCATACTACACTTCTACACTTTTTTTGTGCAGATATTAGCTGAGCTTTCGCCGTTGATCACATTGGAGACTCGTGCAGCTTTTGGATCTTTGAGACTAGGGTGAGCGCCTGACGGTCGGGGCTTGTCTTCATCTCATCTGTTGTACTGTTGTTCCTTGTACTTTCGGAGGCAATTTATGTTGTATTTTGTTACTACTAGCACTTGTATCCTATTAGAAGCTTCTGTACTATTGATACCAAGTCTTGGGGTTGGTGTAGTTTCCTTTATGTATTTATATTCGAGTTTTGCTTTCGCTTATTTCTGCTTGCTGGTGCGTTTTGGTTAGGTAGTATCCCATTACTAACCGTTCTGGGCTACGGGAATTGGTTCACCTACTGGGGGATTGTAGATGTCATCATGACTTGAGAAATCGGGTCGTGACATATTCGCCCCATGGATGATTGTTAATCGATCATCCATGCCATACCACAGCCTCTAAGGCTAGATACCAATTGGAACTTTTTCGGTTCCAACTTCTCTTGCTTGTCTCATTGCAGCCAGAGTCACATGACATCCCCTACCTTGTCGAGATACTAATTGGAATCGAGAGATACCAATTGGAATCAACCCATACAAGCAAGTAACAAACCGCACGAAAGGAATGAAAGAACAGAGGTGATTTCTAGAATACTTCATAGCTCCCCAAGGATTAGATGTGGACGTCAACTCATGCCCTGAGCCTACACCCTAGATGTAACACGGGACCTGAGACCACAAGTGATCCCAAGATAACCCTTCTTGCTGGCATAATTCATGAGCAACTAAATATAAATAGATAAACTTAAGCGTATTATGCGGAAGTTGATACATATGATGAGCTCTTAAAGAGCACTATAATAAACTGAAGTTTTATAAACTGAAATACAACTCATTTGACAAATGATACAACTGACTGACTGACTGTCTATGAAGCCTCTACTAACACTGAACTACAATTACTCGGGACATGACCCACAACTACCTTTAATCAATGTATAACACTAAAATAACCGCTATAACTACTAACTGACTGGAGTTCTCAAAAAAAGGAGAACTCGTTCCCTGCTAATTGGAAGCTGCGATCAGTCTGACCATGATCCTGGAAGATAGCACTAAAACCTGCATCATCAAAAGGATGCAACACAAAAAAGGTATGCGATAAGTACTTTGAATATACTGAGCATGTGAGATAATGCACTAACTTTTAAAACATGAGAAAACATGTATATACTAGAAACATAACTGAAAGCTGGACTAAGTATGGATATGTGAGAATTTCTAAGTTAACGCTGTAAAACATGGGGTCTTTTACTGAAGAGTATAAAATATTTCTTAGTTGTAAACTGTGAGATACATAGACTATGAGATAACTAAGCATGCTGAAAGTATTGATGAGCTGTTTAAAAACTATAAATTGAATCTCTAGTACTCAGTCCCAAACATAATATACACTAAATTTGTAATGTAAGGATATTCTGGAAAATGTAATTTAAAAGATGTAAAACTAAACTGAGGGCCTAGTACACAACCACTGAGTCTAATTTGGTGGGAGGGTCTGTTAACTGACATAAACCATGTGAGCTAAATATGGAGTATGATGTATATGCCCCATAGAGAGGACCCAATATACCTTGCCAGGTTATAGAGGCATGACTGGCGTGATCGCTAGTTATGATGCCCAACTGAGGGGATAAATAACCTATGGTGGCACTTAGTTTTGGGACTTGAGGGTACGCTGAACCCTAGTCCAACTCGGTGCTAAATACTTGTAACGACCTTTCCGGTTATTTCCACATATACGTTTTCCTTGTACCGTTAGATCTTGTTTGTAGTGGCCCCAAGTCATTTAAGGCTTTTCGGGACCAGTAGTTCGGTGCCGGGGCCATTTGTTTGGTCGTATGATAAGTTTTGAAGTCAAGCAAGTCGGCAAAAGTTATTGTAAGTTTCTTTAATAAATTTTCTGAACTTTGGGCAAAATGTCTGAGAGTTTTTCTCTCAATATATAAAGAGTTAGAAGTCCCCCGAAATACCAAATCGAAGGTCTACGAGTCTAGTTTCCAACTCACAAAACCTCACGTCCAACTAATCTTGGAGTATAAAGTTATGACTGTTTTACCGCGGACTGTCTGGCAGAAACCGGGTTGCGAACCGGGTCGCGAACCGGGTCGGGTCAAAACCGATTTAAAGCCTCAACTTCACGTTTTAAAATGCCATTTCAGTTCTGAAACAATGAGAAAACATAAGGGAGGGTTCCAAGAGAGTTCTTGAGTATCAAAATCGTGCGATGGTGAATTGCGAACCTAAATTTAAGAATTTTATTAGCATCGCGCATATATTTGGAAATATTTTATTTTAAAGTTATATTTTTTATTACCTTCTTTTAAAGTATTTTAAAGGTCTATGAAAAATATTTTTGTTACGATATAATTGTAATATTTTAACGGAGATAGTAAATTTAGTTATGTTGAAAATTATTATTATAATATAGTAGGTTTTATTTGAAATAATTTTCTATTAATTATGGTATATTCAAAAAGTTATATATATTTTACCATGAATTTATGCAATACCCGAATATTTACATAACGGGGCAGGAATATTTAGAATGTTAAACACCTCCACCCCACACGTGGAAGTGGGGGCGGCTAACACAACGCATAGGAAATTTAAAAGGTGGCACCATATCATAATTTTCATAATATTGATTTTTAAATAATTATAGATTAAGTCATTTTTTTGTCTACTGTATGGATATGTATATATCTATATGTATATGCAAGTCACTGCCTTTGATAGTTAGTATTGCAATGTATAAATTATTCTTGTGACTTCATACGCTGCATACAAATAAACCATACTCGCGGGAGCAAGGGAATTTCGTGGGAGAATCAGTTGACCCCCTATTTGAGCATCAAAAGAAAATCAATTATCTACGTCAAGTTATTCAAGTCCGAGTTCGAGTGTGATTTCGTTTCGCAGTTTTTTTTGGAGAAGTTCAAGCTTGTCATCGGACGACAGGTAGGTTACGGTTTATTTTCCCTAGACTCCGCATATATAGGATAAAATTGTATTAATGGGCATCCTTGGGTTGGTTTATTAGGTTGGTACCACAGACCTCGACCGCTTTATTCATGTCCGTCTACTTTTGTTCCTCCGTTGCTTGTAGTACTTGCCGATATATTTTATTTACCCTTGTGGTCCTGTGAGGCCTTGTTGACTCTAGAACATAGAAGGTGGGATTTTGGGAATGTTCGCGAGTCCCGGGCATAGAATTATCCTTCTAGGCTGGTTATGCTTGCTGAGTAGTTGTGGGCCTGTGCAGGGTCGATAGGTTGATTGTGAGCTGCTGGGCAGCTATTGTGTGTGATCATACCATTTCCATGCATATAAAGAGGTTTTATCCATGTTTTACTATGGTTTGGGTTTCAGGACTACTGACACTATTTTCTAACCCTTGCATGGCCCCGGGGGCCCGTTTTTATGAAAATATACTGGAAATGGTTTGATTTAACTTGTGAATATTCTTGGGTAAAGAAAGTAAAATTATGATATAAATCACCAGTTTTACGATTAACGCTAGACTCGGCAGGGCCGGGGTGCTAGTTGAGTTTTCTTGCTACTTGAAATGATTTTAGCCTCGGTTGGACCGAGCACCTGAGATGACTTTCTACTGTTTAGCCCCGGTCATGCCCGGGAACCCTTAGAGGGGTTTTTGAGATATTTTCCTACTACTTTAGTCCTGGACAGGGTCTGGGCATGCATATTAGAGACTGGGTCTCTATCTTGAAACCGGACTTGCTTCCGGATGAAATGTTTTGATACTGAGTTTTAGTATGGGGTCAGGGACCTCCATGGACCTTGCCATCCGGGCCTGGGGCTGCGGGCTGCGTGTGACGGAGGAAGGGTATACGGTGGAGTAGAGGTATAAGGGCAGTGTCCTTCCATGGAACCTACCTGCTAGGCCGGATCGGCACCGGAGGAGGTACATACAGAGATACCATTTCACTTGAGATCTTCATGCATCATATCATTCATTGTTTGAGGCTCCACCCTTGTTTGTTGTTTGTTGATTGTACGCTCCGGTAGTATGGGATGCTGGAGGGTTTGTTTTCACTTGTTTGTGTTCCTCGGTTGTATGGGCGGCCGGGGGACTGTAGGTAGACTCTTGCTATTTACTTACAAAATTGTTCCCTGTTACGGTTAAATATGAAATTGGTTGCTGCTAGACTGTTAGTTTCTGGATTTGAGATTGATATGATTAGTTGAGTTTGATTCATGTCTCTGAGCATGTCTATCATTACTCTTTCCCTCTTCTTATACTTGAGGTTACCAGTATACCGTCCATTTCGTAAACTTATTATATATACACTGTTATTGCAAGGACCCCAGGTGCGTTATTTCTTGCTTTCACCTGTGCCTATGGTGTATATATTCGGCTTACTGGCCTAACATGTGGTTCTGTTGGCTTCCCTCTAGGCTAGTTCCTGTGTTCCTTTTGTTGATTTCTGTGACTACTTGCTTCTATTCTGTCTGTTACTATGTTTTTATCTTATATGTGCCCAGTCGGCCTATGATACCTACTGGGTACCTTATGCTTCGCATTTGGTGCTCACCCTACCCCCTGCATCTTTGGGTGCAGATCCTAGCGTGGGCCATCGCCGTTAGATTGCTGTGATTCGTGCTTGGAGATATGTTGGGGACTACTTCAGACTGAGGGTGAGCTCTTGGCGATCGGAGCTTAGCTTTAGTTTATCTTTTGCTTCATGTACTCTATTTCCATTCAGAGACATCTGTATATATTGTTTTGGATCGTTTGCACTCCATGTATGTAGTTTTGGCTCTATACTATGATACAAGGTCTTGGGTTTTGGTTTAGTTTACGCATATGTATATATATACCCATGTTATCTATTCTCCTCATCTTACTCTCTTACTTTTGCTTATCAAACTATTCTTCCGCTTATTTGTTAGATAGTAGCCCATTACTAACTGTCCTGGGCTACGGGAATTGGTTTGCCTACTGGGGGGTTGTAGGTGCCATCATGAATGAGAAGTCGGGTCGTGACAATACTACTCCCAAACTGAATACTGATAGCTCATTTAAAACTGAAGTTGTGGAATGCTACATCAGAACCTAATTTATCTAGATGATTTCTGAAAGACTGTATAACTGAAAACTATTCATAAAGAATGTGGACATATCTAGATGTCATACTAATTATGAAACTTACTAAGTCCATAATCATTGATGGAATATGCTGAAAGTTCATATATAAAACATATTCTTGTAAAATATACTGAGGGTAAGCTGAAGCCTGCTAAATCATGAGAAGTTTTAAAGAAAACCTGTAGAATGAAAACTTGCTAATTTCATGCTTAAAACTGAATGCTAGTAATCTGGATTAAATTATGAAGAAAATCAATACTCATGAAAATACTACCGTTTTAGGCTAGATTCTTGGTTTCCTAAAGTTATTGTAAAAGATCTTGCAAGTCACTGAAAACATGGAGCAAATCTTCTAAAATAGGCTATAATTCATGTAGAAATCATAAGAACTGAATTCTGTAAAATTTAGCATGATTGGGTAAGAACCCTAGTTTCTAACATCATGAAATTCAAAATAGAAGACTGTGGTTTTGGGCATAAGGGTGAACTAAACCCTTACTGAATACCCACATACCTGGTGGATGATAATCCCTAAAGAGAAATCTGAAGTTTGAAGCTTTGGAGAAAGCCCTAGGTCTGAAATCTGGAGAAGAACGCTTTTTGCTTTCCTTGAAACTAATTTGAAGAGGAGACTAACTTGTTTTTATGTTTAGAATTAGTAAAAATAAGCCTAGAGCTATTTATAGTCAGAGTTTAAAGAATAATGAAAGGTCTGAAATAACCTTGGGATACTAAATTAAAAAATGCTGAAAAAACTCATCGCTGGGTTCCACGAGTATGAACTACGACCTGTAGAATGGATCACAGTTTGTGAAAAGGGTGCATGGTTCCTGGGCAAAGTTTCTGGTCTCTAGAATGATTTCCACGAGTTGGTTTGACGACCCTTGGATCATTCCACGACCCGTGGAACCTCCCCGTAGTTTTTAGGCCACTTTTAAGCTTCTGGACTATTTCCACGAGTTGGTTTCATGACCCGTGGAAACTTCCATGACCTGTTGAACCTCCTTGTGGTTTTCAGGTGAAAAACCATATTTTCACGAGTTCAATCTACGTCGTGGTTTGATCCATGAGCCGTGGATTCCTCTCGTGGTTTCTGTCTGTCAGTTTGATAGACATACACATTTTAGTAAAACATTGATAACTTTTTACTTTGGACTCATAATATTGCATGGTTAGTGGCATTGGAAAGAAGACTCAAAGACCTTTAATTTGGTGGGTACTAGGCAACCTAACTCTTTATATTCTAGGAGATATGGTTGTTTGAAGTTAACCCTTGCTTAGTCTTACATGAAAACTTCTTTGGTTCGGGTGCTTTAAACTTAACTTTCTTATAGGAGTTTCTTATGAACATGATCTGCACCCAAAACACTTCCCACACTAGAGAATTGATCATGACACCTATGGAATGTGGTTTATTCTTAGCTTAAAAGTTTTGGGGGTGTTATAATATCTCCCCATTGGGATCATTTGTCCTCAAATGAAGACTAATTAAGCCAAGTTTTGAGGGAAAGACCTGCAATCCCTACCAGATGAGTACTAGAAATTTATATTTAAGTGAGCTGAGTTCTATGGATGTGAAAACATGTTGAAATGCAAGGATAGCTGAGGGAACATGGTACTGAGACTGAAATACACATGAGTAAACTGAGAAGATGGAGAGGAACTATTAACTCATGCTGAAACCAGGTGTTTCTCGAATAAAGACTAACTAGGCTGAGGTGGTAGGGAAAGAGCTGCAATCCCACCAACTGAGTACTAAAAGCTGGAGTACTGACATGGCAACTGATTTCTGACTAAAATATGAACTGAGATGGGTTCGTGAAATATGTATGTATACTGAGAGCATAGGAACACTAATAGGACATGAAACTGAATGTCCAACTGGATAGCTATTCTGGATTGAGAGTAGGGACTTAGCTGAAGCCCATAAAGAACGAACGCATTCATAGAAAATTAGGATTTATAGGAAAGAGCATCAAACTGAGAGGAATAGCTATACGAGAAAACTATTCTATTCTAAACTGAACTTACCAGTATGGACTGAACTGAGCGTAGGGCCTTCTGGCCTTAAGAATAATTACTAGCGGGTCTGAACTTCAGATATCAGGAGTCTACTATTTTTCCATCTAGCCTACTACTTAGCTTCCTCCACTAACACACTTAGTGGGATCTAGCCACTCAAGGTGAGGTCTAAGAGGTTAAGTACAAAGGTTTGAGTGTCTCACATACTGGACATATGAAACATGGTTAGAGCAAGGAATCATAAGCATGAACTGTTCAAGAAATCTGGTCTGAGCATATACATGAAGTAACATGATTTCATTAGCCATAAAGGCATATCTTGAGGACTGAACTGAGTACATAGAACTGAGCATATTGTGAGACATGAGTTTAAATATATATCGAGTCTCGTGGCATAAATCTTACATTCATAGAATCATGGAGTAAGTGTTGAATTACTGTCTGGAGCAATTTTTGTTTGTTCTAGGAGCTGAGTATGGACATGAATCTATAGGGAGTGCATGAACTTATACATGAGTATGACATAAATACGTCTGAGTATAGTGTCATCTAGACTAAAGTGATAGGAAATCTGCTGGAATAGGAATGAATTGATATCCCATCAATACCCTTTCTAGAATTATGTACTAGTTGAGTCAAAAGACACAACTTGGTTCTTCATTGTAACACCTCGTACACATATACAACTATTGAATCCTAAATCCATAAAGGTTTCTGCATTTCCTACAAATGGTGTGGTCACCACGGGCAGTGCCACAGGCGTCGCAGCTCAGACGGCCCGTGGGGTGCCCCGTGAAGACCGCACAGTTGAACTGTGCTAGCTGCCTCAGTCCAACGGGCGGCCATGATGGGCATTGAAGGTGCGATGGCCTGTAGGACCTCACCATCAACATGGTCCAGCCATTCCTCCCAGCAACCAGTCTCCCGACAGGCTAGGCCACGGGCGTCGCCAGTGCGATAGGCCGTGGGAGCTCACCGTCAAACTCCCCAGCAACTAGTCTCCCAACAGGCTAGGCCACGGGCGTCGCCAGTGCGATGTACCATGGGAGCTCACCGTCAAAAGGGACCAGAAGACTCCCACCAAATCCACCCCTGCCCGACATCTTGGCCGACGGGCCATCATTGGCACGACACCCGGCGGATAGCCCGTAAGGTGGCCCAGTTTCCTAAAACTTTTCTTTTAAATCCCAGGGGAATTTTGGTCATTTCCCACCCTATTATGTATTAAGTGAAGTTGTCTTGACTACTTTTAGAAGGGTTTTCACCCATATTACCTTAAGTCCCTCTTAAGCTCATCATTCTTCACTCAAAGAAGAAAATTTCTCTAAAGTTCAAGTCTCCAAGCTCCAAGTCAAGTCTCCTAGTTCTTTTCCAATCTAATGGGTAATCTTGCACCAAGGTATGTAGGTTTCTAACAATGGGTTCCTTTCACCCTTGTGCCCAAAATCCCTAAGTCTTAATTTGAATTATGAAGTTATGAAATTAGGGTTTTGATCTAAATTTGGGGAAAATTTATGAAATTAGTTTCTATGTTTAAATTCATTGTTTTCTCTTGATTACTCATGATTTGATTATGATTCTCTCATTGGTTTTAAAATCCCAAGAATGAATGTTGATTTCTAGCATGAAACTATGAATTTACATGTTTTCAAGAGAATGCTGGCATGATTAGATAATCATGGCCTTTATGTACTTACGAAATTGCATGACTAATTCTCTAAGTATGAATTTAGCAAGAAAAGTATATTTGAATTATGGTCTTGCAAAGCTTTAAGATTCATGACTTTTGAATTGCATGACATTAGATATGTCCTTATGCTTTTCAAATAGTTTTGGACATCATATATGTCCCTATGTTTAAAGAAAGTTTGGACATCAGATATGTCCCTATGTTTCAAGAAAGGCTTGGCATCTAGATATGTCCACCTAAGCTAAGTGAATTTCATGGTATCAGATATACCCTTATGCTTTTCAAATAGATTTGGAATCAGATATTCCCAAGTATTATATGAGCTATATGTATATGTTTTGGGAATAGTATTAGCACCGAGTTGGACAGGGTGAGAGTACCCAAAAAAGTCCCAAAACTACGTGCCCTCGTAGTTCTTAAGTCCTTTCTTTTGGGCATCAATTTTAGTGATCATGCCAAAGTAATGCCTCTATACCCTGGCAAGGTATATTGGGTCCTTTCGATGAGGCAGATACATTGGATTTCATGTAGCTCACATGGTCTATGTCGGTTAGAGAACCTCCCACAGAAAACAGTTTGTGCTTTTAAAACTTGCATATGACTCTTATCCAGATTTCAGACTTATCACTTATGATTATGTTTCAGCTTAAAAAAAAGTATTAGAGTCATTGCATTTAAAAGAATGATTTTAGTTATTTAAGTATACTTAGCATGTTTTCATCATGTTCATTCATTGCTCACATACTTAGTACATTCCCTAGTACTAACGCATATTACGCTGCATCCTTTGATGATACAGATTCAGGTATTCCTTCAAAGCTTCATGGCTAGAGTTCTAGGCCACTCTCTTAGTTAGCTTTGGTGAGCCCTCATAGTTGAAGGACTAGACCGTATTTTAGTTTTATGCTTCCTTTATGTATCAGATTGTCGAGTTAGTTGGGGTGTTATCCCATCAACTCTGTATGATAGTATTAGAGGCTTTCAGACATAGATACTATGGGAT
Organism: Jaltomata sinuosa; assembly: GCA_003996215.1. Taxonomy (NCBI): domain Eukaryota; kingdom Viridiplantae; phylum Streptophyta; class Magnoliopsida; order Solanales; family Solanaceae; genus Jaltomata; species Jaltomata sinuosa. Next base: position 535,932 of record QJPP01001163.1, on the reverse strand, counting down.
GACTGTTGAGTTGTACTTCTTATTCAACTCTCTTTTATATGATTATTTTTCCTATTTGGATTCTCTTACGATGCTTCCGCTATGTCTTATCATTGTTATACTTGAGAATGCTATGACCAAGGGTTAGCTTGGGATCCTTGTGGTTCCAAGTCCTGTGTTATGTCTAGGGGGTAACCTCGGGGCATGACAAATTTGGTATTAGAGCCTCAGGTTCAAGGGTCCTAGGATGTCTGAGAGCCGCATCGAGTAGAGTCTTTTACATGTGTGTGAAGCGCACCATACATATGAGAGGGAAGCTATGAGATGTCTTAGAAAAACTTTACTTTTTTCATGATCACATCGTGCAATAGAGATTAAGTCTAATATTTCTCTAATCCTTATCTTATGCGTTTCAGATTATTCCTCCTCGACGTGCTATGCCTCCCCGAGCCACTTAAAATGCCGCTCCTCAAGTTCCAGTTCCTGATGTCATGAATGATGAGTTTAGAAATGCTATTCACCTACTAGCTCAGACTTTGGCAAATCAATAGGCTCCTGCCCCCGCTCATCCTCAAAGTGGGGTAGCAGCCTGAGTTTGTGATTTCATCCGTATGAACCCACCAAAGTTTTGGGGTTCGAAAGTGGGAGAGGACCCGCTCAACTTTATGGATGAAGTGAAGAAGATCTTTGATGTGATGCAAGTAGTGGGTGTTGATTGTGTTGAGCTTTCATCCTATCAACTCAAAGATGTGGCTCATATTTGGTTCACGCAATGGAAGGAGGCTAGAGTGAGGGATGCTATCCCCACGACTTGGGACTATTTTGGGAAAGCCTTCCTTTATAGGTTCTTTCCCCGTGAGTTGAGGCAAGCGAAAGTGGAGGAATTTGTGAACTTGAGACAAGGTTTGATGTCGAGGCAAGAGTATAGTTTGAAGTTCACTCAGTTGTCTAGATATGTTGCCTCCATGGTAGAGGACCCGCATGATCAAATGAGCAAGTTCATCTATGGTGTTTCTGATATAGTGAAGAAGGAGTGTAGGTCAACTTTGTTGTTGAGTTACATGAATATGTCTCGTCTGATGACTCATGCCCATCAGATTGAGGGTGATAAGATTAAGGAGATGGCTAGGGAGAACAAGAGGGGTAGGTCCGAGGGATCAAGTTTTGGTCATCACAGGTCCGGAGGTGGACATCGCTCTTCTTTCCAGAAGAAGTCATCAGGTCTGATTCATTCTTCTACTAGTGCTTCTACCCAGGCTCAGAAGCCTCGTCATGATCAGGGTGTTAGGGGATTTAGTTCCTATCCCAGTCTCAAGGTAGTGTTACTAAGGGACCTTCCTACCCAGCTTGTGTTAAGTGTGGGAAGACTCACCCCGGTGAGTGTTTGGCTGGTAGAGAGGATTGTTTTGGCTGTGGTCAGACCAAACACCGTGTTAGAGATTGCCCATTGGCTAAGAAGGGGCAAAGAGGTGGTAGGACTCAGTCCACCCCAGCAGCTTCAGGTGGTAGACCAGCCCCGCAGGGCGCAACTTCTAGTTCTGGTGGTCAGCGCCAGAACCATCTTTATGCCATGTCCTCCTGCCAGGATCAGGAGAGTTCTTCAGATGTAGTTAAAGTCTTCTCTGTTGATGTGTATGCCCCATTAGATCCCGGTTCTTCCTTATATTTTGTAACCCCTTATTTGGCCTGTAAGTTCAAGATTCACCCTGAATTGATTTTAGAACCCTTTTATGTTTCTACTCCTGTTGGTGAGTCAATCCTAGCCGAAAGAGTCTATCGAAATTGCCCTATCTCAGTCCTTCATAGGGTCACTTCAGCAGATTTAGTAGAGTTGGAGATGACCGATTTTGATGTCATTCTTGTTATGGATTGGTTGTATGGATGTTATTTCTCAGTTGATTACCGCACTCATGTGGTTAGTTTCAAGTTTCCTAATGAACCTGTCCTAGAATGGCAAGGTAGTCCCTCTTCTTCGAAGGGTCATTTCATATCTTATCTTAAGGCTAGAAAGATGATTTCTAAGGGTTATGTCTATTATATAGTTCAGGTTATGGACACGGAGTCTGAGACCTCGACTATTCAGTTTGTTCCTGTTGTGAATGAATTTCCAGAAGTGTTTCTTGATGATTTACCCGGAGTCCCTCCTGAGCGGGAAATTGACTTTGGGATAGATCTTCTTCCGGATACAAATACTATCTCTATTCCTCCCTATAGAATGGCCCCCGCAGAACTCAAGGAGTTGAAAGACCAGCTGAAAGACTTGCTTGATAAGGGTTTCATCAAGCCTAGCATTTCACCTTGGGGTGCCCCAGTTTTGTTTGTTCGGAAGGAAGATGGTTCTCTTAGAATGTGTATTTATTATCGCCAATTGAACAAGGTCACAATCAAGAATAAGTATCCCATTCCTAGGATTGATGACTTGTTCAATCAGCTTTAGGGTGCTACTTTATTCTCCAAAATCGACCTTAGATCCAGTTATCATCAGCTTCAGGTTCGAGAGTGTGATATCCCGAAGACAGCCTTCAGGACTCAGTATAATCATTATGAGTTTGTTGTTATGCCTTTTGGTCTAATGAATGCTCCTGCAGCTTTTATGAATTTGATAAACCGTGTGTTCAAACAATATTTGGATATGTTTGTAATTGTTTTCATTGATAATATCCTCATCTACTCTCGGAGTGAGGAGGAGCATGTGGATCATCTGAGGGTTGTGTTGCAAACTCTCAAGGATAGGCAGTTGTTTTCTATGTTTAGCAAATGCGAGTTTTGGATGCATTTTTTTGCTTTTCTGGGTCATATTGTGACTAAAGATGGTATTCGGGTTGGTTCTCAAAAGATTGAGGCGGTAAAGAACTGGCCTAGACCCACTTCCCCATCCGACATTAGAAGCTTCTTAGGTTTGGCTGGTTATTATAAGAGATTTGTAGAGGGGTTTTCCTCCCTTACTTCCCCTTTGACCCGATTGACTTAGAAAAAGGTTACGTTTTAGTGGTCCAACTCTTGTGAGAAAAGTTTTCAGGAATTAAAGACTCGATTGACTACAGCTCCAGTATTGGCTCTACCCGAGGGCCTTGATGATTTTGTTGTGTATTGTGATGCCTCCAGAGTTGGTTTTGGTTGTGTTTTGATGCAACGGGGCAAGGTGATTGCTTATGCCTCGAGACAGCTTAAGGTACATGAGAAGAACTACCCTACTCATGATCTTGAGCTAGCGGTCGTGGTTTTTGCTTTTGAAGATTTGGAGGCACTACTTGTATGGTGTGCATGTGGATGTTTTCACCGATCATAAGAGCCTTCAATATGTGTTCACTCAAAAAGAGTTGAATTTGCAACAAAAGAGATGGCTTGAGCTCCTTAAGGATTATGATATGAGTGTGCTTTACCATCCGGGTAAGGCCAATGTTGTGGTGGATGCTTTGAGTAGGCTGTCCATGGGAAGTGTAGCTTCTATTGAAGATGGAAAGAAGGAATTGGTTAAATAAGTTCATAGGCTTGCTCGGTTGGGAGTTTGCCTTATGGACTCGACTGAAGGTGGTGTGATTGTGACTAATGGTGCCGAATCATCCTTGGTGGCTGAGGTCAAAGCCAAGCAAGACCAAGATCCCGTTCTACTTCAGCTTAAAGGTGCAATTCGTCAACAAAGGGTCGATATTTTCTCCAAAGGGAGAGATGGTGTGCTTCGTTATCAGGGTTGCTTATGTGTGCCAGATGTTGATGGGTTGAGATAGCAAATTTTGTCCGAGGCTCACAGTTCTAGATACTCCATTCATCCGGGTGCCACTAAGATGTACCGTGATCTACGGGAAGCCTTTTGGTGGAATGGTATGAAGAAGGACATAGCCAGGTTTGTGGTTAAGTGTCCCAATTGTCAACATGTAAAGGTGGAACATCAAAGACCAGGTGGTATGCTTCAGGATATTGACCTTCCCACTTGGAAATGGGAAACAATCAATATAGACTTTATTACGGGTTTGCCTTGTACTCGAAGGAAACATGACTCCATTTGGGTGATTGTCAACCAGATGACCAAGTCATCCCATTTCTTGGCTGTTAAGACTACGATGCTCTTGTACCGGTGACACCAGGTCTGAGTTGGTTCTTGTATATTTTGTCTTCTTGGTCACTTTAGGACCATTTTTGTAAATTTAGTACAGTTGGTATGTATATATGGTATTGGCCCTATCTCCCTTATATTCTTAACTTCCACTTTATTTATATAAACTGCTTTATTTATCTTCCACATGTGTTGGGTTGGCTTGCCTACTGGGAGGTTATGTACGCGCCATCATGGCCCAATTTTGGGTCGTTACACAACTCGTCCCAACTGGAACTAGGGAAAATAATGAGAACAACCCAACCAGAATAGAAATAGGAGAAAACCATCGGAGCAACCCATTCAAATGCCAATTTCCTGAACCAAACAATTACAGAAGGTCGATTTTAATTTCCAGAGAAAATCTAACCCATCCAATGCCCACTGGCATAACCACACCATTATCCTTAAGACAAAACCTTAATCTCTGGCATATAACAACCGGTATTACACCAAACTAACAGAAGGACTTCTAGCAAAGGCTGGAGAATGGCCAAGGCAACAACCACCCTAGACCGCTAGAAATTGAATAACTTAAACACCAACTCTAGAACCATAGGAAAGAACTAGAAACAAGGCTAATATGAACTACCCCCCAGTCACAACTCCGGGTAGTCATCTCTCAAGGACAACTCACCCTATCCACTACTAAAAAGAATCAGATTACCAAGAAGTTACACGCATAAACACTACAACTCAAGTAGTAATACAACTAAACAAGAAGCAGGTAGGCATATAAGTAAAAACACAAAAAAGGGTCAGAATCGCAATGCGAACAATGCCAACACTAGCTAATAGTAACAAAGGCCATACCTGAAGCAACCACATCAGGAAACTCTACCTCTAGCCTACCAAGAGGGGCATCAGACAGAAGAGGTCTATCACTGGACCGAGTAGCTGATATTGAATGCTCAACCATCCCTCGCTGGGGATAATCTCTAAAATAGTGACCAACCACTCCATAACACTAACAACCCAATGAAGCCCAGGTCTGACGCACAGTGCCTGTTGACTCTGGATGGATACCTGAACCACCTGCTAAGAAACGGGTACCCAGTAGACATCATCGGCCGACTGAGTGCATATAAGATATAAAAATAGTAAGAAGCAAATAGCAACGAAGAAGTCATAGAAACAATAGAGAAATAACATGGAAACTAGCACACATAGAAGTCAACAAGAATTACAAACAAGCTATGCTAGCCACAGAAGATATATATAACCCAGAGCACAGGTGAAGGAAAGAAGAACGCACCTGAAGTCCTAGCAACAACAATATATATAAGAGAGAGTTGGGAAAATAGCAGTATACCATAACCTCAAGTAAAAAAGAAGGAAGGAAAGCAAGTATACATAATTAGGTTAGAGCAATATAACTAACAGAATCATGCTTAAAACACCGTTTCAAGATTAGAGAAATCAGATAGCAATCTCATAATTACAACTCTAGGATGGAATAAACTAAGCCACAAAGAATCGAAACCACTAATCATCACCAAGAAAAAAGGTAGGATCCTCTAACCCATAAATACTCAGAAGGCCACATCAACAGTGCCTCAACAATCTTGGAACCACTAGGCCATTATTAATCAAAATATCCAATAATCGGAGCCTCAACATGCTAGAATCCACTAAACGACCAAGAACCGAAGGCCATAACAAGCTCTATAATATGATAGGAGTTATAAAATCTACCTACAGGCCCAACGACTGCCCATACAATCGAGGAACACAAACAAGTGAAAACAAACTCTTAGATATCCCATACTACCAGAGCATACACTGAGCACACAACAAACAATGGTGGAATCTGAATACAATATGCATGGTGATATGACATGATGGAACTAGTGATAGTAACCCTGTATGCACCTCCTCCGGTGCCCGTGGGCCCAATAGGAGGACCCATGGTGGGATATACCCACTATACCTCAATTACACTGTATACCCCTCCTCTGTCAAGCTAGGCCAGTAGCCCCTGGTCCTAGAGTGGCAGGGCCCATGGAGGTTCTTGACCACATACAATAACGAATCTGAAATCTCAAAGTAGGTCTAGATCAGTAATCAAAGTCTCATAGTACGTGCCCAGATTCGAACTAGGTCTAAATCAGTAGTAGTAATCTAAAAAACCCCTATAAAGGGTGCCCGAAGTGTATCCGGGTCTAAATTAGTAATCAAGTCGCTATAACCCCGCATAAAGGTTACCCGAAGCGTATCCAGATCTAAATACATAGTAAAAATATGCCTAGAACTCTGTCACAGCCGAGTCAAGTATCACTGCGAAAAATGGTGATAAAATCATCGTAATATCCTCTTTTACTCCAAGAGGTTTCATAAAATCAGTTTCAAAACCATTTTATAATTAATTTATTGAAAATCAGCCCTCGGGGCTATACCAAGTTTAAAAAACTGGTTATAGTAGGCCCGAAGCCAAATTAGTAGTAAAACATGCAGAAAAATCCTTTGCATGAATTATATGCTCGCAAATAATAGATTAGCCTAACGACTCACAAATATTTCCATCAGCCCTGCACAAGCACAATCAGCTCTACAACATAGATATCCAGCCTAAAGTAATAAAACAATGTTCGAGACTCACCAAAATTCCTAAATATCCCACCATCCTTGGTACGGAAGCATAAACAAAGACCACACAGGTCCACAAGAGTAATATTAAAACACTACAATGAATATTACAAATAACGCATGAAATAAACAGACAGAAGAGGCGGAAAAGGTCTGGGGTACCAACCTAGAAAACAAACCCAAGGATAATAATTAATGCAGTTATATCCTATATATGTAGAGTCTAGGTAGGGAAAGCCATAACCTACCTGTCATCCAATAACTAGCTGCTGGAACGGCGTTGTCCAAGCTAGAACTACTCCAGGAAGTCCTAAATTGTGAAAACACTATCCACACAATTTTTTACGTGTCAATATAAAGCTAACGATACTCATAATGCTAGAAAAATAATCGAGCTGAAATTCGAGTCACAAGTGGGCTCGTTGGCCTCGCAACCCCAAGCAAAAAATGAAAAATACCTCGGTGTTCCCTATATTTCCATGAGAACATGCTCCAAAATTGAGCGGATTTACACCATTAAAAGGGCTCAAAATAGCCCAAGAACCAAGGAATTAAAGAAGGGAATTCATGGAAGAAAATCGGAAATTAACGAGAAATTCACCCAAGAAGTCAATAAACGTTCATGGATCAACAACGAATTACCTCCAAGATTATGGGAATGTTCAAGGTGCTTTAATGGAGTTTTTAGGATGTATTTTAATAGAGGAAACTGTCACGCCCCGAGGCTACCCCCTAGACGTAACACGGGACTCAGAACCACAAGGATCCCAAGCTAACCCTTGGTCATAGCATTCTCAAGCATAAAAAAAGATAAGTGAAATCAATCATAGGTAAAGACTCAGAATATCATAAATAGAAAGTCGAATCGAGAGATTGAATCATCCAATGGAACCCAATGACACTATGTTTGAAAAGCCTCTACTACTAGCATAAGGAGTTGATGGGACAATACCCCAACTAACTCAACAATCTGGAAGGAAAGGAAACATAGAAAAGCTAGAATAAATCTAGTCCTCGTACTATGAGGACTCACCAAAGCTGAGCGTGAGTGGCCAAGAACTCTAGCCACAAAGCTGTGAAGGGACACCTGGATTTGCATCATCAAAGGATGCAACGCAATATGCGTTAGTACTATGGAATGTACTTAGTATATGAGCAAGGCATGAACATGATGAAAACATGCTAAGTATACTTAAAAACCTGAAATCATGCTTTTAAGGATAAACTGAGTGCAATGACTCTAATACTTTCTGTAAGCTGAAACATAGTCATAAGTAATAAGTCTGAAATCTAAATAAGAGTCAAATGCAAGTGTTAAAAGCATAAACTATTTTCTGTGGGAGGTTTTCTAACCGACATAGACCATGTGAGCTATGGAATTCGATGTATCCGCCCCATCAAGAGGACCCAATATATCTTTCCAAGGTATAAAGGCATTACTGTGGCATGATCACTAAAACTGATGCCCAACAGAGGGGACTTAAGACCTATGAGGGCACATAGTTCTGGGACCTTTTTGGGTACTCTCACCCTGTCCACCTCGATGCTAATACTATTCCCAAAACAAACATATAGCTCATATAATACTGGGCATATCTGATGCCAAAACTTTTCATACTGATGACATATCTGATGTCAAAATTGTTCATAGCTGGTGACATATCTGATGTCAAATCTGTTCATAAAACATAGGGACATATCTGATGTCCAAAACTGTTTGAAAAGCAATAAGACATATCTGATGCCATGCAATTCAAATTCATACATTCATAGACTTAGCATAGCTATAATTAAAAACATACTTTTCTTGCTAAATTCATACTTAAAGAATTAGGCATGCAATTTCATTAATACATATAGTCCATGATATCTAATCATGCCAATTTTCTCTTGAAAACATGCAAATTCATGGGTTCATGCTAGAAATCAACTTTCATGCTTGGATTTTCAAAACGAATAAGGAAATCATAATCAAATCATGAGTAATCAATAAAAAACCATGAATTTAAACATAAGAACTGATTTCATAAGCTTTCCCCAAAGTTTAGATCAAAACCCTAATTTCATAAGTTCATAATTCAACATAAGAATTGGGGATTTTGGGCACAAGGGTGAAAGAAACCCATTGTTGAAAACCCATATACCTTGGTGAAAGATTACCCAATTCAATGGAAAAGATTAGGAGACTTGACTTGGAGCTTGGAGACTTGAGCTTGAGAGAAACTTTCTCTTTTGAGTGAAAAATGAGGAGCTTAAGATAGACTTAGGATAATATGGGTGAAAACCCTTCTAAAAGTAGTCAAAATGAATTCACTTAGGAGTTAAAGGGGTGGGAAATGACTAAAATACCCAAGGTATTTAACTTAGAAAACTGACTTAAAAACCCGGCTTCAGGTTCCACGGGTCCCTCCCACGAATCGTAGAACCAGTCACGACTCGTGGAATGGAGTCGTGGTTCCTGAGCCAAAATTTTAGGTTGTTGAAGACATCCTACGACTCCATAGGACGACTCGTGGAAGCTTCCACGAGTCATGGAACTCAGTCGTGGATGTCAGGGAATATGGTTGGCCTTTGATGAGATTCCACGAGTCAACAAGACAACCCGTAGGAACTTCTATGAGTCGTGGGACCTGGTCATGGAACTCAGGGAACTTGGCTGGCCTCTGATGAAGTCCCACGAGTCAACAGTACGACCCGTAGAAACTTCTACGAGTCGTGAAAGTGACTGGTGGTTGTCAGTACTGAGGTCAGTCTGCAGGACTGGGATCACGAGTCGCTCCCATAACTCGTGGAACCTTCCACGACTCATGGACTTGACCCGTGGTCCCTGGAAGTCTAATTTTTTTTCTGCAAGTCTGAGTTTAAAAGCTGGATACATTTCCGGGGTGTTACAGAAATGTTGTTGGGATTTTTAGAAATGAGGGAGAAATGGGTGGCTGGCCAGGTACTTAAGCTGCCACGCCCAGGCGCACGAGCGCCCAGGCAGCGTAGGTGCATTCGTGTCACAATGCCTAGGCAGGGACATGCGGGCAGGCAATGCAGGGGCACTGGTATGCCAGTGCTTGCCGACATACAGGTGCAGTGCCCTGGTGTAGCCCGCACGCAGGTGTAGCCCAGGCACATGCTGCAGTGCCACACCAGTAGCCAACAACACAACAACCAAGCCTAAGGCAGGTTTTCACACGATGGGTCCTCGAGAATGCATCTAGGGTCTCGCAAATACAAAAAAGCTGAGCTATTCAAAGAGAAATGGAATTTTGGATCTAACAGAATTGATGAAAATCCCATCAGATGTCAATTTAATGAATAGTGGGCCCCACACCCAAAATCAACCTTTAGGCCAACTATTCCAAAATGGAATCTAAGGGCCAAAATCAAGTCTGGAAGCCTCAAGACCCAAACCAATGGTCCTTCTAGCCTAAAATCGATATTACAAAGCTAACAACGCTAACAAAATTTCCATATGAGGCCGTCTTCTCTAAATGTTGACCAAAGTCAACCAAACAAGCCCAAATGGCTTGAAAATACTGAACGAGAGATAATTCCAAGCTGAAAAGCTCTGAGATATTGACCAAAGGTCTTAGTAGACCAAAGTCCATGCTTTGGAGCTAACAAAACTGTCAGAATTTGATTCTAAGAACGATTACCAAGAATGTTGGCCGAAGTTAACAATTTCCAAAGTTAAGGTTCTAAAACTGGGAAACGACCATAAAGACCAAACAAATGGCCCAAGCACTAAACTACCAGTCCCAGCAAGTCATATATGACTTAAGGCCACTATAGGCAAGCTCTAACATTACAAAGAAGGTGAAAATACTTAAATGACCGGAAAAATCATTACACATAGTCCTTAAGATATGATTGTTGCCGCGTTGAGAATAATTTGTGATATCTATGAAATAGTGCGTGTTGTGAAATAGGGGTCTAGGAGCAAGAACACTATGTTTTAGAAAGTGTCACTCATCGCGATGAAGAGCCACCCATCGTGATGAGATTATGAGGCAGTATACCTGTGCGACCTGTAAATTTTTGAGTCATTCCTCTCATTATTCTACTTTGTTGTAAAGCTCTCAAATGTGGTTCCTCCAAGAAAACTAGGGAAAACTTCATCATTCGAGGTAAGTAATCCTTATAACTCTTAATTTATTAATTAATTATCTTTCTTAGACCTTGGGGGAATAATTAATAGTGGATTTTTTTGCAATTAAGCCCTAGAAGTATGAACTTGGGAAAGAACCCTATGGGTAGGTATGAATCACCTAGAATTGATCCTAAGTTGCATTTTTATGAATTCTAACTTGTAATTATTAGCTTTTAACATGTGTAAGACTAGTGGGGAACCTTGGGTTCTATAAAGGTGAAACTTTTAGGCTTAAAAATAGTGAAATAGATATGAACTTGATTAGGAACCTTGGGTTCGTGACCCTATGAATGTAATGTGTCTAATTAGTAATTAATTAACCCTTGGGGAATGCTAGAAACCTCATTTAATGGGTAGAATGGTTAGGTTTGATTCCCAAGCCTGAAATAAAAGGTAATTGAATAATTACTCTTCTATTATTGTTGTTGTTAGACCTTGTGCATTCAAAGAGATAAGAAAGGACAAGGTCGTGATGAACTAGCTTGCGGGTGCTATATCTTCACTTGAGGTAGGTTATGGTTTGAATTAGAGTTAAGACTCACTTTATGATATGTTTGTAGTGAAATTGCATAACTTATGATTGGTCTTCAGACATGGTTGAGTATATGTGCTTTTCCCTATTGTGCTTGTATGAATAGGATAAATAAACAGGAAGTGATTAAGTGAGCTAATTTGGCTATGTATGAATAGTGCCTTGGGCACTAAGTTTATCCTTGAGAGATAAGTCTGAGAGCTTGATTATGTAGATATCGTTGTTGATACTTTTTTATGGAGAGGATACCATGCTGGTATGGTACATGGACACCTAGAGTCCCCTGTAGGTCATGGCTAGTTGGCAGAAATAAGGCCCATAGCATATGTGTATACACTTTTACTCTTTTCTTCTTATATAGTATTGCCATAGTATCGCTGGTAGAAAAATCGATTGTGAACTGAGGTGAGATTAGAGATATATATGATGTCAGCAGAGATTGATAGACATAGATATATGTGAGACAACGGTTAAGGGTGATTACTCTTTTTTCCTTTCATGATGATATTCAGTTAATTGTGAACTTGAGATTGTTGTTGTTGAACTTGTACTGCAAAGACTATCTGTTGGTTGATTACATACTAAGTGTTGGATTTCTATTACTTATTATATGTTTTACTATCTTTATATTATGTTGTTGGGTTGGCCAATGATACCTACCAGTACATAGTGTATTGTACTGATACTACCTTGTGCTCTTCTTTTGTTGAGTGCAGATCGTGTTCTAGAGGCTGAGATGAAACCTCGGCTAGAGTAAAGAGACCGATTGCAGATCCAAGGGTGAGAACTACTTTTTAGGCTATCGTGGATCCTCCATAAGTTATTATCCTTCTTCTGGACAATGGAACTCTTTTATTTTACCATTTTTAGACATTGTTGGATATCTTAGACTACTTCAGTTTAGAGTTCTGGACGATGACTTTAAATTCTTAGGGGATTTATTAGTTATTGAATTCCTCACTATTTTTATATTACATTAGAGGTTTATTATATATTTTTAATACAGTCTGGTATTACTGTTTACTTCTCTAAAATTAGTTAAGTCTGAGAGTTGGGTTTGGGTTGTTTTGTTCTCCTATCGGAGGGTTAGTGTAGGTGTCAATCATGACTCATTAAGGTCATAACAAAGTTGGTATCAGAGCCCTGGGTTCATTGATCTTGTCGTACCAGAATAAGTCTAGTAGAGTCTTATAGAATGGTACAAAGATGTCTGTACTTCTATGCAAGAGGCTATAGGACTTTAGAAAACTTTAACTTCTTTCATTCCTCGTGATATAACTTGATTCCAATTGGTATCTGGAGATCCAAATTGGCATCTAAATCCTTCACTCTTGTTCTCGTATATGGTGAGGACACGTTTGTCTAAAGCTAGAGCAACAACACTTGAGACAGTTGTTGAGGTTGCAGTTCATGGTAGGGTCAGGGTTAGAGGTAGAACTAGAGGGAGAAAGGGAGGTGCTCCCGTCAGGGGTGGAGCTCGAGTTGTAGCTCCAGATCGTGAAAGGTCAGCATGTTTTTCTCTATAAGAGAATGTTCCTGAGGTTTTGGTAGAGGAAGAAGTTCAAGTTGAGCATAATGAGGCAACAGATCCAGTTCAGGGGACAGACGCGCACCCAGTTTAGGGATGTGTGGCGCAGTCCTATTAAAATCTGAGGTAATCCAGGAGGTTCTGAGCTTCCTTAGTGGATTGGCAGGGGATGGGGCTACTTCTACAGTTCCTATTGTACATCATCCAGTGATCCAACATGATGCAGCTATAGCTACGTGGTTAGATGCTGCTTCTCAGACAAGGATGATTTCACGATTGGTGATAGGACCAATGATGACAGATGGTGAACACGAACTTTTTTGCAAGTTTGTAAAAATGAGGGCTCCTGTATTTCATGGATTGGAATATGAGGATGCTTATGAGTTCATCATAGACTACCATGAGATACTTCATAGAATGGGCATTATTGAAAGTCATGGTGTAGACTTTGTTTCATTTCGGTTTAAAGGGAACGCCAAGATATGGTGAAGGGCATTCATAGAGTGCAGGCCTACTGGAGAACTTCCTGTGACTTGGAGTCACTTTTATCAGCCTTTCTAGATAGGTATATTCCCTGGACCTTAAGAAATAGAAAGAAAGATAAGTTTGTGAATATTGAGCCAGGTATCTCATCTGTGGCTGCTTATGAGACTCGTTTCTATGCCTTAGCTCGTTATTCTTCTCAGCTGATTAATACAGAGGAAGAATAAATCCACCTCTTTGTGAAAGGAATAAATATAGGGTTGCATATTGCTGCTTTACAAGTAGCATCTTTGGGCAAGTCATTTTAGGAAGTTTTTGAGTTAGTAAAGAATGTGGAGGGAGTAAAGCAAGACAATCAGGAGAGGATGGCTTCGAAGAAGCCTTGGTCTGGAGGTGGTTACAAAGGTTAATTTTTGAAAGGTCAGGGTTCGTAGGGATATCCTTCGTGCCCCATCCATTTATTGGCATCGATTTCTCCTGGGGGCCTATCAGGTACTAGTTAACCTACATCAGACTTTGGTGGGTATATCGGTCAGTCGGCTCCAACACAATTACCTAATTTCGATCGTTCATGCTTTGAGTATGGTGAGGTTGGTCATTTGAGGAGGAACTGTCCTCTGCTTCAACATACATCTTAGTAGCAGGCTCCTAGAGGTTTGGTTCAAGCTAGCAGGGGTAATGGTTATGATAGAGATCGTCCACAGGGCGGGCAGGGCTGTCACAATGCAGGTAAAGATGGCACTCAACCAAACTGGGGAAGAGGTAGAGGAGGTAATCAGCCCAATAAGGGTGGGGCACATGCAGGAGACAAGAATCATTTTTATGCTTTCCTAGGTAGGCCAGAGGCAAAGGCTTCAGACGCGGTGATCACATGTACCATTCTTTTCTGTGATCTTATGGATTCTATTTTATTTGCCCCTTAGTCTACCTTTTCTTATGTGTCTTCTGGTTTTGCTAAGAGCTTTGATATGTTTTGTCAATGCCTTGATTTTACTGTTACTGTATCTACTCTGGTAGGGGATTCTGTGGTGGTGGATAGGGTCTTCTGGGCTTACCCTATCATATTTGTAGGGCGATAAACCTTAGGTAATTGTTCTTAACATCTAGACTTTGATATCATCCTAAGGAATAGTTAGTTGTCTCCGCACTATGTTCTATAGGACTGTTAGGCCAAGACAATGGCAATGGCTATGCTTTGGTTGGATAGGTTAGAATTGGAAGGTAACTGTAGTCCGGCTCTAATGAAGTTTGTGTCATTCTTTCATGCACACAGTATGATTGGGAGGGGATATTTAGCCTTCCTAGATCATCTTTGGGACACCAGTTTAGAGGTTCTATCTATTGAGTCAGTTCTGGTACTGTGTGAGTTCCAGAAGGTATTTCCTATAGATCTACCTACCATGCCACCTTACCGGGATATTGATTTCTACATTGACTTAAAGTCAAACACTCATCCTATCTCTATTCTTCCCTATAGGATGGCATCAACTCAATTGAGAGAGCTTAAGGCTCAGTTGTAGAAGCTATTGTGTGAGGGTTTCGCCTATCTGAGTGCCTGCTCCTTGGGGTGCTCCAATGCTATTTGTTAAAAATAAAGATGGTAGTCTATACATTTGTATAGATTATAGGCAACTTAATAAGTTTACTATCCATAACCAGTACTCTCTCCCTCGCATTGATGATCTTTTTGATCAGTTTCAAGGGACATCTGTATTATCCAAGATTGACTTAAGGTATGGTTAATATCAACAAAAAATCCAACTTTCTGATATCCCTAAGACTGCATTTCAGACCTGATACAGGCACTATGAGTTTCTGGTAATGTTGTTCGGGCTTACTAATGCCTCAACTGCTTTCATGGGTTTGATGAATGAAATTCAAGCCCTATCATGACTCTTTTGTCATAGTCTTCATTGATGATATTGTGGTATATTCTAAGGATGATAAAGAGCATAAGGATCATCTTAGAATTATGTTGGGACTGTTGAAAGAGAAGGAATTATATGCAAATTTTTTGAAGTGTGAGTTCTGGTTATCTTCTTTGTCCTTCTTGGGGCATGTGGTTTCAAAATATAGGGTGATGGTAGACCCATAAAAAAAAGAAGCAGTTAAGAATTAGGCTAGACCCACTTCGGTGACAGAAGTTTGTAGCTTCATGGGATTGGCTAGCTACTATTGCCAGTTTGTTAAGGACTTCGCATCTATTGCTACTCACCTGACTCAGAATAATGTGCCATTTGTCTATTCGGAAGAGTGTGAAGAGAGCTTCCAAAATCTCAAGACCTTGTTGAGCACAATTCCCATCCTCGCCTTGCCGGTTAAAGGTAAAGACATTATTTTTTATTGTGATGCCTCATGATCTGGTTTAGGTGCTGTGTTGATGCAAGAACAGAATGTCATTTTCTATGCTTCATTTCACGACCCAAAACTGGGCCATGATGGCGTCTATATAACCCCTCAGTAGACAAGCCTAATCCAAACACGCGAAAGACAATAAATAATAATTAAACTAAAGAGAAATGGATGATATAAACAAAAGACACGGCCAATAGCATACATACATACCATCGTACAAAATATATATAAGAAGGCCCTAAAGTGACCAACGAGACAAAACAGACTCGAGAACCAACCCGAACCTGGTGTCACTAGTAGAAGAGCGACTAAAGTAAGGAGTAGCTATACAACAAATGTTGTCTATCCAAAATGCAAAATATAGACAGAATGTACAAGATGGAAAGCATGTAAAGTCTCCAAAAGCGCTGGGAGCTCACCGTGATCCGAACAACAACGGGTCTTGAATGACAGGAGATCACCGAGGGTGGCTCATACTAGATGCTGCATCAGAAAAAGAGATGCAGAGTGTAGTATGAGTACCAAGACAATGGGTACTTAGTAGGCATCATAGGCCGACCGAGCGTAGGAAGATAATATATATAAATAGATTACAGGAAATCAACTAGCTATACATGGATCCACCTAAATCTAGTTATAAAGTCGGAGACATGCCAATAAACTAACAAAAGAAAAGGAAACAACATCAAGCCAACCAAAGTCAATCCACGTGCCAAAGCAAATGCAATGCGATGCACAATGATGCATGTATGAATGCAATATAATATAAACCTGGAATATCGCATCGGGCACCCGAAATACCACATCAGACTATGCATATATATGTGAAATAGTAAAATACCTGGAATAATGCATCGAGGGTCCGAAATACCGCATCGAACTATAAGTATGTATATATGAGAGTAAAATACCCAGAATAATGCATCAGGGGTCCGGAATACCGCATCGGACTATAAATATATGCATAAAATAGTAGTTTCTCCTTTTCTTTCCAAAATCCCATAGTAATACTCAAAGTAATTTTTATTTAAGTCCAAAAATCTCCACAACCGTAGTAAAGCCTCATTTCAAACCAAAAACCTTTGAAAAACACATCCATGTCGTACCAATGATATGCCATGCGATATGAGTATAAAAGTTCACAAACAGAGGAAAAACCATGCCATCAAATCAAATAGGGCAAGAATACCCTTCAAAACCAAGAGAACTAACCTGGAACTCCATCCAAATCCTAGCCATGGTCTCGGGCCCACAATTACACACAACAATAGAATAAAGCGGTAAAGCGGAAATAAAAGCGAATACCACGGAAAAACTCTATTCTACCTCTAAAGCCTCCTAAAATTATGCTAAGGATTCTATACTAGTCACACAGAATAGGAAAGCTCCTAGGCTAAGGATAACATACAATTCTAGGCTAAAAACCCAAATGGCCAATTAACATGATAAGCAAGATTCAAGCCTAAAGTCTATCTAAATTCTAACCTAGCATTCTGGTAACATACAAATATATATTATCTAACTAACTCAGTCTAAAAGGTAAATCGTAACCTACCTCGGGATCGAACTGCCAACATGAACAGTCACTCGTGTTCCTTCCCCTTCCGAACAGCCTCAGAAAGATACCATGCCATCAAGAATATAAACCAGGTGTCAAAATGAGAAGAATGATAACCATATTGCTATACAGAAAATCAGGACAAAAATCAGGTCGGAAAAATGACCCCCGGGGTTCGTGCAATGAAATAGAAAAGAAAAATCATAACTATGCTCACGGTGGGTTAATGAACTCATGCCCAAAGTTTGGGCACGAATGGAGCTCGATTCGGGGCCCAAAACAGCCCCGAAGTGCTACTAATTCATGGAATTAAAATGGAAAAGCTCGGAATTTTAAGGTAGAAACCAACCTCGATAAGAGAAATATGTCACGGAGATGAATTGTACGAATTCAAGAACATGCAGTCCCCACAAGATCAGATTTCCCACAAGGATCACCCCAACCTTAAGAATTCACAACAATGGAGTTTTAGCGGGAGAAATACTAGAATAAACACGAAAGGAGGAGAGGGGTGATGATGGAACTTACCGGATGAAGAGTATTGAAGCAAGGGAGCTGGAAAATGGAGCTTGGGCGCTCAGCTATGGAGTTTTTCATACTTTAGAAGGAGAAAATGAAGTTGAAGTTTTATATAACTTCCAGGGGTCCTTCATCGTGATAGCGACAGGTCCCCTGCGTTTGCAAGGAATAACTAGCCCAACCATCGCGATCGCGATGGTCCCAGCCGGCTACATCACGAACATGATGGAAACCCTTCGCGAACACGATGGTCAAGAAAAAATACCATCGCGAACATGATAAGATCTTTGCGATCTCGAAGAGCAAAGGGGTCTGCAACTTAATGCAACAACCAGCAATTTCCCCAAGTCCAAAAATCTTCCGACAGACCCTCGAGATTCATTCGAAAACACATGAGCATAAGCCAACCATGCTACCCTATATGAAATGGCATTCTGGACTCAATGGAATCGATGAAACTCCCAAGGAGATCATTTTAATAAAAAGTGGGCCCTACGCCTAAAACAAACTCGAAACTCAAAACCCAAAAACAAGTCTGGAAGCCTCAGTAACCACGAGAGCCATCTACGGCTCGTGGATCAAACCATGACCCATGGTTTGAGTCTGTGAAATTGAACATACAAATCAGTTTTTGGCCTGATATTAATGAGGTTGATCCACAGGTCATGGATCAAACCATGGACCGTGGTTTTCCCTCGTGGAAATCAATCCTGAGGCCTAAAAAGTGGTCTGAGAACCACGACCTCTATCCACGGACCGTAGTTCACTCCACAGGCCGTGATTCATGTCCGTGGAAGCCTATGATAAAAATTTTAGCAGTCTTTCAGACTCTTTTCCAAGAGGTATTTTTGTAATTTCCACTGTTTTAACTCCTAAGTTAACTCATTTTGGGCAAATTATAAGGAGTTTTATTCTCCTATGGATTCCATGTTTAAGCCTCCATCCTTCAAGCTCTATATTAAGAAAGCTTCAATTTAGGGATGTAGATATTCAATAAGGGATTCTTTCACCCTTATGCCCAAAACCCCAATCTTTTAACTTGATTTTATGAATTCTCAAGTTAGGGTTCTTACCCAATTCTCATGGTCTTTTATAAATGGACTTTTCTCATGATTCTCATATGAAATCTAATTCTAAATTGCATAATTTTACATGGGTTTTTACAAGTAAATTCCTATTTCATGAATTGAAGGCTACACTTCGACAATTTTGCATACATGGATTGATTTAAGAAAATTTGCATATTTTGATAGCATGACCTCATGAATTTTAAGCAATTTCATGCCCAGTTCCCATATTTTTTATGAAATTACATGTGATTTTGAAATTGAACTAGTGCAAGGCATGTTTTTAAGATATGAATCATTATGAAAGACAAGACATACCGATGTGCCATCAATACTCATGAATTATTTCCTAAAATAAGGTTTATGAGTATTATAAAGATCTGGGTTATGAACACGATTGGACATCTAGATATGTCACATGTCTGTAAGCCGTATGATATATTTTGGGAGTAGTATTTAGTATCGAGCGATGAGGGTTCCAGATAACCCAAATAAAAAACTATGTTGCCACCGTAGGTTGCCATTTGTGGCTTATGACATGATTCTTATGAACATGGTTCTAACCTTGTCAATTAGGACAACCTTTTTCTATATGAGTGCATAACACTGAACTCCATGTAGCTCAACATGGTTTTATGTCGGTTAAGAGAAACCCTCGTATGAATATTTTCAAGCTACTAAGTTATATGATATTCAGTTTTCAAGCTTTACTCATTGCTTTAAAATTTATGCTTAAACTATGATTTTTACTTATGATTTCACTTGAAGTTCTTATGCTATGATTTCTCCTACTAATGCATGATTTTAGTTTGAAGTATAATTTCAAGCATGTTATTATCATGATTTTTGTATAAGATCGCATATTCAGTGCATTCCATAGTACTGACAGTTTACCTTTTTGTGATGCATCTTATTATGGTGTAGATTCTGTAGCCCATTCCCAAACTCATGGCTAGTAGATCAGCAGCACATCAAGCCAGCTTGGTGAGTCCTCCTCATTTGAGGACTTAGAGTTTAACCTCATTTCAGTATTCTAGTTTGTTTATTCAGGTTTCAGTATTTCGAGTTAACTGGGGACTTGTCCCAACAGATCGTCAGTAGTAGAGGCTTTCAGACATAGAGTCATATCTTCAGCTATATTCAGATTGTCATTCTTAGACTTTTATTTATACAACATATTAAGTTGCTTATTGCTTATCTTAAAGCTTTCACTCAGTATTTATGCTATTTAAGTTTAAGTCTTGCTAAGGCCAAGGGTTAACTTGGGATCACTTGTGATCTCATGTCCCGTGTTACATCCAGGGGGTAGCCTTGGGGTGTGACAAATGTGGTATCAGAGAATCAGGTTCAAGAGTCCTATGGTGTCTAAAAGCAACATTAAGTAGGGTCTTTTTTATGGGTGTGAAGCACTCCACACTTATAAGGGAGAGGCTATGAGATATTTTTAGGAAAACTTTACTTCTTTTATGTTCTTTATTGTGCGATAGAGTTTAGCTCTATTTATCCTCCAAATTTATGCATTGTTCCCAGTTTTGCTGTCTATACCTCATATATGAGGTTCCATAAGTAGTAAATCTCAGATTATCTATCAGCGAGGTGCTCTCAGATTCTCTTCCAGAACCTTGTTACTAATTGTTTCGTAAGAGGGGAAATTGTGTACCTAGATCCTTGGGTAGTGTTTCCACCCAATAGATATTGTGTTGTAAGCTACTAGTAGTAGAATGAACCTAGAGCCAGAAATATGAAGTCAGAAGTATAGTAGCCTAGATGGGATATGATAGTTGATTGAAGTATGTATTTAGAGTTGTGTTTTATTAGATGAGTAATGGGATGATACATCCCTTGGCGTGGACTAAAGAGTGGTTAGTTGTTGTGCTAGTATAGACCAGGTATAGTATGTCAATGAAAGGATGATAGTATGAGAGTGAGAATGATAGTTTTGTGGTATTTTTCTGGTAGGCTTGGTATAGTGTATGCAAGAGTTAAAGTGATAAGTTGCATCAAGTGTGAATGTGTAGGCATGATATATATATATATATGTGTGAGTTAGAGAAGGATAGAAGATTTTGAGCCTCTTGGTATAGGCTTTAACGCATTTGGTATGGTGGGCAGTAGGAAGAGAGAGCTTTAGGAGTTAGAACCATGTAAGCGTGAAATGTCATTGCAAGGGATAGGTTGGAAGTTATTGAGTGTGATATGTACATGCCCTATATGAGATAGAAAGGTTGAGGCCAAGACATTTAGGTAAGGGAGTGCCTTAGACGGTAGAAAAAGTGTATATTTAGATTAACTCCTAGAGTAGTGTTTGCTCTGTTAGAATAAAATGCTCATAGTTCTTTTTAGAGGTTAGCGAGAGGTCCACACACTTAGAACGTAGTATGAATCTAAGGGGGAGATGGTGGGATGTAGAATCAGTCAGAATTTGGAGATTCAGGTAGTGATGCTAATGGGTGTCACAATGAAATTAAGAGGGGTGTAGAGACTTATATCTATCCTATCACCTTATGTATACTTCCCTCATTACAACACCCCATTCATGTCTTATGTCTCAAAGCCATGGTCTTAATTCAAATTCATGGACTTCATACAGATTCACGCCATTACTCAGTTCCTAGAACAAACAAAAATTACTACAAACATCGATACCAATCTTACTCTATGATTCTACGATTTCCATCTTTACGCCATGACACTTGTTATATACATAAACACATGTCTCACACTATGCTCAGCTCTATATACTCAGTCCTCATACATTCCTTAGTGGCTAATGAAATAATGCTACATTATGTATACGCTCATACAAGAATTCTCAAATAATTTATGCTTGTGATTTCCTTACTCTAACCATGCTTGGTATGTCCAGGATATGAGACACTCAGTCCCTTTCACTTGACTTCTCAAACCCCACCTTGAGTAGCTATATCAAGCTAAGTGTAAGGCAAGACCAATTAGTATTCCTTCATTCATGATGCTCATGATCCCACTCTATTCCCTCAGTGATCTTGGCTTGTGTTGTCATAGCTGTTAGTGGAGAAAGCTAAGTAGTAGCCTATATGTAAAGTAAAGGTTGTAAGCGTGGATGAAAAGTGAGGTACGAATCATTCATGTTAAATAGTTAGATGATAAATTTTAGTATGTCTCTTTGTAGAAGTTCTTCAAGTCACTGCTCCTAGATATGCTAGGGAAGAGAGGAGAAGTCTTGGATAGTGTAAGATACAAAGAAGCCATAAGGTGATCATAGTGATAGGCTTGAATGTCAGGATGAGGTACATGGGGGTCTTAGATTTGTGCAACTAGTGACCTATTGATTAGAGCTCAAGGTTAGTTGATTTTCGTGATAAGCTAAGAAGGAACACCATTCTTGGGAGGTAACTCTAGATGTAAGAGATTTAGATAAGATAGGCTTGAACATGGTGAAAGCAAATAGTTAGACTCAGACCTTAGTATTCAGAGGAGTTAGTGTAGTTCAAAGGTGTGTCTAAGCTTAAGGGTTGTAAACCGTAGCATTTAAGGCAAGAATAGTCTTGTTCTTACTCCTTGCCCAGGGTGCTCATATCTTAGGTCCAGTAGCTTCAGCTTGCAAGAATACTAGACTCCTCATATCAAATTAGTTCAGACCTATCGATTATCATTCCTAAGGCTAGAAATCCCTACATTCAGTTAAGTCCATGGTAGTGAGTTCAGTTTAGAGGAGAACAGTTTTCTCGTATAGCTACTCCTCTCAGTTTGATGTCCTTTTCAGTTAACTGCAATTTCTAAGAATGTGCTTGTTCTTTATGAGTTTTTGCTAAGTCCCTACTCTTAATGAAGACCAATTATCATGTTAGGGATTCAGTTTCATGTACCATTGGTTATGCTTATGCTCTCCATATGCATACGGGCCCCATAAATCCATCTCAGTTTATATTTAGTCAGAAATAAGTTACCATGAAATACTTCAGCTCTTAGAACTTAGTTTATGGGATTGCAACTGTCATGACCCAACTACCGGGCCGTACGGGCAACTACTCTAATCCACCTAGATAGGATAACTCTTACCACCCGATCCAATAGGTAATGCGGAAAATAAAGTAAAACCATAAATAACTCTTTTTATCACATGAAAATGCTTACAATATAATGCGGAAAAACCTCCTTTTAAAATACATACACTCTCCCTAGGTTCTAGTCTAAGCCGGTACAAGAGCTACTACAAGTGTATTAAAAGAAAATGTAAAAAGACACAACTCCACCATAGAAACAAGAAGTAGGAGCTGCTGGAGATCACCATCATCATGTACCTATGAAACATCACCAACCCTACAACCAGACTATACCTAAAAAGGTATAGCAAGAGTAAAATCAGTACAAACACACGTACTAGTAGGCATCATCGGTCGACCCGAATCCACTCATACCATCATATAAGAAATCAAGGGAAATACACATTTAACTATAACGCTTCAATCCCTCAACGTAAACTTCTATTAAACGCTGCTTCAAACCCGAGCCTTCCTAATCCTTCCGCTGCCAACTCCCCTCTCTAACTCTACACCCTGACACCTAGGACTTCCCAAGTCACAATTAACCCTTAGACTTCCCAAGTCACACTGATCACCTAGACTTCCCAAGTCACCTTAAACCTTAGACTTCCCAAGTCACCTTAACCCTTAGACTTTCCAAGGCACACTAACCGTTAGACTTCCCAAGTCACACTTATCACCTAGACTTCCCAAGTTACCACTACCATTGCCAACATCTATGTCCATACCCAAACTACCATCCTTACCCAAGTCAACCACTATGACTCAACAACCCGGAGTAAACCCCACTACTTAATGACGTAGACAGAACCCGTCATACCGCTACCTACTAGTAAAAGATCACCCCAATGTCCCATAGGACCATACTTGGCAAGTAACAAAATCCAACATTATAACTAGACCACGAGTCTCTTCCTTAGCTCATCAACCACACGTAACAAGTCTACCTGACATTGACAATTCTCAGTGACAACAAACATATATTCTTTTTACATAACCCAGACCAAACAAGGATCCCTAGAACATCATCTACGCCAATAACATGCGACCTCGATTCACAGAAGAACCACCTTGTCACTTAAGAACATTAACCCGTCCCTTCAAGGACCAACGGTACACAAAATAATAATAAATCCCAGCCCTCTCAGGAAACCAATATGTAGAGAACAAATAGTACAACATATAATAATAGCCAGTAGTATAACTCCATACTCTCAGTCTACCTTTTGACTTATCAACCACAGGGAACATGTTCAACAATCATTCAACAACAATAATAAACGTGACATTTACCCTTTTTCATTACCTGGACCAATCAAGGATCCCTAGACCAACACCTAAGTGTTAACATGCTATGCCCGGTCCACCCCAGGACCATTCCCACATTTAAGTGTAATAACCTAGCCTCTCAAGGACCAATGTAATCAATCACAGATTTAACAATCAACTTGGTCCACTCATAGAACCATCGAAAAAATACAATAATTGCAAATAATATAACCCATACCAGGCGTGGTACTCGAGCTAACCATTATTATTTACCGTATCAGGCGTGGTACTCAAGCAAACCATTAATATACCCATACCAAGCATGGTACCCGAGCCAACCGAATGTGTATCTCGTACATAGCGTGGTACCCAAGCCAACCATTAGTATTCCCGTATCAGGCGTAGTACCCGAGCTAACCGAATGCCACAACAAGTCCAATCAATCACAACTAATGAACAACACACTTGTAAAACCAACAAGTAAACAAAACAAGTTCATTTCACAAGACTGTTTACCGAACAACTAGACATTTATAATTCATTCCCTAAACATGCAACTCATACACTACTATGAAATAGTATGTGAACACATAATGCATATTAGAAATCAATAAGCATCACCTACCCCCAGTCCGGGTACATAAACTCAACCTTAAATCCGGTCCAAAGACTAAGCCCAATTCACCCCTTAACACATACTTGTAGATACACCTATTCCCGACCCTCCTTCTAGGACCAAAATACAACATGGAGAGGGACCTTCCATAACCTTGGTAATTCAACCATTTACGATATTCCAGTTTCTTTTTCACAACATTTCAGAGAATCCCTTCTTTAACCTGTGGTTTAATTACCCAAGTTTCCCGGTTCGTCGAACCTTCTCGACACCTTAGTTTTCAGATTTTTATCATCACACAACACCTAGTTAATCATAACAACCCAAAATGTCACAACACATTATCACCACTCAAACAATTCTAGATTAACCAATTCAACCACAATAATTCTCCTCCATACTCCGTGCCCGAAGGCCTAAACATGGATTCTCCTTTCCAATCTATACAATGATATGAAAAGGAAGCGAGTCAATCTACTCAATGAAAAAAATCTAGCCTACCTGGATGCCAAGCAGCTGCACCATGTAATTTTTGGCTCCGTGAAGGCATTCTGTGATGATTAACAGGCCCGAATTTGTGGTTTCGTATCCTTTTAGCTGGAATCTCGCCTCCCCATGGCTCCCAAGCCTTGGAACAACCTAAGAGGGTTCTTGGAGTAACCCTCATCTATTTTTGGGGTTGAAGGGGAGAAAATGAAATTATAAAAACCATTTTTGGGTTTTTTGATCCCATCGTTCTGCTATAGCTGTCCAATTACCGCTATAGCGGTACCGCTGTAGTGGAAGCTGCCCTATATAGTGAGTTAACCATCTTTGACTTCTGCTATAGCGGGAATTTCTCTGCTATAGCAGTCTTGCTGTAGAACAGTGTCGACCATTACAGAACAGAACCTCAAAAAATCCCCAAAAATGGCCCATTTCACAACACACTTCAAAACTTGACATTCTGAACTAACTCTTTCACGTCAACTTCTATACCGGGAGTTTTACTCTCCCAAATTCATTTCCAAAAAGTACCACTGACTCCTTAATATCTTAGCTAATAGAAAGTCTAGCTTAAACTTAGACGTTTTACCCTATCCCCTCCCAGATTTCCCTAGACCTTACCTTGCTCAGAATTCAACCGAGACTAGCCTAGCCCAAAATTTCTAACTCCCAAACCCGAAAGTTTCCTAGCCCGTAACTTTGCATGAATATCTCACCTATAACGAGGTGCCTTTTTAATAACAACTGAATAGGTTGTTACAACAGATACTAATTTATCCATCGTTCATCCCTGAACGATTCCTAAGGTGAAAGGAGAAGAAGGAGCCCGCCTCCTAAACTTTACACTCTACCATGACAGCGGGATATAGCCTTATGCAAGCCACAAAACTTTCAATCCCTTGGTGTACCTAGCTCAATTGAAATTTAATTCACTCCTGTTATAAAAAGAAATTCCTTTCTTCGAGCTGCACAAGGCTAATTAGATTACTATTCCCCGAGTGCCTAAGAAATCAGGGGCCTCATCGAACACTGGAGCAAAAGAGATTCACACTTAACGAATGAAACAATTTCTCATGCCATGAGGACTAGATCCCTTTACTTTAAAGGCTATACCTGGAGCTCTACTAACCCAAACTCCATTACGAATCTTCTATGGGATACTATGCCCCTCGCATATCATGGTATCACCTTGCTCCTATCAACACTACACCCCGAGACACCAAGTATCTCTAAACCACACAACACTGAAATTCCATTGGAACTCATCCTAGGTTTAGATTTTTGTCAACTCTCATCTTAGAGGGAATTCAACCCGGGCACTTACACCCTAACCAAAGATATAGCAAGCACACCTCCATTACTCAATGAGCAGTAACACCAAGTGTTATCATAACCGACAAGAGGGATGATAACGTTAAAGAATCCATTTAATAACCCCACTCCCTCAACTGACCCTACCACTAAGTATCATCAATAATAAACCAGCCATCAATCACCCTCATAACATAAACCTATGAGCAGTTTCCAACACTACTTAGTCAATTACGAGTCATTTTTGCCAAATTCTACATGGGTGACTATTCCCACCAGTGGTCAATAAATTTTTTACCAATACCCCAGGCTATCATATCTACCCTTTCCTCTTATCGCGCATGGATGCTAAATAATTCGTGCAATAGCTCACAACTCAATTAGTGAATTAAAATGATCCAGGGATAAAAAATAAAATAGGGGAAAAATAGGGCAGGCATTCTACCCCGAGCCTCTCCGCTATAGAGATTGCCATTCTGCTATCGCGGTACCGCCATAGCGGTACAATTTTGCTATAGCAGTCTTGATGGTGATAGCCCATAAAAATCAAATTTTCAGTAGAAACAACTCATCCCCATTCGCGGTTATCGTTATAAATAGGATAAGTCCCTCCATGGTCTTTAAACAACACCCCAAGACCATTCTTGGCAATGCACAAACCAAAACTTAACATCCAATATCATCACAACAACTCAAATTGCGTAAGAAAACTGTTCACAACAACACATTCCCATTATCATGTTCGAATGGCCCCCTCGTTCCCATGGTTCCCAACCAAGTCTTGACTGTCCTGGAACCAAATCTCCCCTATAGTCATAGGTCTCGTACCCTTACCATCTTAACCAATGATAAGTCCCATTTTTCGAAAGGTAATATGAAATTTTAAATCAACACACATGACAACTCATCAACTAGAACACATAAATTCAAGTTATGACTCTTCCCGAAATAAAATATCCACAATAAGGCAAGTCAATTACACACCAACAAATTCAGTTAGCCAGGCACTACAACACACAAAGTTAAAATAATCATGTCACGTATAGCATTCTCTATTCATCCCATGGATGACTATTAGTTGGCCATCCATGCTTTACCATAAAGACTTTCTTACCACCATTCTCGCTATTAACCAATAATAGTCCTTGTCCCTGGTACTTATTCACATACCAATCACTTGAAACATAAGTTTCCACAAGTATATATATCATTTTCCCTTATTATTTTTACCAATGATAAGACCCTGCGTAGCATTTAGCATTCTATTTTCCACATAAAATCACAAAACAAGAATTCCGTTAATCACTAATACATAACCAAGTTATGACCCTTTTTACTGACCACAATATTCATAGTAAATCAAACAATCATGCACTATACATTTGCAGTCATTCAAACAACATCAATTCACATAAGCACAATCTCAAGTCTCAAGCTTCAACACTCAATCAAATCAGTTTCATTACCTTTTATTCGCCTCCTGGATGGCCATTAGCCGATCCATCCATACCTTTACATAGCCTTCCTGGCCAGATACTAATTGGAAACTTCCCAGTTCCAATTTTCCTTTCTTGTGTCATCTCAATCAGAGTCAAATGACATCCTTTTTCCTTGTCGAGATACCAATTGGAATTGAGAGATACCAATTGGACTCAACCCATCCAAGCAAGTAACAAATCGCACGAAAGGAATAAAAGAAGAGAGACATTTCCTAGAATGTATCATAGCTTCCCAAAGATTAGATGTGGACATTAACACACCAATCTGTAGGACTCTATTCGACATTTTGCTCTTGTACTGAGAGACCGATAACCTAGGCTCTGATACCATTTGTCACGACCCAACTACCGGTCCGTGTGGGCATCTACTCTAATCCACCTAGATAAGAGAACCCTTACCACCCGATCCAATAAGTAATACAAAAAATAAAGTAAAACCATAAATAACTCTTTTTATTACATGAAAATGCTTACAATATAATGCAGAAAAACCTCCTTTTAAAAGACATACACCCTCTCTAGGTTCTAGTCTAAGCCGGTACAAGAGGTACAACAAGAGTATTACAAGAAAATATAAAAGGACACAACTCCACCATAGAAACAAGAAGTAGGAACTACTGGAGATCACCATCATCATGTACCTATAAAACATCACCAACCCTTCAACCAGACTATACCCAAAAAGGTATAGCAAGAGTAGAATCAGTACAAACACACGTACTGGTAGGCATCATCGATCGACCCAAATACACTCATACCATCTTATAAGAAATCAAGGGAAATACACATTTAACTATAACGCTTCAATCCCTCAACATCAACTTTTATCAAACTCTACTTTGAACCCGAGCCTTCCTAATCCTTCCGCTGCCAACTCCCCTCTCTAACTGTACACCCTGACACCTAGGACTTCCCAAGTCACACTTAACCCTTAGACTTCCCAAGTCACACTTATCACCTAGACTTCCCAAGTCACCTTAACCCTTAGGCTTCCCAAGTCACCTTAACCATTAATCTTTCCAAGGAACACTAAATGTTAGACTTCCCAAGTCACACTTATCACCTAGACTTCCCAAGTCACCCCTACCATTGCCAACATCTATTTCCATACCCGGACTACCATTTCCTTACCAAAGTCAACCACTATGACTCAACAACTTGGAGCAAACTTCACTACTTAGAAAGGTAGACTGCACCTATCGTACCACCACCTACTAGTACAAGACTGCCCCAATGTCCCCCAGGACCATACTCGGCAAGTATCAAAAGTGACCATTATAACTAGACTACGAGTCTCTTCCTTAGTTCATCAACCGCACATAAAAAGTCTAACCGACATTTAAAATTCTCAATGACAACAAACATATATCCTTTTTACATAACCAGACCAAACAAGGATCCATAGGACATCATCTACGCCAATAACATGCGACCCCGGTTCACAAAAGAACCACCTTGTCACTTAAGCACACTAACCTGACTCTTCAAGGACCAACTGTACGCAAAATAATAATAAATCCTGGCCTTCTCATGAACCCAATATGTAGAGAACAAATAGTACACCCGCACTGAGTAAAGCAGTACAACATATAATAACAGCCAATGGTATAACTCCAGGCTCTCAGTCTACCTTTTGACTTATCAACCACATGGAACATGTTCAACAATCATTCAACAATAATAATAAACATGAAATTTACCCTTTTTCATTACCCGGACCAATCAAAGATCCCTACACCAACACCTAAGTGTTAGCATACTATGCCCGATCCACCCCAGGACCATCCCCATAATTAAGTGTAATAACCTGGCCTCTCAAGGACCAATGTAATCATTCATAAACTTAACAATCAACCCAATCCACTCATGGAAAAATCGAAAGAATACAACAATTGCAAATAACATAGCCTGTACCAGGCGTGGTACCCGAGCCAACCATTATGAATTCCCATACAAGGCATGGTACCTGAGACGACCGTTAGTATACCCATACCAGGTGTGGTACCTGAGCCAACTGAATGTGTATCTCATACCAGGCGTGGTACCCGAGCCAACCATTAGTATTACCATACTAGGCATGGTACCCAAGGCAACCGAATGTCATATCAAGTTTAATCAATCACAACCAATGAACAACAAACTTGTAAAACTAACAAGCAAACAAACAAGTTCATTTCACAAGACTGGTTACCGGACAACTAGACATTCATAATTCATTCCCTAAACATGTAACTCATACACTACAACAAAATAGTCTGTGAACACATAATGCATATTAGAAATCAATAAGCATCACCTACCCCCAGTTCTGGTACATAAATTCAACCTTAAATCCCATCCGAAGACTAAGCCCAATTCACCCCTTAACACATACTAGTAGATACACCCATTCCTGACCCTCCTCCTAGGACCAAAATATAATATGGGGTGGGATCTTCCCTAACATTGGTAATTCAACCATTTACGATATTCCAGTTTCTTTTTTCACAATATTTTCAGAGAATCCACTCTTTAACCTGTGGTTTAATTACCCAAGTCTCCCGGTTCCCTAAACCTTCCCGACACCCTTGTCTTCAGATTTTTATTATTACACAACACCCAGTTAATCATAACAACCAGAAATGTCACAACACATTATCACCACTTAAACAATTATAGATTAAAAAATTCATCCACAATGATTCTCCTCCAGACTCTATGCCCGAAGGCCTAAGCATGGATTCTCCTTTCCAATCTATATAATGATACAAAAAGGCAAGTCAATCTACTCAATAAATAAAACCTAGCCTACCTGGATGCCAAGCAACTGCACCATGTAATTTCTGGCTCCGTGAAGGCATTCTCTGACGATTAACAAGCCCGAATCCATCATTTCATGCCTTTTTAGCCATAATCTCCCCTCCCCATGGATCTCGAGCCTTGGAGCAGCCTAGAAGGGTTCTTAGAGTAACCCTCATCTATTTTTTGGGCTGAAGGGGAGAGAATGAAATTATAAAACCCATTTTTGGGTTTTCTGATCCTGTCATTCCACTATAGTGGTCCAATTACTGCTATAGTGGTACCGCCATAGCGGAAGCCGCCTGCTATAGTGGGTTAACCATCTTTGACTTTTGCTATAACGGGAATTTTTCCAATATAACGGTCATGGTTGTAGCGCATTGTAAATTGCTATAGCGGTTAACACGGAACAAAACCTCGAAAAATCCCCAAAAATGGCCCATTTCACAACACACTTCAAAACTTGACGTTCTGAACCAAACCTTTCATATTAACTTCGATATCGGGAGTTCTACTCCCTCGAATTCACTTTTGAAAAGTCCCACAGACTCCTTGATATCTTAGCTAATAGAAAGTCTAGCTTAAACTTAGACATTTTACCCAATCCCCTTGCAGATTTCCCTAGACCTTACCTTGCTCAGAATTCATTTGAGACTAGCCTAGCCCAAAATTTCTAAATCCCCAACTCGAACGTTTCCTAGCCCAAAACTTTGCACGAATAGCTCACCTTTAACGAGGTGCCTTTTTAATAACGACTGAACAAGTCATTACAATAACCCTTTCCCCCTCCAATCTCAACTTTATTATCTTTATTCGAGGATGAATGATATGAAGGGGGAGATACTGTAATACCCCAAAAATTCTAAGCCAAAATCTGAACTATTCTTCATATGTTGTTAGACCCAAACTAAATAAATTTTCTATGTATCTAAGTATTAAAATCTATTCTTAAGTTTTGGAGGTGTATTAGATATGAATTAGGGTCATAAAGAACCTCTAGCTCAAAATTGAGTTGACAACTTCCTTACTGATTGAGTTTTAGTATAAGATTTTTCAAGGGTCAACTTCAGACGATCATAATTTCTAGAATATTAAGATTTAGGTGACCTAGTACCTATAAAATTAAAGATCTTCGAGGTTTCTTTCTAACTCCACCGACCGCGCATTAATACGAGTCTAGAGTAAAAGGTTATAAGCATCTTACTAAAATGTGTCTGTCTATAAAAATGACAGACAATAACCACGAGATCCATCTACGGCTCATGGATCAAACCACAACCCGTGGTTTGAGTTTGTGAAATCAAACCTGCAGATTAGTTTTAGGACTGAGATTCACAAGGTTGATCCACAGGTCGTGGATCAAACCATTGATCGTGGTTTCCCCTCTTTGAAATTAGTCCATAGGCTTGAAAAGTGGTCAGAGAACCACAAACTCTATTCACGGACCATGGTTCATTCCATGGGTCATGATTTATGTCCGTGGAAGCCTATGGAAAAATTTTCAACAGTCTTTCAGAC
Source organism: Jaltomata sinuosa (assembly GCA_003996215.1). Lineage (NCBI taxonomy): Eukaryota > Viridiplantae > Streptophyta > Magnoliopsida > Solanales > Solanaceae > Jaltomata > Jaltomata sinuosa. Next base: position 503,589 of record QJPP01001163.1, on the reverse strand, counting down.
TCTTTTTCTAGGGGTATTTTTGTAATTTTCCACTCTTTTAACTCTTAGGTTAAGTCATTTTGGGCAAATTAAAAGAGGTTTTATTCCCACTTAGCCTAAGTTCTCTTCCATTCTCTCAATCAAATTCCAAGTGAAGAAAAGGGTGTCCATTCTCCAAGCTCCAAGCTAAGGATTAAGAAAGCTTCAAATCAGGTATGTGAATATTCAATAAGAGATTCCTTGACCCTTATGCTGAAAACCCCAATATTTTAAATTGATTATATGAATTCTCAAGTTATGATTCTTACTCAATTCTCATGGGCTTTTATAAATGGACTTTTCTCATGATTCTCAAATGAAATATAAATCTAAATTGCATGATTTTGCATGGGTTTTTACAAGTAAATTTCTATTTCATGAATTGAAGGCTAAACATAGCCAAATTTTCATGCATGGATTGATATAAGCAAATTGGCATATTTTGATAGCATGACCTCATGAATTTCAAGTAATTGCATGACTAGTTCCTATGTTTTTATGAAATTATATGTGATTATAAAATTAAACTAGTTCAATGCAAGTTTTTAAGATATGAATCATTATGAAAGAGAAGACATCTCAATGTGCCATCAATACTCATGAATTATTTCATAAAACAAGGTTTATGAGTATTATGAAGATCCGGGTTATAAACATGATTATGAATTAGATTTGACATCTAGATATGTCACATGTATGTGAGCCTCATGATATATTTTGGGATTAGTATTTAGCACCGAGCAATGAGGGTTCCACATAACCCAAATTCAAAACTACATTGCCACCGTAGGTTGCCTCTATGGCTTATGATAGGATCCTTATGAACATTGTTCTAACCTTGGCCGGTTAGGACAAACTTTTTCAGTGTGGGTGCATGAAACTGGACTCCATGTAACTCAACATGGTTTAATGTTGGTTAAGAAAACTCCCGAATGAATGTTTTCAAGATACTAAGTTATATGATATTTAGTTTTTAAGCTTTACTTATTGCTTTAAGATTTATGCTTAAACTATGATTTTTACTTATGATTTCACTTGATGTCCTTATGCTATGATTTCTCCTACTAATGCATAATTTTAGTTTTAAGTATAATTTCAATCTTATCATGATTTTTGCATAAGCTCGCATACTCAGTACATTCTATAGTATTGACCGTATACCTCTTTGTGTTGCATCCTATTATGATGTAGATTCTGTAGCCCATTCTCAGACTCATTGCTAGTAGATTAGAAGCACATCCAGTCATCTTGGTGAGTCCTCTTCATTCGAGGAATTGGAGTTTAACCTCATTTCAGTATTTTAGTTTGTTTGTTTAGTTTTCAGTATTGAGAGTTAGCTGGAGACTTTTCCCAGCAGCTCGTCAGTAGTAGAGGCTTTCAGACATAGAGTCTGATCTTCAGCTGTATTCAGATTGTCATTCTTAGACTTTTATTTATACAATGGATTAAGTTGCTCATTGCTTCCCTTAAACCTTCCGCTCATTATTTATGTTGCTTAAGTTTAAGTCATGCTAAGCCCAAGGTTTAGCTTGGGATCACTTGTTGTCTCAGATCTCATGTTACGTCCAGGAGGTAGCCTCGGGGCATGATAACATATTTTCTTAGTCTTATGATTATATGCTAGGTTTGATCATATGCATTCTCATAATTTTCCAATTAAATAAAATTTAGTCCAATAAAGCAGAAGACTCACAAGCTTATACCATAGTTGAGTAAAGAATCAAAGAAGAAGTCACTTAGCAGATTCAAACCAAAGTTGTAGAGGTTATAAAATATCCTATATGTATAGCCAACATTGTACCAGTGTCGATGAAATGAGAAAAGATCAGAACTTAGTGTAGATTACAGATATCACAATAAAGCTAGTCACAAAGACAACTTTCCATTACCCAACATCCATATCCTTATTGGCAATTGTGTCAAGCATGAGAAGTATTCATTTGTAGATTATTTTGTTGGGTATCATCAGATATTGCAAAATGAATAAGATGCATAAAATGCATTTCATCACACCATTAGGGTGTTTACCATTATCGAGTGATGTTATTTGGGATCAACAATGTTGAATCCATATGAGAGTCTTGATGACTATCTTTCATAATATTATCCATAAGTATATTGAAGTATATGTGGATGATATCATAATTAAGTCTTGCGAGAGTTCAGAACATTTAACTCACTTAAAGAAATTCTTTGATTGGCTGCGCAAGTACAATTTTGGAATTGAACCCTGTCAAGTATGCTTTTGGAGTGTCATCCACCAAGATATTTCATTTTATAGTTAGTAAAAAAGGCATTAAACTTTATCCCACTAATATTCAGGCAATTCAAGGGTTTTCTCCTCCAAAGACCAAGAAGTCATGAGTTTCTTTTGAAGATTGAATTATATTAGTCAGTTCATAGCTCAATCACTAGCAATCTCTAAGCTTATTTTCAAGTTGTTAAAGAAAAATGAACCAATAGAGTTGACCGAAGAATGCCCAAGAGCTTTCGATACTTTCAAAGGATATTTGTATAATCCATCAGTGTTAGTTCTAATGCGAGACATAAGCTTATTGCTATTATATTTGCATATTTAGACAATGCATTCAAATATGTACTAGGGCAACATGATGAAATTGGAAAGAAAGAGTAAGCAATTCAATATCTAAATACAAAGTGCACTCCATACGAGGCTCTCTATACTCTATTAGAAAGAACTTATTGTGCTTTAACTTGGATTTCACAGAAGTTGAGATACTTGTCTTCATATACTACCAATACCATTTTAGAGATTGATTCCTTGAAGTATATCTTCCAAAAGGTGATGCTAAAAGAAAAATTGACAAAATGGCAGATGTTACTAAGTGAGTTCAATATCATGTATGTGAAAAAAAAAGTAGTCAAAGGACATGCCCAAGCAGATCATCTTATAAAAAAATTAGTGGATGAAGAGTATGAACCACTTAGAATATACTTTCCCGATGAAGATGTATTATTCGTAAGAGAAGATTTTTCTGAATGATACCCTAGTTGGAGAGTGTTCTTTGATGGATCAGTGAATTTCAAGTGTTCATGATTGGAGCAGTATTGGTATCATAATCTGAACAACATTATTCAGTGATAGCATAACTTCATTTTTCATGCACCAATAACATGTATAAGTATGAAACATGTATTCTTGTCATTTGATTGGCTCTTGATATTAATTTTCAAGAATTTCTAGTGATTGGTGATTCTGTCTTGATAATTCATCAAGTCAAATTTAAATGGGCTACAAAGAATTCTTAGATCTTACACCCTATATGCAATTGTTACAAAGACTTTGCAAAAGATTTGTCTTTGACACACTCTAATAGTACAAAATAAGTTTTTTAACACATTGGCTACTATCTTATCCATGATACAACATCTAGATAAAAACTACATCAATATATTGAAGATACGTTTGAAAGAATAGCCTGTGCATTATTTGCAGATGGAAGCCAAACCAGATGGAAAGCAATGGTACTTCAATGTAAAAAGGTATCTAGAAACTAAGACATATCTAGATGTTGCGACAAGTAATCAAAAGAAGATGATTTATTGGATTTCTAACAATTTCTTTTTGAATGGAGGAATCCTTTATAAAAGAACTACCAATATATGAATGCTTAGATGTGTGGATTCCATTAAAGCCAAAAAGTTGCTTGAATGATGGAGTATGTGTACCTCACACGAATAGGTTCACTCTATCAAGGAAAATCCTGCTTGCCTATTATATTGGATGACTATAGAAAGTGATTATAGTCGATTTGTGCAGAGATGTTATCAGTGTCAAATACATTGTGACTTAATTCAAGTCCCCCCATGAGCACAATATTATGAGTTCTCCTCGGTCATTTATAGTCTGGGGCATGGATCTCATTGGTCCTATAAAGCCAGCCACCTCAAGTAAACACAGATTTATCCTAGTTGTTATTGACTATTTTACCAAGTAGGTAAAAGATGTCTCTTACAAAGCTGTAACAAAGAATGTGGTAGCTAACTTTGTCAAAATCAATATAACATACCAATTTGGAATCCCATATTCCATTATCTTAGGCAATGGAGCAAATATAATAGTCACTTGATGAAAGAAATATGTGAGGAGTTCAAGATTACGCACCAAAATTCTATTGTGAATCATCACCAAATAAATGGATCCATGGAATCCATCAAAAAGAACATCAAGAAGATCCTAAGAAAGAGGATTAATAATAAAAAATGTTAGAACGATAAGTTGCCTTATGCTTTATTAGGTTCTTGTACAACTGTTCTAACATTAACTTGGACAACTCCCTATTTGCTAGTTGTGGACTAGAAGCAGTAACACGTGTTGAGGTTACGATACCTTCATCGAGAATCATCCAAGAAGCTGAGTTGAGCAACACTTAATGGTTTGACACTCGATAGGAGCAATTAACATTGATCGATGAGGAGACAATGAGTGTTTTTTCCACGGTCGGTTATACTAACAAAGAATGGTTTGTGCTTTTAACAAGAGGGTATGACCTCAAATTTGTTAAAAAAGTCATTTGGTGGTGAAGCGCATATTTTCCCATCAAGATAAGCACAAAAAGAAATTCACGCGAAATTGACAAGGTCCTTATGTTGTTCGTAAAGTACTCTGATGAGGTTCTTTGTTTTTGTTAAAAATGCATGGCCAAGAGGGCCAAGACCAAAAAATTTAGATGTTGTCAAGAGATACTACATTTTAAGACCAATGTTTCTTTTATTTATTTTTCATGTAATCGCATCATTTGCTTGTAGTCATTTTTTATGCTTTGTATTAGCTTAATAATATTTCCTTATAACCAAAATCACGCTTGACCTGAATTCTCAAGAATAGATTCTATGTCGGCTTTGATCACCCCTTTAGTAAAATTCAGTTTCTCTCTATAGTTAGAACAATGTTTAACTTGATTCCTGCATCAACTAGATACATACGTGCCTTATAGGCTCAATAATATTCCTCATATTTTATTTTTCATTATAATGGAAACTAGTTAAGTGACCCGCACTTTGCGCAATTCTAAATGAAATAAATAACTTATTCTAGATGGAATAGATTTCAATGTTTCCTCTATATGCTTATGATAATTAATTATATTAGAAATAGTGTGCAAAAGTTTTCCTAGAAACATATGCTCAAAGAGAATACAACTTGAAGGTTTTTACAATGGCAATGTTCAAATTTACGCATCTCTATAATACACCATTAATATTGAAAACAAAGGAGTAAAGGAAAAAGAAGAACTAAGATATGTCATTTAGAAACTAGCAACTATGATTCCTCTTTGTTGAGAAGCCGTCTTCATCCTCTTGGTAGCTCTCTTAACTGATATTGTTGCCTTTTCCTTTTCCCCACCTTCAACCTTTTCTCCTCATTGTTCAGTGTAGATTTTACTGAGTTTAGTTGGATCCAATTTTAGAAGAGAAGCCAAAAACTCATGAATAGTACCATATATTTGAAAAACATACATCCTTGGGAAGAACATATGTGTTGGAGTCTATTCTTGGGTTTAGATTAGCTAACTTCATTAAGAAGGAGAGAATAAAGGTAATTCATAAGCATAACACAATGAAAAAGATAATTCTAAATAAGAACACAAAGAAAGAATTTACAAACAGATCTTATGCATTCACTAAATAGACGCTGATGAATTCTCCAAATATTTTTCTTTTAAAATCCTAGCACCCGATTCAGGATCCTCTAGAATCGCAAAATGATTCAGGCTGACTAGGTCCAATTGGTCATTTCATTTGTACAATTAGTGTGCACACCCCCTTCGCTATTGTCACTACTTGTACTGATACCTAAAGCCTATCATTTTAAAAATAAATGCAAATGATTATCTACACACACTTTCCTAGTGACTCATGCTTATTAAATTGATGATAATCAGAATTTAATATTTTTACACATATCTAACATTTTTCATATTCAAGGTGCATAATCAAACAATCTAAGAGTAGGACTGGTAAGAGAATAAACTCTTTAACTATCAAAAACAGAAAGTGTAGTGCAGGATTATGAATGAAAGATTGGAATTAAAAAGTTTAAAACCTAGGGAAAGACATGCTTACCACATTAAGTAGGTAGAGTATCTTTGTAAAAAAATGGCCAACAATCCCATAAAGCATGATACTCTTACAATCTGAAGCTTTAAGCAATTTTCATTGAGAAAATCGATTGCCAGCAGAAACTTAAGTATGAAATAAAGGCTCAACACTCAATACACTCAAATACAACCCCCACAAAACAAAAAGTAAATATATGCTCTATGTCTAATATAGACATATTTACAGTAAGATGTTTATTTAATATGTGTATTCTTTCACATTAAAAAATCATAAGAGTAAAAGGTCCTATAATATTTCTCTTAATAAGAATATTAGTTTAGATCCATAACTTAGGACAAAAGTATCCAAATTTAGCAAAGTTAGAGACCAAAAAAGAGAACTAACATATAGAGTGCCATAACTAATCAATTTAATTAATGACAAATAGAAAATTTACTTACAAAGGGAGTGATTAGTGTAGGCAAATAACATCTCAAATCAAGTATAGAAAGGGTAAATTAAGGTGACAAATGATAAACCCCTTTTTATGATACACAAGATTAGATGGTTACCAAGCAAAAAAGAATTATAAGGACAAGCAATTTTTGTGAAAGGAATAACATCAAGGGAAAATGGACGTGTAGGAATCTGCTTTCAATTTAGCCATTACTCCGAATCACAAACAATAACAGTCTCACAATTATAAGTTAATGCATCCCAAATCTTTCATAAAGGAGTGGAATTTTATAAAATACATCAGTCATTTGTTTATGAATTACTGATTAGTTATAAAAATTTATCCTATCTAGCATATCATGATTCGATTTTATATTTATATACTATATTTGGAGATCATATTGATATCAAGCACAAACTCTCATCATTCTCCAATAAATCTTTGAGGTTTACAATCTCAATATTGAAGGCAAGCAATGAAATAATTTCAAATCTACGTTTACTGAATTTTATCCTTATAATTGTTGTTTTTGGCAACACAAATATGATGAACTATCAAACAAATTTCAAGATAATGCTAGTTGTTTGACATATATACAACAACAAAAACATACCATAGTGTAAGCCCATAAGTGAAGTTTTAGAGGGTAGATTATGTGCAAACCTCAACCCTACCTCATAGGGATAGAAAGGCTATGTTGATAGAACTCATCTTAAATCCGATTGTTAAGAAACGTTGATAATAAAAGAACAAATGAGAAATAAAGGTGACAACTCAAAATAATCATGCTAAACATACAAAATACTCTGCTAGTGCTCCATCAAAGATCAAAATCAAAGAAAGTAAAACTTTGATTAGCTATTGCAGTTGAAATAAACACGTCAAGGCCTCTGATCAACTAATTAGAGGAGCATTTGGCTGTAAGATAATAATAAGTTTAAAAGAAATACATACCTCAATCACCTTTCCATAAATAAGCTAAGAGGAGCACGTGAAGCTTCAGGAGAAGAATTCAAGAAAGCATAGGCAATACTATGTGTAAATAGTTAATCCAGAGATAAAAATTAACTTTATGCTCTAATAAAAATTTATTTTAACATATCAACAAAAATAAATGTAAAATATGAGATATATAATAAGACAAGTGTAAATTATACCTACTCTTCACAATCTCCAGATATTTGCTTTAGAATTTATATAACTTACCTCTTTAACAAAAAAATTCAAAGACCACAACATCGATTATCTCAAGACAATGAAACTTCAAAGAAGTGTCGAACCCAATAATCTCCATCCTTATCCATGCATGCAAGTGTCATGACCCAATTTATAATAGGTTGTGCAAACACCTACTCAATTCTAACTCTATAGAAGAAACCTCTTATTTACCTAACCATTATTAACCAAAAGTCTTATAAAAAAATTAATATACTAATATCCAAATGAAACTCATGATCATATTTACTAATGTTTGAAAACATACAATTGTTTGAAAACAGTAAATATAACTTTTCTCAAGATCTGGCCTAGACATATACAAGATCTTTTAGTGAAGAACATGACAAGAGAAAATATGACACAACTTCCATTTGAGAAGTAGAGAACATGGAAGTTGATGATTCTGATCTTGTTAATGCTTGAATGAATAAGCTAATGAATAATAAAATTGATTAAAGTAATTATGATAGGAAAGTGTACTTGTGATTTATGGTGCACTGTGTTATATCCTGAGAAATATTAGAACCGTAGTTTGATGTTTCTCATTGAGTCATATGTGAAATTAATATTCTTATTATGCCATTGGAAAATAATTTCATCAAGTGGTATTATGCCAATGGAAAATGATCTCAGCGAGTGTTATTAGTACTGATGGATAATAATTTTAGTGAGTGTTATTGGTGCCAATGGAAAATGGTTCCAGTGGGTACATGGATCTGCTGCATCCCATATATGTCATGACTAGTAGGCAGAAATAAGTCCCTTAGAATGTGTGTACACATTTATATATTTTTAATATGGTGAGTCAGAATGACATTGTGAGATAAAATGGAGATTATTGAGTTATATATGTGAAAGTGAGGTGGACATAGATCCATATGAAATAAGACTGCAAAAAATATAAGTTCTTGACTAATGTGATCATATCTGGTGATTCTTATGATATATTATAGACCTTGTTTGGATTAACTTTGAAATGGTTGTGTTGTTGATTGTTCCTGGATTATTTGAATTGATAGTTCCTTGTGATTGTTGTTTAACCTGAGTCGTGTAGATGAATCCTAGTGGTTTGATGGATTCCTTAAGTAACTTCGTATTCTAAAAATTAAACTATTTGAACTGTGGTGTCTTATTGCTGGAATTGATAACTAATGGTAATCGATTAAAGATTATGAATGGCTAATGTTACATATGAGTTTGGATGATAACATATGCAATATTGAGTACCTTTGTGATTATAATGAAAGGTCTAGAAACAATTGCTAAGGCTAAATACGAAGTTAGAAGGTTAAATCTAATCTTGTGGGATTGTAGTGGAGTAAGTATAAGGTGGGAATTAAATGGAAGAAAGAGTAAGGTGTGGTGTTATACAAGTGCTTGAATCATTGTTCTCTGTTTAAGTTGTGTTAAGAGATTATCTGTCATTCATTGAATTTTATTTGTATGTTATGTTATCTAATCTTAATAGGCCGATGAGACCTACTAGTACGTGTGGTGTACTAATGCTACTCTTGCTACATCCATTCGGGTGTAGGTATATGAAAGGTTGACTGAGGTTTGTTTGCTTGAAGTAGAGAGTCTCCATCATCAACTTTTTTGTTTTCTACTCCTCAGATAGAAATTGTGTCATATTTTCTCTTGTCATGTTCTTTATTAGAAGCTCTTGTATATGTCTAGACTAGGTCTTAAAAAAGTTGTTTTACTATTTTCAAACAATTTTATGTTTCAAACATTACTAAATTATTATCATGAGTTTCATTTGGATATTAGTATATTTCTTATTTAGAAGACTTCCGCTTAATCATGGTTGGGTAAATAAGGGATTTCTTCTATGGAGTTAGAATCGAGTAGGTGCCTGCATGACTAACCATAAATTAGGTCTTTGCAGTTTGTATCAAAGCACTAGGTTACTAGTCTCACAAGTACAAGAGCAATGTCAAGTAGAGTCCTGTGGATTAGTGTGTTGACGTCCACATCAAATCTTTGGGAAGCATGAGGCATCTAGAAGTTTTTTCTCTTTCTTTTTTTCTATCGTGCTATCCCAGTCTATTGTCTCTCTGGGTTGAGTCCAATTGGTATCTAGTTGATCCTAATTGGTATCTCAACAAAGATAATTGGTACCTAGATGAGTTCAGTTGGTATCTAATTGAATCTAATTGGTACCTGACCGTAAGAGTCACATTAATGTGTTGATTGTGTGATAAAATAATGTTAAAGTTATTGATCATTGAGGCAATAATAGATTGTGGTTGTTGAGGCAATAATGAAGTTGTTGTGTGTTGAGACTACGATAAAAAATTATACATTTGTATAATATTGAGGTACTTTGTGCATTGAATAGATGGGAAAGAAATTATTCTTGTGGCAAAGTTTAATAATTGTCAGTTTTGGGAATTTTTTATGACCGCTTCACTACAGCAAAATGAGTCTCGCCACAACGGGTCTGCTTATGCAAGGAAGGGACCGCTGTAGCGATCCTAATAAAAAGTTTGAGGGTCCACAATAGCGAACCCATTTCCACAATAGTGGGTTCACCCAGTAAGCTGAATTCCAGTCCCCTGTTTTAGGACTTCACATGTTAAAGCATATTATGAGGAATAAAAGCATACAAAAAAGCAATTCTACAAAACATACCAGCGTACAAACAATGCCATCATCATTAGAATGTGTCACGCTCCGAGCCTACTCCCTGGAAGTAACATGGATCTTGGAACCACAAGTGATCCCAAACTAACCCTTGACACTGGTATAATACTAAACATTCAACAAGGAAGCTTAAAATGATAAAAATAAGTTTTGAAGTTTAGTTGAATACTGTCTGAAATAATACTAAGTTAGAAGGATAAAACCAGCTAAATTAAGCTGAATATCTGACTCTATGTCTGAAAGCGTCTACTACGAATAAGCTACTGGGATAAGTCCCCAACTAACTCTAACTGAGAAAAAAAAAGATACTAAAGAAAAAGCCATAAAAATCCATCCTAAGATGAAGCAGACTCACCTCTGGTAGTCATTAATGTGGTACTAGATCATACTAATTGCGATGCTGAGACTGAGCACTTGAACTTGTATCATGATAGGATGCAACACAAAGATTATGTGATCAGTACTTTGAATGTATTGAGCATGTGAGATAATGCACTAACTTGAAATTATGAGAAAACATGTAATATGAAGGCATACCTGAAAATTGGATTAGGTATAAGCATATGAGAATGCATAATTTAAAAGTGCAAAACATAGGATATTTTACTGAAGAGAATTTAAAACATATCTAAACTATAAAACTATGAGAAATCATGATATTTATGTAATGACCCTCTAGGTTATTTTCTTGATTTTTATGCTTTTTCTATGTCTCATACTTTTCTACAGTGGCTACAAGACATTTATGACTTGTTGGGACTAATGGTTTAGTTCTCGGGTAGTTCATTTATGCTTTAAGCCTATTTCCCTATTTTTGCAAATTTTAAGGCTGGTACAGTTGAGTTTGGTCAACATTCAGAGAAGACGGCCTCATATGGAAATTCCATTAGCGTTGTTAGCTCTAGAATATTGACTTTAGGCTAGAGGGACCTTTAGTTTGGGTCTCGAGGCTTCCAGACTCATTTTGGGCTATTGGATTCCATTTTGGTAAAAGTTAGTTTTGGGTGTAGGGCTCATTTTTTATTAAAACGATCTCCGTTGAGAATTTTGCCAATTCAATTGAGTCAAGAATGCCATTTCTGGTAGGGTAGCAAGTTTGATTAGATCCACGGGACCCCTGATGAATCTTGAGGGTCCATCCATAGACATTTTGAGTTGCCAAAAACTATATTTGGTTCGTTGCTATTGCAGCAGTAGTCAACCCTTTGTATGCACGGTGAGTTGGCAGTATGCGTAAAGAAGGGGGTGCTGGCCTTGGCCCTTTGGCCCTTCGCCTGCGTAGAGCATTGGTTGTGTGCGCGTGTAATGACCCTCCAGGTCATTTTTTACTTTCCATGCTTTTTCTATATTTCGAGCTTTCCCTCAGTGGCTACAGGTCGTTTATGACTTGCCGGGACTGACGGTTCAGTGCCTGGGCTGTCCGTTAGTTTGTTATGGCCCTTTCCTGGTTTTAGCACTTAAAGTAGGTAAATCTTTTACTTTGGTGAACTTTCTTAGCAAACACACTCAGAATTAAATTTCAACCATTTTGTCAGCTCCGGAATGGGGATTTTTGTCTAGTGGGACCATTGGTTTGGGTCTGAGTGCTTTCAGTTCGGTTTTGTATGGCTTTGTGTGTTTTGAAGTCAGTTTGGTTGGTAGGGTTGACTTTGGTCAACATTCGGAGAACACGGCCTCATATGGAAATTCCATCAGCGCCGTTAGCTCTGGAATGTCGACTTTGGGCTAGAGGGACCTTTGGTTCAGGTCCCGAGGCTTCCAGACTTATTTTTGGGTTTTGAGTTTTGAGTTAATTTTGGGCGTGGGGCCCACTTTCCATTAAAATGATCTCCGTTAGGAGTTTTGTCGATTCCATTGAGTCCGAAATGCCATTTATGGTAGGGTAGCATGATTGGTTTATGTTCACGGGGTTTCGCATGAATCCCGAGGGTACATCGGAAGATTTTTGGACTTGGGGATATTGCTGGTTGCTACATTAAGTTGCAGACCCTTTTGCTCTTCGCGATCGCGAGGATCCCATTGAGTTCGTCATGGTCTAGTTTCTTGACCATTGCATTCGCGAAGGGTTTCCATCCCGTTCGCAATGTAGCCGACTGGGATGCGGCTTAGCTTCCTCTTCGCGAACGCGCCCGGGGCCATCGCGATCGCGATGGTTGGGCCAACTGTTCCTCAAGAATGCGAGGGTCCTGTCGCGATTGGGATGAAGGACCCCTGGCAGTTATATAAAGTTTCAACTTCATTTTCTCTTTCAAAAATCCAGAAAACACCATAGCTGAGCTCCCAAGCTCCATTCTCCAGCTCCCTTACTTCAGCATCCTTCGTCCGGTAAGTTCCCTCGTCACCACGCTCCTCCTTTTGTGTTAATTCTCGTATCTCCCCCGCTTAAATTCCCTTGTTTTTAATTCCTAGAGTTGGGGTGATCCTTGTTGAAGGCTGATTTTTGGGGACTGCAAGCTCTTAAATTCGTGCAATTCCTCTCCGCGACGTGTTCCTCTTATTGAGGTTGGTTTTTTCCTTTAAATTATGAGCTTTTACGTTATAATTCCATGAATTAGTAGCACTTTGGGGCTGTTTTGGTCGCCGAATCGAGCTCTGTTCCCGCCCAAACTTTGGGCATGGGTTTCTTAACCCACCGCGAGCATAATTGTGAATTTTATTTTCTGTTTCATTGCACGGGCCCCGAGAGTCACTTTTTTGACCCGATTTCTGGCCCATTTTTTCGTATAACAATATGGGTGCCATTCTTCTCGTCTTGACACCTAGTTTATGTTCTTGATAGTGTGCCAGCTTTATGAGGCTACCCGGAAGGGGAAGGCAGATGAGTGACGGGTTGTGCTTGTAGTTCAGCCCCGAGGTAGGTTACGGTTTACCCTTTTAGACTGAGTTAGTTAGATAATGTATATATGTATGTTACTAGAATGCTAGGTTGGATTTTTGATAGACTTTAGGCTTGAATCCTGTATATCATGTTAATTAGCCATTTCAGATCATTAGCCTAGCACTGTATGTTATCCTTTGCCTAGGTGCTTGCTTCTTCTATGTGACCAGTATAGAATCCTTAGCGTGTTTTTAGGTAGATTTAGAGGTACAATAGAGTTTTTCCGTGGTTTTCACTTTTATTTCTACTTTACTGCTTTATTCTATCATTGTGTGTAACTGTGAACCCGAGGCCATGGCTAGGATTTGGTCGGAGTTCCAGGTTATTTCTCTTGGTTTGGAGGGTATTCTTGCTCTGTTTGATCTGATGGCATGGTTTTTCATCTGTTTGTGAACATTCATACTCATATCGCATGGCATATCATTGGTACATCATGGATGGTTATTAAAAGGTTTTTGGTTGAAACAAGATTTTACTACGGTTGTGGTGATTTCTAGACTTGAATAAAAATTACTTTGAATATTACTACTGGATTTTGGAAAGAAAAGGAGAACTACTATTTTATGCATATATTTTCCTTTCTTTGTTGGTTTATTGGCATGTCTCCGGCTTTATGACTAGATTTAGATGGATCCCCATATAGTTAGCTGCATTCCTATAATCTATTTATATATATTATCTTTCTGCGCTCGGTCGGCCTACGATGCCTACTGAGTACCCGTTGTCTTGGTACTCATACTACACTCTGCATCTTTTTTTTTGATGCAGCACCTAGTACGAGCCACCCTCACTGATCTCCTGTCGTTCGAGACCCATTGTTGTTCGGATCGCGGTGAGCTCCTGGCGCTTTGGAGACTTTACATGCTTTCCATCTTGTACTTTCTGTCTATATTTTGTATTTTGGATAGACAACATCTGTTGTATAGCTACTCTTTACTTTAGTCGCTCTTGTACTAGTGACACCAGGTCCGGGTTGGTTCTCGAGTCTGTTTTGTCTCGTTGATCACTTTAGGTCCTTCTTTTGTATATTTTGTAAGATGGTATATATATATGCTATTGGCCCTATCTTTTCGTCATATCTTCCGCTTTCTTTAGTTTAATTAATATTTATTGTCTTTCACATGTTTGGGTTAGGCTTGTCTACTTGGGGGGTTATGTAGATGCCATCATGGGCTGGTTTCAGGTCGTGACAGAGTGGTATCTGAGGTCTAGGTTCACCGTTCTCGTCAGTACAAGAGAAAAATGTCTATTAGAGTCTCGCGGATCGGTATGATGACATCCGTATCTAATCTACGAGAGGCTATAAGACATCCCCTAAGAAAGACTTCGTTTTGTTTGGGTCCTTATCGTGCTTACTTGATTTGGTCAACTTTTAAGTATCTTTGTTTCACTCTTTCTCATATGGGTCGGATGAGGTCTGCAGCGGGTGAGAACGAGGCCCCTGTATTTGCAGTTAGAGCCCTAGCTAAGGGACGGGGTAGAGGTCAACCCAGAGGTCGAGGTAGGGCACGGACTGAGGCACCAGCTCGGGCTCAGGCTAGATTACCGTCACCAGAGCCTGAGGTTAGAGTAGATGAGGTTCAGTATGAGCCAGAGCATGTGAGGCCATCCCAACATCCAGCAGGTCTTGTTGCTACTCCAGTATTGCACCATACCTTGGTTCGATTGTTGGGGTTTCTTGAGGGTATGACTCCACCAGGCGCTTTGCCGAGCACTCTGATTAGTTCTCAGGTTCTAGGTGAGGCTCAAACTTTAGCTCAGGCGGCAACACAGGGTTCAGAAGCTCATCCTATTGCTACGGCTCCCAGATTTGAGGTACTATCGGTCCTTGCAGTTGCTCCCCCTCTTCCAGCCATGCCAATTATGTCTTCTGAGGAGTGGGAGATGCTTGGTAGATTCTTGAGATGGGTCCTCTGAGGTTTTCAGGTGCTTCTAGGGAGGATGCGCATGAGTTTCTGACTAGCTGCCAGGAGAGGTTACATAATTTGGGGTTAGTTGAGTCTCACATAGCCGATTACACCGCGTTTCAGCTAGATGTTCCATCGAAATAGTTGGGGAGGTATTATGTTGCTTGTAGACCAGCCGGGTCACCTCTGCTTACTTGGAGTCAGTTCTCAGCATCCTTTCTGGAAAAAATATGTACTGCATAATATGAGAGGGCATATGATGGATCAGTTTGATGGGTTGGAGCAGGGCTCCATGACTTTGTCTGAGTATGAGGTTTGGTTCTATCAGTTGTCCAGACATGCCACTATTATTCTGCCCACCGAGCACGAGAGAGTACGCCAATTTGTTTGAGGTATGACCTTGCACCTCCGCTTGGCCACAGAGGGTATGGTAGCGTCGGATCAGTCTTTTCTGGAGGTAGTTGGTCATGCCCGTACTATTATGGGTGTACTTAGCGAGGCCCAAGGGGACAACGATAAGAGGCCCCACCAGCAGGGAAGTTTCAGCGGTTCATAGGGATGTGGTAGGGGCTACTATAGTAGAGGTCAGCACCAGCAACATTTCCAGCCGAGCCATCCTGTTCAGGCAGCATTACAGACTGCTGAGGGTCAGAGTAGCCAGAGTCCCAGTCCTATTCCCCGAGGTGGTCATTCAGGGTCTATAGGTCATGGTGGTCATTCTGATTCGGCTGAGTCTTCACAGTGGAGTACATATGGTCAGGGTTGTTATGAGTGTGGCGAGATAGGCCACTTTGCTAGAGAGTGCCCATCAGTACAACATCCTAGGCGATAGGATCCGTTGGTTCAGGCCCCCAAGGCTCTAGCACCTCCAGCTAGAGGCAGTTCACAAAGTAGTAGGGGTGGTCCCCAGGGTACTAAAGGTGGCCTTCAGTCTGGTAGGTCAGGTGGTCATGGCGGTCGAGGTCACATGTATGCAGTTTTGGGCCAGACAGAGGCCGAGGCTTCAGATGCTGTGAGCACAGGTACAATCTCCATTTTTCATCAGTCTGCTTCTTCTTTGTTTGATCTGGGGTCTATATTTTCATATGTATCTGCTTATTATGCTACTTGTCTGGAGTCTGCTTGTGAGTCCTTGCCTATGCCCTTGCATGTATCTACCTAGTAGGTGATTCTTTAGTAGTGGATCAGGTGTACCAAGCTTGTGTGGTGACTATCTTAGGGTATGGCATGTGGGTAGACTTGGTTGTCCTTGATATGGTTGATTTTGATGTGATATTGGGCATGGATTGGTTGTCTCCTTATCATACAGTATTGGATTGTTTTGCCAAGACCGTTACTCTTTGGATGCCTGGTATCTCTCCTATCATATGGAAGAGAGACGATAGCCACATGCCAAGGGGAGTTATATCCTTTCTGAGTGCCCAGCGCCTGGTTGGGAAGGGGTGCTTAGCTTATCTTGCCTACGTCCGTGATACTAATGCCACCACACCTCCTCTTGAGTTTGTTTCTGTGGTTTGCAAGTATTCGAATGTATCTCCTTTTGATCTTTCGGGTTTTTCTCCTGATTGTGACATTGATTTTGGTATCAATGTCGAGCCGGGAACCAAGCCCATTTCCATTCTGCCATATCGGATGGCACCTGCTGAGTTGAGGGAGCTTAAGGATCAACTCCAGGATATGTTGAGTAGAGGGTTCATTAGGCCTAGTGTGTCTCTGTGGGGTGCTTCAGTTCTATTTGTGAAGAAGAAAGACAGGTTTATGCGTATGTGTATCGACTATAGGCAGTTGAATAAGGTGACAGTTAAGAACATATATCCGATGCCGCGTATTGATGACTTGTTTGACCGGCTACAGGGTGCAACAGTGTTCTCTAAGATAGATTTGAGGTCTGGTTATCACCAGTTGAGGATTAGGGCTGAGAACATCCCAAAGACTGTATTTAGGACTCGATACGGCCATTATGAGTTCCTAGTCATGTCTTTTGGGTTGACTAATGCCGCAACAACATTTATAGAGTTGATGAACCGTGTATTTAGTGCTTACCTGGATTAGTTTGTGATTGTGTTCATCGATGATATTCTGATTTATTCGAGGAGTAGGGAGGAGCATGAGCGGCATCTTAGAGTTGTACTTCAGGCTTTGCGAGACCACCAGCTGTATTCCAAATTCACTAAGTGTGAGTTTTGGCTTGAGTCTGTGGCATTATTGGGGCATGTGTTGTCCAAGAATAGGATTATGGTAGATCCGGCGAATATTGCAGCAGTTCGTGATTAGGCTAGGCCTACTTCTTCCGAGGTTCGCAGTTTTGTCGGGTTAGCAGGTCATTATAGACGGTTTGTGGAGGGATTTTCTTCATTAGCAGCTTCGCTGATTAGATTGACTCATAAGAATGTTCCCTTCCAGTGGTCAGATGAGTGTGAGGTGAGCTTTTTAAAGGTCAAGGCCTTGTTGACTTCAGCTCTGATTCTTACTCTTTTGGTCGAGGGTCAGAGTTTCATCGTATATTGCAATGCGTCAGGTGTTCGTTTGGGTAATTTGTTGATGCAGCAAGGTTGGGTTATTGCTTATGCTTCCAGACAGTTAAAGGTTCACGAGAGGAACTACCCCACACATGAATTAGAATTAACAGCGGTAGTCTTCACGTTGAAGATGTGGAGGAACTATCTCTATGGTGTGCATTGTGAGATCTTTACTGACCATCATAGTCTTCAACACATTTTCACCCAGAAGGATCTAAATTTGAGGCAACGTAGGTGGTTGGATTTACTGAAGGACAATGATATCTCTATTCTCTATCATCCAGGCAAGACAAACGTGGTAGCGGATGCCTTGAGCCAGAAGGCGGTGAGTATGGGTAGCTTGGCTTTCTTAGCTACAGAGGAGCGACCGTTTTCTTGGGATATCCATTCTGAGCTGGGCCGTATTCTTGCTTATGTTGAGGCTAGGTCTTCCTTGTTGAAGTAGATTCGGGCACAACACTTTGATAATTGTGATATTGAGGATCATTCGTGACAATGTGTTGAGTGGTGAGGCTAGGAAGGCAACTTTAGATTCAGACGGTTTTCTGAGGATCGAAGGTCGTATCTGTGTTCCTAGAGTTGGTTACTTTGTCAGATTGATACTGGAAGAGGCTTATTATTCTAGATATTCCATTCAACTCGGGAAAGCTAAGAAGTATCGTGACTTGAGGCAGCACAATTGGTGGTGTGAGATGAAAAGGGATATTTTGGCTTTCGTATCTAGGTGCTTGAACTGTCAGTAGGTGAAGTTCGAGCACCATAGGCCAGGTGGTTTATCGTAGAGGCTACCCATTCCGAAGTGGAAATAGGAGCGTATATCCATGGATTTTGTAGTCGGATTGCCACGTACCTTGCGGAGATTCAATGCTATTTGGGTTATTATGGATAGGTTGATGAAGTATGCTCACTTCCTACCGGTTCAGACTTCCTACAGTTCCGAGAGGTTGGCTCAGATCTATACTCGAGAGATTGTCCATTTGCATGGTGTGCCAATTTCTATCATCTCCGACCGAGGTACTCAGTTTACTTCACACTTTTAGCGGTCTATTCAGAGAGAGTTGGGTACTAGCGTTGAGCTTAGCACCACTTTTTATCCATAGATAGACGGTCAGTCAGAGCGTACCATTCAAGTTCTGGAGGATATGCTGCGAACCTATGTTATTGATTTTGGTGGTCAGTGGGACCAATGTCTGGCTTTGGTAGAGTTTGCGTATAATAATAGTTATCATTCCAACATTCATATGGCTCCATTCGAGGCATTATATGGTAGACTGTGTAGATCTACGATGGGTTAGTTTAATGCTTTTGAGGTTAAGCCGTAGGGTACCAATTTTCTTCGTGATTCTACGGATAGGGTTCGGGTTATCCATGAGAGACTTCATTCTGCCCAGTGTAGGCAGAAGAGTTATCCTGACCAGAGAGTTCGAGATCTTGAGTTTATGGTTGGTGACAGTGTGTTCCTTCGGGTATCACCTACGAAGGGCGTGATGAGGTTTGGGAGGAAGGGTAAGCTCGGTCCAAGGTTCATTGGGCCATTCAAGATTCTTCATCGTATTGGAGAGGTTTCTTATGAGTTAGTTTCCTCCCACTCTTTCTAGTGTGCATCCAGTGTTTCATGTCTCTATGTTGCGGCGGTACTTTCCGAATGAGTCTCACGTGCTTCAGTTAGAGTCGGTTCAGTTGGATGAGTCCTTACCTTTGAGGATGAGCCTGTTGCTATTTTGGACAGGCAGGTTAGGAAGTTGAGGTCCAAGGAGATTCCCTCAGTTAAGTTTCAGTGGCGGCATCGTCCTATCGATGAGGCTACTTAGGAGATCGAGACTGATATACGAACCCGTTATCCTCGTCTTTTCGAGTCTTCAGGTACTATCCTTTTTCTAAATTTTGCAGATGAAAGTTCTTTTAGTAATGGATTTTGTTGTGACCCTCCAGGTCATTTTTTGTTTTCCATGCTTTTTCATCATTTTGAGATTTCTCTCAGTGGTTACAGATTATTTATGACTCGCCAGGACTGATGGTTCGGTGCCCGGGCTATCCATTAGGTTGTTAACGCCTTTTCTCTGTTTTAGCACTTAAAGTTGGTAAATCTTTGACTTCGGTAAACTTTCTTGGAAAACACACTCAGAATCAAATTCTGACAGTTCCATTGGCTCCAGAATAGAGATTTTGATCTAGTTGGACCATTGGTTTGGGTCTGAGTGCTTTCGATTTGGTTTTGTGTGGATTTGTGTATTTTGAAGTCAGTTTAGCTGGTAGGGTTGACTTTGGTCAACATTTGGAGAAGATGGCCTCGGATGGAAATTTTGTCAGTGCTGTTAGCTCTGAAATGTCAACTTTGGGCTAGAGGGATCTTTGGTTCAGGTCCCTAGGCTTTTGGACTTGTTTTTGGGTTTTGATATTCGAGTTGGTTTTGGGCGTGGGGGCCACTTTCCATTAAAACGATCTCCATTGGTAGTTTCATCGATTCCATTGACTTTGGAATTCCTTTTCTGGTAGGGTAGCATGGTTTGTTTATGTTCATGGGGTTCCGGATGAATCCCGAGGGTCCATCGAAAGATTTTTGGACTTGGGGATATTGTTGGTTGCTGCATTAAGTTGCAGACCCTATTGCTCTTCGCGATCAAGAGGATCCATCGTGTTCGTGATGGTGTGGTTTCTTGACCATAGCATTCACGAAGAGTTTCCATCGCGTTCACAATGTAGCTTGCTAGGATCTGGCTTGGCTTCTTCTTCGCGAACGCCGCCGGGGCCATCGCGATCGTGATGGTTATGCCAGCTGTTCCTCGCGAATGCGAGAGTCCTGTCGCTATCGCGAAGGACCCCTGGCAATTATATAAAGTTTCAACTTCATTTTATCTTTCAAAAATCTGAGAAACACTATAGCTGAGCTCCCAAGCTCCATTCTTCAGCTCTCTTACATCAGCATCCTTCATCCGGTAAGTTCCCTCGTCACCCCACTCCTCCTTCCGTGTTTATTTTCGTATCTCCCCCGCTTAAATTCCCTTGTTTTTAATTCCTAGAGTTGGAGTGATCCTTGTTGAAGGCTGATTTTTGGGGACTGCATGCTCTTAAATTCGTGCAATTCCTCTCCGCGACGTGTTCCTCTTATCGAGGTTGATTTCCGCCTTTAAATTCTGAGCTTTTCCATTTTAATTCCGTGAATTAGTAGCACTTTGGGGCTGTTTTGGGCCCCCAATCGAGCTCCGTTTGTGGCCAAACTTTGGGCATGGATTACTTAACCCACCGCGAGCATAATTGTGAATTTTATTTTCTATTTCGTTGCACGGGCTCCAAGGGTCACTTTTTTGACCCAATTTCCAGCCTGTTTTTCTGTATAGCAATATGGGAGTCATTTTTCTCATCTTGACACCTAGTTTATGTTCTTGATAGCGTGAAAGCTTTATGAGGCTGCTCAGATGGGGAGCCACATGAGTGACGGTTCGTGCTTGCAATTTGTCCCCGAGGTAGGTTAAGGTTTACCCTTTTAGACTGAGTTAGTTAGATAATGTATATATGTATGTTACTGGAACGCTTGGTTAGATTTTTGATAGACTTTAGGTTTGAATCCTGTATATCATGTTAATTGGCCATTTCAGATCTTTAGCCTAGCACTATATGTTATTCTTAGCCTAGGAGCTTGATTCTTCTGTTTGACCAGTATAGAATCCTTAGCGTGTTTTTAGGAGGCTTTAGAGGTAGAATAGAGTTTTTCCATGGTTTTTGGTTTTATTTCTACTTTACTGCTTTATTCTATCATTGTATGTAACTGTGAGCCCGAGGCCATGGCTAGGATTTGGGCGGCGTTCTAGGTTAGTTCTCTTGGTTTGGAGGGTATTCTTGCCCTGTTTGATCTGATGACGTGGTTTTTCCTCTGTTTGTGAACATTCATACTCATATTGCATGGCATATCATTGGTACATCATGGATAGTTTTTGAAAGGTTTTTGGTTGAAACAAGACTTTACTACGGTTGTGGAGATTTCCAGACTTAAATAAAAATTACTTTGAATATTACTATGGGATTTTGGAAAGAAAAGGAGAACTACTATTTTATGCATATATTTATAGTCCGATGCGGTATTTCGGACCCCCCGATGCGTTATTCTGGGTATTTTACTACTTCACATATATATGCATAGTCTGATGCAATATTCTGGGTTTATATTATATTACATTCACACATGCATCATCGTGCACCGCATTACATTTGCTTTGGCACGTGGATTGACTTTGGTTGGCTTGGTGTTGTTTTCCTTTATTTGTTGGTTTATTGGCATGTCTCCGGCTTTATAACTAGATTTAGGTGGATCCCTGTATAGTTAGCTGATTTCCTGTAATCTATTTATATATATTATCTTTCTACGCTCGGTCGGCCTATGATGCCTACTGAGTACTCGTTGTCTTGGTACTCATACTACACTCTGCATCTCTTTTTTTGATGCAACACCTAGTACGAGCCACCCTCGCTGATCTCCTATCGTTCGAGACCCGTTGCTATTCGGATCGCGGTGAGCTCCTGGCGGTTTGGAGATTTTACATGCTTTCCATCTTGTACTTTCTATCTATATTTTGTATTTTGGATAGACATCATCTATTGTATAGCTACTCCTTACTTTAGTCGCTCTTGTACTAGTGACACCAGGTCCGGGTTAGTTCTCACGTCTGTTTTGTCTCGTTGGTCACTTTAGGGCCTTCTTTTGTATATTTTGTATGATGGTATGTATATATGCTATTGGCCCTATCTTTTTGTCATATCTTCCGCTTTCTTTAGTTTAATTAGTATTTATTATCTTCCGCATGTTTTGGTTAGGCTTATCTACTTGGGGGGTTATGTAGATGCCATCATGGCCCAGTTTCAAAATTGTGACAATGCGTAACCTGCACGCGGTGGCTTGCCTCCATGCTCGTTGTAGTGGTACTTGGCCTGGCCTCCACCTGCCTGTGCGTGCGTGAGCAACTGGCCGCGTGCGTGAGGCCGCGTATGCGGTGGCCTGGCCGCGTGTGCATGGGCCTGCGCCTATCACCTATATATACTTCAACTTTGTTTTCTCCTGCATTTTGTCTAAATCCTCCATTCATTTGAGCTTCCAAGAGCTGGTTTTGAGCCTAGTATTCACCCTTCATTATCCTGGTAAGTTCCCTTGATGTCCTTTTTTTTCCCATCATTTAACTCGGGTTGTATTCCATTTTCCCCCCATTAATTCCTTGTTTAAGTTCTTGATCAAAGTGGACTTTAGTGGTATTTTGGGTCTCGAAATGAGTCTCGTTAGCACCCAAAATTTGGGCATGGGTTTATAAACACTCAACAAATATAATTGTAATTTTTGTTTTCTATTTTGTTATGTGGGACTTGAGTGTTATTTTCTGACCCATTTTTTGGCCCAAATTTCCATATAACAATATGGGAGTCATTCTTCTCGTCTTGAGACACGAACTATGTTCTTGATAGAATGGTAGAATTCTGAGGCTATTTGGAAGGGGAAGGTGCACGAGTGATGGTTCGTGCTTGTAGTTCATCCCTGAGGTAGGTTATAGTTTACTTATTTTAGACTTTGCTTAGTTAGGTTTTATATATTATGAGTAGCATGAACGTTAGGTTTGGTTTTAGGTTAGAATTAGGCTTAAATCCCATTTCCTATTTATTTTTGCTATTTTTGGGTCCATAGAATAGAATTATCATGTTTATCCTTAGTTTAGGAGGTCGTAGTTTGCTGTGGCTAACCTAGAATCCTTAGAATGATTTAGGGAGGTTTTAGAGGCAGAGTAGGTGCTTTAACCTATTTTCCTGCTTATTTTCCATTTTCTGCTCGTCTATTACTACAATTGTGTATCTATGGGCCCGAGGCCATAGCGTGGACTGGATGGAGTGCCAGGTCAGTTACCTTGTTTAGAGTGTGTTTTAGCCTGGTTGATTGATATTCTCTGAACATGGCATCATATCGCATTATTGCATTACAGGGCTATTGGTTTTGGAAATGAAAGAAACACAAGAGGTTCAAACTCGAGATTTTTTCTTAACCACGAGTTTTCGAAGGAAAGGGAAGTACTACTATTATGCCGGTACGAGGGACATGTTTTGACCCTTTATCTATTTTACTTTCATGGTGATGAGTTCGATGTACGATTCCGGGAGGCCCAAGGAGCACATATCTGAGTTTTACCTTTACGCATATGTTGATGAGCTCGAGGTTCCTTCTGGGTGCCCGGGGTACCAGATATAAAATTTTACTTTTCTACATTGGTCATACTCAATATTATATCATCTCACAAGGCATTGCATTGCATCACCTATGTGTACTTTGTGTGCTTTTAGTTGTTTTTACCATTATTATCTTCACCATCAGTTTGGATAGATCTGTTTTCTGTTGATAACCAGATTTAGGTGGATTCCTATAATAAGCTTACTTACTTATACCTAATAATATTTATTATCTTTATGAGCTCTGTCGACCTATGATGCCTACTGGGTACCCATTGTTTTGGTACTCATACTACACTCTGCATCTTTTTATGATGCCACACCTAGTACAAGCCACCCTCATTGATCCTCCTATTGTTCGTGGTCAGCTAATATTTGGACCGTGGTGAGCTTCCAGCGTTCTAGAGACTCTTACTTCTTTCTGTCTATCTTTTTATCTATATTTTGTATTTTGGATAGACAGTACTTGTTATATAACTACTCCATACTTTAGATGCTCTTGTACCGGTGAGACCAAGTTTGGGGTTGGTTCTTGTGTATATATTGTCTTCTCAGTCACTTTGGGGCCATTTTTATATATTTATTATAGTTGGTATGTATGTATGTTGTTCTCCCCTATTCCCCTAAATTTTCTCTTCTGCTTTCTTTATGTTGAATGTTTATTATACTTCTGCATCTTTGGTAGGCTTGCCTACCGAGGGATTATATAAGCACCATTGCAGCCTGGTTTTGGGTCGTGATAGAGTGGTATCATAGCTCTAGGTTCACCAGTCTTGCAAAGTTTCTAATAGAGTCTCGTGGATTGGTATGATGACATTCATATCCTATCTGTGGGAGGCTATAGGACATTCCTAAGAAAGATATCATCTTGGTTGATTCCTTATCATGCGTTCCTGACTTTATCAAATTCTAAACATTTGTTGTTTTAGTCTTTCTCAGATGGTTCGGGCAATATCAACAATAGGTAAGGATTAGACACATACATCTACAGTTAGAGCCCCATCTAAGGGTAGGGTAGAGGTCAAAGTAGGGGACGGGCTGTGGCGCCAGCTCAGGCCCAGACTAGGTTACCATTGGTAGAGCCTAATAATAGGGTTGAGGAGATACAGTATGAGCTGGAACGTTTGGGGCCAGCCCAACATCCAAAAAGTTTCATGGGTACTGTAGTACTACATGACACTTTGGTTTGATTGCTTGGGTTTCTTAAGGGTATCTCATAGCCAACAACTTCACCCAATACTCTGATTGGTTCTCAGGTCAAAGAGGAGGCTCAAACTTTAGCCCAGGTAGCGGCACAAGGTTTAACAGTGCAGCCTGCTACTGTGGCCCACCTATTAGAGGTATTGTCAGTCCCTACTATTCTTCAGCCTATTCTAACTGGTCCTGTTATGACTTCGGAGAAGAAAAAGATGCTTTGTAGGTTTCTGAGGTTGGGTTCCCCGAGGTTTTCTGGTGATCCTAAGGAAGATACGCACGAGTTTCAGAATAGTTGCCAGGAGAGGTTGCATAACTTTTGGTTGGTTGAGTCTCATGGAGCAGATTACATCGTGTTTCAACTGGATGGTACAGTGAAATAGTGGTGTAGGTCATTTATAGCTTGCAGGCCAGTCGAGTTAGCTCTGCTTACTTAGGCACAATTATCCGCAACTTTCTTCAAGAAGTATGCACTATGCAATTTGAGAGAGCGGTTGATGTATGAGTTCACCAGGTTGGAGAATTGCTCCATGTCTATCTCAAAGTACGAGGTCCATTTTTATAAGTTGGCTAGGAATTCCACCATAATTCTGCAGACCAAGAACGAGAGGGTGCGTCACTTTGTCTGAGGTATGACTTCACAACTCTATTTGGCTATAGAGGGTATGGTGGCATTAGGCCAGTCCTTCATAGAGGTAGTGGATTATACCTGCACTTTTGAGGGCATACTTTATGAGGCCCAAGGGGGAAGCGATAACAGGCCTCGCTATCAGGGTAGTTACAGTGGCTCACAGACACATGGCAAAGGCTACTTTTGTAGGGGTCAACATTTGTAGTAGTCCCAGCTGAGCCAGCCTATTAAGACGACATTATAGATTGCTAAGGATCAGAGTAGTCAGGGTTTGGTTCTGCCTTTGTGAGGTGCTTGTTCAGGGTCCACAGGTCATGGTAGGCATTCTGATTCAATCGAGTCATCATAACAGGGTATAGTTTGTTGGGGTTGTGATGAGTGTGGTGAGTTGGACCACTTTGCTAGGGAGTGTCCTTTGGTACAACACCATAGGCGATAGGATCAACTAGTTCAGCCCTCCAATGCTCTAGCACCACTGGCCAGAGGCAGTGCACAAGGTAGTATAGGTGGTCCCTAGAGTACTCGAGGTGGTCCACAGTCTAGTAGATCATGTGGTTGGGTGGTCGGCGCCACATGTATGTATTTATAGGCTGTCTAGAGGTTGAGGCTTCAGATATTGTCATCACAGGCATGATCTTTGTTTGCCATCAGTTAGCTTCTACATTGTTTGATACAAGGTCTACATTTTTATATATGTCTACTAGTTATTCTACTCGTCTGGAGTCTACTTGTGAGTTATTGCCTGTGCCCTTAAATGTTTCTACCCTATAGGAGATTCTTTAGTAGTGGATCATGTATATCAGGCTTTTGTGGTGACTATCTTGGGGTATAACACATGGGTACACCTGATTATGCTAGATATAGTTGATTTTGATGTGATTTTTGGCGTTGACTGGTTGTCTCCCTACCATGCAGTCTTAGATTACTTAACCAAGATTGTTACTCTATGGATTCCTGGTATACCTCCTATTTTATGGAAGGGTACTAATAGCCACATGCCAATGGGAGTTATATCTTTCCTGAGATCCCAGTAGTTGGTTAGGAAGGGGTACTTATCCAACCTTGCTTACGTCCATGATACTAGTGCCACCACACTTTCACTTGAGATAGTTCTCATACTTTGCGAGTATTCAGATGTGTTTCCTTCTAATCTACTGGGGTCTTCCTTCTGATTATGATATTTACTTTTCCATTGATGTCAAGCCAGGCACTCAGCCCATTTCTATTCTGCCATATCAGATGGCACCAACTGACTTGAGGGAGCTTAAGGATCAACTCTAAGATTTATTGAGTAAAGGGTTCATCAGGCCTAATTTGTCTCTATGGGGTGTTCTGATTCTATTTCTAAAGAAGAAGGACGGGTCCATGCATATGTGTATTGAATACATGCAGTTGAATAAGGTGATAGTTAAGAACAAGTATCTGATGATGTGTATTGATGATTTGTTTGACTAGCTGCATGGTGCAGCAGTGTTTTCTAAGATAGACTTATGGTCTAATTATCATCTGTTGAGGATTAGGGCGGCAGACATCCCAAAGACTGCATTTAGGACTTGATACATCTATTATGAGTTCCTACTCATATTTTTTGGGTTGACTAATGCCCAGCAACATTTATGGAGCTGATGAACCGTGTGTTCAGAGCCTACCTGGATACCTTCATGATTGTGTTCATCGATGACATTCTATTATATTCAAGGAGTAGAGAGGAGTATGAGCATCATCTGAGAGACGTACTTCAGACCTTGTGAGACCATCAGTTATATGCCAAATTCACTAAGTGTGAGTTTTGGGTTGATTCTGTGGCATTCTTGGGGCATGTGGTTCCCAAAGATAAGATTATGGTGGATCCGGTGAAAATTGCGATAGTTCGTGATTGGGCTAGGCCTGCTTCTTCTACTGAGGTTCATAGTTTTATCAGGTTGGTAGGTTACTACAGATTCTTTGTGGATGGGTTTTCTTCTATAGCTGCTCTATTGACTATATTGACTCAGACGAATGTCCCTTTCTAGTGGTAAGATGAGTGCGAGATGATCTTTCTAAAGCTCAAGACCTTATTGACTTCAGCTCTGACTCTTACTCTTCTAATCGAGGGTCAGGGGTTTACTGTATATTGTGATGATTTTGGTGTTGTATTGGGTTGTGTATTTATGCAACAAGGCCAGCTTATTGCTTATGCTTCCAAAGAGGTAAAGATTCACGAGAGTAACTACCCCACTTATGACATGGAGTTAGCGGCGATAGTCTTTGTGTTGACGATTTGGAGGCATTATCTATATGGAATGCATTGTGAGATCTTAACTGACCACCGTAGTCTTCAATATAGTTTCAGCCAAAAGGACCTAAATTTGAGATAGCGTAGGTTGTTGGAGTTACTGAAGGACTATGACCTATCGATCCTTTATCATCTGAGCAAGGCAAATGTGGTAGCGGATGCCTTGAGATAGAACGAAATAAGTATGGGTAGCTTGGCTTTCTTGGTAGTGGAGGAGTGACCTTTAGCATTTGACATCTAGTCTTTGGCTAGTCGGTTAGTCAGATTTGATATTTTTGAGCCAGGCCCTATTCTTCCTTGTGTTGAGGCTAGATCTTCTTTGTTTGAGAAGATTTAGGCACAACAGTTTGATGATGCAAGGTTGAGGATCATTCGTGATAAGGTATTAAGCAGTGAGGTTAGGAAGGCAACCTTAGATTCAGATGTTGTTCTGAGGATTGAGGGTTGTGTCAGCGTTCCTAGAGTTAGTGACCTGGTTAGATTGATTTTGGTAGAGGCTCATTGTTCTAGGTATTCTATTCATGCTAGGGCATCTAAGATGTATTGTGACTTGAGGCAACCCTACTGGTGGTGTGGGATGAAGAGGGATATCACAGATTTTATGTCTAGGTGCTTGAACTATTAGAAAGTGAAGTTTGAGTACGAGAGACCAGGTGGTTTGACTTAGAGGCTACCCATTCTAGAGTAGAAATGGGAAAAGATTGCTAAGGACTTTGTAGTCTGTTTCCATGTACTTTGAAGAGGTTTGACGCTATTTGGGTCATCATGGATATGTTGACAAACTCTGCTCACATTTTGTTGGTTCAGAATTTATATAGTTTAGAGAGGTTTGCTCAAATTTAGATCCGTGAGATTGTCCATTTACTTGGAGTGCTAGTTTCTATCATTTCTGACCGACGTACTCAGTTTACTTCATGTTTCTGAAGGTTTATTCAGAGGGAGTTGGGTATTAGAGTTGAGCTAAGCATTGCTTTTCACCTGCAGAATAATGGACAGTCAGATCACACTATTCAAGTTCTAGAGGATATGTTGCGGGCCTATGTCATTGATTTCGAGGGTCAATGAGACCAATTCTTAGCCTTGGCAGAGTTTGCATATAATAATAATTATTATTCCAGTTTCCAGATGGCTCTATTCAAGGCTTTGTATGGTCGGCAGTGCAGATCTCCGGTGAGTTGGTTTGATGCTTTTAAGGTTAGGCCATGGGGTACAGAGTTGCTTTGTGATTCTATGAATGGTGTCTGGGTCATTCAGGAGATGCTTTGCACTACCCAAAGTTGGTAGAAGAGTTATGTTAACCAAAGGGTTTGAGACATAAAGTTCATGGTTGGTGACTGTGTGTTCCTTCAGGTGTCGCCCATGAAGGGCGTGATGACGTTTAGGAGGAAGGGTAAGCTCAGTCCTAGATTTATTAGGCCATTTGAGATCCTTTATCACATTGGGAAGGTTGCTTATGAGTTGCCCCTGCCTCTTGCTATTTCCGGTATTCATCCAATTTTTTATGTTTCTATGTTGTGGGGGTATATTTCGGATAAGTGTCACATGCTTAAGTGGGATTCAGTTCAGTTGGATGAGTGTGTAGCCTTCGAGGAGAAACCTGTTGTTATCTTGGTCAGGCAGATTAGTAAGTTAAGTTCCAAGGATATCCCTTCAGTTAAGTTTTAATGGAGGCAACCTCCTATTGAGGAGGCTACTTGGGAGATCAAGACCGACATGCGGACCAACTATCCTCACCTTTTCGAGCCTTCAAGTACCTTTCTTTCTTTAGCTTTCAAGGATGCAAGTTCTTTTAGTTGTGGATGTTGTAATGACCCTCTAGGTCATTTATCTAAAAACATATCTCTCTGTGGCACCAGTACTAAGTACGCTATGGTTCGGGGCTTTAGCAGGTCTATTGATAGAGATTAATCATTTTTTCCCGGATGCGTTGACATTCCCCTTTTTTTCATTCTAGTTATTGTCATGGGAAGGAATGAAGAAAATAAAAGATCTAATAAAATATTGGTGATGAATCCCTCTCCCCCTTTTTTCTCCTTTTTACCTCTTTAGAATAAAGGAGGAAAGAGAAAAAAATAAAAAAATGGATTCAACATTCGGGTGATTTTCATGCTTTTTCTGTGTCTCGAGCTTTCCCACATCGGCTACAAGTTATTTATGACTTGCCAGGACTGACGATTCAGTTTTAGGGCAGTTCATTTGTATTTTAAGCCCATTTCCCTATTTTTGCAACTCTTAAGGCTGGTAGAGTTGACTTTGGTCAACTAACAGAGAAGACGATCTCAGATGGAAATTTCGTCAGCGCTGTTAGCTCCAAAATATTGACTTTGCACTAGACGTACATTTGGTCGGGTTTTGAGGCTTCCAAACTCATTTTGGGCTATTAAGTTCCATTTTGATAAAAGTTGGTTTTGGGCATGTGGCCTACTTTTCATTAAAGCGATCTCCGTTGGGAATTTTGTCGATTCTATTATGTCCAGAATGATGCTTCTAGTTGGGTAGCATAGTTCATTTACGTCTGCAGGACCCCAAATGAATCTTGATGGTCCATCCAGTGACTTTTTGAGTTTCCAAAAACTATTGTTGACTTGTTGTTGTTGCACCAGTAGCCAACCCTTTGCGTGCGCGATGGATTGGATGTGTGCGCGAAGAAGGGGGAGCTGACCTTGGACTTTTACCCTTTACTCAAGTGGATCTTTGGATACATGCACATCGCTCGTGCTTGCACTGCCGTGGTTTCTAGCCTGGCCTCTGCCTGCCCTGTGCGTGTGTGAGCGACTGGCCGCGTGCGCGAGGCTGCGTGTGCAGTAGCCTAGCCACATACACATCGACCTGCACCTGATACCTATATATACTTCAACTTTATTTTCTCCTCCATTTTATCCAAATCCTACATTGATTTGAGCTTCCAAGAGCTGGTTTTGAGCCTAGTATTCACCCTCCATTATCCCTGTAAGTTCCCTTGATATCCTCTTCTCTTTTC
Source organism: Jaltomata sinuosa (assembly GCA_003996215.1). Taxonomy (NCBI): domain Eukaryota; kingdom Viridiplantae; phylum Streptophyta; class Magnoliopsida; order Solanales; family Solanaceae; genus Jaltomata; species Jaltomata sinuosa. The sequence continues at coordinate 472,605 of QJPP01001163.1, read as the reverse complement.
CTTCATTTAACTCGGGTTGCATTCTGTTCTTTTCTGATTAATTCCTTGTTTAAGTTCTTGATCAAAGTGGACTTTGGGACCGTTTTGGGCCCAAAAATGAGTCCTGTTTGCGCCCAAATTTTGAGCATGGGTTTATAAACCCACAACGAACATAATTGTGATTTTTGTTTTCAATTTTGTTGTGCGCATCCCGAGGGTCTTTTTCCAACCTTATTTTCAGCCCAAATTTTTGTATAGTAATATGAGTGTCATTTTTCTCGTCTTGACACCTGGATTATGTTCTTGATAGCGTGGTAGTGTTCTGAGGCTGTTCGGAAGGGGAAGGCACATGAGTGATGGTTCGTGCTTGCAGTTTGACCTCGAGATAGGTTACAATTTACTTATTTTAGACTTGACTTAGTTAGGTTTTATATATTATGAGTTGCATGAAAATTAGGTTAGGTTTCAGGTTAGAATTAGGCTTAAATCTCATTTTCTATTTATTTTGGCCATTTTTGGGATCATAAAATAGAGTTATCATGTTTATCATTAGTTTAAGATCTTGAAGTCTATTGTGGCTAACCTAAAATTCTTAGAATGATTTAGGGAGGTTTAAGAGGCAGAGTATGTACTTTTAATTATTTTCTTGCTTATTTTTCATTTTCCGCTTGTCTATTACTACAATTGTGTATCTGTGGGACCGAGGCTATAGCGTGGACTGGACAGAGTGCCATGTCAGTTACCTTGTTTGGAGGGTGTTTTACCCGGGTTGATTGATATTCTCTGAGCATGGAATCATATTTCATTATTGCATTAGATGGCTAGTGGTTTTTGAAATGAAAGAAATACAGGATTTTCTGTTTAAACTTGAGATATTTACTTAACCACTGGTTTTTGAAGGAAAGGGAAGTATTACTATTATGCCAGTCCGTGGTATGTTTTCGGACCCTTTATTTGTTCTACTTTCCTATTGATGAGTCTGATGTATGATTTTGAGCGGCCCGAGGAGCACATATCTGGGTTTTACCTTTATGCATATGTTGATGAGCATGAGGTTCCTTCCGGGCTCCCGGAGTATGAGATACCGAGTTTAACTTTTCTGCATTAGTCATACTCCACATCATATCATCTCACAAGTCATTGCATTGCATCACCTATGTGTACTTGAAGTGCTTTTAGCTGTTTTTACCATTATTATCTTCACTGTCAGTTTGGATAGATCTATTTTCCAGTTAATAACCTGATTTAGGTCGATCCTTGTACATAGTTTACTTTCTTATACCTTATAATATATATTGCTTTTTGAGCTCGGTCTTCCTATGATGCCTACTGTGTACCCGTTGTTTTGGTACTCATACTACACTATGCATCTTTTTATGATGCAACACCTAATATGAGCCACCCTCATTGATCCTCCTATCATCCATGGCAAGTTGTTGTTCGGATCATGGTGAGCTTCTGGCATTCTGGATACCTTTACTGTTTTCCATTTATCTTTCTATCTGTATTTTGTATTTTCGATAGACAATACTTGTTATACAACTATTCTATACTTTTGATGCTCATGTATCGGTGAGACCAGGTCCAGGGTAGTTTCTTGTTTATATATTGTCTTCTCGGTCACTTCGGGGCCATTTTAATATAGTTATCATAGTTGGTATATATCTATGATGTTGGCCCCTATTTCCCTCTATTTTTCTCTTTCGCTCTCTTTGTGTTGAATGTTTATTATACTTTCGCATCTTAGGGTTGCCTTGTTGATAAGTCGGTAATCTACCAACTTATTGAGCCTTAATGAATGAATTATTGCTATGTTTTGAATAGATTTAGAGGTTCTTATGGCCTTTATTGATGTCTATGCAAGTGCTTGTGTTTAAAGATAGAAAAACAAGGAAATGGACCCAAAAAGATCTTAAAAGAAGTGAAGTGTGAAGTGATCGCAAAAAGATAAAGACTCTACCCTAAGATGCGGTGCTTATGCGAAACATTCTTCAGTCCTGAATATTTTAAAAAAAAGGCCAATTTAGACACAATTGTAAAAAAACATTCTTCAGTCCTGAATATTCTGAAGAGTTTTTACTTAGTGCTTGTTTCTTTTACTTTTCTTTGTTGTTTGTGTTGTGATTAAGCAGGCTAGCCTATGAATGAGGCCGATGTCAACAAGAGCATTGACGTCTTCATGAAGGCCGATGAGGCTGAGCCTATGATGAAAGGGGGTGTGGGTGCAATCCACCTACCCCCCATGGTGGGAAATGCAACCTTTCATATAACTAGCACCATGCTCCACTTAATCCAAATAAAGGGCCTATTTGGTGGAGCAGCACATGATGATTCTAACCGGCATATTCGGAATTTTAGGGACATTTGCCAACCGTTCATTTTTCAACATATCTCCTAAGAGTCCATCCAATTATGTCTATTCCCATTTTCCTTGACGGGGGAAGCCACAGTGTGGTTGGAAGAGTTGTCGGATGACTCTATCACATCTTAGGCCGAGTTGGTTGAGGCATTTACATCGAGATTGTTTCCTCCATCTCGAATGATGAAGCTAAGAGACGAGATAACAAACTTTAGGCAAGTCTCGGATGAGCCTCTACATGAAGTTTAGTTAAGGTTAAAAAAGAAGCTTCTTGTGTGTATGAACTATGAGTTGTCATAAAACATATTTCTACAAAGCTTCTATCGGTCATTGAACTCACTAAATTAGTTGGTGGCTGACAACCTTGGAGGTGGCACCTTCATGGATCTAGAATTTCCCATTGCCTCGACCTTATTGGAGCGAATGACCAAAACCAACAAGGATTGGCATAATAGAGAAGCGGATGTGCCAATTTTGGGAGAACCCTTATCTATATTGACCAATGAAATGAGAAAAAAATATGAGGAGCGAGACGAAGCAATGGACAAGATGATGACACAAATTGACTTGATGTCCAAGCATGTAATTGGAGTAGGTGGTACTAAGACAGTGAATGTTGTGAGTACATAGGAAATAAAAGCGAGTGATAGTGAGCTAATGACAGTTGTTGATGGTGAACTATGCTTTCTGTCGGCGGGTTCTCGTCTCGAGTATTATTGCCCAAGGGAAGAGAATCAAGGTTGGATTAGAGATAAGGAAAGATATAGCAATTGGAGAGATAGAGATAAAGATGGTGATCGCTTCAATCACCGGAGATCAAATCCCTGTATACCTCCGAACAAGGCGGACTCTCTCTACCAATTGGGCACAAGCAACCCCGGTCATTCCAAGCTAGAGGACATGTTGTCCTTGGTTCTCAAGAAGGTGGATATGACAAATATGGGAGTGAGTGAGCTAAAGAGTGAAGTTTGAACACTTCACAAAACCGTGAGCTCTCACTCAGCCTCGATCATGCATCTTGAGGCACAAACTAACCACCTCTCAAGACAAATGAACCCGAGGATGAAGGGAACACTGCCCAATGATACCATCACGAATCCAAAGAATGAGTGATTTGAGGTGGTATCATCGAGCCGCGACCTTAAATCAAGCTCTGCTTGGGAGGCAACCCAAGTTTCTTTACTTTGTTTTTGGTTATCTTTTGTTATTTTTGGTGTGTTTTTAGGGAATGCTTGGAGAAGTAACATGGAAAGGTGAAAACAAGAGAGTTGTGGAAAGCATGTCCACCCCTTGCAAAAGGGTAGATATTTGCGAGAAATTTATCAAGACACTCCGAAACGACTTCGACGTGGCAAAAGGCAAGGCCTCAATGGAAGAGGCAGATTTGACCACCTTACCTCCACCTCGTTCCATGCCCGGTCCCTTGGAGAACTTGGTTACAATCCATGGGGATGATGATGAGGTGCCGCTTGGTAAGAAGGATGCAGGGTTAGATGATGATCAGGATCCAGATTTTAAGAGAGTTCTTCAAGAGTCTACGCTTACTTCTCACTCCCACAAGGGTGGTGCTAGCCGAAGAGGAAGCACCTCATATGAGGAAGCAACTGCTGATAATGAAGATGATGAGGCATAGGCCTCCAGGGAGTTCACCTTTCTTTCCTTTGAGCTAATAGCATTGAGAGCAATGCATCTTTTGTGGGGAGAGGGTGGATTTACTTGCTTTTGGTTGGTTTCCCATGATTGGGCTTGAGATATTATTTTTTTATTGACCTTGTCGGGCCTTGCAGACATTTTTAGTTTGCTGCTAGATTTTAGTTGGCCCATATCGGGCATATTTTGGATGATTGTGATGCTTATTGCCCTTGTTGGGCGTTTTGCTTATGCTTTTCTTTTGAGCTTATTTGCCCCCTCGCCGAGCTTGATTTTTGTTGTTGAATTTGTGTTGCCGGGTTGGTCTTACATGCCCTATTCTCTTACTACCCGTGCTTTGCAAATGCCCTAAAGGCCTACGCCGAGTCTTGTTCCTAATGAATCATGAGAACGCGCAATTTGGATATCACCTTGTTAATAGTAGTTTAGCAATAAACTCTGAGGGTTTTCTTAATACCACGGTTCTTTCCCAAGTAGAAAAAGTTTTCTTTATCTTTCATTTTCTTTTGTTTTTGTATCGAACTGGGTTAGTGTTTCCCTATGAAAGATTGAGAGGCAACTTTTTTAAGAGAAATTGTCAAGTTTTAGTTTAATATTGAGTCCATAGTTGCTTGTGTAGAAATGGGCCCACCAAAAAATTTCCTTGGAAAATTATTTTTGAAAATAAAATAATAAAGGGAAATGAATTTTTAAGGAAAAGCATTCTCTTTTCATGACTTGATCACTCTTGCTTTGGCTTGATTGACTCACAAACGAGTGTGTAATGAACTCACAATGACTTGTCGAAAATCATTTTGTCCCAATTGATTTTAAGACTAGTGAAAGAAGTCTTGTGGCTTGATGCCTTGTGTGGTGAGGCTTTACCTTGATTCTCGCACATGCGTGTCATCTAGAACTTGCCTCGAATGTGATTCAAGGCAAAATTCTAGGTGTGACCGAGCTTTGAAGATGACCTTAGGCCCTTTTTGAATAGCCACTTCACCCAAATGACTTCCCGTGACATCAATCCTAGTGAACCCCTTTGAGTTTGTGATTGTTCTTTGGCACCTTGTTAACACCTTGACCTTTTTGAACCTCTATCTTGGCACCCGTCTTCCCTAATTGCTTGAAAGTGAAATGTAGGCTAAAACCTAAGTTTGGGGGAAATAAAAAGACAACATAGGAAAACACCTAAGTTTGGGGGTGTATGTGATCAAATGAAGAGAAGAAAAGGAATGCCCTTCAAATGCAAGGTAGAACCTTAGGTTTGAATTGAAAATTGCTCCAAAATCCAATCCAATAAGCGAAAATGCAAAAGCAAAAATAGGTGCCACCAAATGAAGGTGGTACAAGGAGTCGAATGATCATGATTGAAAAAGAGCAGCTTGGGTTGTGTGAGGGTGAAATAAGGTGAAGTTGACATTGGAAAATGTGAGCGGTGTTTCAAATAAGAACAAAGAGCATTAGGGAGGTGTAGTCACTTGAACAAAATGAAATCCTTACCTTAGCCCTAGACAACATCGTAACTCACAAGTCGTTGGTGATTTCGAGCTTGGCTACCCTACATTAGTGGTAATTTACATGAAGGAAAAGCCTATGGTTCGACGTGTGAACTTGAACTTCCTTGAGAGAGTGAGAGTCTTCTTGGTTCTCCTATAATCTCATCATTTTTAGAATTGATTGATTGTGACTGGGATTCTCTCTTGTGATGAGTGGCATCATGCACTCGAATTGAAACATGAAGTATCTATCTCAATTGAGGGGAATGAATGAGACAATTTGTGTGGTGAATCTCGAGGCAAACCTTGATGGTCCATGCCAATGACTTGAGAAGATTAAATGTCTTGCTTTGAATGACAAAATTCCCTTGATTTTGAATGAGAAATGAAGTCCTTATGGAAAAAGTTTTGAAATGGCCAAATGCCTCGAGTTTGTGGTGGTTCAAATTGAGATGAGCATTGTAGTTGAGTCTTTGTTTGAGTCTTTTATTTATTCATTTTCTTATTTTTTAGTATAGATCAGTGTTTTGTGCCTTGATTGAGTCTAGAGCATAATTGATTCCTTGCCTTGTGAGTATCTTGATTGAGGACAAGCAATAGTTCAAGTTTGGGGGTTTGATAAGTCGGTAATCTACCAACTTATTGAGCCTTAATCCATGAATTATTGCTATGTTTTGAATAGATTTAGAGGTTCTTATGGCCTTTATTAATCTCTATGCAGGTACTTGTGTTCAAAGAAGGAAAAACAAGAAATTGAACCCAAAAAGAGCTTAAAAGGAGTGAAGTGTGAAGTGATCGCAAAGAGATGAAGAATCTGCCTTGAGATGCGGCGCTTGTGTGACACGCACAAGCCATGATGTGTTCCGCACCTCCCACCATATGAAGCATAGGATTTCCTGAAGGATCTGTCAATAGATGCGATCGTTGTGCGATGTGCACAACCCATGGTGTGAAATTCACCCACTTCATATGATGCCTCCCAAGTCAACTGAGTCACTGGTTCAACTGAAGACGGTGTGCGATGCGCACATCATAACGTGCAAACCTCATGTTGCATCGCACCCACCCGAAAGGCAATTTTGTCCAAAAAATAAATGACATTTTGTGAAACTATAAAAGGCCAATTTATGCACAATTGTAAAAAAACATTCTTCAGTCCTTAATATTATGAAGAGTTTTTACTTTGAGAACAAGTTTTCCTCTCCAAGAAGAAGAGGGTTTGAATCTATTCTCTCTTCCAAATCTTGTTTAACCATTTCTGTATTCAAATTGAGCTTAGAACTTTACATTTAGCTTAAATGAAGAGGAATTTGGTTTACCTATTTGGGTGCTTACAAATGGGTGTGGGTGTTGTTAATTCTCGCTTATAATTTCTTATTTGATATGGGTCTAGTAGTTTCACCAAGTTTTAATCCTAAAATTGGTGGTTGCAAACATTAATTTTCATTACTTGACTATGTTATTTTTTGAAAGAGAATTTCATTGTTTCGGATATGAGATTACTACTGGGAACTTGGGACTCCATTCAGATTTGAGGCTAGAAATAGCTCATATCAACGAAATCACCCACTTAAGGGTCTAAGCTAGAGATAGTGTGACCACCCTAAGCTAGATATTTGTTGCTTGTTGATTTAATCGATAATTCTCTAACTAGGATCATCAGATATATGGTTGTTGATCGAGGGATAAACAATCATACCCATGACCAATGCTACTTGTGTCAATTCGCGAGAATAAGTGTGAATTGATAATCACCCTACCCCATATTAAAGCCTCATTGGATTCACATCCCTAGTCTCCTACTCAACTTGGTAGACCCATTTACTTACTTTCCTTTAATTCGAATTGTGATTGTAGTGACATAATTCCAATTCCCCCAACCTTTTACTTTCGTGTTTTTAAACAATTACTCTCCTTGTGGACTCATTCCAATACAATCTTCATATAGCTAGCATTAAGTCTATGTGGGTACGACCCCGACACCTGTTGGGTACTTATAAATGTGATTTGCTTGACAATCATTGTGCCTCCATACTTGGGGAGTACAATTTGAGCGTTTATCAAAAATGGCGCCATTGTCGGGGACTTGAATTGATAGCTATTTTTGATTGTTGGTTTGAAGTCACTTTGAGAGTGCTTGTTTCTTATACTTTTGTTTGTTGTTTCTGTTGTGATTATGACGGCTAGCCTATGAATGAGGCCGATGACAACAAGAGCATTGACGGCTTCATGAAGGACGATGAGGGTGAGCCTATGATGCAAGGGGGTTTGGGTGCAATCCGCCTACCCCCCATGGTGGGAAATGCTGTCTTTTGATATAACTAGCACCCATGCTCCACTTAATCTAAATAAATGGCCTATTTGGTGGAGCAGCACATGATGATACCAACCGGCATATTCATAATTTTGTGGAGATTTGCCAACCGTTCATTTTTCAATATATCTCCCAAGAGTCCTTCCGATTACGTCTATTCCCTTTTTCCTTGACGGGGGAAGCCACAACGTGGTTGGAAGAGTTGCTGGATGACTCTATCACATCTTAGGCCGAGTTGGTTGAGGCATTTACATCAAGATTCTTTCCTTCATCTTGAATGATAAAGGTAAAAGACGAGATTACCAACTTTAGGAAACTCCCAGATGAGCCTCTACATGATGTTTGGTTAAGGTTAAAAAAGATGCTTCTCTTGTGTCTGAACCATTAGTTGTCGAACAACGTATTGCTACAAAGCTTCTATCGGTCGTTGAACTCACTAAATTAGTCAGTGGCTGACAACCTTGGAGGTGGCACCTTCATGGATCTGGAATTTCCCATTGCCTCGACCTTATTGGAGCGAATGACCAAAACCAACCAAGCTTAGCATACTAGAGAAGCGGATGTGCCAACTTCGGGAGAACCCTCATCTATCTTGACCAATGAAATGAGAAAAAAAGATGATGAGCGAGACGAAGCAATGTACAAGGTGATAACACAAATTGACTTAATGACCAAGCATGTAATGGGAGTAGGTGGTACTAAGACAGTGAATGTTGTGAGTACACCAGAAATCAAAGCGAGTGATGGTGAGCTGATGACAGTTGTTGATGGTAAACTGTGCTTTGTGTCGGCGAGTTCTCATCTCGAGTATTATTGCCCAAGGGAAGAGAATCAAGATTGGATTAGAGATAAGGAAAGCGATGGCACTTGGAGAGATAGAGATAAAGATGGTGATTTCTTCAATCACCAGAGCTCAAATCCCTATATACCTCCGAACAAGGCGGACTATCTCTACAACCTGGGCACAAGCAACCCCGATCATTCCAAGCTAGAGGATATGTTGTCCTTGGTTCTCAAGAAGGTGGATATGACAAATATGGGAGTGAGTGAGCTAAAGAGTGAAGTTTTAACACTTCACCAAACCGTGAGCTCTCACTCAGCCTCGATCAAGCATCTTGAGGCATAAATTAACCACCTCTGAAGCCAAATGAACCCAAGGATGAAGGGAACACTGCCAAGTGATACCATCACCAATCCAAAGAATGAGTGATTTGAGGTAGTATCATCGAGCTACGACGTTAAATTAAGCGCTTCTTGGGAGGCAACCCAAGTTTCTTTACTTTGTTTTTTGTTATCTTTTGTTGTTTTTGGTGTGTTTTTAGGGAATGTGTGGAGCAGTAACATGGACAAGTGAAAATAGGAACTATGCAGAGGACTGTTCAGACCGTACAAGCAATTATGCGTGTCGCATAGCTCGCTGCATGCAAACACAGAGTGCCTGGAAGGAAATTGAAAAATTAGAGGTGACGTGTGCTGGACCGTGCATTCCGCACGAGCCCAAGTGCACATCAAACCTCTGTCGCATGCCAAACCAGAGCCTGGGCAAACCCAAGGGAGAAAAAGGGCGATGTGCGAAATGCCATGCGGTCCGCGCCAAGGCTGGTGTGAATTGCATGTCGCAGCGCACAACATGTAAAATTGAATTTTAATTGACCTACCCATTGACCGACCCGACCCAGAGATGACCCGACCGACTTTTCTTCTTCTTTTCCTTCTTGAAACTGCCTCCTTCGCCACCTTCACCATATTTTCTCTCCAACTTCTCAATTTCTCTCTCAAAATTCTCTCTAAATCCGTCAAACATTCCCAAAAATTCTCTCCTCCCCTCACCCAACTATCTCCATCGCTCTGCCACTGTTGCTGCCACTAGTCTCTCTGGGAAAACCAAGTGGGTCACCATTGTTGCACTATAAAAAGCTTCAATTTTCTCTCCTTTCCATCTAATCTTAACTTGTGGTAAGTTCCTCGACATTAAGTATTGGTTTTTATGAAGGATGGGAACTCATATTGTGAAGCATGCTTAGTAGAATTGCCCTGTTACTTTTTGGGTGAGATCCAAAAATTTTGGGTCCCCAATTTTGAATTATATTGATGATTTTGGTTATTGTCAAACTGGTAGAGCTTGAATTTTGTTAATGCGTGTCGATTGGTAGTGAATTTTAGCCTTAAAATCTGAGTTTGGGGTGAAGTCTGAGTAACCCACTTGTGATTGATGAATGGTTTGGCCCGATGATAGATTGGGTGACATCGTTCTTAAGGGCAATTCATCGTTAGTCATAAGGTTTTGTTGAGAATTGATTGTCAGGGCTGAATTGCTAATTGTATAGACATGATTCATTGTTGCAAATTATCTTTGGATGTATGATCTTTTGTGGGGAGGGGTTAATTGTTGATAAAAATTGTTGGTGACCATTGTTGCAAGTAAGGGCTTGATGTTCCCGATGATAGACAGGGTAACTTCCATCTTATGGGAAGTCATTAAGTCCTTTTCTTGCTTGATGTTGTCAATGGAAATCCAGAGAAGTCTGAGTATGCGAATGTTTATGGTTATGATATCCCTTGCCCCCTTCTTTAAAATATTATTTATTTGTTGCGTAGTGCCAAGTGCCTAAGTACATCTTGCTCTACGGATCACATGCATAATTCACAAGAAATAAAGGAACCAAGAATTCCAATTGTGCCTTTGTGAGTTTCACATGTGATGAATAAATCTTGATATGCAGTTCGCACAAGGCATCACACAATGTTCAAAAAGATAGCCAGCTCGCTCTTTTGAGGGGAGAAGCATAGTGGGATGTGCACTTTTGATGGTGCATTTTGCACCAGCTTCGCAACTCAATGGAAAAATCCTTGTAGGATTCTAATAGCTCTTGCGATAGCACATGCGACACACACTTCTTCTAGTGTGTTTCACATGTGGTCCGCATGAGCCATCAGTTACCTACTTTGTTTTTTTAGTTCGTTGCGTTCTAATCTTTTTAGTTTATAACTTCTTTTTGATCTTCTTCTTTCACATATGATAAAAATACATAAAGATTTTATTTTTTTTATCTTTGGGCTCACAATCTCCTTGCGCAGAAAATGTCTTCTAGCAAGGGAAACACTGACAGGTTTTCGTGAAGGCCAACAACCCCCTCTTCCTCCAAAGGAAAAAAGAAAATTTCATCGTCCTACACCCAAGTCTCAAAGGAGGAGAGAATTTAGTTCAGAGTGGAAGTGATGAAGGTAATCTATGATCGTGATATGGGAAGGTCATTCAACACAGAGTAGAGCTTCAACCTGGATACAATAGGGGATAACATACGAAAAATCCCACCGTAGTTTGCCAACCGTCAGCGGAAACCATTTCAATAGGTGCTCGGAAACTACTACAAGGAGTTAGTCCAGGAATTCTTTGCCTCATACCAAGCCATGCAAGATGCTAAAGGCTATAATAGAGGTTGTGAAACTTTCCCCGCATTGGAGTTCGTCATTGTCCCAGGTAAAGATGTATTGATCACTCCAGCTGCAATCAATGCTATCTATTGGGGCACTCCAATTGAACCGACCCCTGAACTAATGGTCAAGCTACTTGCCAAGAACAAACCTCTAGACTGGTCCGCTCTGATCATTGCTCCTGAAATTCCTCATTGGGCCACTTTTAGGGGTGAAATCCCATACTGGACTTTGTACTTCGAGGTACGCCTATGGTATGATTTTCTCTGCTCCCACTTCATGCCTTCTCAGAAATATCAAAAGGTCACCCATGATGGAGCCATAATGGTAGCCTCAATCATGACAGGAGACCATATTAATTTTGGGGAGGTCGTCGCCTTAGTGATAAAGAGGAAGGCTCGTAGAGGTGGCGATGCCTTCCCCTTTCCTGTGCTGATCAGTAAACTTTGTGCACAAGCCAACATTCCTTACTTTGATCATGATGTTCCTACTCTAGCCATTGGTGTGTTGGACCTTGATAAGAAAACTTTCCGGGATGCTCTGCATTTCAAAAGGTGTAAGGTTGAGGCCTCGGTGGAAGTTGAATGTGATGACTCTGATGCTGAACTTCATGCTTCCTCTCGTTTCCACCCTGCTTCAGAAGAACAGACCCCCACTGTCGATGCACCTAGAGAGACATTATCCAAAGGTGGTCTTTAAGATATGGTTGACAAAACATACAACCACGAGAGATAATTGAGGGACTTGTCGAGAAATCTACCAGGATTGATTGAGAGGGTGGTAAAGAGGGCCATCAAGGGAGTTGTGGAAAGCATGTTTACCCCTTGCAAAAGGGTCGATATTTGTGAGAAATTTGTCAAGACACTTTGGAAGGACTTTGACGTGGAAAAAGGCAAGGCCTCAATGGAAAAGGAATATTTGACCACCTTACCTCCACCTCGTTCCATGCCTGGTCACTTGGAGAAATTGTTTGCAATCCATGGGGATGATGATGAGGTGCCGCCTGGTAATGATGATGCAGGGTTAGATGATGATCAGGATCAAAATTTTCAGAGAGTTCTTCAAGAGTCCACGCTTACTTCTCACTCCCGGCAGGGTGGTGCTGGCCCAAGTGGAAGAACCTCATATAAGGAAGCAACTGCTGATAATGAAGATGATGAGGCATAGTCCTCCAAAGAGTTCACCTTTCTTTCCCTTGAGCTAATAGCATTGAGAGCAATTCATCTTTTGTGGAAAGAGGGTGGATTTACTTGCTTTTGGTTTGTTGCCCGTGATTGGGCTTGAGATATTATTTTTTTATTGACCTTGTCGGGCCTTGCTGACATTTTTAGTTTCCTGCTAGATTTTATTTGGCCCTTATCGGGCATATTTTTGATGATTGTGATGCTTATTGCCCTTGCCAGGCCTTTTGCTTATGCTTTTGTTTTGAGCTTATTTGCGCCTCGCCGAGCATGATTTTTGTTGTGAATTTGTGTTGCCGAGTTGGTCTTACATGCCGCATTATCTTACTACCTGTGCTTTGTAAATGCGCTAAAAGCCTACGCCGAGGCTTGTTATTAATGAATCATGAGCGTGCACAATTTGGATATCGCCTTGTTAATAGTAGTTTAGCAATAAACTCCGAGGGTTTTCTTAATAACACGGTTCTTTCCCAAGGAGCAAAAGTTTTCTTTATCTTTCATTTTTTTGTTTTTGTATCAAACTGAGTTAGTGTTTCCCTATGATAGATTGAGTGGAAACTTTTTTTAAAGGAAAATATCAAGTTTTAGTTTAAAGTTGAGTCCGTAGTTGCTTGTCTCGAAATGGGCCCACCAAAAAATTTCCTCTGCAAATTGTTTTTGAAAATAAAAAAATGAAGGGAAATGAATTTTTAAGGAAAAGCATTCTCTTGTCATGACTTGATCACTCTCGCTTTGGCTTGATTGACTAACAAACGAGTGTGTAATGAACTCGCAATAGCTTGTCGAAAATCATTTATCCCAATTGATTTTGAGACTAGTGAAAGAAGTCTTGTGGCTTGATGCCTTGTGTGGTGAGGCTTTACCTTGATTCTCGCTCATGCGTTTCATCTAGAACTTGCCCCGAATGTGATTCAAGGCAAAATTCTAGGTGTGACCGAGCTTGGAAGATGACCTTAGGCCCTTTTTGAATAGCCACATCACCCAAATGACTTCCCGTAACATCAATCCTAATGAACCCTTTTGAGCTTGTGACCGTTCTTTGGCACCTTGTTAACACCTTGACCTTTTTGAACCTCTATCTTGGCACCCATCCTCCCTAATTGCTTGAAAGTGAAATGTCGGCTAAAACCTAAGTTTGGGAAGAAATGAAAAGACAACATAGGCAAATGCCTAAGTTTAGGGGTGTATGTGATCAAATGAATCGAAGAAAAGAATTCACTTCAAATGCAAGGTAGAACCTTAGTTTGAATTGAAAATTGCTCCAAAAGCCAATCCAATGAGCGAAAATGCAAAAGCAAAAATAGATTCTACCAAATGAAGGAGGTACAAGGAGTCGTATGATCATGATTGAAAATGAGAAGCTTGGGTTGTGTGAGGGAGAAATAAGGTGAAGTTGAAATTGGAAAATGTGAGCGGTGTTTCAAATAAGAACAAAGAGCATTAGGGAGGTGTAGTCACTTGAACCCAATGAAATCCTTACCTTAGCCCTAGACAACATCGTAACTCGCAAGTCGTTGGTGATTTCGAGTTTGGCTACCCTACATTAGTGACAATTTACATGAAGGGCAAGCCTATGGTTCAACGTGTGCAATTAAACTTCCTTGAGAGAGTGAGAGTCTTCTTGCTTCTCCTCTAATCTCATCATTTTGAGAATTGATTGATTATGAGTGGGATTCTCTCTTGTGATGAGTGGCATCATGCACTCGAATGGAAACATGAAGTCTCTATCTCAATTGAGGGGAATGAATGAGACAATTTGTGTGGCAAATCTCGAGGCAAACCTTGACGGTCCATGCCAATGACTTGAGAAGCTTAAATGTCTTGTTTTGAATGACAAAATTCCCTTGATTTTGAATGAGAAATGAAGTCCTTTTGGAAAAAGTTTTGAAATGCACAAATGCCTCGAGTTTGTGGTGGTTGAAATTGAGATGAGCATTATAGTTGAGTCTTTGTTTGAGTCTTTTGTTTATTTGTGTTCTTAATTTTTAGTATAGATCAGTCTTTTGTGGCTTGATTGAGTCTAGAGCATAATTCATTCCTTTCCTTGTGAGTATCTTGCTTGAGGACAAGCAATAGTTCAAGTTTGGGGATTTGATAAGTCGGTAATCTACCAACTTATTGAGCCTTAATCCATGAATTAGTGCTATGTTTTGAATAGATTTAGAGGTTCTTATGGCCTTTATTAATCTCTATGCAGGTACTTGTGTTCAAAGAAGGAAAAACAAGGAATTGAACCAAAAAAGAGCTTAAAAGGAGTGAAGTGTGAAGTGATCGCAAAAAGATGAAGAATCTACCTTGAGATTCGGCGCTTGTGCGTGAAGTGTGAAGTGATCGCAAAAAGATGAAGAATTTACCTTGAGATTTGGCGCTTGTGCGACACGCACAAGCCATGATGTGTTCCGCACCTCCCACCGTATGAAGCTTAGGATAGCTTGAGGGATCTGTCATGAGATGCGGTCGTTGTGTGATGCGCACAACCCATGGTGCGAAATGCACCCACTTGCATGATGCCTCCCAAGTCGGCTGAGTCACTGGTTCAACTGAAGATGGTGTGCGATGCACACATTACAATGTGCGAACCACACGTCGTGTCGCATACCACCCGAAAGGAAATTTTGTCAAGAAAATTAATGACGTTTTAGGAAACTATAAAAGGCCAATTGTAAAAAAAACATTCTTCAGTCCTTCATATTATGAAGAGTTTTTACTTTGAGAACAAGTTTTCCTCTCCAAGAAGAAGAGGGTTTGAATCTATTCTCTCTTCCAAATGTTGGTTAACCATTTGTGTATTTAAATTGAGCTTAAAACTTGAGATTTATCTTAAATGAAGAGGAATTTGGTTTACCCATTTGGGTGCTTACAAATGGGTGTGGGTGTTATTAATTCTTGCTTATAATTGCTTACTTGATATGGGTCTAGTAGTTTCACCAAGTTTTAATCCTAAAATTGGTGGTTGCAAACATTAATTTTCATTACTTGACTATGTTGTTGCTTGAAAGAGAATTTCATGGTTTTGGATGTGAGATTACTAGTGGGAACTTGGGACTCCATTCAGATTTGAGGCTAGAAATAGCTCATATAAACGGAATCACACACTTAAGGGTCTAAGCTAGAGATAGTATGACCACCCTAAGCTAGATATTTGTTGCTTGTTGATTTAACTGATAATGCTCTAACCGGGATCATCGGATATATGGTTGTTGACCGAGAGATAAACAATCATACCCATGACCAATGCTACTTGTGTCAATAAGCGAGAATAACTGTGAATTTATAATCACCCTACCCCATATTAAAGCCCCATTGGATTCACATCCCTAGTCTCCTACTCAACTTGGTAGACCCATTTTACTTACTTTCCTTTAATTCGAATTGTGATTGTAGTGACAGAATCCCAATTCCCCCAAACTTTTACTTTCATGTTTTTAAACAATTATTCTCCTTGTGGACTCATTACGATACAATCTTCATATAACTAGCATCAAGTCTCTGTGGATACGACCCCGACACCTGTTGGGTACTTATAAATTTATTTTGCTTGACGATCGTCGTGCTTCCATACTTAGGGAGTATGATTTGAGCGTTTATCACTTGCCTACCGGGGGGTTACATAGGCGCTATCACGGCTCAATTTTGGGTCGTGACAATTCAACATAAGTAAAATTGATATTGAGGATGCCATAAATATACTGAAAACATACTTTAAAAAAATGAAGTTACATAACAGTGGCAAAATCTGTAATACAAAGGCCCAAAGTAATATCATAAGCTGAAAACATGATTCATATTTGTAAGTCATAAGATAACATATATGAACTTAAAAAGTAGAAGTCATAAGCAAATACTATACTTGAAATCATTTATGTGGGGAGTTTCATACAACCGACATAAACCATGTGAGCTACATGTAGTCCAACTTCTAAATCCTAGTTGGCAGAACTTCCCTATACCTTTTAGACGTATAAGATCATGTTTTAAGTGAAACCACTCTCATGAGTCCATTGGTATAGAGGTGATGCTCTCAACTGACAAGGACCCTCTTAACTTACGTTGGAAAGATAGTTTTGGACTTGGGTTCTCTGGAACCCTTATCTGTTCGGTGCAAAATACTACTCCCAAAACATACTAGTGCTCAAATCATATCATGTGACATGTCTAAATGTCAAAACTATTCATATACGTGGATGAAAAATCAGGATGTCATACTACTCATGAACTTTACTTTTGAAAAATGATTCATAAGCATTGATGACATATCAGGATGTCATACAAATCATGAAAATTTACTGCTGGAAGCCTAAGCTCTATGTCATATCATAAATCACATTCAAAAAATCTTGTTCCTAAAATATGCCTTCTAAATCATGCTTATAGCAAAAATCATGGAAAACTTGCTTAAAACATGCATAGCTTCATAGATTCTAAAAATGGAGTTCATAATTCATAAGAAACCTTAAGCATGAGTTTCAAGGAATAATTGAAAGTTTAGTACAGAAATCAGAAGATCATAGGGAAGACCTTTCATACAAATTAGGTAAAACATGTAAAGAAACCAATTTTAGTAATTCGAGCATGAATCCTAGCTTTGAATCATAGTTTGGAACAATTGAGTGTGAACCCAAATCATTGAATCATGAATTCATCATAAATTTCTGAGGTTTTGGCCGTAAGGGTGAAAGGAAACCTTTATTGAATACCCATATACCTAGTTGTCAAAAATCATGAATTATCTTGAAGATGTGGAAGCTTTGGAGAAGAAGCCCTAGGCTTGAGGTTGAGAGAAGATCGATTCTTTTCTTTCTTTCTGAAGTATGGTCGATGGAATGAGGACGAGTGTTGACTTAGTCCAATTAAAACCCCTCAAATAGGATTAAAATGACCTATTATATGAGTTAAAAGAGTAGAAAACAACCAAAATACCCCTGCGGAATGAGTCTGAGATACTGCTTAAATCTTTGGAACCAGGTTCCATGGTTGGGAACCACGGTCCGTGGTTCTCAGGGTTTTTGCAAGAGTGCATGCCTTATTTCCATGATGACAGACCACAACCCATGGACTGTTCCACGGTCCGTGGACCTGGTCCATGGTTCTCAGTCCCCTTTGTTGGTCCTCAGGTCTGATTCCACGATTGGGGACCATGGGTCGTGGTCTGTTACACGGTCCATGGACCTGGTCCATGGTCCCTGTCTTTCATTTTTTAAAGACAAACACTTTTTGGTAAAATATTAATAACTTTTTACTACATACTTGATTAAATACACGATTGGTGCCATTGGAAAGAAGACTCAAAAATCTTTTATTTAGTCGGTACTAGGCCACCTAACTCTTCATATTCTAGGAGGAATGATCATTTGAAGTTGACCCTAGTTGAGTCTTACATGAAAACTTAATCGATTAGGTGATTTCAACTTAACTTGATGATAGAAGTTTTTTAAGACCATAATTCGCATAGAAAGCACTCACCACACTAGGGAAATGATCATTACACTCATGAAAATAGTTTGGGTCTTAGCTTATAATTTTTGGCGTTTTACAATATCTTCCTCTAGGGATCATTCGTCCTCGAATGAACACTAACTAGGCTGATATGGTGGGAAAGGGTTGCGATCCCTCCAGCTGAGTTCTAAGGATGAAGTATTTAAATGGTAACTGATTTCTGACTTAAATATAAACTGAGTTGAACTCATAAGACATGTATGCATACATAGAGCATAAACATAATTAATGGGATATGAAACCAAACATCTAACATGATAACTAGTCTGAATTAAGAGTAGGGACTCAACTGAAACTCATAAAGAACGAACACATTCTTAAAAATCGTAGCTAACTGTAGGGAACATAAAACTGAGAGGAGTTGCTATATGAGAAAACTATTTTCTTCTAAACAGAACTTACTACCATGGACTGGACTAAATGTAGGTCCTTCTGGCCTTAGGAATGATTACCGGCAGGTTTGAACTAATCTGATATGATATGAGGAGTCAAGTATCTCTACAACCTAAAGCTACTTGACATATGATATGAGCACCTTGGGCAGGGAGTAAGAACAAGACTATTCCCTTCTTAAACAATATGGTTGACAATTTTTAAGCTTAGGAACACCTTTTAACTGTGCTAACTTCTCTGAATACCACACTTACCACTTACAACTGAAAATTCTCACCAGCGCATATACTAAGATCTGAGTATAACTACCTATTTTCACCATCTTCAAGCCTAGATCAACTAAATCTCTTTTATCTAGAGTTATCTCGCAAGAATAGTATTCCTTGTTATAATGAAAGTAAATGAACCATGAGCTCTAACAAAATGGTCACTAGTCGCACAAAGAGAAATCCCAGATGTATCTAATCACGATATTCAAGCCTATCACTATGATCACCTGATGGTTTTGTAACTCACACTATCCAAGACTTCTCCTCTCTTCTCGAGCATATCTAAAAGTTGCAACTTCAAGAACTTCTATAGAGAGATATACCAAAATTCCTCATCTAACTATTACACATTAATGATTCTCATCTCACATTTTATCTACACTTATAAGCTAACGTAGAACCAGTATACCAAAAAGGGAAAATTTACTACTTCCTATCTAAGCTACTACTTATCTTCCTCAACTAACACCTATGACAACATAAGCCAAAATCACTGAAGGAGTAGAGTGAGAGCATGATCATCACGCATGAAGAAATATTATTCGATCTTGACTTACACATAGCCTGATCTAGTCACTCAAGGTAAGGTCTGAGAAGTCAAGTGCAATGGCATAAGAGTCTCACATCTTGGAATATGAAGGATGGTTAGATTAAGTAAATTATAAGCACAAATTGTTTGAGAAATTTGGTCTGAGCATATACATGATGTAGCATGATTTTATTAGCTATTAAGGCATATCTTAAGAATTGAGTACAAGGAGCTGACCATACTATGAGACATGAGCTTACATGTATAACCAGTCTCATGGAAATAAGCTGGGATTCATAGAATCATAGAGTTAGACTGGAATTGCTGTCTGGAATAATTTCAATTTGTTCTAGGAGCTGAGCATGGACATGATTGTATAAAGTGCATAAACCTAGTTGTGAATATGACATATACGTCTAAATATAGTGTCACCTTGACTGAAGTACTAGGAAATCCACTGGAATAAGAATGGATCGTTATACCATCACAACTCTTTTCTAGAATTCTATAATGGTTGAGTCGCATGACTTGACTTGGTTCTTCATCCTATTATTCCCTCTTAGCAAAGATGTTCTAACTCTGCAAAACTCTTCTCTAGACTGGGCCATAATTAACTAGCTCTGCAAGGCTGAGGCATCACTATACATATGAATGTTAAACCCTTCCTCAAAGACTATATCTGTATATACTAAAACATTGGCTAGGACCCCTTTCTGAGATAATCCTCTAACTTCCCTTTTTCCTCTAAGGTTAACATTGTACGGTTCTTATTCTTTCTATGTTATCAACATCACATAACTAGACCTCCATCTACCAAACCAAATGGGTCAAAGCCTATATTAAGACTCTCAAAATCATCTATTCTTCTCTAATCCACACATGTAACTCATGATCACACAATCACACTTGCTGCAAGTTATCAACTTAAACTCTTGCATTACACTATACCACGCCTACCAGATAGATTCCACAAAACTATCATTATCACTCTCATACTATCATACTTTCATTCACATCCTATACCTAGTCTATAATAGCAAAATAACTTACTACTCTTCAGTCTACACCAACAAATGTATCATCTTATTATTTTCCTAATAAAAACTAATTCTAAATACATAATCCAATCAAATATTATCCTCCCCTTTTGTCTGCTACACTTCCAACTTCATATTTATGGCTTTAGGTTCATTCTTGTAACACCACAGAGTCTGAACCAACTACTTTATAGTGCTTAGTAGGAAAAGTGCAGAAATAATTGAACTTTCAGGAATCACAGACACATTTGATAATGCTCAAAAACACTGTGATAGCAATTGTAATAGCAAAACAAAATAAGTAACCCAACTACTGTCAGGGTCGATTCCACAGAGAGTGGATGTGATGATTTGCTAAAAGACAGTGGAAATATATTCACCAAGAGAGTAAATGCTCAAAAAACTTTAAAGTAAAAATTAGGGGGAAACAAGGAATCAGAATTAGCAATATTTCAATTCAAACAAGAAATCAAGGTAAACAAAAGGTTTGTAATCAAACGAGAGGATGACTAGGGGTATGTTTCCTATGGGATTCAAACGGGGGTTAGGGTACTTGCTTAATTATTCAAATTCTCAACAAATGATATGGGTAGCATTGGTTCTAGTCATGTTTGGAAATCCCTTGATCTTCCAAGCATATATCCAATGGTCTCTACTCAAGCACCATGGCTTCAACACAAACCAAACAATTCAAGCTTTAGAAAGTCATACTATTTCTAGGTTAGATTCTTAGATGAGAATTTCCATCGATTAAAATATTTGTAGTAAACCTCAAATTCTCACTATTAAACTCCTTTTGAATTATGAACCACTCTTTCAAGCAAGAACACAATTAAGTAAATTCAACAAATATTTGCAAAAATCAATTTTAGCATTACAACTTAAGGAATTCAACAGATCGATATGAATTTATTAATTATAAGCACAGTGAAACAAGACCCATACACTAATTTAAATACCCATCATACACATACCCATAGACAATGAAATTAGCTACTTATGATAAGGAAATAAAAAGATATACCAATTGGGTAATCCATATTTCCATTCATAGTTAAGCCAATATCCAAATCCAAGCTCAATTTGGTACAAAAATTGTGAATTCTCAAGGTAGAAGATGAAGAGAATAAAAGTACACTCTCTATCTTTCTTGGGAAGAACTCTTTGCTGAAAACTATTCAAAACATGTTAGATAATATCAGGTACACTACACAAATTGGGGTTTAGAAGCTTCCCAATGCGTCACTTCAAAGTTGACAAAAATGCCCTTCGAGCATGGTGAGATGCAATGTGCGACACAACATACGGTTGCACCACACATTATGTGCATCACATGATGCTTGTACTTCAACAAGTGACTCCAGCTGCTGCTGTGGTGACATGCGAAGAGAGGTGCGGACCACATGCTATGTTGTGCGGGTCGCACAAGAGCCGCACCTATCAGCAGATTCTTCTTCTCTTTCAATCACCTTCACACTTCAACTCTTTTTAAGCTCTTTTGGTAAAATTCCTTTGTTTTCTACTTTTGACCAAGAGTACCTACATTTTCATCAATAAAGTTAATAAGTACCTCTCAATCTCATCAAAATATGGCGATAATTCATGAATAAAGGCTCAATAAGTTGGTAGATTACCAACTTATCAACTCCCAAACTTGAACTATTGCTTATCCTTAACCAAGATACTCACAATGTAAGAAATGGATTATGCTCTAAAACACACAAGGTGCACACATGATTAATATAAAATCTACAACTAAGTAAATAAGAAGCTAAAAGACTCAAACAAAAAGACTCAACTACAATGCTGATCTCAATTTGGACCACCACATTCTCAAGGCAATTGCTCAGTTCAAAATGTTTATCACAAGGACTTCATTTCTCATCCGAATCAAAGGAACTTGTCATTCAAAACAAGTTATTCAAATTTCTCAAGTCATTGGTATGGACCTTCATGGTTTACCTCAAGATTTTCCACACAACTTATCTCATTCATTCCTCCAATTAAATAAAGACTTCATCATTCCTTTCAAGTCTGAGATGCCACTCACCACAAGGGAGAATCCCACTCAGAATCATGCAATATACAATCAAAAGGGATTATAAGAGAACAAAAGAGACTCTCACTCTCTCAATAAAATTTGAGTGCACACGCATTGAACCATATGATTGCCCTCTATGTAATTCACCACTAATGTAGAGTTATCATGGTCGAAATTACTAAGGACTTGCGGGTTACGATGTTGGATAGGGTTAAGGTAAGGATTGTGACTAATCCTCCCTAACACTCTTTGTGATTATTCAAAACACCGCTCACATTTTGGAACAATAACTTCACCTTATTTCTCCATATCACAATCCTAATGTTCCCTTTCGACTTGATCATTCGACTTCCTTTATCACCTTTAATTGGTAGCACCAATTCCTTCCTTTCTTTCCATTTTGTTCATTTTATTAGACAATTTGAAGCAATTGTAGTTCTCAGCATATGGTGCTACCTTGCATTGAAACACATCCTTTTATTCTCCACATTGGAGCATGTACCCTCAAACTTAGGGTTTTGCCTATTTTATCATTTCAATCCCCCCAAACTTAGGATTTTAGCCTATGTTTCACTTTTGATCCATTAGGGAGGATGGGTGCAAAAATCTAGGCTCCAAAAAGGGTTAAGGTATCAACAAGGTGCCAAAGAAAAGTCACAAGCTCAAAGGGGATTAATAGAACCAATGTAATAGGAAAGTCAATTTGGGTGAAATGGCATATTAAAAAGGGCCTAAGGTCATCTTCCAAGATGGGTTTCCTCTAGAATTTTCTCTTGAATCACATTCGAGACAAGTTCTAGACAACACATGTACACAAGAATTAAGTACAAACTTACCACACAAGGCATCACAACACAAGAATTTTCACAATGAGTCTCAAAATCAATTGGGATAAATGACTTTTGATAAGCTACTCCAAGTTTTTTGCACACTCATTTGTGAATCGATCAAGACAAACATGGAGTGTGCAAGTCATGACAAGAGAATGCTTTACCCAAAATCATTTCCCTCTTTCCTTTAATTTCTTAAAACTCTTAGCCATGAATTGTTTTTGGTAGGCCCATTTTGAGACAAACAAAGCATGGACTCAAATTAACACTAAAACTTGTCATTTTCCCTTAAGAAAGTTTCCTCTCAATCTATCATAAGAAAATACCAACCCAGTTTGACACACAAAATAAACAAAGAAATAAAAGAAATAATCTGTTCCTTGGGAAAGAACTGTGGTATAAAGAAAACCCGTAGAGTTTATTCACTACTCTACTATTAACAAAGAGATCAAAATTTAAAATTGCTTCATAAATCATTCGAAATTGAGACTCGGCATAGGCACTAAGCGCGTTTGCAAGGCACAGGTAGTAAAATAATGAATCGTGTAAGATCAACCCGGTGATGTCTCAAAAAAATAAAGCATCAAGCTCGACAAAGGAATAGTTCAAACACTAATCGACAAAATAAAAGGCCCGGCAAGGGAAAATCACAATCATCCAACACGTGTCAGACAAGGTCCAAATAAAATGTCTAGCAGGGAAATAAATATGTCAAGGCCCAACAAGGGAAATAAAAAACTATATCTCAAATCCCAACATGGGCAACCTACAGAAATAACAAGAATGCACCACCTCCCTCACAAAAAAACATTGCTCTCAATGATTAAGCTTAAACATTAAGGAAAGGGTGCAAAAACACCCTGTAAGGCTACTCCTCATCATTTGCCTGCTCCACAGCCTTAGTACTACGAACCTGCACCACCCTTTCGGGAGTGTAAACTGGGATGTGACTCTCTGAGCGCCTGCTGGAGTGCTGGATCTTTATCATCGTCCAACTTCTCATCATCTTTAGCATACACAACAAAGAGCTCATCCATAGGACCGGGAGTGTGACGGGGCTGAGTCATGGCCTCATTAAAGGCACTAAAGTCTGCATCATCAATTGAAGTCTTCCCTTTTGCCTTATCAAAATCCTTCCAGATATCCTTCACAGTGCCCTCAATGACATCCACTCTCTGGTATAGATTTCTCATGCTATCCACCACCTCTTTTATGGCTTTCTTGATAACTTTTTAAATAAGATTGGGAAGCTTATTAGCTAAGTCGGTCAACTGCCTATCGTGAGAATATGTCAGTTTAACCATCTTTTGGAGGCCATCCTTGGTCAAGGTCGATGAAGTAGGTGGAGGTTCCTAAGGTGTAGCAGTTGCAGGATTTCCCAAATCCACGGGAGTAGGTGCTTCTAAAGCTGATTTGGATGGGCATGAAGCAGTGGGTTCAACATCTTTATCCCCAACCTCAACATCTTCAAGAGGCTGCATCCTGTGCAACTTCAACCAGGGGGCATCTATGTCTATTTTCTTTGCAAGGTCAAGTACACCAGTGGCATAGCTGGGAGTATCACAACAGTAGTAAGGAATTCCAGCCTTTTCACAAAGCTTGCTAATGAGGACATGATAGGGGAATAAGTCACCACCCCTACGTGCCTTTCTTTTGATCACTACAACTGCTATCTCACCAAAGTTCATATGATCCCCCCCATGATAGAAGCTACTAGAGTGTCTCCCTCCTGGGTAACCTTTTGATAATTTTGAGAAGGCAGGAACCTGGAGTGGACAAAGTTGTATCAAAGGCGGGCCTCAAAGTATAGAGTCTACCTTAGAATATTGCCCCTATAGTGGCCTAGAAGGGAGTACCAGGAGCAATAATAGTGGAATCCTGGTCAAGGGGCTTATTCTCAGCAAATAACTAAGCCCGAAGTTCTGGTGCAGGCTCAGTTCTGTCCGGACCCCAGTAGATGGAATTGAGATCATTGTGTGTGATCTGGATTTCCATGCCCCAAACAATGATAGAGTCCAAACAAGGAAAGTCATCCACATGTACCTTGTACCCCATAGAATCCTGCTTAGCCTAATAGGAGGTGAAGATTTCATGAACTACATCCTCATAATAACCATCGGGCACCTCTTGGAATGGGTACCATTGGCGGTTCAAGAAATTGTCGTGGATGTTAGGCAGGTCATCCTCAACTATTGCCAAATTAAAGTTCTACTATGGATTGAAGGTTCTCTTCTTGTCTCTGTTGTAGAGGACCCTCATACCCTTTACCCCAAAGCGAAGTCTGTCCTCCTTCAAATATTTCACAGGAGGAGGTGTTGTGGCAACAAATGGGGATTTTTTTCCCCTTTGATGTGGAAGTGGAAGTAGGAGGAGTTGGTGGCCTCCTTGAGACGTGCCCTGAGTTTCCCCTGCCAGAAGACATAATCTACAAACATAGATTATCAGTACTCAAAGTAAGAGCAAAAATCTTGTTGTATTTTTGAATATTTGAAAGAGGAAAAGCTAAAAGAAGTTATCTAACTATAAAGAAATGGACTGCATAAGAGAAGAAAAATACATCAGGTGACTGATGGCCTATGCGAGTCACGTGCGGACAACACCATGAGAAGTGCACGTAGCACGTGGCATCACACAGGCTACCCGAAACCTATGTTGATTTAACCTCAGGGTGCGATGGCTGGTGCGAATTGCACCAACAGATGTGCGCGTCGCACAAGCCTTCTCCTCTTAACTTAGTAAACTGGCAACCTTTTTCAATGACATGTGGAGTGTTGTGCATTTCACATGTGGAGATCTGCAGGTCGCATGTGAAACACATATGGAAACAATTGGAAATTTTTGATTCCTTATTTTCCTATGTGTTATATATGTGACTCATAAAGCAACACTTGTGAAATGAACGAGTTCACGGCAACAAAACCAATTTTCAACAGTCCCTAAGCATAATATGACAAAAACCTAAGTTATCTGGGTACTCAGACTTCCTCGGAATACTTCAAACACAATCACAATCAAAAAGTTAGCTTAATGATTTCCCTTAAGAAATACTTTACCCCATATATCATCAGGAGCATCAAGCCTTCAATTAAAAATAATAGGCATATTCCATCAAACATGAATTCACTCCCTCAACCAAAAACACTCACAAAATAATCATATTCAATTTAAACAATAGATAGGCACAATGGTAACAACAATTTCAGCCACAATCAATATTTTTCAACAAAAGCCTTGTGAAGATGATTATTTTACCTTAAGAATGATGTCACCCAATCTATCATAGGGCCAAACCATGTATCAATACAAGTGGGTTACTCAGGCTTCACTCAAACACACTAAAATCAAGGCTAAAATTTAAATCAAAGTGCATGAATTATCATAACAACAAGATCTACCAAGTTCATTATAGACGAAATCAACAATATACCCAAAATTTAGGTCCTAAAATTTTTGGATCTCACCCATAACAAACATGGATGAATAAATAAGCATGCTTCACAATACATGTTTCCAATATACATAGAATCATTGATTTAACATCAGCAAACTTACCACAAGTAGAGAAGAGGAAGGAAAAAGCAAAAATTGAGGCTTGTGGAGTGCCAACAATGGTGACCCACTTTTTTGATCGGAGGAAGACAATGGTGACTAGGTGGAAAAGTAGCTATGATGAGATTGGGTGAGAGAGGAAAATATTTTGGGAAGTTAGAGGGATTTTAGAGGAGTTTGGAGAGAGTTATGGAGGTTTATGGGAGAATAAGGAAGAAAATAAGTGGGGTTGACATTTTATAGGAGAAGAGAAGAAGAAGAATGGTTGCGGCCCAGTCTTCAGATTGGGTCGGTCAATGGGTAGTTCAATAAAAATTGAAAAACTTACTTGGGTGCACCACGATGTGCAATTCGTACAAGCCAATGTGCGGCTTGCACAACACTTTGCACTAGCCTATTTTTCACTCAAAATCTTTCCAGCCTTTTGACTCGGGTGCGATGGAGGTGCAATGCGCACAACAAGAGGTGCGACTTGCACAACCCGTCGCACGTCACCTACAAGCTACAACTTTCATTTTTGTTCCCAGGGTTCTGGTTTGGGATGCATTTCCCCATGCAATATGCACAATAGCTAAGGCAAACCACACGGCTTTTAGCATGTTCCATCATGTTTTGTTTTCTCCACTTAGTTATTTTTCATCTCAATACATTCCTAAAACACACAAAAAACAATAAAAGGTAATAAAAGTAAAAAGTAAGAACACTTGGGTTGCTTCCCAAGAAGCTCTTGATTTTACGTCGCGGCTCCACAATAGTACATTAGGCTTCAACTATTATCCGGAAGCATGTCAATCTGATTTGCATAGCCCTATCCCAAGAAAGGGAAATTCTCCTTTAACATCTTTATCACATTGTCTTGTTGCTAAGGTGGCAACATCATAGGCTCGGGTACCTCCTTTATCTCAAACTCATCATAGGCATCCACCAACTTGCCCTCAATGTTGATCACATACACTATTCGAAACTCATCCACTGGCCGTGTGGGTTAGCATACATTAAAATTAACTTCCTCGCTCCCAACTCAAAACATGAGCTCCCTGAGCTCTACATCAACCAAAGCTCTCACAATTGCCAATAATGGTCGACTCTATATGATGGGAAACTCAAGATCTATGTCATAATCCAAGACTACAAAATTGGTGGGTAGGATGAACTTGTCGAATTTGACCAATACATCAAATAGAATCTCCACTGGGAGTTTGATGGGCTGATCAGCCATGAGTAATCTCATAGGTGTAGGCTTGGGACCAAGCCTAACTTCTTGAAAATAATGAGAGGCATAAATTTGATACTTACCCCAAAATCACACAAGGCCTTTCAAAACACAAACACTCTGATAGTTCATGGAATGGTGAAGGCACCCAGATTTTCTCATTTTTGAGATATGTTGCTTGTCATCACAACACTACAGTTGTGTGATATTTTCACGATACCCACATCAACTACATGCTTCTTCTTGAGAAGCTCCTTCATGAACTTGGCATATCCGAGCATTTGCATTAATGCATTAACCACAAGGATGTTGATGGACAGCTTACTAAAGATGTCAATGAATTTCTTGAATTGATTCTCCTTCTTCTTCTTGATCAATATTTAAGGATAAGAAAGAGGAACTTTTGGCATATGCTATGGCACACTAGGTACGCAAGGAGCATCCTCCTCAATATCAATGGGAATTTAAGAAGGAGATTCAACCTCATCCTTCTCTTCACATAGATCATCATCATTTGAATTCATGTTTGGTGTATTAGGCTTCACCTCAACAATTGGACTTTCATCCACTTCAATCTCAAGCATAATCTCCTCTTGTATTTTATCATTTGGCTCCACAACAACCTTACTAGTTGGCTTCATCATCCCACTACATATTCATCCACTCATAGTGACTATTGCCATAACATGGCCATCATTCTTCGAGTTCATTGTCGTGTCACTTGGAAGTGTCCTCTTTATTCAAGGATTCATTTTTGAGGATAGGTGATTCATTTGTGCTTAAAGATTCTTGATCAAAGCCGAGTGTGAGATCACCATTTGGTGAAGAGTTAACACCTCGCTCTTTAGTTCCTTCACCTCACCATTGGTTGACTCAACCTTTTTCAAGACTAGAGATAACATATCTTTTATTTTTGAGAATCAAGGGTTGCTCAAGGTAGGCTGATATGAATGGGCATCAGCCTTAGAGGAGGCACATAAGGATTTGAACTTCGGTGATTATACAAATCACCTTTTTTCTCATGATCTCTCCAATGGCCCTCACGGTCTTTATCTTCGTTCGAACCTTGGTTCTTGTCCCTCGGACCCTAGTACTCGGGCTGAGAAACCACTGATAGATAGAAAACCTTCCCATCCACAATAGAAAATACATCCTCTTCATTATCATTAAGATCAGGAGTACTCACAACATTCACACTCTTAGTATTTCTAGCCCCTATCGTGTGTTTAGCCAAAAGATCAATTTGTGTCATCATCTTGGCCATTATCTCATCTCTCTCATCTTCTTTTTGCCTTAATTCATTCATCATAATAGACGAGGTCACCCACGTGGTAACATCGGCCTCTCTATTATGCCAAGCACGATTCATCTTTGTCATCCGTTCTAAGAGAGCCGAGGTAACACCTTATAGTTGATCCATAAATGTTCGCCCATAAGGTTATTTCAAATAGATTTTTCATTTAATTCAAGGATCGGTAAAAAGTTTGGAGGAGGATGTTGTCAGGCAACCCATGGTTGGGACATAATAGAAGCTTCTTTTTGAATCTTAGCCATGCTTCATGGAATGGTTCATTAAGGACTTGGTAAATTTTCTGATGTCATCCCTCAATTGCATCATTCTATAGGGAGAAAAGAATCGCACCATAAATGCCTCAACCAATCGATTCCATGAGGTAATTGATCCCTCTAGGAGCTCTTCTAACCAAGTCATTGCTTCCCCCATAAGAATGAAGGTAAATAAAGGGAGCCGGATGGATTCCTGGGAGATATTATTGATGTTAAAGGGCTGGCATATGTTGATGAAGTTCTGGATATGTCTATTGGCGTCCTCATGCTCCAGCCCTTTGAACAACTGCTTTATCTAGATAAGATGGAGCATGGTGCTTGTAACATAAAATATGACATTACCGACTGTGGGAGGTAGGAGGATTGCACCTACCACACCTAACATAAAATACGAGCTCATGATCCATATTTATACAAGCGTCTACGCTTTATTGGTCACCCACTTTGCTCATGGGAACTCTGTCCAAACAATCAAAAATAACAAAAAGGTAAAATGAACAAACACTCTACAAAGTAAAATCAAAGCTCAAACAATTAGAGATTCAAAAACCACTCCCCAGCAATGGTGTCATCTTTATAAAGATTAAAAACACTCTCCAATAGGAGGTGGTAGCGATCATCAGAGAAAAACAAAATAAGTAACCCAACGAGTGTCGGGGTCGATACCATAGAGAGTGCATGTGATGATTCGCTAAAAGATAGTCAAAATGAATTCACCAAGAGAGTAAATGCTGAATAAACTTTTAAGTAAAAATTAGGGGGAAACAAGGAACGAGAATTAGCAATATCAAAATTCGAACAAGAAAGCTAGGTAAACAGGATTTTTGTAATCAAATGAGAGGACAACTAGGAGTATGTTTTCGATGGGATTCAAATTGGGGTTATGGTACTTGCTTAATTATGGAAATTATCAATGAACGATATGAGTAGCATTGGTTTTAGTCATGTTTGGAAATCTCTTGATCTTCCAAACATATATCCAATGGTCTCTACTCAAGCACCATATTTTCAATACAAACCAACCAATTCAAGATTGTGGAAGTCATACTATTTCTATCATGCCCCGAGGCTACCCCTGGATGCGACATAGTGCTTAGTGTCACGAGTGACCCCAAGCTAACCCATGGCATGGAATATCTAAGTAAAACTAGTTTAAAGATATGTACTGTGCGGAAAACTAAAGCAATTAAATATTTAAAAGCGGGAAGAACCCAAATGAAATCTGAATATATAAGAATCTGCATTAGTACTGACTTAATAACAATACTAAAAGTGCTGAATCTAGTCTATGTCCGAAATCCATCTAACTGAATAGGAGTTGTTGGGACATGCCCCCAGCTAACTCTGGAAAAACTGAAAACTGAAGATAAATACTGAAATAAAGGCATGTCTATTGTCCCCGAACTATTGGGGACTCACCACTGAGATACTGAGTATGGACCGGAGGTCAAGTTAGGCATGATCTGGATGCTGAGTGCTTGAACCTACATCACGAAATGATGTAGCACAAAGGTATGCATCAGTACTTTGAATGTACTGAGCATGCAGGATACAAGCTGGACGAAACAATATATATATATATATATATATATATATATATATATATAACTGAACATAAGAATTAACATGTTGAACTGTAACTGAGAATTGTACTGAATGCAGTGACCAAGTATAAATCATGAAATAACATGTTGATCTGAATACTGAACATGAGTACTGAATACAAGGTCAATGCACATGAATCTGACTGTGGGAGATACTACTAACCGACATACCCCAATCTGATCTAACTGTGGGGACAACTTGTAACCCTAGATGGAAGGGCATTCATACCTTACTATGGGTACAAACGAGTCTAACGTGGATCCACTGCTGATGTCCATAAGGGACAAGGAGGTGCAGCCTAGTCTGACAGTTGACTCCTTCAAACCTACGGTGGCACCAGAGTTCTGGAACTTGGGGATTTCTACTAAGGGTCATAGCCTAAGCTGACAGCTAAGCCCTCATCCCTAGTCTTCTCGGTACTAAGTCTACTCCCAACTGAATATAAGCTATCATGTAACTATAACACTGGATAGCTCAAAATACTGATATAATCTGAGAATGCACACAACCAAGCTGTAGCATATGACATTCAAATTCTGAAATATGATCATCTGACTGAGTCTGCCTTACATGTATAATATATGGAGTACTGAAAATTACAACAAGTTAGGGTTCTGAATTATATACATGAATATTGATTCTCCAAGAAACATGGACTAAGCATTATATAATTCCATAATATCTGAATAGCAAGAATTCTCTAAGGTCTATGAACCCTAGGTTTTTAACATTTATGGAGAACAGAAGGGATTTAACTGAGTGATAGGGACCTAATGGGTGAAAGTAACACACTAGTGGATTCCCACATACTTATATGAAGATTCTACGGTTGAACCTCTGGATTCTGAGAGGAACTTGGAGAAAACCCTTTGTTCTTGAGAGAGAGCATTTTGTTCTTGAGAGATTTGCTAAGTATGAGTGATTTAGGAGTAATGAGGGAGAAATAGACTTAAAAACCCTTTAATTACCCCCAAAATGACTTATAATTGGAATTAAAATAATTGGGAAAAGACCAAAATACCCTTGGGAAAGTTTAAAAGAATCTGCATAAAATCATGCTCAGGGACTACGGCTTGGTTGACAGACCGTCCTTCTGAATGATGGACCATCAACTGGAGCCGTGGTTTTTCCTGTGGGTGTCAGGGCCTCTGGTCGTAGGAAAAATGGTTTAACAGGATGGTCCGTCCTTCTGAACGATGGGCCATCGTTTGACCCGTGGTTCCTGGGGCTAGAATCTGGGGTCCTTTGATCCTGGGGAACCACGTGCATCAGGTCGAGCCATGGTTCTAAACCACGATCCGTGGTTTGACTCGTGGTCCCTGGGATCAGAGCTGAGGGTCTACTGGACTTGGAACTACGACCTTAAATGATGGACAATTCTTCTGAACGATGGTCTATTGTCTGAGCCATAGTCCCTAAGGAGAACTGACATGCTACTGGATTAGGGACTACGGTTCCAACGACGGGCCGGTCTTTTGAACGATGGTCTGTTGTTTGAATCGTGGTTCCTGGAAATTTTGGAAATTTTTCGGAAATTATTTTCCTACTGGTTTTTCTGAGCTTAGCCTGGGCTTGGAAGTCCTGGGGTGTTACAATATCTCCCCCTTGGGATTATTCGTCCTCGAATGAAGACTGAACAAGCTGATTTTGGAGGGAAAGACCTGAAATCCCTACCAAGTGAGTACTAGAAACTGATACCTGACTGAACTGAGTTCCATGAACATGCACATAAGCTGAAATGCAAGGAAAGCTGATGGAAAAAAGTACTTGAGACTGAACTACACAAGAGTAAACTGAGAGACTGAAGAGGAATTGTTACCTCAAGCTGAAACTAAGTCAGAGGGAAAGAGGTGAGTGTACTTGGACATCATGGCTGCTTCTGCTTCCCAAGTAGCTCCCTCTACGGACTGATTCCTCCAAGAAACTTTGAATGAAGCGTCTTCCTTATTTCTCAACCTACGAACCTGATGGTCAAGAATCTCAACTAGAACCTCCTCATAGGTGAGTCTATCCTTTACATCCACACTTTCTAAGGGGACAATCGATGTCGGATCACCCACACACTTCTTCAGCAAGGAAATGTGAAAGACTGGGTGAACAACTGCTAATTCTGCTGGCAACTCTAACTCATAAGCCACATTACCAACCCTTTTAAGGATCTTGTAAGGGCCTACATATCGGGGACTGAGCTTCCCTTTCTTACCGAATCTCATCACACCCTTTATGGGTGACACTTTCAGGAAAATCCAATCATCACTTTCGAACTCTAAGTCTCTTCTCCTAATATCTGCATAGGATTTCTGACGACTTTGAGCTGTCTTAAGCCTGTCTCTGATGAGCTAAAAATTTTCCATAGCCTCATGAACCGAATCAAGTCCAATCAAGGTTGATTCACCTACTTCAAACCAACCAACATGTGACCTACATCTGCGCCTATATAGAGCCTTGTATGGGGTCATCTGAATGCTGGAATGGTAGCTGTTATTGTAGGCAAACTCTATGAAAGGTAGATGATCATCCCAACTACCCTTGAAATCGATCACACAAGCTCTCAACATATCCTCTAAAGTATGAATTGTACGCTCTGCCTGACCATCCGTCTGTGGGTGAAATGATGTGCTGATATTTACCTGAGTGCCAAGACCTTTATGGAATGACTTCTAGAAGTGAGATGTAAACTGAGGACCTATATCTGAGATGATAGACAAAGGAACTCCATGTAACCTGACTATCTCACTTATGTAGAGCCTGGCATAATCTTCTGCTGAATTTGTAGTCTTGACTGCTAAGAAGCAAGCTGACTTGGTAACTCTGTCCACTATTACCCAAATGGAATCGTGCTGCCTGCGAGTATGAGGTAGACCCGTTATGAAATCCAAGTTAACCACTTCCCACTTCCAAGTAGGAATGCTAATCTCCTGAGTCACACCTCCTGGTTTTTGATGTTCTACCTTTTCCTGCTGACAATTGGGACACTTGGCCATGAAATCCGCGATGTCCCTCTTTATGCCATTCCACCAATAGAATTCCCGTAGATCATGGTACATCTTAGTGGAACCTGGATGAATGGAATATCTAGAACTATGTGATTCTTTAAGGATCTCCTGCCTTAACTCACACACATTTGGAACACACAAGCAACCCTGGTAACGAAGTATACCATCTCCCCTAGGGAGAAAACCTCTACTCTCTGCTAATGAACTGCACCCTTCAACTGAAGCAATATAGGTTCACTATCTTGTTTCTCCTTAACCGCTGCTGCTAGGGAAGATTCTTCTCCATTTTGAACCATCACACCACCTTCTAATGTGTCCATAAGGCAAAACCCTAAGCGAGCCAGCCGATGAACATCTCTAGCTAGTTCTCTCTTTTCTTCATCAATATGAGACAAACTACCCATAGACAGTCTGCTGAGGGCATCAGCCAGTACGTTGGCCTTATCGGGTGGTCGAGCATTTTCATGTCATAATCCTTGAGGAACTCAGGCCATATCCTCTGACAAAGGTTCAACTCTCTCTGGGTGAACACATACTGGAGGCTTTTATAGTCTGTGAACACGTCAAAATGAACACCATACAAATAGTACCGCCAAATCTTTAGGACAAACACCACCGCTGCAAGCTCGAGGTCATGAGTCGGGTAATTCTTATTATGGACCTTAAGCTATCTGGAGGCATAAGCTATGACCTTACCCTGCTGCATTAAGACACATCCCAGGCTGACTCTGGATGCATCTCAATAAACCAGATAACCATCTGAAGCCTCTGGTAGAGACAAGACAGGAGTTGTAGTTAACCTGGTCTTCAGTTCTAAGAAACTCTGCTCACACTCATCTGACCACTAAAACTTGACCTTTTTCTGAGTCAACTTGATCAATGGGGCAGCTATGGATGAAAATCCTTCGAAGAATATTCGATAATAACCAACTAAACCCATGAAACTTCTGATGTCGGTCGGAGAGGCGGGTCTGGGCCAGTGCTTAACTGCCTCGATCTTTTGGGAATCAACACGAATCCCTTACTTGGATACCACATGACCAAGGAAGGTGACCGACTGTAACCAAAATTCACACTTGCTGAACTTAGCGAATAGTTGGCGATCCTTGAGAGTTTGCAGAATAACCCTCAGATAAGTCGCATGCTCCTCTTTATTTCTAGAGTAAATGAGGATATCATCAATGAAGACGATGACGAACAAGTCCAAATACTGTTTGAACACCCTGTTCATTAAGTCCATGAAAGGTGTCAAAGCATTGGTTAGTGCAAAAGAAATAACAATAAATTGGTAGTGACCATACCGAGTTCTGAAGGCTGTCTTCGAGATGTCACTATTTCTGACTCTGAGCTGATGATAGCTGGATATGAGGTCTATCTTACAGAAATAACTGGCACCCTGAAGCAGGTCAAATAAGTCATCAATCCTGGGGATAGGATATTTGTTCTTGATTGTGATTTTATTCAACTGACGATAGTCTATGCACATCCTGAGAGAATCGTATTTCTTACGCATGAACAATACTGGAGCACCCCATAGAGAGATGGGTCTGATGAAGCCTTTATCTAAAAGGTCTTTCAACTGATCTTTCAATTCCTTAAGCTCAGCTGGAGCCATTCTGTAAGGAGGAATTGAAATAGAATGGGTATCTGGAAGGAGATCAATTCTAAAGTCGATTTCCATTTCTGGGGGAACTCCGGGAAGATCTTTTGGGAAAACTTTTGGAAACTCATCGGCTACCGGGACTGACATAAGAGTTCAGGTTTTGGAGTTTGAGTCTTTAACCTGAACTAGATGTTAGATGTACCCTTTGGAAATCATCTTTCTAGCCTTAAGGTAGGAAATAAAATGACCTACAGGTGCTAAGATACTACCCTTTCACTCTAGGATCGGCTCGTTAAAAAACTAAAACTGAATAATCCTAGCTCTACAATCGACTGAGGAATAACAGGAATGTAACCAATCCATGCCTAGAATGATATCAAAGTCTACCAATTCTAATTCAAGAAGATCTGCTGAGGTGACTTTGTGGGAAACTGTGATTGGGCAATTTCTGTATACCCGTCTAGATATAACTGGGTCACCAACTGGAGTAGAGACTGAGAAAGGTTCTAGGAGAGTTTTTGGACTGACAACAAAGCTTACTTCTATATATGGAGTTATAAAGGAAAGTGTAGCCCCTGGGTCTAACAATGCAAAAACATCAGTATTAAAGACTCGTAATGTACCCGTGACCACATTAAGAGAATCTTCCTGGTCCTGACGACCCTGAAGTGCATACAACCTGTTCTGGCACTGACCACCACCCATACTAGATGAGGCACCCTGCTGAGTAGGGAGACCTGTGGGAGCTGCTGTAGAACTGGTCTGAGTCTGAGGGTGAACATCCTTACCCTTATGAGAAGCTGTGGGATAATCCCTCATCATGTGGCCAGGCTTACCACATCCAAAGCAATTTCCACTGCCTGCCATGCACTCACCTTGGTGGTTCTTACCACACTTCTTAAACATTGGATTAGTGCACCCACTAGTAACCAAACCTTGGGACTTGGAGCCAGACGCTCTACCCCGTTGGTCTTTCTTGAACTTAGGCACTGGGTCACTAGTAGAAGATAGAGCTAGTGCTAAATTTTATGTCGATACTGAGAGCGATTTCCACCTTCTAACCTCTACTGAAAGTGGCTATACTCATTTGTACTAGCAATCTTAGCATCACCTCCCCTTTCCTTGATCTTTTCCTCCTCAATCTGTTGAGCATTAGTAACAAACCTGGAGAAGTCCATTTCCTTCACAAGCATGGCCGTCTTGCATTCCTTGACTACATCGTCAGACACACCTAACATGAACTTGCTCATGTGAGCTTGGGAGTCAGCTACTATCACTGGAGCATACTTGGATAACTGTGTGAACTTCATAGCGTAGTCCTGTACACTCATGTCATCCTGCCTCAAGTTGATGAATTCCTGAACCTTAGCTTCCCTGAGCTCTAGTGGAAAGAATCTGTCCAAGAAAGCAGTCCTGAACATATCCCAAGTCACTGGTCCTACATTGGTACAATGGGATTCCTTCCACTGCTAGTACCAAGTGTAGACCACTCCCTTTAGCTGATAAGAGGCCAATTCTGCACCCTCGACTGAAGTAACACCCATAATGTCAGTGACCTTCTGGATGTCCTCAAGGAGCTCTTGGGGATCCTCTTCTGACTTGGACCCATGAAAATCTGGAGGGTTCATCCGAGTTAAGTCCCAAATTCTGGCTACAGCAGCATTGACCTGAGGTGGAGCTGGTATGACAGCTTGCTGGTTGATCTTAGTGGTCATGGCTTGAGCGAGCACTTGGAAGGCATCCCTAAATTCGTCATACGTAACCTGCTCATTTAAGGGGTCTACTGGGGCGGCTAGCTGGTTTGTAGCGTTAGCTCTTCTTGAAGGCATTTTTCTGAAATACAAAGAGCACGAGTTAGAATAGAGAGAGATCAATTAGAGTTCACACTCTATAGCATGAGCTGGAAAAGAAAGAAGGGAAGTTATTCTTAATAACGTCTCATATCCCCTACTCCATAAGTGTGGCGCGCTTCACACCTATGAAGAAGACTCTACTTGACGTGACTTTCAGACATCCTAGGACACTTGAACCTTATGCTCTGATACCAAGTTTGTCATGCCCCGAGGCTACCCCCTGGATGCGAAACAATTCTTAGTGTCACGAGTGACCCCAAGCTAACCCATGGCATGTCATATCTAAGTAAAACTAGTTTAAAGATATGTACTGTGTGGAAAACTAAAGCAATTAAATATCTGAAAGTGGGAAGAACCCAAATTAAATCTGAATATATAAGAATTTGGTTTAATACTGACTGAGTAACAATACTAGAAGTGCTGAATCTTGTCTATTTCTGAAAGCCATCTAACTTAATAGGAGTTGCAGGGACATGCCCCCAGCGAACTCTAGCAAAACTGAAAACTGAAGATAAATAATAAAATAAAGGCATGTCTATTGTCCCCGAACTATTGGGGACTCACCACTGAGCTGCTGAGTATGGATCAGAGGTCAAGTTAGGTATTTATCTGGATGCTGAGTGCCTGAACCTACATCATGAAATAATGTAGCACAAAAGTATGCATCAGTACTTTGAATGTACTGGCATGCAGGATACAAGCTGGACTGAACAATATATACTATAATATATATATATATATATATATATTATATATATATATATATATATATATATATAATATATATATATAACTGAACATAAGAATAAACATGTTGAACTATAACTGAGAGTTGTACTGAATGCAATGACTAACTATAAATCATGAAATAACATGCTGATCTGAATACTGAACATGAGTACTGAATACAAGGTCAATGCACATGAATCTAACTGTGGAAGATACTACTAACCGACATACCCCAAGCTGAGCTAACTGTAGGGGCAACCTTTAACCCTGGATTAAAGGGCATTTATACCTTGCTAAGGGTACAAACGAGTCTAACGTGGATCCACTGCTGATGTCCACAAGGGACAAGGAGGTGCAGCCTAGTCTGACAGCTGACTCCTTCAAACCTACGGTGGCACCGTAGTTCTGGGACTTAGGGATTGCTACTAAGGGTCATAGCCTAAGCTGACAGCTAAGCTCTCATCCCTAGTCTGCTCGGTACTAAGTCTACTCCTAACTAAATATAAGCTAGCATGCAACTATAACACTGGATAACTCAAAATACTGATATAATCTGAGAATGCACACAACCAAGTTGTAGGATATGACATTCAAATTCTGAAATTTGATCATCTGACTGAGTCTGCCTAACATGTATAATCTATGGAGTACTAAAAATTACAACAAGTTAGGGTTCTGAATTTTGTACATGAAATATACTGATTCTCCAAGAAACATGGACTAAGCATTATATAATTCCATAACATCTGAATAGCAAGAATTCTCTAAGGTCTATGAACCCTAGGTTTTTAGCATTTATGGAGAACTGAAGGGATTTGACTGAGTGATAGGGACCTAATGGGTAAAAGGAACCCACTAGTGAAATCCCACATACCTGCATGAATATTCTACAGTTGAACCTTTGGATTATGAGAGGAACTTGTAGAAAACCCTTTTTGCCTTGTTCTTGAGAGAGAGAGCTGTGTTCTTGAGAGATTTGCTAAGTATGAGTGATTTAAGAGTAATGAGGGAGAAATAGAGTTAAAAAACCTTTAATTACCCCCAAAACGACTTAGAATCAGAATTAAAATAATTAGGAAAAGACCGAAATACCCCTGAAAAAGTTTAAAAGGGTCTGCAGAAAATTGCGCTCAGGGACTACGGCTTGGTTGACATATTGTCCTTCTGAATGACGGACCGTCAACTGGAGCCGTGGTTCTGCCTTTGGGTTTCACGGCCTCTGGTCCTAGGAACAATGGTTCTACAGGACGGTCCGTCCTTCTGAATGATGGGCCGTCGTTTGACCCATGATTCTTGGGGCTGGAATCTGGGGTCTTCTGATCCCGGGGAACCACGTGCATCAGGTCGAGCTGTGGTTCTAAACCACTATCCGTGGTTTGACTTGTGGTCCCTGGGATCAGAGCTGAAGGTCTACTGGACTTGGGACTACGACCTCAAACGACGGACCATTTTCTGTACGGCGGTCTGTTGTCTGAGTCGTGGTCCTTGGGGAGAACTGACAGGCTACTGGATCAGGGACTATGGTTCCAATGACGGGCCGGTCTTTTGAATGACGGTCCGTTGTTTGAACCGTGGTTCCTGGAAAGTTTGGAAATTTTTCTGAAATTATTTTCCTACTTGTTTTTCTGAGCTTAGCATGCGCTTGGAAGTCCTGGGGTGTTACAATTTCTATCTTAGACTCTTAGATAACAATTTACGTCGATTAAGCTATTTCTAGCCTCAAT
This sequence comes from Jaltomata sinuosa, assembly GCA_003996215.1. NCBI lineage: Eukaryota > Viridiplantae > Streptophyta > Magnoliopsida > Solanales > Solanaceae > Jaltomata > Jaltomata sinuosa. Next base: position 432,776 of record QJPP01001163.1, on the reverse strand, counting down.
CTAAGGTGAAATCTCAAATTCCCACTATTGAATTCCTTTTGAATTATGAACCCCTTTTTCAAGCAAGAACACAATTAAGTAAATTCAACGAATATTTGCAACCATAAATTTTAGCATTAAAACTTCAGAAATTCAATAGACCCATAATAATTTATCAATTATAAGCATAATTAAACAAGACCCATACCCAAATTCAAATACCCATCATACACATATCCTAGGCAAGGAAATTATCTACTCATGCTAAGGAAATAAATAGATATACCAATTAGGTGATTCATATTTCCATTTATAGTTAAGGCAATAATGAAATCAAAGCTCATTTTGGTACAAAAATGGTGAATTCTCAAGGTAGAAGATGAAGAGAATCCAAGTACACTCTCTATCTTCCTTGGGAAGAACTCTATGCTGAAAAATATTCAAATTTTTTTCAATAATATCAGGTACACTACCCAAATTAGGTTTTAGAAGCTTCCCAATGTGTCACTTGAAAGTTGATAAAATTGCTCTTCGGGCATGGTGTGACGCGATGTGCGATACGACATGCGGTCCCACCACATATTATGCGCATCACATGATGCTTGTGCTTTAAATAGTGACTCTAACTACTGCTGTGGTGATGTGCGGAAGGAGGTGCAGACCACATGCTGCCTTGTGCAGGTCGCACGGCGGTAGCACCTCTCGACAGATTCTTTTTCTCTTTCAATCACCTTCACACTTCAACTTTTTTTAAGCTCTTTGGGTCCAATTCCTTTATTTTTTAATTTTGACCAAGAGTACCTGAATGTTAATCAATAAAGGTATTATGTACCTCTTAATCTCTTCAAAATATATAAATAATTGATAAATAAAGGCTCAATAAGTTGGTAGATTACCAACTTATCAACGATCACAGGTCATTATTTAGGACTATGACCCATGGTCTGATCTGTGATTTGGCCACAAAGATTGGTCCCCCAAAAAACCATGGGTGATTCTATGGACAGTGGTTTAGAACCACTGCCCATTTTGTCAACTGTGGTTCCTATCACCAGAGGGCCTTTCACATAGGGTCCAAGAACCATGATTCGATCGATGGTCAGTCAATCAAATCTGCTGACCATCCTGTCACCTATGGTTTTGGACAGTCAGAGAGGTGTCAGTTTTTGGATTCAAAACCATAACTCAATCGATGGTCCATTAATGACATTCAAAAGTACTCTTCCGAAGGAGATGGTAATGATTATTTTATCAAAACAATAAATATACCCAACGAGTGTCCGGGTCATATCCACGGAGAATGGAGTGATGATTTACTAAGAAATTGTCAATTAGTAATCACTAAGGGTGAGTCGATGTTCAAACAATTTTAAAAGTAAAAGTTGGGGGAAAAAGAATGGGTCATTACGTATCAATTTCAATAGAAGAATAAAGTAACACAAATTGTATATCAATGAGAAGGAAGGCTAGTGATGTGACATAGAAATACGTCACTTTTGACGCTTATTACCTAGGATTTTTGCAAGTTCTTTAGCATTTTATTGGTAGATTTGATGTTGTTTGTTAAGTGTGCAGGAAGAATGGATCCTAGAACAAAGTGCAGGAAATTTGGCTGAAATTGGAAAGCTACAGAGACGACGGATCACTTGACGGTCCGTGATTCAAAACCACATACCCATCCCTGTGATACGTAGACCAAATATCAGAGTCCATGCAAAAGCTGGAGAAAAGGATGAATCAGTCTACGAGTCATGGTTTCAAACCACGACCCATCCCTGTGACTCATAGAATGAAGATACTGCAGATGGGAAAAAGGAGTAGCAGGAAGCATGGATTGGTGTACGAACCATACTTCCAAAGTACGGTCCGTCTTTGTGACTCGCAGTCACTAATCAGAGAAGGCACAAAAATGGACTAAGAAACCACGAGTCAAGAGACGAGCCGTCATCTAGAAGCACGACTCGTGGTTGCAATCGTATTTTCTCAAGGCAGAAGACGTTGACCAGCCAGGACCACGACTGACCTCAGAAGACTACGAATCGTCATTATAAATGATGGGCATCATCCAACCCGTGGTCCATGCCGAACTAAGTTTTCTAGTTTTGTTAGGACAGGATTTCCATTATCTATAAATACTTTTCCTAGGTTTTATCTTATGTTTTATGCATGATATTTTGTAGGAAACACATTCGTAACTTGGTGATATCGGTTTGTTCTTAGTGTTTTTGTGAGTTATACACATTCATAGTCCATTGTTCTTACTTCCATCTTCATCCATTCAAGATTCCGGATTTCTTTATCTCTTATTGTAAGTATATGATCACGAGCACACCAATAACTCTTGATTGTTTACCTATGAACATGAGTAGCTAAATCCACAACTAGGGTTGTGGGAACCATGAAGGATTAACGAAGTAGGAAAAGTACTTGGGTACTCTAGGGCGGTGTTTATGCATATATTGTTCTTCCCTTCATTTTGATTGCTTTTTAATTGTGCGCAATGTTAGAACTCGCCTTATCCTTACTTGCCGGACCAAGGAGGTAACAAATGGGAAAAGAGTTGTTTAACAATGGAGATTTGAGGCTACCAACCCTCATCTAATAGCTTGATATTGTCCAGGAATAGCTAATCTGGGATCCAGGGTAAGGGTTAGTAAAGAATACACCCACGGTCAGACCAAGACGTGTGGTGAAATTCATCTATCTACCGAACCAAGGATTTAGATGAACCTCACTTACCGATTCTACATGCTAAGTACCAAACTAGTTTATCATGTATAGCGCCCTACTAAGTGATGATTTCATGGGGAACACTACCCTAGTCATCTCACTCATTGATTACAACTACTAAAATTGTAACGTGTTACTTGTTTACATTCTAGTTACTTGTATTACTTGTTACTTTAAAACCCCCCTTTCGAGGGAAATAAACGACTAAAGTGCGAGTAAACATTAATCGACCATAGTCCTACTATATTCCCTATGGGTCGACCCCAACCTTTGTTGGGTTCTATATTTGATCATCGACCTCTTACGCTTCTAAAAAGAGGTGTAATTTGGGCGTATCAAATTTTGGCACCGTTGCCGGGGAATGCAATTAGGATTAAGAGAGATTGTATTTATTTCACTATTAGTCCTTATTTTACCTTTTCTATTGTTTTTGATTTGATCTACAGGTTGCACACTTGTGCATGCCCAGTACAAGGAGTCAAGGCAATCCCTTGATCCCATACGATCCTGAGCTCTCCAAAACCTTAAGAAACATGGCTAAAGAGGGAGAGCTTGAGACAAAGGAGCAGATAACGGCCCGGTTGTTGGCCGAGGATGAGCAATAAAAAAAGGAAGGAGAAGATGCTCTTGTCGTTGAAGATGCTGCACTTCCATCAGTCCTCGCAGCTCGAAATGTGGTGGCTGACCAAGCAACGCAGGTTCGACAACAAGCTGCTCATCAAGCTGCACTAAAGGCCCAAGCGGCAGCAGACGGGGTAGCTCATTAGAATTTGCCTAGAGGAACAGTCGTGCCATGACAGAATAGGGGTCGATAGATGCAGCAACCCAGGCAAGCCCCTCGCTACTATGATTATGATGATTATGACAAGGAGGATGAACTAGGCATTGATGGACCCATAGTGTTGCCACCATTGACTGAGGGGGAAAAGTTGACATCACCAGAACCATGATCTAGTTGATGAATAATAATGGTCTGTATGCTGGAAAACCTACAGAAAATGCAAATTGTCATGTGTAAAATTTTACTCAGATTTGCAAGGCGTATAGTATGCTAGGATTGGGGCAAGATGCTATTAGACTGAGGTTGTTTCCATTCTCATTGACCGACGAGGCAACGTTTTGCTCTCAGAACAGCCCGACAATTCCATATACACATGGCACGAGTTGAAAACCCAATTTTTAGAGCAATTCTTTCCTCCATCAAGGATGTTGCAATTGAAATAGGAGATCTATAATTTTAAGCAGCTACCTGCAGAGGCGTTATATGAGGCTTGGCTGAGGTTCAAGAAGAAGTTGAAGCAAGTTCTGAGACATGGAATCCCTTCAAGGTATTTGATGGAAATTTTCTACAAGGCACTGAACGCCAACACCAAAGCAATAGCTGACACTGTAACTGGTGGGGCATTCATGGAAAACTCATATGATGAAGCTTCAGAGATGCTTGATCGGGTCACAAAGACCAACAGAGCATGGCACACAAGAGAATCAGAGACCTCAGCAGGAACATACGTAGTTGGTAAGTCCTTGGATGTGAATGAATTGCAAGACATTAAACGGGAAGTTGCTGAGCTGAACATGACAGTTGGGTTGCTTGCAAAGAAATTCCTAGCTGAGGGAGTAGAGAAGGTAAAAGCCATCGGGTCACAAGGTAAAGCACCTAGGCCTGATGGTTACTCATCCAAAGAAAAGGTTAGTTATCTGAATGATCAAGGGGTGGGTTTTCGGGCTTCTGGCCTAGGAAATCAAGGTCAAAACAGAGATAGAGATGATTACTACAATCGGTCTAGTTACAAAGATAGTGACTGGCAAAATAAGGATGGGTATAAGAATGATAAAAGTGGTCTTTATGTCCCACCTGCATATCGCGAATAGCGGGCTGGACAGCCTACCATGAGGGAGCTGCTCAACAAGGTGTTTGAAAAGGTTGACTCTATGGATGCAAGCATGAACGAGATAAAATCAGACCTTTCAAAGATCAGTCAGAGAGTGGATTCCCATGTTATCTCCATAAAATATCTTGAGACGCAGATTCCCCAGATTTCCACTAGCATGAATTCGCGTCAAAAGGGTACTCTCCCTAGTGATACCATAGAACCCAAAGAACGATCAACAGGTTATGGCAGTGACTACTCAAAGCAGAAAGTAAACCATTGATCCTCCCATGCCTAAAATTGTTGATGAGCCCGCCGAAGTTGAAAAAGATGATGTTGAGATTCCGGTCGAGTCTGAAGGAATAGATAGTGGTGAAGAGCCAAGTGAGAGACAATCTCCTGAGGTGAAGTCGAAGAGCAAAGATATTGCACATGTCTTGAAACCCATGCCATTGCCTCCTCCTCCTTATCCCCAGATATTGAAAAAAAAAGTTAAGGATGACAAATTTCACAAGTTCATCTCCATGCTGAACAGCTCTAATTAAATATTTTTTTTGGTTGAAGCATTAGAACAGATGCCTGGATATGCTAAATTCATGAAGGATCTGGTGACTAGGAAGAGGATGGTTAGATTTGAGCTAACCAATAATTTGCACCACTGTTGTGCGAAAGCTTCCCGTTCTATAGTTCAGAAGAAGGAAGATCCTGGGGCCTTCACAATTCCCTGCATGATTGGAGCTTTCTACTTCGCCAAAGCTTTGTGTGATCTGTGTGCTAGTACAAATCTTATACCACTATCAGTATATAATTAGTTGGGCTTGGGAGCCCCCACTCCGACTATAATGCGGCTCCTCATGGCAGATCACACGGTGAAGAGGCCTGTGAGAATTCTCTATGATGTATTAGTGAAGGTTGACACTTTTATCTTTCCTATAGACTTTGTGATTCTGGATTGCGAGGTTGACTTTGAGGTACCCATTATCTTAGGGCGACCATTCCTGGCCACTGGACGCGCTTTGGTTGATTTGGAAACTAGGCAGATGAAATTCAAGCTGAATGATGAGGAGGTGACTTTCAAAATCTGCAAATCTATGAATCACCACGACGACATGCGAGTTGTGTTAGTTATTGATATTGTCAATAAGGATCAGCTTGTCGTACCTGTTGAGGAGAGACTTGGTGTCGAAGCCCTTGCAGTTGTGATTATGAACTTTGATGGGGAAGATATTGAGGAGTATGATGAAATGGTAGCAACACTCACAGGTTTGGGGTCTTACAACTATGCTCCAAAGGTGCTTGACTTGGACTTAAAAAATAGACAGACACCGCCTGCTCGACCATCTATTGAGGAGCCTCTAGTCTTGGAGTTCAAAGTGCTTCCATCTCACCTTCGGTACGTATTCTTAGGAGCTAATAAGACTTTGCCAGTAATCATTGTTGCAGATCTAGGTGAAGGGCAAGTTGAAGCTCTGGTTTCTGTCTTGAGAAAGTTTAAGAGAGCCATTGGTTGGACCATCGCAGACATGATAGGGATTCTGCCTGGAATCTGTACACACAAAATTGAAATTGACCTGATTGTATTCCATCTATTGAGAACCAGCGTAGGTTGAATGAGCCTATGCAAGAAGTTGTCAAGAAGGAGATCATTAAGTGGATGGATGCAGGTGTGGTTTATCCAATTTCCGACAGCAAGTGGGTGAGCCCAGTTCAATGTGTGCCAAAGAAGGGTGGGATTACTGTAGTCCCAAATGCAAAGAACGAGTTGATTCTGATGAGGCCAGTCACATGCTGGTGCATATGCATGGATTATAGGAAGCTCAATGCTTGGACTGAGAAGGATTATTTTCCGATGTCGTTCATGGATCAGATGTTAGACCATCTTGTTGGTAGAGGATGGTATTGTTATCTTGATGGCTATTTGGGATAAAATCAGATCTCGATTGCTCCTGAAGACCAAGAGAAAACCACTTTCACCTGTCCATATGGGATGTTTGCTTTCAAAAAGTTGTTTTCGGTTTATGCACTGCGCCAATAATATTTCAGCATTGTATGATATCCACTTTCTCAGGCATGGTGGAGGACACTATTGGGGTATTTATGGATGACTTTTCTGTAGTGGGTGACTCTTTTGAAGATTGTTTGGATCATTTGAGTTGTGTGCTGAAGCGATGTGAAGGGTGTAATCTGGTGCTGAACTGGGAAAAATGTCACTTCATAGTGAAAGAGGGAATAGTGCTTGGCCATAGGATCTCCAAGAAGTTTATTGAGGATGATAAGGAAAAGATTGTGGTGATTGAAAAATTTCCTCCACCAGTTTCTGTGAAGGGTATTCAAAACCTTTTTGGGGAATGCTGGCTTTTATAGGAGGTTTATCAAGGACTTCAACAAAATTGCTAATCCATTGTGCAAGTTGTTGGAGAAAGAGGTAAAGTTTGTGTTTGATGATGCATGTCTGAAGGCATTCGAGTGCCTTAAAGAGAAGTTGGTCTCAGCTCCTATTATTATTTCTCCTGATTGGTATCAACCTTTTGAGGTTATGTGCAATGCTAGTGGAGTGCGCTAGGAGCAGTCCTAGGCCAAAGGCGCAAAAAAGATTCTTCATCCGATATACTATGCTAGCAAAGCACTTAACCCGGCTCAGAAGAATTATACTGTGACTGAACAAGAGATACTTGTTGTGGTCTTTGTGTTTGAGAAATTTAGATCTTATTTGCTTGATATAAAGGTGGTGGTGCACACTTACCATGCAACTCTTCGTTATCTCATGGCGGAGAAGGATGCGCAACCAAGGCTGATTAGATGGGTATTGGTGTCAAGGACTGAAAGGGTATAGAGAATCAAGTAGCAGACCATTTGTCTAGGCTGGAAGAAGAGGCAATGCTGAAGCTGAATGATGAGCAAGAGATTGATGACTGGTTTCCTAATGAATAAGTGTTAGCAGCTTCTCAAGATTTGATCCCATGGTTTGCCGACATTGCCAACTATTTGGCAAGTGATTTAGTGCCTGATGATATGTCAGTACACAAAAGAAGAAAGTTCATGTCCGATGTGAAAAAGTACTTCTGGGAAGAGACATTCTTGTTCCATGTGCGTGCTGATATAGTGATCCAGAGATGTGTGCCAGAAGCTGAGATGATGGATATACTAGAAGCTTGCCATTCATCCCCTGTTGTAGGTCATCATAGTGGTATTCGGACTGCGCATAAGATTCTGCAATGCGACTATTATTGGCCGACTATTCACAAAGATGCCCATGAGTTTCCTAAGGCTTACAACAGATGTCAAAGGGAAGGAGGCATATTAAGGAGGCAGGAGCTTCCTCTTAATCCCATCCTTGTGATCGAGCTGTTTGATGTTTGGGGTATTGAATTAATGGGTCCGTTCGTGCTGTACAATGGAAACTGGTACATATTAGTGGTTGTGGACTATGTATCTAAGTGGCTGGCAGCGGTTGCACTTCCCAGTAATGAAGGCAAATGTGTCACAACATTCTTGAAAAAGAACATCTTCTCTAGGTTTGGTATGCCAAGAGCAATTATTAGCGATGGAGGCTCTTAGTTTTGCAACAAGTTGTTTCGAGATTTGCTTGAGAAATATGGAGTTAAACACAGAGTTGCAACCCCTTATTATCCTGAGACGAGTGGGAAAGTGGAGGTTTCCAATAGAGAGATAAAGTCAATCCTGTCCAAGACTGTCAATGCAAATAGAAAGAATTGGTCGCGGAAGTTAGATAATGCTTTGTGGGCGTATCGAACTGCATTCAAGACCCCAATAGGTATGTCACCCTATCAGCTTATGTTTGGTAAGGCGTGCCACCTTCCAATTGAGTTAGAGCATAAGGCCATGTGGGCATTGAAGAAGCTAAACTTAGACTGGTCTGAGGCATCTTTGCAGCGGCTTAGGCAGTTGAATGATTTGGATGAGTTCCGTCTGAATTCATATGAGAGCTCAGTAATGTACAAAGAGAAGATGAAATTATCATGACCACGACTTACAGAAATGGTCTGTGGTTCCAAAAGACGGACCATAGATCAAGTCGTGGTCACTGGAGCAAAATAGCAGGACTCTGAAAGGGAAATGATGAGTCGCGGGATGGTTTGTGGTTCTAAACCACGGTCCATCTTTTAAGTCATCGTTCTTAGCAGCTGGTGAAGTCAAAACTAAGGACCACGAGTCTAACAATGGATCTTCTTCAGGACGACGGACTATAGTTTTCACTCGTAGGTCCCAGGTACAATAAGCAGCTGGATCGGCCCAAAATTTTAGATAAAAAACCCAGCCCGGCCTCTCTCTTCTTCTCCCTCTTTACATAGGTAACCGCCATTTTTAAAAAGGAAACGATCAAAAGTTCTCCCTCTTTCACACCTAATCAAAATTAAACCCCTATTAAATCCACCATCGATTCTTCAAGCCACTGCACCATAAATTACTCACACAGCAGCATGTTTTTTTTCTGAAGAGAGAATTAATCATCAAGGGTAAGTTTCCTCTCCCTTTTTGTTCTCTTTCCTAAGATTAAACCGAAGTCTAGGGATGTAGTTAAAGAAAAATCCAAATTTTTAAGCCCTAAATGACTGTGTGGTAGAGTTGTAATGGGTAATGGGCTTAAACTTTGAATAAATTTTGAAATTTTGGTGGTAACCCTCAAAGAAAGCTGTGTAAAATTGAAAGAGGGAGTTTTTGATCATAAAAATGGTTACCCAGTAATGATGGGTGAATCTACGGACCGTATTTCAAAGTACGGACCGCGAACTCACTCGCAAATATACTGCCCACCTGCGATCTCTGAATCTAAACCACGAGTCACAGGACGGACCATAGTCCTAAACTACGGCCCATCAACTTATGCGTGGTCACTGAAAGAAAAAAAAAGTAAATTATCATGTTCTAAATCCGAATGACGACTCACAGGATGGATCCATGGTTTCAAACCACGGTCTGTCAACTGAGTCTAATCACTGATACTGGATATAATTTTTGGAACATTATACTTTTGTGTTTGAGTTGATTGTTCTCTGTACTAATGAAGTGTACCCCGCAGGTACCATGCCTCTTAAGAACACATAGAAGAAAGTCATTGCCAAGGAATTAGAGGAAATCATCAGACAACAAAGACAAATTTGTGGTTCAGAGGAGGTTTATTTGATAGAATCAGACCCAGAAGCCATACCTCGTACCACCAGGCAACAGGAAAATGTCCAAGCAAAGGCTACTCCTCCCCAGTTTGAAGAGGGAGAGGGTGAGTTTGATTCATCACCGTAGGATAGCGTGTCCGATGAGTCCGAATCAAGAGATGCTACAGCCTCAGGTAGAAAGAAGGATGAGGGTCAGACTCAGACTCTGAGAGTGCTAGCCCAAGTGGTAGTGGAACTACTAGAAAATCCGGCAAAGAGGGTCCTGCCACTATAGAGCCGCAAATTAATGAAGTTGTCCCTATAGCTCCACCTACATTAGGATGCAAATATACTGGAGTGCAGGACAGGGTCTGATGGGCCATTGAGGGTACATCCCGGCTCTACCACGAGAGTTTGGCGTTGAATAAAAAAAGGCACCCAAGGTGCAATATCCATGAAGAAGTAGATCAGATCTGCTGGTTTGGAAGACATGGCCGACGTCAAAGCATTGTATGATCATTATGAGTTCCAGTGGATAAGTTGGTTGGATGGTCCATATAACCCAGTGCTGGTCTGTGAATTCTATATAGCCTATGCGGCCACATTGACAAACATGTGTGAAAAGGCTAAGAGTCCAAAGTCGCAGCCGACCCTGGAGAGAGTGCAGATAAGGGGGGTCCAAGTTGATATTTTGGAACGCACCATTCAGCATTTCATTTATGGCCCAAACTTTGTAGCACCAACATCCCAGCCGGAGATGGATGCTCACATGGAGTAGTTCAGACAAAATAAAATACCTTACAAGTGGATTGCCTCAGCTATCACCAACAAAAATACATCATGGTTGACTACAGACATTATAAAGATCACTAAGGCATAGCTGAGTATCACTGGAAAGTTCTTGTGGTCCATGGTTAGGCATCGGTTGGTACCCACTACAGCAAATAACACACTCAGTCCAGACTGGGCCATCTTGGTTGTAGCGATCATGTAGATATATGACATTATTATTGCCCACATCATTGCAGAGGAAATCATAGAAAGGGTGCTGCGGCCATCCATAACCATTCCATTTCCTTGTCTTATCACTCAGCTATGTCAGGCAGCTGAGGTTCCCGAGTTGATGGGGGTAGATCGGTTTGTGCAAGAAACTAGCTTCCAGGACATAGCCCTTATTCGAGATAGGAAAAACATGGTGGCAAGGGCAATAGCTTATGCAACAACATCTGATTTTCCTAAGCCTAGTGGAGACTTGCCACTGGATATCTTGGTTGTGTTTGATGAGCATGCTGCACCAGCTTCTAGCCTATTGACTTCCGCACCAGTATTGTCTTCATTCCTCAGTCTGGTCCATCTAGTGGGTAGGTTCAGTCCTATTTCTTCACCAGTGAGGTGTTCAGCATGGTTGCTAAAGCGGCCTTCCATTTAGATGAGCAAATTAAGAGGTTCTAAAACTCTGTGAAGCCGCTGATCTGAAGAGAAATAGCTGATGCTATGGTTCCGGTCCAAAAATTGATTGACAATCTGAATGCAAGATTGGATACCATAGAGATCAGGGTGAATGACAGGATGTAGGATTTGACCATTCCAAACCTCACCGCCATTCTTATAGAGCTTGCAAAGGTTCGAGCGGATGTAGATGTGATCCAAAAGAGACAGGTACCGTATATTCAGTTACCATAAGTCGGGACCATGGAGGATGAGTTCATTAATTTTCTAGCACATTCCCCTCCTCTTGACCCAATCGGAACAACTGAAACTGACCCTGAACCCACAAGAAAGAGAAAGAAAAGAGATAAAAGGGTTCGGGACAAGAATGCCCCTTTGAGTCCTAAATCATAGAAGAAAATAAAGAGAAAGCTAAAAAGAAGAGGCCGAAGAAACAAACTGAGGTAGCAAAAGATTCTCTTGCCATCCACCAAATTCGTATCGACTCCATTGATATAGGTGGCTCGGGAAGTGGTGTCGCGGGTGCCATGGAGGAAACTTCTTTAGACCCCATTGTGGAAGTGTCGGTTGATGAAGCTTTCCAAGCATCGAATGTTGTTTTTGAGAGGACTGCGAAGGCAGTTCATGTGGGAAAAATGACTACGGGCACCGATACAGCAGGCCCGACTTCTACTACACCCGATGACCGCACTTAGCCACCACATGTATGCCTAGTATCTCTTGCTTATCATTTTTTAGTGCATTGGGGACAATGCACAACTTTTTAGATGGGGTGGGGGTAGCTTATGGTCATTTGGAATTTTTGTAGTGTGTTCACTCGCATCGTGCCACGATGTTAAATCAGGCCCTGCATGGGAGGCAACCCATGAGGGTACTCATAAAGTACCCGAGTCCTTGGGATTTTCTTGTTTGTGTTCTTTCCCTAAGGAGTTTTATTTTCTATTGAACTGGCACGTTTAGTATAGTCTGTGTGTAGTAAAAGAAGAAAAGGAACATAGTGCAGGCTATGGTGTGATTTTGAACTAGATTTTGATTGAAAAGTGATTGAAAAAAATGGAGACCCCTCTAAAATTTTGTGTGTCATAATAGTATTTGCTCTTGATAGACTAACCGTTATGGGTTTGTGCATGACATTGTGGTAATCGATTTCATGAATGGCTTAAGATAGAGTATGAACCTTATAGCTAGCATCTGATTATTTGACTTTGTGCCATGTGTGTGTGAGCTGATTTTGCATTGTTCTTGCTTTGTGTGCCAATCTAGAACTTGCCCAATTAGTCTTGCCTAGATCTTAGCATAGTTGGTTAGGAAAGGATCATAGGCTATTTCTGAAATAGTCCACTCCATCCCAAATGACCGACCAAATGATGTGAATACCCTTTGATCCCTGATTTTGAGCCTGAATTGACCCTTTATGTTGTTTAGCCTAATCACCTTCCCTATTTTCTACGAACCTTTAGTTTGGCCCTGGTCCCTCCTTGGACATTGTGTATCTCAACGCAGGCAAATTGCCTAAGTTGAGGGTGGCTACTATAGACGCAAGTGAGAAATATGGGTATGAAAAGAAGAGGTTAGTAATAAAAAGGAGAGAAAATGGGTGTGGCAGATATGCAAAAAAAGGAGAAAAAGAAAATGAAAAAGAAAAGAGAGAGATGTGTGATGAAAAGTTTAGTCTTAAATAAAAGCCGCACCCGTCACATGATGAAAAAGAAGAATAAAAATGAATAAAAAGGGATAAGAAAGGAAAGAAGGAATGTAGTTTTTTTGAAAAGGTGGAAGAAACATAGCGTAGTGTCAAGGAGGGCTTAGTCACTATTTCCCATATAAATCACACCCGTCCCCGAGCCTACGTTACAAGCCGAGCAAAGTCCTATACTGATCCTAACCCAACCATTCAAAAACCGAGGCAAAGAAAATAAGGGTAAGCCTATGGTATTGTGCACGCATTGCTTGAATATCTTTGAGAGTGTGAGTGTTTTAGTTCAGTAACTGAAATTAGACTGTGTTATTGTGCGATTAGGACTTCCTTGTGGTGAGGGCACTAGAGCAACTATGACTGTTGACTGTTAGTGGGAGTCTTACATGTGGATGTTAGGTCGTCTGTTGATAGCGTAATGTCGTCAACGGATCCTCTTGTGTTATCTTGATAAATGGAACATATGCACAGGTTTAGTATTGAAAAGGGAGATACTTGTTATGAGTTGAATTGCTAAATCATATGACTACCATAGTTCCTGGTTTTCTTTTGCTAAAGCATCATTTAAGGATGGTTTGCTGTTGTCGTTTGAGGACAAGTAACATTCTTAAGTTGAGGGTGTTGATGTGATGTAGAAATATGTCACTTTCGACGCTTGTTACTTAGGATTTTTGCAAGTTCTTTAGCATTTTATTGGTAGATTTGATGTTGTTTGTTAATTGTGCAGGAAGAATGGATCCTAGAACAAAGTGTAGGAAATTGGGCTGAAACTGGAAAGCTACAGAGACGATGGATCACTTGACGGTCCATGATTCAAAACCACAGACCCGTCCCTGTGACACGTAGACCAAATATCAGAGTTCGTGCAAAAGCTGAAGAAAAAGACAAATCAGTCTACAAGTCATGGTTTCAAACCACGGCCCGTCCCTATGACTAGTAGAATAAAGATACTGCAGATGGGAAAAATGAGTAGCAGGAAGCACGCATTGGTGTACGAACTGTACTTCCAAAGTATGGTCCGTCTCTATGACTCGTAGTCACTGATCAGAGAAGGCACAAAAATGGACCAAGAAACCATGAGTCAAGAGATGAGTCGTCATCCAGAAGCATGACTCATGGTTCCAACCATAATTTCTCAAGAAATAAGACGTTGAACAGCCAGGACCACAGCTGACCTCGGAAGACTACGAACCGTCATTATAAATGATGGTTCATCATCCAACCCGTGGTCCCTGCCAAGCTCAGTTTCCTAGTTTTGTTAGGACAGGATTTCCATTGTTTATAAATACTTTTCCTATGTTTTATCTTATGTCTTATGCACGATATTTTGTAGGAAACACATCCATAACTTGGTGATATTTTTTTGGTTTTTGTTTTTTTTGAGACTTATACACATTCATAGTCCATTGTTCTTACTCCCATCTTCATCCATTCAAGATTCCGGATTTATTTATCTCTTATTGTAAGTATATGATCACGAACACACCAATAACTCTTGATTGTTTACCGGTGAACATGAGTAGCTAAATCCACAACTAGGGTTGTGGGAACCATGAAGGACTAACAAAGTAGGCAAAGTACTTGGGTACTCTAGGGCGGTGTTTATGCATGTATTATTCTTCCTTTCGTTTTGATTGCTTTTTAATGGTGCGGAACATTAGAACTCGCCTTATCCTTACTTGCCGGACCAAGGAGGTAACGGATGGGAAAAGGGTTGTTTAACAATGGAGTTTGAGGCTACCAACCCTCATCTAATAGCTTGACCTTGTCTGAGAATAGCTAATCTGGGATCCAGGGTAAGGGTTAGTAAAGCATACACCCATCGCCGGGCCAAGGCGTGTGGTGAAATTTATCTATCTGCCGGACCAAGGATTTAGGTGAACCTAACTTACCGATTCTACATGCTAAGTACCAAACTAGTTTACCAAGTATAGCGCCCTACTAAGTTATGATCTCATGAGGAACACTACCCTAGTCATCTCACTCATTGATTACAACTCCTAAAATTGTCACGTGTTACTTGTTTACATTCTAGTTACTACTTTTACTTGTTACTTTAATACATCCCCTTTCGAGGGAAATAAATGACTAAAGCACTAGTAAACATTAATCGGCCATAGTCCTACCATATTCCCTGTGGGATCGACCACAACCTTTGTTGGGTTCTATATTTGATCAGCGACCACTTACGTTTCTAAAAAGAGGTGTAATTTGGGCGTATCAACTAGGGGAAATAGGTGTAGTACTTGATTAATTATGCAAACTCTTGATAAAAGGTACGAGTAGCATTGGTTTGGGGTATATTTGGTAGTCTCTCGACCTTTAAAATATATGTACTATAGACTTTGCGCAAGAACCATAGCTATTACTTCCAACCAACCAATTCAAAGCTTTGGGGGAATCACACTATTTCTAGCATAGATTCTTAGATGGGTATTCCTTCATATAAGCTATCTAAAGCCTCAATCTAAGGTAGAAATCCCAAATTCCCACTATTGAATTCCTATACAAATTATGAACTTTTCTTTCAAGCAAGAACACAATTAAGTAAGCTCAATCAATGTTTACAACCATTAATTTTTTGATTAAAACTTGGCTAATTAAATAGACCCATCCCAATTTATCAATAATAAGCACAATTAATCAATACCCACACACAAATTCAAATACCCATCATGCACATACTCCTAGACAAGTAAATTAGCTACTCATATTAAGGAAATAAAAAGATATACCAAATTGGTTATCCATAATTCCATTCTTATTTAAAGCTCAACTCCAAATCCAAGCTCCAATCCTTACAAAATAGTGATTTTAATTGGAAAAATTGAAGAGAGAATAGTGTACTCTCAATAACTTCTTTGGGAAAAGTAAAACTAAAATTCTATATCAGGTACACACCCTAAAATGGGTTTTAGAAGCTTCCCAATATGTCACTTGGCTTTGGACAAAAAAATCCCTCGGGGGTGGTATGAATCATCATGTGACGCAACGTGCGATCGCAGCTTGCTTTCTACGCATCGCATGTCACCTTTTCCTCAAACTAGTGATGCCTGTTGCATGTGTGATAAGGTGTGATGGGAGGTGCAGTTCACATGCTGCATTGTGCGGCTCGCATGGCGGTCGCCCCTCTCGTCAGATTCTTCCTCTTTTTCAATCACCTTCACACTTCAACTCTTTTTGAGCTCTTTTGGTTCAATTCCTTTGTTTTCTACTCTTGACCAAGAGTACCTGTATTTTCATCAATAAATCCAATAAATACCTCTAATTCTCATCAAAACATGACAATAAATCATGAATAAAGGCTCAATATGTTAGTAGATTACCAACTTATCAAACCCCCAAACTTGAACTATTTCTTTTCCTCAAGCAAGATACTCACACCATAAGGAATGAATTAGGTTCTAAAACACAAATGACTAAGCAAATAACAAACAAAATTTCTCAAACAAGAAGATTCAACTACAATGCTTATCTCAATTGGTACCACCATATTCTCAAGGCAAGTGCTCATTTCAAAATGTTTGTCAAAAGGATTTCATTTCTCATTCAAAAATAGGGGAATTTTTCATTAAAAACTAGATATAAAAGCTTCTCAAGTCATTGGCATGGACTGTCAAGGTTTTCCTCTAGATTCGCCACACAACTTATCTCATTCATTCCTCTCAATTGAAATAGAGACTTCATCATTCAATTCAAGTGTGCGATGCCACTCACCACAAGAGAGAATCCCACTAACAATCATGCAATTCACAATAAAAAGGGATTGTAAGAGAACCAAAGAGACTCTCACTCTTTCAAAGAAGTTCGAGTGCACACGCATTGAATCATAGGCTTGCCCTTTATGTAATTAGCCACTAATGTAGAGTTACCAAGCTCGGAATCACTAAAAACTTGTGGGTTACGATGTTGGCTAGGATTAAGGTGAGGATTTAATTTGTCTCAAGTTACTAGACCTCCCTAACTCTCATTGTGATCATTCAAAACAACACTCATATTTTAGAACATGAATTCCACCTTATTTCTCCCTCTCACAACCCAAGGTTTCCTTCAACTTGATCATTCCACACCTTTTGTTACCTACACTTTGTAGCAATAATTTCTTCTTTTTATTTTCAATTTACTTATTTCATTGGACATTTGGAAGCAATTTTCATTTTAGGCATTTGATTCTACCTTGCATTGAAATGCATCCCTTTTATTCTCCACATTAGTACATACACCCCCAAACTTAGGCTTTTCCTATGTTATCATTTCAATTCCCCCCCTCAAACTTAGACTTTTAGCCTATATTTCACTTTTGAGTTATTAGGAAGGATGGGTGTAAAAATTGAGGTTCCAAAAAGGGTCAAAATATCTAACAAGGTGCCAAGGAAATGTCATAAGCTAAAAGGGGTTTACTAGGATCAATGTAACGGGAAGTAAATTTGGGTGAAGTGGCTATTCAAAAAAGGCTTAAGGTCATTTGCCAAGCTTAATTACATCTAGAATTTTACCTTGAATCACATTCAGGGCAAGTTCTAGACAATACATACACACAAGAAGGAAGTACACCTTACCACACAAGGCATCACGACACAAGAATTTCAAAATTAGTTTCAAATTCAGTTGGGACAAATGATTTTTGACAACCTATTCTAAGTTCTTTTACACACTCATTTGTGAATCGATCATGCCAAACGGAGAATGTGCAAGTCATAAAAGGAGAATGCTCCACTCAAAATCATATTCCCTCATCCTTCAATTTGCCAAAAACTTCTTGCCAAGAATAATTTTTGGTAGGTCCATTTCGAGACAAGCACACACAGAACCAATTTAAACTAAAACTTGGCATTTTCTCTTAAAAAAGTTTCCTCTCAATCTATCATAGGAAAACACCAACCCAGTTTGACACAAAAAATAAAAAAATAAAATAAAAGAAAACAATTTGATCCTTAGAAAAGAACCATGGTATGAATAAAACCCTTGAAGTTTATTCACTAATCTACTATTAACAAGGAAACCAAAATTTAAGGGCTATGCAAGACAATATTTTGCTAATTAAGCACATAAACACATTCCACATGGAGAGCTCAACATCCCCAAACTTATATGGAATATTGTCCCTAATAAAATAAGTGTTTGGTTAGAAGTTCTCCCTAGTGTGGCATGCAACACATAGAAGAGCAGGGGCGAATCACCTCGACTATTGCACGTGTGGATGAAAGTGAAGTAGTTGCCAGTTATCTGCCTGTCGACGTGTGAAATAGGGTGCAAAGCACATAAGTGTAGGGGAAAATGCCCTCATCATCACAGGCTATGCTGAAAATAGGTGGGAGTGCTAGTGATCTAGTTGAAGGTGTGAGCTGAAGTGCAACGCGTATACTGGACGGTGTGATTCACACCCATGGCCTATGTTTGGTTCAAACACTTCATCAAGATAACCAGTTATCTTCCCCTTCACATACGAAAGGTGATGTTACGTGCACAATATAGTGTACAATCCATATTACCCAATGCATGTGGATTTGAATGGTGGAGTGGTGACTATTTTGATGTGTGATGAGTTATGCGAAACGCACCTCTCCCGGTGCGATTTACCTATTGCCTTAAGCAGGAGTAGTTTGATGTCCTCTAAATATTCCAACCATTTTAACTTCTTTCCTAACTACAAACTTCAACAAAAACAATAGCAAAAATAACACAAAAAGAAAAATACCAAAATGAAAATGGATGCTTTGTTTGCCTCCCAAGAAGCGCTTGATTTTACGTTGCGGCTCCACAATAGTACCTCAATCTTCAATCATTTCTCGAAAGCATGCCAATCCAATTGGTGTGGCCTCTTCTAAAGTAATGGAAGTGCTTCCTCAAAATCCTCATCACATCATCTTGTTGCCAAGTTGACAACACCATAGATTCAGACACTTTCTTCATCTCAAACTAACCCTGATCTTCAACCAACTTACTCTCGGTATTGATCACAGACACAACTCTAAATTCATCTAGTAGTTTAGTAGGTTGGCACATGTTGAATGTCACCTCTTCACTCCCCATATGGAACTTGAGCTCTCTTAGCTCCACATTAACAAGAGCCCTCCCGGTTGCCAATAATTGTTTCCCCAATATGTTGGTCACCTCAAGATCAAAATCGCAATCCATGGCCACAAAGTCGGCCAGCAAGATGAACTTGTCAAACTTTACCAACACATCAAACAAAATCCCTACTAGGCATTTAATTGAGCGATCGGCCATTAGTAGTATCATTGGTGTAGGCTTAGGAGTGCCCAAGCCTAAATTTCTTAAAATCACAAGGGGAACCAAGTTGATACTCGCCCCAAGATCACATAAGGCCTTTCAGAACAAAAACACTCTAATAGTAAATGGGATGATGCGCGGTCCTAGATTTTCCCATTTAGAGGCGTGTTACTTGTCATCACTGTGCTGCAACTATGGGATACCTCAATTGTCCCTACATCAATCACCCGCTTCTTTTTTAGAAACACTTTCATGAACTTTGCATAGCCCAATATTTGTATCAGAGCATCAACCAAAGAAACATTAATGGCTAACTTGCCGAACATGTTGACAAACTTTTTGAATTGAGCATCTTCTTTTTTATTGGCTAAAGGGGGACTTTTGGAAATGGTTGTGGCACATTTGGAGCATCCTCCTTAATATCAATAGCAATTTGAGAAGGAGAATTGGTCTCATCCTTCTCTTCATATGGGTCTTTATCATTTTCAATCACATTGGGTGCACTAGGCTTCACCCCAACATTTGGACTCATCGCATCCCTCTTGTCATTCACAACCTTCAGTGCAATATTTTTAGTTAAGTCAACCATGGCTTCATTGACCAGTTGTATCACTTCATCCGACGTTCTTCCACTTAAAGTAACAATTGCCATCACATGGATATCATTCTTTGGGATCACAAGAGTGTCACTAGGAAGAGTACCCTTTTGACGAGGGTTCTTTTGAGAAAAAAAGTGGTTCATTTGAGTTTCCAAGTTCTTAATTTACGTTGAATGGGAGTTCATGGTTTGATGAAGAGTAGATACATCACTCTTTGGATCTTTTACTCCTTTATCCATAGACTCCATTCTTTGTAGCACTTTAGACAACATTTCCTTAAATTTAGAATGAGCCGGGTCACTTACTGTTGGTTGATAAGGAGAAGCATACACCTTAGGTGGAGGCACATAAGGATTATTGTTGCGGTGGTTGTAAAGATCATTTTCCCTTTCACAACCCTGCTCATGGTCTCTCCAACCCTGATTCTTATTGTGTGGTCTCCAGGTGCCTTGATTAGAACCTTGATACCCTAGGGGAGAACCCACCAAAAGATAGAAAATCTCCTTCATCTCCCTATGCAAGAACACCAACCTCATCATGATCTTTTGCTCCATAAGCACCCACGGTATTGACACTCTTAATGTCGGCTCCCATTAAATGTTTGGCCAATAGATCAATCTTTGTCATTATTTTGGCCATGGTTTCATATATTTTCTACTCCTTTTTCCTCATCTCCTTAGTCATTATGGAGGAGGTAACACCCGGTGAGACATCTGCTTTTCTAGTGTGCCACACCGTATTAGTTTTTGTCATTCAATCAAGAAGGGTTGCAGTGAGACCATAGTTTTGGACCATAAGTGTCCCATCCATGATATTATTTGCCAAGTATTTGTTTAGAGTCTAGGGCTCTATAGATGCTTTAGAGTTGAACATTGTCTTGTAACTCATGTCTTAGACATATTAGAATCTTTTTATTGAACCGTAGCCATGCTTCATGCAATGGCTCATCCAGAAGTTGTCAGAAATTTATAATGTCATCCCTTACTTGCATCATCCAAGAAGGAGGAAATAATATCACCAAGAAGGCTTCCAGAAGACCATTCCATGTTGTAATAAAGCATTTCGGAGCTCCTCAAGCCAAATCGTGGCTTCCCCCATAAGGGATAAAGGAAATAATCGGAGTCGGATTGACTCTTGGGATATAATGTTGATGTTGAAAGGCTGGAATATTTCAACAATATTTTAGATATGCCGATTGGCATCTTCATGAGCCAGCCCTCCAAAGAGACCTTTCATTTGTATCAAATGAATCATAGTGCTAGTGACATAAAATATGACATTTCTAACTATTGGGGGAAAGAGAATTACATCTACAGCACCATGAACTATAGGTCCATTGTCCGCATCTATGTATCCGTCGATACTTTCTTGGTCACCCGCTTGAATCATGGGCACCCTGTCTACAACAACATAACCAACAAAAATTCAAAGAGAACAAACACTCAATAAAAGTGAACTAAATGACAATCAAACGACAAATTAAGAACCATTCCCTGGCAACAGGGCCATTTTTGATGATATTCAAATGCACTCTCCTGAAGGAGGTGGTAATGATCATCGTATCAAAACAATAAATATACCCAATGAGTGTCGGGGTTGTATCCATGGAGAATGGAGTGATGATTCACTAATAAATTATCGATTAGTAATCACTAAGGGTGAGTCGATGTTCAAATGATTTTAAAAGTAAAAGTTAGGGGAAAAGGAACGGGAAATTACATATCAATTTCAACACAAGAATAAAGTCACAAAAATTGTATATCAATGAGAAGAAAGTCTAGGGGTATGCTTTCAATGGGACTCTACAATAGATTAGGGGACTTAATTAATTTTGCAAACTCTTGATAAAAAGTACGGGTGGCATTGGTTTGGGGTAATTTGTAGTCTCTCGAACTTCCAAATATATGTACTATAGCCTTTTCTCAAGCACCATAGGTATTATTTCCAACCAACTAATTCAAATCTTGGGGTAAGCACACTATTTCTAGGTTAGATTCTTAGATGGGTATTTCCTTCGATTAAGCTATTTCTAGCCTCAATCTAAGGTCGAAATCCCAAATTTCCACTATTGAATTCCTATCTGAATTATGAACTTCTCTTTCAAGCAAGAACACAATTAAGTAAGCTCAATCAATATTTGCAACCATCAATTTTATGATTAAAACATGAAGAATTCAATAGACCCATACTAATTCATCAATAATTAACAAAATTAATCGATACCCACACCCAAATTCAAATATCCATCATCCACATACCCCTAGACAAGGAAATTAGCTGCTCATATTAAGGAAATAAAAAGATATACCAAATGGGATATTCATAATTCCATTCATATTTAAAGCTAAACTCCAAATCCGAGCTCAAATCCTTACAAAATGGTGATTTCAATTGGAGAAAATACAGAGAGCAGAGTGTACTCTCAATATTTTCCTTGGGGAAAGTAAAACTAAAATTCTATATCATTTACACACCCCAAAATAGGTTTTAGAAGCTTCGCAATATGTCACTTTTCTTTGGACAAAAATACCCCTCAGGGGTGGTATGACGCATCATGTGATGTGATGTGAGATTGCACCTTGCTTTCTATGCATCGCATGTCACCTTTTCCTCAAACCAGTGATTCATGTCGCTTGTGTGATGAGGTGCGATGGGACATACAATCTGCATGCCACATTACACGGCTCACATGGCGGTCGCACCTCTCGTCAGATTATTCCTCTTTTTTTATCACCTTCACACTTCAACTGTTTTTGATCTCTTTGGGTTCAATTCCTTTATTTTCTACTCTTGACCAAGAGTATCTACATTTTCATCAATAAATTCAATAAGTACCTCTAATTCTCATCAAAACATGGTGATAATTCATGAATAAAGGCTCAATAAGTTGGTAGATTAGCAACTTATCATCCATCAATCAAATCCACAGACCATCCTGTCACTTGTGAACCAACTGATCATGGGACCTTCAAAATCTCAGGGATAGAACCATGGGTTAGACGACGGTCTTTTGTTCAGAACCACGGCCTATCAACCCAATCGTGGTTCGATGATCCGAGAATTTCCAGCAGTTTTCTATTAAATTCCATGGGGTATTTGATGACTTTTACCTATTCTTATGACCCAATACCCAGTCCTTTTAGGCTTATTTTAAAAGGGTTTAATCAAACTTTGCCTAGTTTTCCCTCATTCATATGCTCAAGTCTCAGAGAAAAAGAATAGAAGAAGTTTTCTCACCATCAACCTAGGGCTTTATTCTCCAAAGCTTCAGAACTCCATCCCTAATTTAGGAACCATCTTCTAAAAGGTATATGGGTGTTCATAAAAGGTAATATTCGCCCTTATTCCCAAAACCTCGGGCTTTTATATTGAATTCACTATTTTAGAAAATAGGGTTTTTACCCTCTTATGCAGATTTTTTATGGAATTCAATTCTCATACTTAGAATGTGGGTTTTATCTTATTCAAATGATTTGTATCATGGTTTAAATGATTTGCATGAGTTTTTACAAGAACTGAGAGATTAAGAGCTTAGCCCTAATTTGTAGGATTTTCTCATGAAATAGTTTACTTCAAAATCTAACTCAGAATACTAGCACTGAAGTTTTAACCAGAATTTAGTCACCTTTCAGTAATAGCTTTTCAAAAAAATATAATTTCCAAATTAGTCTACTTCTTACTCAGTAATTCAGGACCCCTGTTCATATGAGCTAGCATATCAGTTTTGGGAGTAGTACTTAGCACCGAGTTTGACTAAGATTCAGCGTGCCCTAAAGTCCCAGAACTACGTGCCACTATAGGTTTATTTAGCCCTTTAGTGAATCTTAGTTTAGTAATCATGTTAGTCATGCCTTTATACCCTGACAAGGTATATTGGGTCCTCTCAATAGGATGTATACATCGGACTCCACATTTAGCTCACTTGGTTTATGTCGGTTAATAGGCTCTCCCACATAATTAGACTAAGTATTGTGTACTAGGCCCTCAGTTCAGTTTTTAACTACTTTTCATTGTGTTTCTTAGAATATCCTTGCATTTCATATTCTTATGTGTGATTATATTTTGGGCCTATGTAGTATAGTTCAGCTTACATTTTTAAAAAACATATTAGTATTTTTGTATTTTCATTTACTTGCACATCCCGCATACTCAGTACATTCAAAGTATTGACGCATAATCAATATGTCGCATCCTATCATGATGCAAGTTCAGGTTCTCAGATTCAGCCTCGCGATAAGTTCAATTTAGCGCCACCCTTGTGACAGCTAGTAATGAGTCTTCATCATTCGAGGACGTACTTTATGATTCTTTTTTATTATCTCATTCTAGTTTTAGTTCTTGGGGTTAGTTGGGAGCATGTAGTAACTCATCAGTAGTGGAGGCTTTCAGACATAGAGTCAGATTTCAGCTTATTCAGTAACTTTATATTTCAGACTTATTATTAAATATATCCAGTGATTTTCAGTCTACATTTCTAAATCTTTATTTTTATTTTAGTTTAGCTTTTGTTCAATTATTGTTATTATTATGAATGCTTAGTATATGCCAGATCAAGGGTTAACTTGGGGTCAATTATGGCTCTAAGTACTGTGTCACGTCTAGGGTTTAGGCTTGGGGCATGACAAACTTGATATCAGAGCATCAGGCTCTAGAGTCCTAGAGTGTCTAAAATCCACGTTAAGTAGAGTCTCTTTTATGGGTGTGAAGCGTGCCACACTTATGAGAGAGAGGCTACGAGAAATATTTAGGGAATTTCACTTCTTTTATATTCTTTATCATGCGAGATAGTTTAACTCTATTTCTCCCTTCTAATAGATTCGTTATGCATTTCAGATCATGCCTCCTGGTAGAGATAATGCTCGTAATGCTAATCCTTCAATTCTAGACCACGATGTCACAATTGCAGAATTCAAGAATTCCATTCAGATATTTGCACAAGCTGTGACTGCCTAAGACAATCAGAAACCACATGTTCCTGCTAACCTAAATGGTGGGACAACTCTACCAGAGTTAGGTATTTCATCCGCATGAATCCACTAGAGATCTTTGGGTCGAGAGTAGATGAGGATCCATAGAACTTTATTGATAAGGTGAAAAAGGTTCTCGATGTGATGCATATTTCAAGAGTCGAGAGTGTGAAGCTGGAATCCAATGTAGCTCATATCTAGTTCACACAGTGGAAGGATAGTAAGGGTAGTAATGCAACTTCTATGACTTGAGACTACTTTAATGGATCTTTTATGGACAGGTTTTTCCAGAGAGAGTTGAGAGAGGCTAAGGAAAAAGAATTTGTAATTCTGAGATATGGGTCTATATCAGTTCAGGAATATAGGCTGAAGATCACTCTGCTCTCCAGATATACTCCAGCCATAGTAGCCAAGCCAAGGGCCCGAATGAGTAAGTCTGTGTCTGGGTATCCAACTTGGTAAAGAAAGAGTGTAGGATGCTATGTTGTTGGGTGATGTGGATATTTGTAGGCTAATGGCCCATGCTCATCAAATTCAGGAAGATAAGCTTAAGGAGATAGCGAGGGAAAGAGTAGATGTTTTCTCTCAAGGGTGAGATGGTGTACTTTGTTATCAGGGTCGGTTATTTATTCCTATTGTAGATAACTTCAAGCAACAGATTTTGATAGCGTCTCATAGCTCCAGGTATTCTATTCACCCTAGTGCCACAAAGATAAACCATGACCTAAAGGAAGTCTATTAGTGGAATGGAATAAAGAGGGGCATTACAAATTTTGTAGATAAATGCCCAAATTGCCAGCAAGTGAAGGAAGAACATCAGACACTGAGAGGTTTGACTCAAGATATTGACATTCCTACTTGGAAGTGGGAAGTTATCAACATAGATTTTGTTATAGGTTTACCGCGTCCTCACCTATAACATAAATATATTTGGGTGATAGTAGACAGGATTACCAAGTCAGCCCATTTTTTCCTGCCAAGACTACTGGCTCAGAAGAAGATTATGCCAGTCACTACATCTGTGAGATAGTTAGGATGCATGGTGTTCTATTGTCCATCATCTTGGATAAGGGTACTCAGTTTACGTCCCAAGTTTGGATATTATTTTAAAAAGTTCTTGGAACTCAAGTCAATCACAACATATCATTTTATCCCTAGATAAACGGTCAGGCAAAGCATACTATCCTGACCTTAGAGGATATGTTGAGGGCTTGTGTGATCAACTTCAAAGGTAATTGGGATGATCACATACCTCTTATAGAGTTTTCTTACAATAACCTCTTTTATTCAAACATTCAGATGGCTTCATATAAGGCTCTTTATAGGCGAAGGTGTAGATCACCGGTAGGCTGGTTTGAGGTAGGTGAATCAGCCTTGATAGGGCCAGATTCAATTCATGAGACTATGTAAAAAGTTCATCTTATTAGAGAGAGGTTGAAGGCTTCTCATAGTCACCAGAAATCTTATGCAGATGAGAGGAGATGAAACTTAGAATTTGAGGTTCATGATAGGGTATTTTTTAAGGTGTCACCCATAAAGGGTATGATAAGGTTTGGTAAGAAGGGGACGCTTAGTCCTCTATACGTAGGCCCCTAAAAGATTCTGAGGAGAGTTAGCAAGGTGGTTTATGAGTTAGAGTTACCCGTAGACTTAGCATCAGTGCACCCAGTCTTTCATATATCCTTTCTAAAGAAGTGCATTGGTGATCCAGACTTTGTTGTTCCTTTAGAGAGTGTGGGCATGAAAGACAGTCTCTCTTATAAAGAGGTCCCAATTAAGATTCTTAATTGTCAGGTTCATAGGTTAAGTAATGAGGAAGTGGCTTTAGTGAAAGTTCTTTGTAGGAACCAGTCTATTGAGGGAGCTATTTAGGAAGAAGAATCAACTATGATGACCATGTACCCTCACCTCTTTCCTTCCGATTTTGCTCCATCTTGAGGTAATAGTTTCCTCATTTGTTTTACCCTCAGTTTCATGTTCCCTCATCTATTCTTGTATTTACAGCATGCTTTCATGTTTTACGAACTTAGTCCAGACATATTTCAGTTAAAATCAGTCAGTATACCAGCATTTAAGCTTTTAGAATTCAGTTGGTAGGGATTTTAGCTCTTTCCCTAAAAACTCAACTTGTTCAGTATTCATTCGAGGAAATATGATCCCAAGGGAAAGATATTGTAACACCCCAGAGTCTGAACCAACTACCTTACAGTTCTTAGTAGAAAAAGTATAGAAAAAATTGAACTTTGAAAAATCAGAAATAGGATCATGGGTCGTCGTTCAGGACCACGACCCATGGTATGATCCGTGATTTGGCCACCAAGATTGGTCCCCCAAAAACTATGGGTGACTCCATATACATGTTTAGTACCACTGCCCATCCTATTAACCATGGTTCCTATTACCAGAGGACTCTCAACTTAAATTCCATGACCCACGATTCGATCAATGGTCTATCAATCAAATCCACAGACCATCCTATCACCAGTGGTTTTGGACAGTCAGAGTGGTGTCAGTTTTAGGAGTTACACCATGAATCAATTGATGGTCCATCAATCAAATCAATGGACCATCCATTCACTCATGAACCAACTAATCAAAGGACTTACAAAATATCAGTGATAGAACCACAGGTTAGACGATGGTCTATCATTCATAACCACAACCCATCGACCCAACCATGGTTGGATGATTTGAGAATTTCTAGTAGTTTTCTATTAAATTCCCAAGGGTATTTTAGACATTTACCTATTCTTATAATCCAATATCCAGTCATTTGTGTCTTATTAAAAGGGTTTAATCTGACTTAGCCTAGTTTTCCCTCATTAATACGCTCAAGTCTCAGAAAGAAAAAACATAAATAGTTTTCTCTCCACCAACCTAGGGCTTTCTTCTCTAAAGCTTCAGAACTCCATCTCCAATTCAGAAATCATCTTCTAACATGTATGTGGGTATTCAATAAGGTTCTTGTTCGCCCTTATTCCCAAAACCTTAGGCTTTTATATTGAATTCACTATTTTAGAAACTAGGGTTTTTACCCTCTTATACAGATTTTTATGGAATTCAATTCTAATACTTAGAATGTAGTTTTTATCCTATTTAAATGACTTGTATCATATTTTAAATGATTTGCATGAGGTCTTACAAGAATTTAGAGATCTAGAGCTTAGCCCTAAATTGTAGGATTTTGTCATGAAATAGTTTACTTCAAAATCTAACTCCGAATACTAGCATTGAAATTTTTACCAGAATTTAGTCAGCTTTTAGTAATAGCTTTTAAGAAAAATATAATTTCCAAATTAGTCTAGTTCTGACTCCGTAATTCAGGACCCGAGTTTAAATGAGCTAGCATATCAGTTTTTGGGAGTAGTACTTAATACCGAGTTGGACTAGGGTTCAACATATCCTAAAGTCCTAGAACTATGTACCACCGTAGGATTTTTTAGCCCTTCAGTGGATCTCAATTTAGTGATCACGTCAGTCATGCCTTTGTACCCTGGCAAGGCCTATTGGGTCCTCTCGATGGGGCATATACATCAGACTCCACATTTAGCTCACGTGGTTTATGTTGATTAACATGATCTCCTACAGATTTAGAGTCAATTGTGTGTACTAGGCCCTTAGTTCAGTTTTTAACAACTTTTCATTATTCTTTTCAGAATATCCTTGCATTTCAGATTCTTATGCATGATTACATTATGGCCCTATGTACTACAGTTCACTTTACAGTTTTAAACAACATATTAGTATTTTAGCATGTTATATTACTTTCACATCTCGCATGCTCAGTATATTTGAAGTATTGACGCATACTGTATATGCTGCATACTATCATGATGCAGGTTCAAGTTCTCAGATTTAGCCTCACAATTAGTTCAATTCAGCGCCACCCTAGTGATAGCCAGTGGTGAGTCCTCATCATTAGAGAACTTACTTTATGACACTTTTTTGTTAGTTCATTCTATTTTCAGTTCTTAGGGTTAGCTGGAGGCATGTCCTAGCAACTCATCAGTAGTACATACTTTCAGACATAGAGTTAGATTTCAGCTTATTCAGTCACTTTATATTTCAGACTTATTATTAAATATATCTAGAGATTTTCAATCAATATTTCTAAATCTTCATTTTTAATTCAGTTTACCTTCCGCTCAATTATTGTTATTATTCTGAATGCTTAGCATATGTCAGATCAAGGGTTAACTTGGGGTCACTTATGGCTCTAAGCACCATGTCACATCTATGGTGTAAGATAAAGGCATGACAATTCTAATACTCATGGCTTACAACACAACTTCCTAAATCACAATATCTATTGGGTTGCAACATTACCCAAGGATCTAGGTACACGCTTTGCCTTCTCAAGGGTGTTTGTAATGTCCCTTTTGACCATTTATGCATTTTTTCCTTCCTTGCACTATTAAAGCTTGCTTGTAGTGGATCTAAGAAATTTATGCCTTGCTGGGATTGATTGTTTGTTGAACGGGTTCCTCATTGGATCGTTATGATCATTTACTTATTTTAGATCTTTAACTAATGAAAAGTCATTGACTTCAGTGAACATTCTTAGAAAGCATGATCAAAATTGAATTTTGACACTTCCATTAGCTCTGGATTATAGACTTTTGTCTAGTCGGACCTTTGGCCAAGATCTGGGAGCTTTCAGTTTAGATTTATCTGTTTTTTGTGTTTTTAGGCCAGTTGGGCTTGGAAGGTTGACTTTGGTAAACATTTGGGGAAGATGACCTCAAGAAATTCTGTCTGCACTGTTAGCTCCAGAATGTCAACTTTGGGCTAGAGGAATCTTTGGTTTAGGTCTTGAGGCTTCTGGACTCATTTTAGGCTATTGGGTTTCATTTTGGAAAAAGTTGGCCAAAGATTAATTTTGGGCATTGGCCCTACTTTTCATTAAATCGACCTCCGTTGGGATTTTTTTCAATTCCGCTGAGTCCGAAAGGCCAATTTTAGTTGGGTAGCATAGCTCATTTGTGTTTACAGGACCCTGAATGTGTTCCCGAGGGTCCATCCATTGATCCTTGGCCTTAGCTTGGTTGCTTGTTGCAGGTGGCTGCTGTAGCACCATCCAAGCGATTACCTGCACATGGGCAGGCTGAGTGCCCATAGACCAGCCATGCCAGTTGCCTCCTTCCTTGCATGTTCCTGCACATTGATTGGGAAGCGTGCACATGCCTGCGCATCGCTTGGGTAGCGTGCATGTTCCTGCGCATGCATTGGCATGCTGGCTTGGCCTCTGCCTAGCCCTGGGCATGTGCGTATGCAGTTCTTGGCTGCATATGCTTAGAAGCATTGGCAACCTATATAAATTCCCTTCTTCTCCATTTTATTTCTAAACTTCCCCAACTCGATTTTCTGCCATTTCCTTTAGCTCCCATTTCTGGTGTGGGCTTTTCAAAAGCATTGGGGTGGATAAATTCTTGTTCGTGATCATTTCGTTGTTGTAAATTGGTGAGTTCTCATCTTTAATTTTCTTTAGTTTCCCAGTCTATTCTAGTTTGATTCTTTAAGGTTGGGGGATGTTTTGGACCCCTTCCTCTGCTCATTTTGTACTTATTTTTGGAGCATGAGTTCCTGGCGAGGTTGGGAAGCTCGAGGTAAATTTTGTTTCTATATTTGGGTTGCGCGGCCTATGGGCCCTCTTTTGATCCAGATTTTGACCTGGTGAAACTATTAGTAATATGGGTACCCTTAGTGTAATGCCCCAGAACATCCAAACCCAGACTTAGCTCAGAAAACTAGATTTTTTTAAAAAAAATTTCCAACTGTAAGTAGAACCAAGAGTCACTCCCACGAGCCGTAGAACAGTCCACGAGTTGTGGACTGGATTCGTGGAACAAGGATCAGCGGATTGTTCCTCCAAAGTTTGGACGACGACTCATGATCACGATCCGTAGAAGTTTTCACGGACCGTAGATGCCATCCATGGAAACCCTTTCCAGTAGCCCTGCTTTGAGTCTTTAAGAACGACGAATGGGTTCCACGACCCGAGGAAGCTCCCACGAGTCATGAACCCAACTCGTGGAACCAATCTTTAGAGAGCCATGAATTCCAGCACAGGAACCACATGTGGGTTCCATGACCCGTGGAAGCTTCCATGAGTCGTGATCCCAACTCGTGGAACCCATTCTAGTAGCTCTGTTTTCCATGTCTAGGAACCACGATAGGGTTTCACGAGCCATGGAATTTTCCACGAGCCGTAGAACCCATCAGTGGAACCTGAAAAACAAATTTTCCAATAGCTTTTAAGTTAAATTCTCTGGGGTATTTTAGACCTTTCCTTTTGATTTTGCTCCGACTATAAATAGTCTTAGGCTTATTTTATTAAGTCTAATTCCCCAAAACAAAGTCAGATTTTCTAAATTTGATTTCAAGTCAGAACAGAGCGTCTTTTCAAATGCTCCAGGCCTAGGATTCTCTCCTGCAAGCTTCAACTCCAAATTCTTGTAGGGATTTTCATCCACCAGATATGTGGGAATTTAGTATGGGCTTAGTCCGCCCTTATGTCCAAAAACCTCAGATCTTTTTCCATGATTCGCATGAATGTAGAACTAGGATTCTTGTCCTTTTTACAGATTGTTCCACGAAATCCATGCTCATGATGTTATATATGATCTTGCATTGTTTTAAATATCATAGACTGATTTTCTTGCATTGCTTAGATATTTACGAGATCTTTAGGAATCATGGACTGAGACCTAAACTATAACATTTATTTAAATGTGTTAGTTTCCTACAAGATTCTACCTAGCTTATTAGTATGAGTTCCAAAAGTAGAATTTAGTCAGTCTTTAGTCTACTAAAACATTTAAGAAAAATAGAGACCTTAGACTAGTCTAGTCCTGACCCAGAAACTCAGGTTGCCAGTTTTGAATTGAGTTATATTCAGTTTGGGAGTAGTATTTAGAACCGAGTTAGACTAGGGTTCAGCGTACCCTCAAATCCCAGAACTAGGTTCCATCATATGTTTATAAAGTCCCCTCTGTTGGGCATCAGTTTTAGTGATCACGCCACAGTCATGCCTTTATACCCTAGAAAGGTATATTGAGTCCTCTCGATGGAGCGTATACATCGGACTCCACATTTAGCTCACGTGGTTTATATCGGTTAATAGACTCTCCCACAGTGTTAGTTTCAGTAGTGTGCATTTGTCCCTCAGTTATGTTTACTTTTAGCTTTCAGCATGCTTCCAGATTACTCGTGCATTTCAACTATTTATGCATGATTTTTACCTTGGGCCTATGTACTGCAGTTTAGTTCAGTTTACAGCTTTCTAGTATTTTAGCATGTTTATATATTCAGATAGCTTTGCATATCCCTCATGCTCAGTACATTCAAAGTATTGACGCATACTCTATGCTGCATCCTATTATGATACAGGCTCAGGTTCTCAGCTTTAGCCTCGCGATTAGATACACCCGGTGCCACATCAGCGACAGACAGTGGTGAGTCCTCATCATCCTAGGACATATCTTTTATACGCTTTTTGAGTAGTCAGTTTGTATTTACTTTCAGTACTTTAGAGTAAGTTGGGGTCTTGTCCAATCAACTCATCAAGATTAGAGGTTTTTCAGACATAGAGTCAAACTCAGTTGATTTTGGTTGTTCTGCTTTGTAGACAACTATTTGTTCAAATATTCTATTCTCAGTTGAATTCCTTTTATATAATACTCTTTATTCAGTTATGCTTCCGTTTGTTTAGAATTATATTCAGTATGCTTGTGATATGCCAGTTTTAGGGTTAGCTTAGGGTCACTTGTGATCCTAGGTCCCGTGTTAAGTCTAGAGTATAATCTCGGGGCGTGGCAAACTTGGTATCAGAGCATCAGGTTCAAGAGTCCTAGGGTGTCTAAAAGTCGCACTAAGTAGAGTCTCATTCATTAGTGTGAAGCATGCCACACCTATGAGGGAGGGGCTACGAAGTGTTCAAAGAAAAACTTTACTTGTTTTGCTATCTTTATCGTGCGATTGAGTGTGAATCAACTTCTCCCTTCTAATCTGTTGTTATGCATTTCAGATCATGCCTCATCGCAGAGCTAACGCACGCAATGCTAACTCTGTTCCTCCAGTCTCGGACCATGAGGTTACGAATGTAGAGTTCCATAATGCGATTCACCTATTGGCTCAGACAGTTACCAATCAAGCTAATCAGCAGGCCCCAATTCCTGCGAACCTCCTTGGTGGATCAACTGCAGCCAGGGTTTGTGATTTTGTTTGTATGAATCCGCCATAGTTTCTAGGGTCTAAGGTTGGTGAAGACCCACAGAATTTAATTGATGAGATCAAGAAAATTCTTGAGGTGATGCAAGTGACTTGTACTGATAGTGTTGAGTTAGCATCCTATCAACTCAAGGATGTGGCTCACATCTGGTTCATGTAGTGAAAATACAACAGGGGTGTGAATGCATCTCTTATGACATAGGACTGTTTTACTGGAGCTTTTCTATACAGGTTCTTCCCGAGAGAGTTGAGAGAGGCTAGGGCCCAGGAATTTGTGAACTTAAGGCAGAGGTCCATGATAGTCCAGGAATACGAGCTGAAGTTCACTCAGTTCTCTGGGTATTCTCCGCATATGGTAGCCGATCCAAGGGTTCAAATAGGCAAGTTCTTATTTAGAGTATTCGATCTGGTGAAGACAGAGTGCAGGAATGCCATGCTAGTAGGGGATATGGATATCTCAAGACTGATGACCTATGCTGAGCAGGTTGAGGGGGATAAGCTCAAGGAAATGTATAGAGATAACAAAAAGGCTAGGATAGGCAACTATGAATATTCTCATAAGAGGTCGGGCGGTTGGAGTCGGCCACAGTTTCAGCAGAGATCTGCAAACCCAGGGCGTTCATCAGCTAGTTCTTCATCTCCCAGGCCTCGACAGGACCATAAAAGAAGAGCATCATGCTTTAATTCTCAGGGCAGTGTTGTAGCTAAGAAAACTTTTCCATCATGCCAAAAGTGTTGTAAGAACCATCCGAGTGAGTGTCTTGCGGGTAGAGAGCGGTGTTTTGGTTGTGGTCAGCTCGATCATAGGTTGAGGGACTTCCCCTCTGCTAGGCAGGGTCAGGGAGGTAACAAAGCTCAGTCTACTACTTCAGTAGCTCCAGTGGGTTGCCTCACTCAGCAGGGTGCCTTCTCTGGTACAGGTGGTGGTCAGCGTCAGAACATATTATATGCTCTTCAGACTCGACAGGACCAAGAGGATTCTCTCGATGTGGTCACGGGGACGTTGCAAGTCTTCCATTTAGATGTTTATGCACTGTTAGACCCAGTTGCCACACTTTACTTTATAACCCCTTATATAGCATTAAACTTTAGTGCCAGTCCAGAAATTCTCCCAGAACCCTTCTCAGTCTCTACTCTAGTTGGTGAACCAATTATAGCTAGACGGGTATACAAAAATTGCCCTGTCACAGTTTCCCAGAAAGCCACCTCAGCAGATCTTGTAGAGTTAGAAATGGTAGATTTTTATATCATTCTAGGCATGAATTAATTACATTCCTGTTATGCCTTAGTCGATTTTAGAACTAGGGTCGTTTGATTTTAGTTCCTAAATGATCCAGTCTTAGAATGGAAGGGTAATAACTCAGTACTTGTAGGTCATTTCATCTCCTACCTTAAGGCCAGAAGAATGATTTCCAAAGGGTGAATGAGTCCCCAACTTAAGGCCAGAAGAATGTTCGGGTTAAGGATTCAAATTTCAAGACCCCAACTCCTCAGTCAGTCTCAGTGGTGAATGAGTTCCCATAAGTGTTTCCAGAGGATCATCCTAGAGTTGCTCTCAAGCGGGAAATTGATTTCAGAATAGATCTCCTTCTAGATACCCAGCCTATTTTGATTCCTCCTTACAGAATGGCTCCAGCTGAGCTTAAGGAATTGAAAGAACAGCTGAAAGACCTTTTATATAAGGGCTTCATCAGACCCAACATCTCTCCATGGGGCACTCCAGTGTTGTTCGTGTGTAAAAAAGAAAGTTCTTTCAGGATGTGCATTGACTACCGTCAATTGAACAAAGGCACAATCAAAAATAAATATCACATCCCCAGGATTGATGACTTGTTCGACTAGCTTCAGGGCGCTAGATGCTTTTCTTAGATAGACATCAGATTCGGCTACCATCAGCTCATAGTCAGAGGTAGTGACATCTCGAAGATAGCCTTCAGGACTCGGTATGGTCACTATGAATTTGTAGTTATGTCTTTTGGACTAACCAATGCTCCTGCAGCTTTCATGGATTTAATGAACAAAGTGTTCAGACAATATTTGGATTTGTTCATCATTGTCTTCATTGATGATATCTTTTTTTATTCTCGAAATGAGAAGGAACATGTGAATCATCTGAGGTTCATTCTACAGACTCTCAAGGATCGCCAGTTATTTGCCATGTTTAGTAAGTGCGAGTTCTGGTTGAAATCAGTTGCTTTTCTTGGTCATGTGGTGTCTAGTGAAAGCATTCGAGTTGATGAGGCAGTAAAGAACTGGACCAGACCCACCTCTCTGATAGACATCAGAAGTTTTTTGGGGTTGGCTGGTTATTACATGAGGTTCATAGAAGGATTTTCATCTGTAGCTTCCCCATTGACCAAGTTTACTCAGAAAAAGATCAAGTTCTAGTGGTCACAGGAGTGTGAGAAGAGCTTCTTAGAACTGAAGGCCAGGTTGACTACAACTCCCATCTTGACTTTACCAGAGGGTTCAGATGGTTATGTAGTTTACTGTGATGCATCTAGAGTTGGCCTGGGTTCTATTTTGATGCAGCAGGGTAAGGTCATAGCAACTTCTTCCAGATAGCTTAAGGTCCATGAGAAGAACTACCCGACTTATGACCTCAAGCTTGCAGCTGTTGTGTTTGCCTTAATGATCTGGATACACTACTTGTATGGTGTTCATGTTGATGTATTCACAAATCGTAAGAGCCTTTAGGATGTGTTCACCCAGAAAGAGTTGAATTTTTGTCAGAGGAGATGACTCGAGTTCCGCAAGAATTATGATACGAATATGCTCTACCATCCAGGTAAGGACAATGTAGTGGCTGATGCTCTCAGTAGACTGTCCATGGGTAGTGTGTCTCATGTCAAGGAAGAGAAGAAAGAACTAGCCAGAGAGGTTCATTGGCTTGCTCGCTTAGGAGTTTGCCTGGTGGACACGTCAAATGGTGGTGTGATAGTACAGAATGGATCAAAATATTCATTGGTAGTGGAGGTTAAGGAGAGACAGGATAGTGACCCTATATTTCTTCAGCTGAAGGGTGCAGTTCATCAGCAGAGAGTTGAGGTTTTCTCCCAAGGGGGATATGGTGTGCTTCGTTATCAGGGTCGCTTATGTGTTCCCAAGGTGGGTGAGTTGAGGCAGCAAATCCTTGTAGAAGCCCATAATTCCAGATATTCCATTCATTCGGGTGCCACAAAGATGTAGTGTGACCTACGTGAAGTCTATTAGTGGAACAACATGAAGAATGACATCGCATATTTTGTGGCTAACTGTCCCAACTGTCAGTAGGTTAAAGTAAAACATCAGAAACCAGGAGGTGTGACTCAGGAGATTAGTATTCCTACTTGGAAGTGGGAAGTGGTCAATATGGATTTCATTACAGGATTACCTCGTACTCGCAGATAACATGACTCTATTTGGGTGATAGTGGACAGAGTCACTAAGTCAGCTCACTTCTTGGCAATCAAGACAACATATTCAGCGGAGGATTATGCCAGACTCTACATCAGCGAGAAAGTCAGGTTGCATGGGGTTCCCTTCTCTATCATCTTAGATAGGGGTCCTCAGTTTACATCTCATTTCTAGAAATCTTTTCAGAGAGGTCTTGGTACTCTAGTGAATCTTAGAACAATATTTCATCTGTATATGAATGGTCAGGAAGAGCATAACATTCAGACCTTAGAAGACATGTTGAGAGCTTGCGTGATCGATTTCAAAGGTAGTTGGGATGATCACCTACCTCTCATAGAGTTCTCCTATAATAATAGTTTCCACTCCAGTATTTAGATGGCCCCATATGAGATACTCTATGGGCATAGATGTAGGTCTCAGGTTGGTTGGTTTGAAGTAGCTGAAGAAACCTTGATCGAGCCAGATTTGGTTCATGAGGCTATGGAGAAAGTGTAGCTCATCAAGGAGGGATTGAAAATAGCTCGGAGTCATCAGAAGTCCTATGCATATGTTAGGAAAAGAGACTTAGAGTTTGAAATCGATGATTGGGTTTTCCTGAAAGTGTCACCCATGAAGGGGGTGATGAGATTTTGCAAGAAAGTGAAGCTCAGTCCTAGATATGTAGGTCCTTATGGAATCCTGAAAAGGGTTGGTAATGTGTCTTATGAGTTAGAGTTGCCAGCACAGCTAGCAACGGTTCATCTAGTCTTTCACATTTCCTTGTTGAAGAAGTGTATGGGTGATCCAATATCGATATTACCCTTAGA
The DNA here is from genome assembly GCA_003996215.1 of Jaltomata sinuosa. Lineage (NCBI taxonomy): Eukaryota > Viridiplantae > Streptophyta > Magnoliopsida > Solanales > Solanaceae > Jaltomata > Jaltomata sinuosa. The sequence continues at coordinate 395,706 of QJPP01001163.1, read as the reverse complement.
GAGTGTGGCTGTGAAGGATAGCTTTACCTATGAGGAGGTTCCAGTGGAGATTCTTGACCGTCAAGTTCGTAGGTTGAGAAATAAAGAAGTCACCTCAGTAAAGGTTTTGTGGAGGAATTAGTCCGTAGATGGAGCTACTTGGGAAGCAGAAGCAGCCATGATGGCCAAGTATCCTCACCTCGTTCCTTTGCTTCAGTTTAAGCTTGAGGTAATAGTTCCTCTCAAGTCATTCAGTTAAATTTTGCATAATTCAGTATTAGTACCTTGTTCCCTCAGTTATCCTTGCATTTCAGCATATTTACATATTCATGGAACCCAGTTCAGTTATATATTAGTTTCTAGTACTCAGTTGTTAGGGATTGCATCTCCTTCCCTCCAAATTCAGCTGGTTTAGCCTTCATTCAAGGATGAATGATCCCCAAGTGGAGATATTGTAATTTCCCAGAACTTCCAAGACCAGACTTAGCTCAGAAAACTAGAAGTTTTTTTCTAAAAATTTCCAACTGTCAGTAGAACCACGAGTCACTCCCATGAGACGTGGCATAATTATATATTTCCAATGCTTATATCTGCTTATTGTGCATGCTTGCTTAGGTAGTAGCCCATTACTAACCATTTTGGGCTACGAGAATTGGTTTGCTTATTGGGGGGTTGTAGGTGCCATCATGACCTGAGAAATTGGGTCGTGACAGTCTTTCTAGTAACAAAGTTTTGAAGATATCTGAGAGCTCTTTCTACTATTTGCTCACTGCATGATTTATACAAATAAGGATACATCATTCTAAATCGATAGACTTAGATGCACTGGTAGGCTCCTCTCAAACACTTGTGCATTCTCTTACTTTATGATGACTCTATCTGAGAGCACCTCGCCAATAGAAATTTGAGATTTACTACTTCTATCACCTCATATATGATTCAAAGATGGTGGAACTGGGAAAAACGCAGGAATTTAGAGGATAAATAGAGTTAAAATCTATTGCACAATGAAGAACTTGAAAGAAGTGAACTTTCCTAAGAATGTTTCATAGCCACGTCCTCATAAGTGTGGCGCCTTTCAAACCAATGAAAGAGACTCTACTTAACATGGCTTTCAAACACCCTAGGACACCTTGAACCTGGCTCTAATACCATGTTTATCACGCCTCGAGCCCACACCCTGGATATAACACAGACCGGGAACCACAAGTGATCCCAAGCTAACCCTTAGAACTGTCATAACACTAAACATTTAACAAAATTACTAAGCGTAAGCTTAAACTAATAAAAATAATAAGTTTAGAAATTTAGCTGAATACTGTCTGAAATAATACTAAGTCAGAAGATTAAAACCAACTGAATAATTTGAATATCCGACTCTATGTCTAAAAGCCTCTACTACTGACGAGCGGTTGGGACAAGTCCCCATCGAACTCTAATGGCGAAAACTAAAGATACTAAGGAAAAATCCATAAACATCTATCCTCGAATAATGAGGACTCACCACTAGTAGTCGCTGATGTGGCACTTGATCTTACTAATCGCGACGTTAAGAATGAGCGCCTGAACATAAATCATGATAGGATGCAACAGAAGAGTATGCGGTCAATACTTTGAATGTACTCAGTATGTGAGATAATGCACTAACTTGAAATCATGAGAAAACATGTAATATGAAGGCATAACTTAAAACTGGATTAGGTATAAGCATATGGGAATGCATAAGTTAAATTGCAAAACATATACCCTTTTACTGAAGATAATTTAGAACATATCTGAGCTATAAAACAATGACAAATCATGATATTTAACATAAGTAAAATTGATACTGAGGATGCAATAAATATACTGAAAACATGCTTTAAAGATGAAGTTACATAACAGTGGTAAAATTTGCAATACAATGACCCAAAGTAATATCATAAGCTGGAAACATGAGTCATAGTTTTAAGTCGTAAAATAACATATCTGAACATGAAAACTAAAAGTCATAAGCAAATACCATACTTGAAATGATTTTTGTGGGGTGTTTCTTACAACCAACATAAACTATGTGAGCTATATGGAGTTCAACTTCTGAACCCTAGTTGGCAGAGCTTCCCTACACCTTGACGGGGTATAAGACCATGTTTTGAGTGGAACCACTATTATGAGCCCATTGGGCTAGAGGTGAAGCTCTAAACTAATGAGGACCCTCTTAACATACGTTGGAAACGTAGTTTTGGACTTGGATTGTCTCGAACCCTTATCTGTTTGGTGCTAAATACTACTCCCAAAATATATTAGACATCATATCATATCATATGACATGTCTAGATGTCAAAACTATTCATAATCATAGATGGAAAATATGGATATCATACTACTCATGAACTTTACTTTTTAAAAATAGTTCATAAGCATTATTAGCATGTCAGGATTTCATACAAATCATGAAAATTTACTATTGGGAGTCTAAGCTCCATGTCATGTCATAATCACATATTGAATCTTGTATCTAAAATATTCCTTCTAAATCATGCTTATAGCAAAAATCATGGAAAACTTGCTTAAAAGATGAATAGATTCATATATTCTAAAAATTGAGTTCATACTTCATAAGAAACCTTAAGCATGAGTTTCAATGCATAATTGAAAGTTTAGTATAGAAATCATAAGATCGTAGGGAAGCCCTTTCATACAAATCGGGTAAAAAAAGTAAAACATGTAAAGAAACTAACTTTAGTAATTTGGTCATGAACCCTAGCTTTGAATCATAGTTTTAAGCAATTGAGTGTGAAACCTAAATTATTGAATCATTAATTCGTAGTAAAGTTTTGAGGTTTTGGTCATAAGGGTGAAAGGAAACGCTAACTGAATACCCACATACTTGGTTGTCAAAAATCTTAAATTATCTTGAAGGCATGAAAGCTTTGAAGAAGAAGCCCTAGGCTTGAGGTTGAGAGAAAATCAATTCTTTTCTTTCTTTCTAAAGTCTGGTCGATGGAATGAGGGGAGGGTCAACTTATTCTAATAAAAAACCCTCTAATAGGCTTAAAACAAATTAGTATAGGAGTTAAAAGAGTGGAAAAAGACCAAAATATCCATGGGTAATGTGTCACGCCCCGAGCCTACACCCTGGACGTGACACGGTGCTTAGAGTAACAAGTGACCCCAAGCTAACCCATGGCATGGCATACTACTGAGATACAGACTGAAAGATAATGCGGAAGCTGAAATGTGCTGAGCTCTTTAAAAAAATATTTTTTACAAAATGAACTATCATAAACTGAGATACAATAGAATTTGAAAACTAATACAAAAATTGGTTGACTGTCTATGAAGCCTTTATTAACACTGACTACAGTTAGCCGGGATATGACCCCCAACTATCTCTAATCAATGTATAGAAACTAAAAATAAACTGCTATGACAACTACTGACTGGAGTTTCCGAATAAGGAGAACTCATCCCTTGCTGAATGGAAGGTGCGATCTATCTGACAATTATCTTGGGAGCTAGTACTGAAACCTAAATCATAAAATGCTGCAGCACAAGGAAGTTATGCGATCAGTACTTTGAATGTACGGAGCATGTGAGATAATGCACTAACTTTGAAATCACGTGAAAACATGTTTACAAAAAGCATGGCTGAAGACTGGACTAAGTATAACATCTAAAGTACATAAGTCAAAACTGTAAAACATAAGACCTTTTACTAAAGAGGGTGTAAGTCCCATTTCTGAACTGTAACTGTGAGATCATAATATTTTTATGATAAGTAAAACTGTTACTTGGGAAACCCATGGAATGGAAAGATGAATTCTGCCTGTAAATCATGAAATAGTGCAACTAAGCTAAAAGTCATGAGTCATGCTAAAAGTCATGTTTAAAGTAAATCCTTAGGTGAGTTCCTTCTACTTAACATGCTGAAAATATTGATATATTGTACTGAATGCAAGCTGGAAGGTATAAGCTGATGCAATGAACAAGTATATAAACATGCAACTGTATAATACTGAATTAAATAAATGAATACAAGGTCATGAAATAATGAATATGGAATGTAGGAGCTACTATTAACCGACATACCCCATGTTGAGCTAACTATGGGGCCAACCTATAACCCTGGATGAAAGGGTGTTCATACTTTGCAAAGGGTACAAACAAATCGGACGTGGATCCACTAAACTGATGTCCATAAGGGACAAGGGTGTCCAGCCTAATCTGACAGCTAACCCCTTTGATACCTATGGTGGCACCATAGTTCTGAGACTTAGGGACTGCTACTAAAGGTCTCAGCCAAATATGATAGTTGCGCCTTCATCCTTTCTTCCGCTCGGTGCTAAGCCTACTCCCAACTGAATATAAAGAAATGAACGTAACTGAAATACTGGATAGCTCAAATATACTGATGTTCGGAGAATTAAAGACAATACTAAATATGAAAGCATTCTATTTTTTTGAAAAGCTGTAGGCTGATAACTGGGTAATTTCATGCTTTAAAACTGAGTACTAGTAGACTAGGTTGTATTCTAAAGAAAAGTTAGTTCATGTTAAAATACTACAATTTCATGCTAAGTTCTTGAAAAGAAAGCTAATTCATACAGAAGATGTTGTAAATCCAAGCTAAGTCTGTTTCATCAAAATTCTAGGGATTTAATAAAATATCTGTAAAACTTCTTGCAATATCACTTAAACATATACGGGGAACATATAGTATCATGAGGAATTTAGTTTTGTAAAGATATGCATTGTTGGGTAAAATCAGGCTATAATTCACTTCTTCTAAAATCTAGGGTTTTGAAATCTAATTGCTGAAATTCATGTAGAAATCGTTCTAACAGGAATAGTAGTCATGTAGGATCCTCAAGAGATCAAATTCATAGTAAACACTTGTTTAGGTAAGAACCCTAGAATCATAACTAAAACATGAACTTTGGGCATGAGGGTGAAAGGAGATCCTCATTGAATACCCGCATACCTGGTGGAAGATAATCCTTGAAGAGAACCTGAAGTTTGAAGCTTGAAGGAGAAGCCATAGGTCTGAACTTTGTAGAAGAACGCTCTTTTCTTCTTTGAAATGGACTTGAGAGACAGAATGAGGAAAACTGATGGTTTGGAGGTATTTTTATTAATAAAATAAACCAAAAACTATTTATAGTCAGAGCTAAAAGAAGAAGGAATGGCCTGAAATACCCTTGAGAACCTAATTTAAAAACTGTTAAAATTCTCAAAATATTAAACCACAGATTGGTTGATGGGTTGTGGTTCTGAATGATGGATTGTCAACTGAGTCGTGGTTCTTTCCTCGAGTTATGGGGTTCTCTGAAGGTGATTTCACGAGTTACAGGATGAACCATCATTTGAAATGATGACCCGTGAAGTCACCCATGGAAATCTAGAAGAAAGGCTGAAAATTGACAAACCACGGGTTATACCACAAACCGTGGTTTTGGTCTATGGGTTATGGACCAACATATTGAAAATACTGATATAGTGTATTGAATGCAAGCTGAAAGGTATAAGATGATGCAATGACAAAGTAAATAAACATGCAACTATATAATACTGAACTGAATAACTGAATACAAGGTCATGCAATAATGAATATGGACTGTGGGAGCTACTATTAACCGACATACCCCAAGTTGAGCTAACTATGGGGCCAACCTGCCACCCTAGATGGAAGGGTATTCATACCTTTCCAAGGGTACAAACAAATCTTACGTGGATCCACTAAACTGATTTGCCAAGGGTACAAACAAATCTTGGTGAAGGTATTGGAAAAAATGTGCTTTGATGCTAAAGTTAGGGATATGATTTGGAGATTGGTTTCTAATAACTGGTACTCAGTTCTGATCAATGGTCAAGCTCATGGCTTCTCCCACTCAACAAAAGGAGTAAAAGAAGGAGATCCTCTTTCTCCAGCCTTGTTGATCCTAGCTGCTGAGGTACTATCCAGAGATTTAAACTCCTTATTTGACATTCCAGAGTTTAAAGGTTTTGGGATGCCAAAGTGGAGTGACAACATCAATCATCTAGCCTATGGTGCTGATACAATCATCTTTGTGTCCACTGAAAATTTGTCATTGAATTTGGTTATGAAAGTTTTTAAAGACTATGAAGATCAGTCAGGGCAAAAAATAAATAAGGAGAACAGTGCCTTCTATGTACATCGCATAACTGCTTTGGCTCAAATTAGCAATGAGGAGGCTGAAACTGATTTCAAAAGAGCCAAATTCCCATTGATTTACTTAGGTTGTCCTATTGGACATGCAAAGAATAGAAAGGTACATTTTGCACAACTAATGAAGAAGGTTAACAGTAAGCTCCAAGCATGGAAAGGGAAGCTTCTTTCTTTTGGAGGCAAGGTTGTACTTATCAATAACTTACTGAGCAGTATCCTAATTTATCTACTATCTGCCATTAATCCCCCTCTAATTGGGTTGCTTGGAGTGACATTTGTAAGCCTAAGGATGAAGGGGGCTTGCGCTTTAGATCTTTATTTGATGTCTCTAAAGTACTTTTTGCTAAACTGTGGTGGATCTTTAGAACCCAAAAGTCCTTATGGACAAATTTCATATAGAACAAATATTGCAAAAGAGTGAGACCCCAAATTGTGAATTAGAAAGGGGGAACACAAACTTGGAAGAATATATTGGAAGCCAGAGATATGTTTGACCAAGAAACTTGTTGGGAACCTAAGAAGGGGCACTCTAGTGTCTGGTATGACAATTGGACCCAACTGGGAGATCTTCATTACTATATGCCTATCACCAATGATCATGATAATCACTGGGAAGAGATCAGACAACTTTTTTCCAATGGTAAATGGAACCTTGAAAGGATGCATCAGATTCTTCCTAAATAAGTGAGCAATCATGTCTTTAGCCAGGTAAATGGTGAAGAAAATTCAGAGGAATGGGATAATCCATGGTGGATGTTTAATAGTTCAGGAAGATTTATTGTAGGATATGCCTGGGATTGTATTAGGCAAAAGGGAGATTCCCAACACTGTTTTCAACAGATATGGAGTAAAGGGGTGCCCTTTAAGTTATCTTTTTTCCTATGGAGACTCTGGAAGAAGAGACTACCTATTGGGGTAGTTTTGATTAGAAACAAAATAAGTGATGAGGTGACATGGTTCTATTGTGAAGAAGGAACTCAAGAAACCATAGAAAACCTATTCATGAACTGTCCTGACTCTAATGATCTATGGCTTTTCTTTGCAGCAGGTACAATAATTAATGGCCCCTTCCTACAGGTGAAAAACAACATTTATAAATGGTGGAGGGCAGATGTTGCACCAAAGGTGATACTACTATACAAGGTTGTTCCAATGTTTATCTTATGGCACATGTGGAAAAGAAGAAATGCCATTAAACATGGAAATAGAATGTCAACAATTAGCATGAGGATAGAGATCTATAGAAGTCTGGTGTACATGGCACAAAGTTTATTTCCTTGGTTATATAATCTACCCTCCTTTTGGACTGAAGTAGTGCAATTCCTACAAGATTATACACCAAGGATTGACTGCAAGAATGTTTATTGGAAGACACCTAACAGAGGCTACTATAAGTGCAATTCTGCTGGAGCAGCAAACGGAAATCCTGGCCCCAGCTCAAGAGCTTTTTGTGTAAGAACTGATGTTGGTGACTTAATTTATGTTCAAGGGAGAAGATTTGGAGATAACTATGATCTAATTGCACTAGTCCTGGCTTTCAAGCTAGGACTAGAATATTGTATTAATCACCAGTACCTACCATTGATCATGTAGACAGATTTTTTGGCTATGAAGAACATTATAGATGAAGGATGGGAAACACCTTGGTGCATTACACTAGAACTCACAAGGATTAAGAGACTACTAAAGGAGACATACACAGAAGTGGAACGAGAAGGCAACAAATTGGCAAACGTTTTTGCTAACCATGTGTTCTTTTGGCAGGTGCAGACATTCTAACATACTCTTCAGTGCAACATATACCAATAGAAGTAAAATGCATCTTACAAATGGACAAGAACCAAGTCCCAAACCTTAGAATCAGAAAATACCAATATGGATATTATAATAATAGTGGGGGGGGGAGCCCAACAAGGAACAACATGAATCACAAACAATAATCAATAACAGATCAATCAGAGGTTCAGAGGAACAAACCAAAGGAACAATACATGACTGAAAGGGTCTATAGTAAGAGTCACACACACAACAACATCCTACTAATAACATGAATTCCTCAGACACAAGGATTAAAGCAGGGCCTTCTCAAGTATAGGGAACCAATACATAAGGCACTAGGGCGATCTATCATACGCATTGTTAGCTACAATAAGAAGATTAAAGCGTGGACTGACCTTTTCGAGAAGGTTGGAAATAGATCTATGGCTTCTTCTGGCATATGCATTGGTATTAGCTCTAAGCTGAGCTCAACAAGTTAAGAAAAGGAAGAAACAATGATGTTTACAACCTGGTTAGGTTAAGGAAACTCAGAAGGCTGATAAGCGGATCTCACCATGACTATGAAAGAGTGAAGTTGTGGTACTTTGAGTTGAAAAAGTCTTCACTTGATTGAGTTTAAGGCATTTGTGAGACTTTTAAATGCCCCTATAAAAACAATCCAAACTCTTTGGTACCTACAACCCTCTACTCATCTTGCAGCTCGTCGGAGGTCATCTTTTCTGGCTCGTCTCTCTGCGAACGTCCATGGAAGTGGAGCTTGGTGGGAAGATGGAGCTTCTAGGGTCTGCCATTTGGCTTTCCCTTTTGTTTTAGTTGGCTTTCCTTTTTCTTTTCTTTAGCTTTTAGTGGACTTTTGATCTAGTATTGGGCTGCACACAAATAGTATGTGGGCCTTTGTAGTTTTTTTTCTTCATTTTGTGTTAGTAAAATGGACTCTAAGACCAACCCTTTGAATTAAAAAAATTGAAAATGGGCCCTCGGGGCAAAGCAAGGTTAGAAAATCAGTGATACTCAAGCCACAAGCCCTGTAGTAGTAATAAACCTATGCAGAAAAAAAGCTCTTTTCATGACAATGATATGCTCAGATACAGCCAATAACTCAATATCAACCTACTGGCCTTGCACAGGCTCAATCCGCTCTACAACAAAGATAACTAGCTAGCTATCACGAATTAATGTCTGGGACTCATTGACACTTCCCAAATATCACACTAACTATGGTCCAGAGGCAAAAGCAAAGGCTGCTCAGGGTCGAAAGGGGTAATACTGCCGTGCTAGCTCAAATACTGAAGCAAAAGAAATAAGAACGGACAAAAAGGAAGTCGAAAAGCTCTAGGGTTCCAACCTAGTAGTCCCAATGCAAGGATGAGCTAAATAATATAATTACATTCTATATATGCAAAGTATAAGATCGGTAAGCCATAGCCTACCTGGCATCTGGCGAAAAGCTGATGGAAAGATATCGTCCAAGCCTAAACTGCTCTGAGAAGCCCCAAATAGAAATCAAACTACCAAAAACATAATTTACTAGTCAAAATGAAGCTAATAATATCCATAATGCTAATAATTAGTTGGGTAAGAAATCCGGGTAAAAAATAGGCCTATTAGTCCCGTAAACCATAACTAAAAATAGGAAATTACCATGAGGTTCCCAACGTTGCCAGGAACTCATGGTAAAAAATTGAGCATAAATCGGGTAAGGAAAGGGCCTAAAACAACCCCTAAACCCCAAGAACAAATTAAGAATCAATAGAAGAATTTGATAGATTAAGGGATAGAAAACATATAGTTGAAGACAGGAAATCGACCACGGACAAAGAATATACCATCCTAGCACTTTAAGATGAACCCACAGTGAAATTTGGAGCTTAGAGCTCAAATAAAAATGGAGGAAAGTGATTTGAAACTTAGATAATGAAGAGATGATCCATTTAAAACTGCCAGCGTTCGGCGCACCAGCGGTAATATTGGCACAGGTACGTCGCTGATGCGGCGCCCAGGCCACTGCAGGGTGGAGGTCAACAAAACCTCCAACCTCACAAGTACGATATATATGCCACAGGGGTGGTGCCACAGGGGCATGTGAAGGAGCACATGTACGCCCCTAGCTGATGCCACAAGGACCACAGGTGTGGCACCTAGAGCGTATGTGCCTCTGTACAGGTGCAGGCAAACTACCGCAGCTGTGCCCATACTAGAACCAGCAGCAACCAACTGCAAAGTCAAGTAAAAATTTCTCCGATCATACCCTCGGGGATCATTCCAAACACCGTGGACACAAACCAAAAATGCTACCCTACCAAAAATGGCATTCCAGACTCAGTGGAATCAATAAAACTTCTAACGGCGATCATTTCTAAGAAAAGTAGGCCCTACACCAAAAATAAACTTTTACCAAAATGGAACCCAATAGCCCAAAATAAGTCAAAAGGCTCAGGACCCGAACCAAAGGTCTTTCTAGACCAAAGCTGACATTCAAAAGCAAACCACACTGATGGAATTTCCATTTGTGGCTATTTTCTCTTAATGTTGATCAAAGTAAAACTTCCAACTTTAACTGGCCTAAAATCTCAGAAAGTGAGATAAAACCATACCAAAAGCTCCTAGGCCACGACCAAGGGTCCAACTAGACCAAAATCCATGCCTCGAGCTAACAGAATTGTCAGAATTCATTTCTAAGCTCACTCACTAAGAATGTTGACTAAAGTCAATGATTTTCTAAGTCAAAGCTCTAAAACAGGGAAGTGGTAATAAAGACCAAACGAAAGGTTCAGGCTCCAAACCACCGGTCCCAGTAAGTCATAAATGACTTGGGGCCGCTATAGGTAAGAGTTAAAAGAAAGTGAAAATGCGAAAATGACTGGAAGGGTCATTACATCATCCACTACTAAAAAGGACTTTCTTCCTTGAAAGTCAGGAAAAAGGGAGTACTTAAAGGCTGAAACAACTGTGGATACTGAGCCAGCATCTCTCTTTTGGTCTCCCAGGTAGCCTCTTCGAAAAACAGTGCCTCCAGTGAACCTTAATCACAGGAACCTCTCTGAACCTCAATCTCCTGACATCTCTGCCTAGAATGGCTACCGGTTCCTCAACAAAATACACTCTCATCTAACTACATTAAATCCCACCATAGCAGATGTGACTCATCTAGAATATAACGCCATAACATGGATACATCAAAGACTGGGTGAATAGCTGAGAACATAGAAGGCAAAGCTAGATGATAAGCAATATCACCAACCATCTGAAAAATCTCAAATGGCCCAATATACCTGGGCTGAGCTTGCCCCGGCTGTCGAATCTCGTCACACACTTCATGGGTGACACTTAAAAAAATACCTAATCACCAACACTGAACTCTAAGGCATGAAGTCTACGGTCTACGTAGCTCTTTTGCCTACTTTAGGCTGCCTGAAGTCTGTCCTGATTTACCCAAACTCTGTCTAAGGAATCACAAAGTAGTTTTGTACTCTGTGGCTGGGACTCAAAACAATCAAACCAACCCACTGGAGATCTGTAATGCCTACCATACAATGCCTCAAAAGGCCCTATGCGAATACTCGAGTGATAACTATTATTATAAGAAAACTCTTCCAAAGGAACGTACTAATCCCATGAACCCCAAAAATCAAGAATATAGGCTCATAGCATGTCCTCTACGACCTTGATAGTCCTCTCAAACTGGAAATCTACCTGAGGATGGAATGCAGTGATAAGCTAAACCTCTGGACCTATCTTTCACTTAAGAGATCTTCAGAAATAAGATGTAAACTGAGTACCACGGTATGCTATAATAGAAGTTGGAACCCCATGCCAATGGACAACCTCATAGAGATAGATTTGAGCTAACCTCTTTGCACTATAGTTCGTCGTCAGTATTGGTCCCTGTGTTGCTCTCTTGGCTGCCATCACCCTCTTCGAACAAACCCTCTCTCTCTTCAGACTGGGGAGGAGTGGTCATTGTTGGTTGTACGGTGGTGATGGCTAGATTAAGTGCGGCCTCCTCATCTGCCTGTGTTTGGGCCCCATGTCTCGTGGTCCATTTCTCCACATCTGGGTCGGGCTGGATCACATATATTTCTTCCGACCCGCTTGACTCAGGTTCATGTGCGGCGGACTCATCTGGTTCGTCATTGAGTTTAGATTGGAATTGATGAGCCGCCTCCTTGAATGCCTTTGTGTTTTTCTACCTCATAGTACCTGTGGAGGGCAACATCAGTACAACCAAACCAAGAAAACCCAAAAAATCAAAAGTCTTGAAATTTACTGAACTTGGGTTCCACGAGTCAGTTACATGAACCGTGATAAGAATCACAACTCGTGAAAATCCCTCGTGATTGTTGGGAGGCATCCTGTGGTTGCAGGTCTGAGTTCCACGAGTTTCTTCTATGACTCGTGATTGAAACCACGACTCGTAGAAGCCTCTCGTGGAAATCAGACCTCATTTACTGCCTGCAGGTCTGTGGTTCACGAGTGCCATCCATGACTCATGGAATGAACCAAGATTCATGGATGACCCTCGTGAAACTCAGACCTGAGAGAAAGTGTTTTTTCCAGTTCCTACGGGTACCTTCCACGATTCATGGAATGAACCATGACTCGTAGAAGGCCCTCGTGACCACTGGACAACAGAAAACCAACTTGTAAATCTCTTTTGTGATTTTCTTTTACCCTCAAAACATTCATGCATAATTCCAAACACATTTAACTTACTCATTCTATAACTGTCATCCCTTAGGGTGTTTACACAATTAAATCAACCAATTTCATACCCTAGGTCAATTCATTTTCCCCAAAATTCAAACAAGGTTTAGGAATAGTTTCATACCTTTGAAATTTGGGAAGAATGGGAGTGATTGAAGATAATTAGGAGCAACAACCTTGACCCACGACCAAATTATGTATTTAACAACCCTTTTTGGGTGAAGAAACCATAGGTTTCAGTGAGAATGGCATTGGGAGTGAATCAGTGGGAATGTCGTGATTTTGGAGCGGATTTGTAGGGATTTGGGTGTTTGAATTGAAGTTGGAGTTGTAGGCGGTCGGTTTGGTTGAAGAAAATCGGGGAAAATTTTAATTTTTGGGCATTTTAAATGATTCAGGTTGCGGGTCGGGTCAGGTGACGTGGGTGAACATTAAAAAAATTCAAAACTTACCTGGGTTCCACGAGTCATGTTCACGAATCGTGGAACTAACCACTACTCGTAGAATGGCTTCGTTGAACAAGTCTTTCCACCCTGATTTCCTCTGATTTCCATGACTGGCAATCACGATTAGTGATTGGGTTCACGACTCGTGGAACCAGTTCGTGGAAACTGTGCTGCACTTAGCCGTTCTAACCTGAGTTCCACGAGTTGGTTCGATGACTCATGGAAAGGTCAATGATCCGTGAACCATACTCGTGGACCCTGACTTACCCATTTTCTGAGTTTGATTTTCTCCAGCACTTTTCCTCCACTTAGTTCTGCACATATAGCAAACATTAGCTTTGGGTTTCCTCCCAAGCAGCCTTGATTTAATGTCGCGGCACGACGCAAATGTTTTGGCTACTCAGACTTCACCAAAACACTCTACAATCACTAAAATTACCACTAACATAAAGTACAGTACAATTTCATGGGTTGCCTCCCATGCAGTGCCTGATTTAACGTCGCAGCATGACGCAAGCTGCTTGATTACTCAAACTTCATCAAGCTCCTTGGATGGGACGAACTCATCAATGCTCCAAGCTTCAATAGTTTTGATCTCCTCTGTTGTACTGAAATAAGCCTTGATCCGCTGCCTGTTTGCCTTAAACCTTTTCCCCTCATGATTTTCAAGTTCAACAGCTCCATGAGGGAAAATTTGAACCACCGTGAAGGGTCCAATCCACTTGGACTTCAACTTGCCAGGAAACAAGCAAAGTCTAGAGTTGAAAAGCAGTACCAAGTCACCCGACTGAAAATCTCTCATCTCTATTTTTCGGTCATGATACTGCTTCATCTTTTCCTTGTACAGAGCCAAACTTTCGTATGCATTCAGGTAGAACTCGTCCAATTCTTTCAACTACCCTAGCCACTGCAACGATGCCTCAGACCAATCTAAATTCAGCTTCTTCAACGCCCACATGGCCTTATGTTCTAACTCAACCGAAAGGTGACACGCCGTACCAAACACAAGTTGATATGGTGTCATGCCTATAGGAGTGTTGTATGCATTATGATACGCTCATAAAGCATCATCTAGCTTCCACGACCAATCCTTTCTATTTGCATTAACAGTCTTGGACAGGATTGACTTGATCTCTCTGTTGGAAACTTCCACTTGCCCACTCGTCTGAGGATGATAAGGGGTTACAACCCTATGTTTCACTCCATATTCCTAAAGCAAAGCACGAAACAACTTGTTGCAAAAGTAAGAGCCTCCATCACTAATTATGTCCATTGGCGTACCATACATAGAGAAGATGTTCTTTTTCAAGAACGTTGCGACACATTTACCTTCATTACTGGGGAGCACAACCGCCTCCACCCACTTAGATAAGTAATCAACAACCACCAATATATACCGATTCCCATCGGACAACACAAATAGACCCATGAAGTCTATATCCTAAATGTCAAACAACTCAATCACAAGGATGGAATTCATAGGGAGCTCATGCCTCCTTGAGATACCTCCTTCCCTCTGACATATGTTGCAAGCCTTGTCAAATTCATGGGCGTCTTTATGGATTGTCGGACAATAATACCCACATTACAAGATCTTTTGCGTTATCCGAATACCATATGATGACCACCAACAGGGGATGAATGGCACACTTCCAGTATCTCCATCATCTCAGCTTCGGGCACACATCTCCGGATCACAGTATCAGCACATACACAGAACAAGAATGGGTCTTCCCAGAAGTACTTCTTTACATTGGACATAAATTTCCTTCTTTGGTGAATGGATAAATCATCAGGCACTCAATCGCTTGCCAAATAGTTGGCAATGTATGCAAACCATGGGATCAGTTCTTGAGAAGCAGCCAATACCTGTTCATTGGGAAACCAGTAATCAATCTCTAGCTCATCATTCATCTTCAACATAGCTTCTTCTTCCAACCTAGACAAATGATCTTCCACCTGATTTTCTGTACCTTTGTGGTCCTTGACTTCGAAGTCAAACTCTTGCAGTAGCAGCACCCATCTAATCAACCTAGATTTAGCATCCTTCTTTGCCATAAGATAACGAAGAGTTGAATGGTCAGTATGCACCAACACCTTGGTGCCAAGCAAATAAGATCTGAATTTTTCGAATGCAAAGACCACAGCAAGAAGCTCTTGTTCAGTCACTGTATAGTTCTTCTGAGCCGGGTCAAGTGCTTTGCTAGCGTAGTATACAGGATAGAGGATCTTTTCACACCTTTGTCCTAGGACTGCTCCTAGTGCCACTCCACTAGCATCACACATAACCTCAAAGGTTTGAGACCAATCAGGAGCAATAATGATAGGAGTTGTAACCAACTTCTCTTTAAGGCACTCTAATGCCTTCAGAGTTGCATCATCAAAAACAAACTTTACCTCTTTCTCCAGTAGCTTGCACAATGGATTTGCAATTTTGGAGAAGTCCTTGATGAACCTCCTATAAAAGCCAGCATGCCCTAAGAAACTCCGAATACCCTTCACGAAAACTGGTGGAGGTAATTTTTCAATCACCTCTATCTTCGCTCTATCAACTTCTATACCCTTCTTCGAAATCCGGTGACCAAGCACTATGCCCTCTTTGACCATGAAGTGACACTTCTCCCAATTCAGCACTAGGTTGCACTCTTCACACTGCTTCAACACACAACTCAAATGATCTAGACAATCTTCAAAAGAGTCACCTACCACCGAAAAGTCATCCATAAATACCTCTATAGTGTCCTCCACCATGTCTGAAAAGATAGATATCATACATCGCTGAAAGGTTGATGGCACATTATAAAGACCAAACGACATCCTCTTGAAGGCAAACATCCCATATGGGCATGTGAATGTTGTTTTCTCTTGGTCTTCGGGGGAAATAGAGATATGATTATACCTAGAGTAACCATCAAGAAAACACTACCAACCTCTACCTGCAAGACGGTCTAGCATCTGGTCCGTAAATGACATTGTAAAATGGTCCTTCTCAGTCCACACATTCAACTTCCTGTAGTCCATGCATATGCGCTAGCCTATGACTGGCCTCATAAAAATCAACTCATTCTTTGCATTAGGAACCACCATAATCCCTCCTTTCTTTGGTACGCACTGATCCGGGCTTACCCACTTGCTGTCAGAAATCGGGTAAACCACACCTGCATGCAGCCACTTTATGATCTCCTTCTTGACGACTTCTTGCATAGGCTGATTCAACCTATGTTGATGCTCAATAGATGGAACACAATCAGGATAGAGCTGTATTTTGTGAGTACATATTCCTGGCGAAATCCCAATAATGTCTGCGATGGTCCACCCAATAGCTATGTTAAACTTTCTCAATACTGAAACTAGATATTCAACCTACGCTTTACCTAAATCTGCAACAATGATTATGGGCAAAGTCTCATTATCTCCCAAAAATACGTACCAAAGATAAGCTGGAAGTGCTTTGAGCTCCAAGATTAGAGACTCCTCAATAGATGGGCGAGCAGGTGGCATCTTTCTATTCTTCAGGTCCAAGTCTAGCTTCTTTGGTGCATAAGTGTATGATCCCAACCCTGTAAGTGCTGCAATCATTTCGTCATACTCATCAATGTTATCACCTTCAAAATTCATAATGACTGCTCGACACCAAGTCTTTCCTCAATAGGTACAACCAGCTGGTCCTAATCAACAACATCAATAACTGACACCACTTTCATATCATCATGATGCTTTATCGACTTGCACACATTGAAAGTCACCTCCTCATCATTTATCCTGAATTTCATCTGACCCATTTCCAATTCAACCAAAGAACACCCAGTATCCAAAAATAGTAGCCCCAAGATGATGGGCACCTCAAAGTCAACCTCACAATCTAGAATAACAAAATCTGCAGGAAAGATAAATGTGTCAACCTTTACCAATACATCATACAAAATTCCCATAGGCCTTTTCACCGTGCGATCTTCCATAAGTAACAACATTATAGTCAGAGAGGGGGATTCCAAGCCCAACTGATTATAGACTGCAAGCGGCATCATATTTATACTAGCACCGAGATCACACAAAGCTTTGGAGAAATAGAATGCTCCAATAGCGCACCGAATGGTGAAGGCTCCAAGATCTTTGTTCTTATGTACCATCAAACGGGATGCTATTGCACTGCAGTGTTGCAAATTATTTACTGGTTAAAAGTTATCCATCCTCTTCCTCGTAACCAGATCCTTTATGAATTTTGCATAGCCAGGCATTTGTTCTAACGCTTCGACCAAAGGGATATTGACTGACAGCTTCTTTATCATGGCGATGAACTTATAGAATTTGCCATCCTCAACCTTCTTCTTCAACCTCTAAGGATAAGGTGGAGGAGGCAATGTCATGGGTTTCAGGACCGGTTCAACTTCTTTGCTCTTCGCCTTTAACTCAGCAGACGGTCTCTCAGATGACGCTTTACTACTAGCTTTCTCTCCAGAATCGGCTACGATCTCAACATCCTCCTTCTCAGCTTTGGCTAGCTCATCAACAACAATAGTCATAAGAGGGTCAACAGTCTGCTTTTCACTCTGAGTGGTCACCGCTATAACATGTCGATCATTTTTTGCATTCTGAACGGTGTCACTTGGGTGAGTACCCTTTTGGCGTGGATTCATGTTGGTTGACACCTGATGCATCTGTGTCTCAAGCTGCTTGATGGAGACAGCGTGGGACTCCACCTTCTGATTTATACTTGAAAGTTCAGCTTTTATCTCCTTCATACTAGCATCTGTGGAGTCAACCTTTTGGAACACTTTGTTGATTAGCTCTGTCATGGTGGGTTGTCCAGCCCGCTCTTCACGAGTCGTAGGTGGAACGCAACAGCCAGTTCTATCATTTTTATACCCATCCTTTTTCTGCCAGTCACCATCTCTGTACCCAGACCGATTGTAGTAATCAT
Organism: Jaltomata sinuosa; assembly: GCA_003996215.1. Classification (NCBI taxonomy): domain Eukaryota; kingdom Viridiplantae; phylum Streptophyta; class Magnoliopsida; order Solanales; family Solanaceae; genus Jaltomata; species Jaltomata sinuosa. The sequence goes on along the minus strand of QJPP01001163.1, from coordinate 377,708 downwards.
CTCTATTCCGACCTTGATTTCCTTGGCCAGAAGCCTGGAAACCCGTCCCTTGATCATTCATATAACTGAATTCTTCTTCAGTTAAGTAACCGTCTGGTATAGGTGCCTTTCCTTACAAACCAACAACTTTTACTTTCTCTACTCCCTCAGCCAAGAATTTATTTTCTAGCAGCCCCAGTGTCGTGTTCATCTTAGCATGTGTCTGCTTAATGTCTTCTATTTCATTCGGATCCACTGACTTACCAACTGCATAAGTACCCACTGGAACCTCAGCCTCTCTAGTATTCCATGCTTGATTAGTCTTTGAAACCCTATCCATCATTTCATCAGCCTCATAATATGAATTCTCCATGAATGCTCCTCCAGTTACAGTATCAGCTACTGCTTTAGTGTTTTCATTCAAAGCCTTGTATAAGATATCTATAAAATGCCTTGCAGGAATTCCATGTTTCGGAACTTGTTTCAGCTTCTACTTAAACCTCAGCCATGATTCATACAATGCTTCTGCAGGAAGTTGCTTGAAATTATAGATCTCCTATTTTAGTGTCAACATCCTCGATGGAGGAAAGAACCACTCTAGAAACTGATTCTTTAACTCATGTCATGAGTATATGGAATTATCAGGCAGTTCCGAGAGCCATGCAGTCGCCTCACTAGTCAATGAAAATGGAAATAACCTCAGTCTGATAGCCTCCTGCCCCACTCCTGGCATATTGTATGACTTGCTAATCCCCAAAAAATTCTGCACATATGTAATTGCATCCTCCTTGGGTTTTCCTGAGTAAAGTCCTTTCAGGTTCAGCAGCTGGGTCATGGCATTGGTGATATCAAACTTCGTTCCTTCAGCCAATGGCGGCAGCACTATGGGACCAGTGCTTCCGAATTCCTTATAATCATCCTCCTCATCATTATAATACCGAGGAATATGCCTTTGCTGCTGCATCTGTCAACCCCAATTATATGGCACGCATCTATTTGTTGCCTCATCCCGGACAGCATGCTCTCTTCCTAACCTTGCTTGCTCAGCTGCAATATTTTGAGCAACGAGATCTTTTGCAATTCGAGCATCTTCAGCAGCAAGGGCATCTTCACCTTCCTTTGGGCGTACTGCTTCTTCCCTTTTCTTCTGCTCGACCTCAGCTAGTAACCGAGTTGTAATCTTTTCTTGAGTCTCGTGCTCTCCATCCTTAGACATGTTTCATAATGTTTTGGAGAGCTCCATATCGTAAGGGATCAAGGGATTGCCTTGACTCCTTGTGCTTGGCATGCACAAGTGTGCAACCTGTGATCAAAACAAAAACAATAGAAAAAGTAAAATTAGGAAATAAGGACTATAAGTGAAATAAACACAATCTCTGTTAATCATAAACCGTAGTCCCCGGCAACGGCGCCAAAAATTGATGCGCTCAAATTACACCTCTAAAAGAAGTGCAAGCGGTCGCTATTCAAATATAGAACCCAACTAGAGGTTGGGGTCGATCCCACAGGGAATATGGTAGGACTAGGGTCAATTAGTGTTTACTCAATCTTTTAGTCATTTATTTCCTGCAGGGAAGGGGGGTATAAAGTAACAAGTAATGTTTGTAAATCAAAAGTAAACAAGTATCAATTGCTAGTTTCAAGAGTTGTAATCAATAGATGTGAAGACTAGGGTAGTGTTACCCATGAAATCATAACTTAGTAGGGTGTTGTACTTAGTTAACTAGTTTGGTGCTTAGCATGCAGAATCGGTAAGTTAGGTTCACCTAATTCCTTGGTCTGGCAACTAGGTGAATTTCACCACATGCCTTGGTCCAGCCGCGGGTGTCACTTTACTAACCCTTACCCTGGATCCCAGATTAGCTATTCCCGGACAAGGTCAAGCTATTAGATGAGGGTTGATAGCCTCAAATTTCCATTGTTAAACAACTTGTTAAACAACTATTTTCCCATCTGTTACCGCCTTGGTCCGGCAAGTAAGGATAAGGCGAGTTTTAACATTGCTCACCGTTAAAAAGCAATAAAATTAATGGAAGAACAATACATGCATAAACACCTCTCCAGATTACCTAAGTACTTTACCTACTTCGTTAATCCTTCATGGTTCCCACAACCCTAGTTGTGGATTTAGCTACTCATGCTCATAAGTAAACAATCAAGAATTATTTGTGTGATCATGATCATGTACTTACAATAAGAATTAAAGAAATCGGGAATCTTGAATGTATGAAGATGGAAGTAAGAACAATGAACTATGAATGAGTTAAACTCTGAAAACAAATAATAAACCAATATCACAAAGTTGTGAATCTGTTTCCTACAAAATATCATGCATAAAACGTAAAAGAAAACCTAGGAAAAGAATTTATAGACAATGTAAATCCTGTCCTAACAAAACTAGGAAAACTGGAATCGGCAGCTTTCGTGAGACCATTCCACGATTCTTGGAAGCTTTTATTGTTCGTCACACGTGCTCGTGAAACTCGGACAATTTTGCTCTTCTACAGGTTCATTTCCATGAAGGCGGTCTACGACTAGTGACTTGAATCAAGACTCATAGAGATGAGTCATAGAACTTAGGCTTTTCCTACTTCTCTGATCAGGTTCCACGAGTAAGGCCCACGACTCATGAACATGTCTACGACTTATGGAAACCTTTCGTTGAACTGAGGCCCCAGCTGCATCTGCAGTAACCTTTCCACGACTGACTTCCACGACTCGTGAAAGGGTCGACGACTCGTGGTCATGACTCGTAGAATTCTGTTCAAGCTTTGTTTGTAGTACTCTTTTCACAACTAACTTCCACGACTCATGAGTTGATCAACGACTCGTGGTAATGAGTCGTAGAAGTCAGTTTGTCATTTTCTGCACTTAATCACCAAACCCTGTTTTCCTGCATAAGACTCCAAAACACATCAAATATACTAAAAATCTCTAAAGAACCTACTCCAATTCTAAGTTTTAAGCGTCGAAAGTGCCGCAAACTCATGGCACATCAGTATCCTAGTTTTTTCAAGCATTCAGGTACTTCCCTTTTTCTAACTTTCAAGAACACAAGTCCTTTTAGTAATTGATGTTGTAGTGACCCTCAAGGTTACTTTTGCTATTTTCATTTGTTTTCCTTGTTTCGAGCCTTCTTACAGTGGCTGCAGGTCATCTATGACTTGTTGAGACTGACGATTCAGTTCATGGGTAGCTCGTTTGTGTTTTAAGGCCATTTTTCCTATTTAGAAACTGTTAAAGCTAAAAGCATTGACTTTGGTCAACATTCAGAGAAGACAGTTGCAAATGGGAATTCCATCGGCGCTGTTAGCTCTGGAACATTGACTTTGGACTAGAGGGATCATTGATTTGGGTCTCGAGGCTTCTAGACTCATTTTGGGCTATTGAGTTCTTTTTGGTAAAAAGCAAGTTTTTAGGTGTGGGGCCCACTTTTTATTAAATTGATCTTCGTTGGAAGTTTCATCAATTCTGTTGAGTTTGAAATGCTGATTTTGGTAGGGTAGCATATTTGGTTTGTGTCCTTGGGGTTCGAAATGATCCCCGAGGGTGTGCTTGGAGAAATTTTGAGTTAAGTTTGCAGCTGATGCTACTGGTTTTGGTATGGTCACAGCTGTGGTGCTTTTTCCACCCCTGCATAGCTGCACCTGCACTTTGGGTGCCGCACTTGCGGTGCTAGTGACATCGGCAGAAGGGGCACCTGCTCTCCTTCATCCTCCACTATGGCATATGTATCACCCCTGTGAGGCTAGAGGTTTTGTTTACCTCTACCCTTGCGGTGGTCTGGGCTTTGCTGCAGTGATGCACCTACATCAATATGACCATATATGCGCCAACCACTGGCAGTTCAAATGGGCCATCTCTCTCATTTTTGCTATGTTTGAAAACACTTTTCCTCCTTTGTTGAGCTCGACATCTTATTCTTTAATTTTTGCCCTTTTCTTGAGCTACCAAGGTGAATCGTTTACCCCTATCTTTCTATTGCGCGTTTGGTTGTTAATTCAGTATTCCATTTTCAATTTATACCCCTTATTGCATGATTATTCTTAAGATTAAAGTGATGAATACCGAATCATTTGGAGTTCAAATTTACTCTCCATTCCGCTCAAATTTGAGGCATGCACCACATTTCGGTGGGGCAATATTTATGAAATTTATTTTTTATTTCATTAAGAGAGCCCCAAGGGTCATTTTTCTACCCAATTTTTGACTGGAATTATTAAATTGAAATGGGTCTCATTTTTCATGTTTTAATGAGTCGGTTATCATTATAATAGTGTGGCAAAAGTAGTAGGCTTCTCAAAAAGGAAAAGCTCCAGTTTAGTGGGTGCGAGCGCTCGTAATCAGCTTTGAGGTGGTCTATGACTTACTTACTTCTAGACATAGCTCGTATAAGTTGATTGTATGGTTTGTGCTAATTGTTGGTGGAAATTTATGGATTGAATAGTGTTTATTAAGGAATTTTGATCCTCGTAGTTGATTTAGGGCTTTAGCCTAGAATCGAGGATTGGGATCCTTAGTATTACACTTGCTTGTACCTGTAGGGCTTAGTACGATCGGTGTAGTACCTTTAGCACTTTCATATATATATCCTTGCTCGCGTTAGCCAATCTAAATGGACTTGGGGGTTTGGATGGTTACTTTAGATAATGTTCATTTGGAATTTTTGATAGTTCCCGAGGTAGGTTAGAAGCTTATTTATCATTTTTGCTTAATCGTCCTATTTTTGTATTGTTTATTCCTAATTATGTATTTATGTTTCTGAGGCCATATGCATTGGAATTGTTGGACACTAGGTTAGTTTACTTATTCCTTATCTAATTTCAGTCTGTTTGTTCTTTTAGACAATTTAGTATAAATTATTAGAGTTAGTTATATTTGGGGTAGTTGTTTCCTTAGGGTAGGTTCATGTAGGAGGTTGTTAAGAGTTTGGTCCTTTAGGTGCTATTTTGAGAATATTGACCTTACCCTTGACTTGTGGATATATTGGCTACAATGCGAATTAGCTAGGTTTATTCATTCCTCCATGTTCATGTGTTATGGTTATTCTCTGCATGGCATATGAAGGACTTGGTTTAAAACACTATTTTCGGTTTCAAAAATGGATTTTTAAGGATAGTTTTGGTACTTTGACTTTTTCACAGAAAACATAGTATGTTTTTTTGAAGTATTGTTTTGAACTAAACTTGCATGTTCGAGGGAAACTATTCTGGGTTATTTTACTGGTATTTTAAACTTGAATGCCCGAGGGAAAGTGTTCCAGGTAGTTTTTATTGGTTATCATCATAGCTTGGTAATTGAGATATAGTTCGGAATTAGTATACGAATTATGCGAGTCCCCCATGTGTCCTTCCTTTGAAAGCTACGGTTGGAGGAGGAGTATATGATACTATTGGCACTTGGCACAATTAATACGACATATCATGGCATGATTCCACCTACATTACCCCATTTGGTTTATTGGCAGTCACTATTGTATGATGATTGCATCCTCTGGACTTATGAAGGGTCCGGTTGGGTCTATTTTTTGATGGTTGTACCTTCCAAGCTTATGGGGTCCAGTCAGGTTATTCTCTGACTCTGTGTACCTTCCTAGCTTATGGTGGCTCGGTTAGGTTATAGCTAGATTGTTATACTTTACTTTACCTTACATTGCTTTACTTTTCATGTTTTACTTTTTGCTCAGCGCATTATCCTCTACCTTATTATTTTCTAGCTATGACCTATACCCTTATACTAGCTCCCTCTTTATTTCCCCGTAGTATATTCATATTTTCTGTACTTCTTATCTTATTTGAGCTCAGTCAGCCTATGATGCCTACTGGGTACTGCATGTTTTGGTACTTATGCTACGTTTCTGCATATTTTTCCTTGATGCAAACCCTAGCATGAGTTATCACCACTGATGCTGTCCTAGTGCAGAGTTATTATTTTAGAGATATAGGGTGAGCTTCTGGCGTCAAGAGATGACTTGTCTCCTTCTACTTTGGGACTAGTCACCTCTTTTGTATTTCTGGAGACTACATTGTATATTCATATTTATTTAGTACTCCTTATGTTATAGCAGCTTTTGTATCGACTGATACCATGTTTTGGGAGTTTTTCTATATGACTTACTCCTTCCTTTACGCATTATTCTATTTTCTATTTTATCATCCCTATTGTGTATCTGCTTGATTCATATTTATTAGCATGTCTTGTATTATCCTGCTACTCACTGTTTCGGGCTATGATTTTGGCTTACCTGCTGGTGAGGTATAGTAGGTGCCATCACAAACTGAGAAATTGAGTCGTGACAGATTGGTATTAGAGCTCTAGCTTTTCCGGTATCATTAGTATAAGAGAAAGTGCTTAGTAGAGTCTCTCGGATCGGTATAATGACATATGTATCCTATCTTCGGGAGGCTACAGGGCATTCATAAGAAACATTCCATCTTTTTTATTCGCTATCATGCATTTTTGACTTCTATCAACTTCTTAATGTTATTTTTTTATTCTTTCTCATATGGTTAGGATGAGAGCCACAATGGTCAAGGGTGAGGCCCCTGCGCCGGCATCTAGGGCCCCAGCCCAGGGCATAGGTTGAGGTCAGGCACGAGCCACAATTCTAGCTTGGGGCCAGGCCAAAGAGAAATCACCATAGCATGTACAAGATCAGGAGCCTGAGATTGCTCATTGGTTAGTCTAGAGGATTCGCCATTGCATTAGCTGGTGGGGCAGGGACCAGCCTGGCCCCCACCTGGACTCACAGTTACACCAACACTTCAGGCTTCTATAGTTCAGTTATTGAGTGTCTTGGGAGCTATACCTCAGAATTCAGCTCAGGGAGCGGTAAGTGTGTTCAGGGTCTGGGAGCGTAGCCTGCCACTGTGGCTCCCCACATTGAGGTACCACCAGTTTTGTTAGCTGACCCACTGCCAAAAGCCCAACCAGTCATGAATTCTGAGGAGCAAAAGTTGTTGGGTCAGTTTCTCAGATTGGCCCTACTGAGGTTTTTGGGCTCTCTTGGAGAGGATGCGCATGAGTTTCTTGCTAGTTGCTGAGAGAGGTTGTATAACGTCAGTCTAGTGGATTCTCATGGGGAAAACTATACTATATTTTATCTTGATGGTCCAACAAGACAGTGGTGGAGAGAATATTCAGAGAGTAGACCATCTGGGTCCCCTTATATGACTTGGGCATAATTCTATGAAGCCTTCTTGGGGAAGTACATGCCTCACAATAAGCGTAAGAAACTTTATGATTCATTCCCGAGGCTGGAGCAGGCTATTCATGAGTATGACAGTATATTAGTCAAGGTTCCATGACTTATCCAGATATACCACTATCATTCTTCCTATCGAGCACACTATCTATCGAGCACACTATCTATCGAGCACGAGATAGTGTGGTGCTTCATTAGAGGGTTTAGGTTATAGCTTTGCTTGGCTACAAAGAGTATGGTGTCTTTGGGCTAGTACTTTCTAGAGGTGGTTGATCATGCCTATACCATTGAGTTTATTTATCGCGAGGCCTACAGTGGTAGCGATAAGAGGCCCTGGCACCAGGGTAGCTACAGCGGTTCCCAATTCTGTGGTAGGGGTCAGTAGCAGTGGTATTTTCAGCTTATTAGGCAAATTTAGGCCTTACTTTAGCTTTCCATTAGTAGCAGCTAGTCAGGTTACAGTGGTTAGAGCTCCGATCAGTATTCAAGGGGTTCACATTATGTGTCTTTAGGCCATGGTGTCCATTCTAGTTTAGCGTGTACCACACATCATAGCAGGGCCCCTCAAGGTTGTTATGAGTGTGGGGAGTTTGGTCACTATGCTCGAAATTGTCCCGAGTGCAGATGGTCGAGCCTTCAGTAGTTGTATAACCTTTTAGGGCAGTGGTGTCACCGGCCAGAGGTGGTGCCTAAAGTGGTAGAGAAGGATCTTAGAGTAGTAGAGGTGCTCAAGGTGGTGCTCAGCTAGGTAGGACTGGTGGTCATGCGTGTACTTAGCCTAAAGGTGGACGTTATTAGTTATATGCAATTCCTGGTAGGACAAAGACAGAGGCTTCAGACTCAGTGATAGCAGGTATGATTTCAGTATGCCACCAGCTAGCGTCTATTTTATTTGATCCAGGCTCTACTCATTCATATATGTCTGTATATTTTGCTTCTTGATTGGGATTTTCTAGTGAGACTTTGTTTGTGCCGTTGCATCTAACTACTCCCATGGGTGATTCTTTAGTAGTAGATCGGGTATTTAGATCCTATGTGTTGACTATTTGGGAGTGTAACACTACTGTTGATCTTGTTGTGCTTGATATGTTAAATTTAGATGCTATCCTGGGCATGGACTGGTTATCCCCTTATTATGCGGTCTTGGATTTCTTTGCCAAGACTGTTACCTTAGACATGCCTAGTGTGCCCCTGGTTATGTGGTAGGGTTCTGTTAATCATACGCCAATGGGAATCATTTCTTATAGTTGGGCTAGGAGTTTGATGTCGAAGGGATGTCAAGCTTACCTTGCTTATGTTTTTGATGTGAGTGCCAAGGTTCCCTCCCTTGATTTTATTCCTATAGTCTAAAAGTTTGCTGATGTCTTTCTCAATGACTTACCTGGCCTCCCGCCTGAGCATGATATAGACTTTGCTATTAATGTCAAGCCAGGCACCATGCCCATTTCTATTCCACCCTACCGTATGGCTCCTACTGAGTTGACGGAGCTTAGTGTTCAGCTTCAAGACCTACTGGGTAAGGGTTTCATTCAGCCGAGTGTTTCTCCGTGTGGTGCTCCTATTCTTTTTGTTAAGAAGAAGGATGACACTATGTGTATGTGTATTGATTACTGCCAGTTGAATAAGGTGACTATTAAGAATAAGTATTCGATACCACATATTGATGACTTATTTGATCAGCTTCAGTGTGAAGCCATGTTTTCTAAGATTGAATTGAGATCTGATTACCATCAGTTGAGGATTCGGGCAAGGAACATCCCTAAGACAACCTTCAAGACTCGTTACAGCCATTACGAGTTCTTGGTGATGTCTTTTGGGTTGACCAATGCCCCAGCCGCTTTAATGGACTTGGTGAACTGTGTGTTTAGGCCTTATTTAGACTCATTCATGATAGTCTTCATCAATGACATTCTTGTACACTCAAGGAGTAGAGAGAAGCATGGGCAGCATTTGAGGATTGTGCTTTAGATATTGAAGGATCAGTGACTTTATGCCAAATTTCAATATGTGAGTTCTGGCTTGAGTATGTGGCATTATTGAGGCACGTGGTGTCCAAGGATAGGATCATTGTAGACCCAACAAAGATTGAGGCAGTTCATGATTGGGCTAGGTCCACTTCTTCTACCGAGGTTCACAGTTTCATTGGGTTGGCTTGTATTACAGAAGGTTCATTGAGGGTGTCTCTTTCATTGTAGAATCGTTGACTAGGCTGACTAAAAAGGATGTCCTATTTTAGTGGTCCGATGAGTGCGAGGCAAACTTTCTGATGCTCAAGGCCTTGTTGACTACAGCTCCGATATTGACTCTTCCAGTTGAGGTCCATGGATTACTAGTTTATTGCGACAATTCAGGGGTTGGTTTGGGTTGTGTTTTGATGTAGCATGGCCGAGTAATAGCATATGCTTCTAGACAATTGAAGGTACATGAGCGCAACTACCCCACCCATTGCTTGGAGTTAGTGGCGGTAGTTTTCGCGCTTAAGATTTTGAGACATTACCTATATGGTGTTCATTGTGAGATTCATAGACCATTATAGCCTACAATACATTTTGAGCCAGAAGGATCTTAATTCCAGGCAGCGGAGGTGGCTAGAATTGCTGAAAGACTATGATCTCTCTATTCTTTATCATCCGGGCAAGGCGAATATAGTAGCAGATGCCTGGAGTCGGAAGGCAGCGAGTATGGGTAGTTTAGCCTTCCTATTAGTTTCTGAGAGGCCTTTGGATTTGGCCATTCAGTCCTTAGCCCATAGGTTTGTTCGACTTGACATCTCTGACCCATGGAGGATTCTTGCTCGAGTTGAGGCTCAGTCTATGTTGTGGGAGAAAATTCGAAAGTGACAGTTTGAGGATAGTCAACTTTGTAAGCTCTGAGATCAAGTATTGAGTGGTGAGGCCAGCAGGGATACCTTAGATTCAAAGGGTGTCTGGAGATTCGAGGGTTGTATCTGTGTTCTGAGGGTCAATGACTTGATCCAGTTTATATTATAAGAGGCTCATTCCTCCAAATATTCCATTCATCCCGGGGGAGCTAAGATGTATAGGGACTTGAGACAGTATTATTAGTGGAGCGATATGAAGAGGGATATACTAGAGTTCGTATCTCAGTGCTTGAACTATCAGCAGGTGAAGTTTAAGCATATGAGACCTGGTGGTTTGCTTTAGAGGTTGCCCATTCCCGAGTGGAAGTGGGAACGGATTAACAATGATTTCATAGTTGGCTTACTGCGTACTTTTTGTGGTTTTGATAGCATTTGGGTAATTATGGACTGGTTGACTAAGTCTGCTCAATTCCTACCCGTTCAGTCTTTCTTCAGTGCTGAGTGGTTAGCTTCGATCTATATATGAGACATAGTCCATCTGCATGGTGTTCTGGTGTTCATTATTTTAGATAGGGGTACGCAGTTCACTCCTAAATTTTTAAGGGCATTTCAGGCAGAATTGGGTTCTCGGGTTGATATTAGCATGACATTTCACCCATAGACTGATGGCCGGTCTGAGCGGACTATTTAGGTTCTTAAGGACATGCTCTGTGCCTGTGTTTTGGATTTTGGGGGTCAATGTGACTAGTTTCTTTCCTTGGGGGAGTTTGCTTATAATAATAGTTACCATTCAAGTATCCAGATGGCTATATTTGAGGTGTAGTATGGTAGGCGTTGTAGGTCTCCTATTGGGTAGTTTGATGCTTTCGAGGCCAGGCCATAGAGTACAGATTTTTTGCATGAGTCTTTGGATAGTGTTTGGCTAATTATATATACTTTGGGCAACTCAGAGCAGACAGAAGAGTTACGCTGACCGTAGGCATTATGCCGTGGAGTTTGGATTTGGTGGTTGTGTGTTCCTCTGTGTGTCACCCATGAAGGGCATGGTGAGGTTTGGCAGAAGGGGTAAGCTTAGTCCCAGGTATATTGGGCCATTTGAGATTCTTTAGTAAGTTGGTGATGTTGCTTATGAGTTAGCCTTGCCTCCAGTCTATTTTTCCATTCATCCAATTTTCAATGTATCGATGCTCCATCATTATATTCTAGATGAGTCTCACATGCTTCAGTGGGATTCATTTCAGTAGGATGATCATTTGACTTTTAAGGAGGAGCCAGTAGCCATTTTATCTTTGGATGTTAGGCGGTTGAGGTCTAGAGTGATTCTGGTGGTTAAGGTGCAGTGGATACATTGTCTCATTGAAGAGGCTACCTGGGAGACCGAGCATGATATGCAGGCCCTGTGTCCTAGTCTTTTCGATACTTCAGCTACTTCCTTTTTTCTAACTTTTGAGAATGAAAGTCCTTTTAGTAGTGGATGTTATAATGATCCTCGAGGTCATTTTCTCTATTTTCATTTGTTTTACGTGTTTCGAGCCTTCCCATAGAAGCTATAGGTCATTTATGACATGCCGAGACTGATGGTTTGGTTTATGGGCAGTTTGTTTGTGTTTTAAGCCCATTTTCCATGTTTTGAAATTCTTAAAGCTGAAAGAGTTGACTTTGGTCAACATTCGGAGAAGATGATCTTGGATGGGAATTCCGTCAGCATTGTTAGGTCCAGAATGTTGACTTTGGACTAGAGGGACCTTTGATTCGGGTCTCGAGGCTTCTAAACTAATTTTAGGCTATTGGGTTCTTTTTGGTAAAAAGTTGGTTTTTAGGCATGGGGCCCACTTTTTATTAAATCGATCTCTGTTAGCAGTTTCATCAATTCCATTGAGTTCAGAATGCCAATTTTGGTAAGTTAGCATATTTGGTTTGTGTCTTTGTGGTTCGGAATGATCCCCGAGGGTGTGATTGGAGAAAGTTTGAGTTGAGTTTGCAGTTGATGTTACTAGTTCTAGTAGGGGCGTGGCTGCAGTGCTTTGGCTGTACCTGTGCAACTGCCCCAGCACTCTGGGTGCCGCACCTGCGGTGCTGGTGACATCGGCAGGCTGTGCACCTGCGGTGTTGCCCCTGCGACATATGTATCACACCTACGAGGCTGGAGGTTTTGTTGACTTTTGCCTCTATGATGGTCTGGGTGTCGCTGCAGCGTCGTAGGTGCGCTGATCGCTGGGAGTTTAAATGGGTCATCTCTCTCATTTTTTCTACGTTTCAAAACACTTTCCTCCATTGTTGAGCTCGGCAAAAAAGCTTGTTCTTCAATTCTTGCCCATTTCTTGAGCTACCAAGGTAATTCTTTTTCCCCTATCTTTGTATTGCGTGTTTGGTTGTTAATTCAGTATTCCATTTTCAAATTGTGCCCCTTATTGCATGATTCTTCTTAAGCTTACAGTGATGAGTACCGAATCATTCGGAGTCCAAATTTATTCCCCATTCTGCTCAAATATTTGGCATGCACCCCGCATTCTGTTGGGACCATATTTAGGAAATTTATTTTTTGTTTTGTTAAGCGGACCCTGAGGGTCATTTTACCACCACCCAAATTGTTAAATTGCAATATGGGTGTCATTATTCATATTTTAACGAGTAGATTATCGTTATAATAGTGTGGCAGCAGTCGAAGGCTTCCCAGAAAGGAAAAGCTCTGGTCTAGTGGGTGCGAGCGTGCGTGATTAGCTTCTAGGCAGGCTACGACTTACTTACTTCTAGACTTAGCTCGTATAAGATGATTGTATGGTTTATGATAATTGTTGGTTGGAATTTATGGATTGAATAGTGTTTATTACAGAATTTTGATTGTCGTAGTCGATTTAGGGATTTAGCTTAGAATCAGGGATTGGGATTCTTAGTATTACCCTTGCTTGTAACTGTAGGGCTTAGTGTGATCAGTGTAGTACCTTTAGTGCTTTCATTTATATATCCTTGCTCGCCTTAGATTAGCTAGGCGGCCTTAAGGGTTGGGCTGGTTACTTCAGATAACAGTCGTTTGGAATTTTTGGTAGTTTTCGAGGTAGGTTAGAAGCTTATGTATTGTTTTTGCTTAATCGTCCTATTTTCGTATTGTTTATTCGTAATTATGTGTTTATGGGCCTGAGGCCATATGCATTAGAATTATTGGACACCAGGTCAATTTACTTATTCCTTATCTCCTTTTCGCTCGTTTATTCTTTTAGATAGTTTAGTACAAATTATCCGAGTTAGTTAGATTTGGGGTAGTTGTTACCTTATGGTAGGTTCCTATAGGAGGTTGTTAAAAGTTCGGTTCCTTTAGGTGCTATTTTGAGAATATTGACTTTACCTTTTACTAGTGGACATATTGGCTATAGTGTGGATTAGCAGGGCGTTTCATTCCTCTGTGTTGTTGTTCTCTGTATGTAATATGAAGGACTTGGTTTGAAACATTGTTTTCGATTTCAAAAATAGATTTTTAAGGACAGTTTTGGTACTTGGACTTTCTCACGGAAAACTTGGTATGTCTTATGTAGTATTGTTTTGAACTAAACTTTCATGCCCGAGGGAGAGTATTCCGTATGGTTTTACTGGTATTTTAAACTTTCATGCTCGAGGGAAAGTGTTTCGGGTGGTTTTTACTAATTATCATCATGGCATGTTTATTGAGATACGGTTCAAAATTAGTATACGAATTTCACGAGTCCCTCATGGGTCGTGCCTTTGCAAGCTACGGCTGGAGGAGGAGTATACAGTTCTATTGACACTTGGCATAAATCATACAACATATCATGGCATGATTCCACCTGCATTACCCTATTAGGTTGATTGTTAGTCACTATTGTCTATTGTTTGCATCCTCTAGACTTATGGGGGGTTCAATTGGGTCTATAGTTTACTATTTGTACTCTCCAGGCTTATGGGAGTCCGGTCAGGTTATTCTCTGATTCTGTATACCTTTCGAGCTTATGGGTTCTTGGTTAAGTTATAGCTAGACTGTTCTACTTTACTTTACCTTACATTGCTTTACTTTTCATGTTTTACTTTTCGCTTAGCTCATTATCCTCTGTCTTATTATTTTATAGATATGACATGTACCCTTATACTAGCTCCCTCTTTATTTACCTATAGTATATTCGCATTTTCTGTACTTTTTATCTTATTTGAGCTCAGTCGACCTATGGTGTCTACAGGGTACCGTGTATTTTCATACTCATGCTACACTTCTGCATCTTTTTTCCTGATGCAGATTATAGCACGAGTTATCACTGCTGATGTTGCCCTAGTGCGGAGTTGTTGTTTCAAAGATCTAAGGCGAGCTTCTGGCGTTAGAGCTTACTTGTCGCCTTCTACTTTGGGATTAGTCCACTTTTTTTTTATTTCTGGAGACTACCTTGTATATTCGTATCTATTTAGTACTCATGTTATAACAACTTTTGTACCGACTGATACCAGGTTTTGTTGGTTTGTCTATATGACTTACTCCTTCCTTTTCGCATTATTCTATTTTTTTACTATCCCTATCGTGTATCTGCTTGATCCGCCTTTATAAGCATGTCTCATATTTAGCGCGCTACTTGTTGTTCCGAGCTAAGATTTCAGCTTACGAACTGGTGGAGTACAGTGGGTACTATCACAGCCTGAGAAATCGAGTCGTGAAAAAAAGTCATGTTCTGGTTGATATCACATAATTAATACCTTGTTGTTGACACCCAATTTTTTTCGTCCACATTCCTAATTAATTCCAAGTTTTTATTATTTTAAAACAATTATTTTTTAAGACTTTAAATGTTCTCAAAATTAATTTGAGGTTAATTTAATAATTCTAGGTGAAATATGTATACTCTATATTTAATTATATAGAGGTATATAAATTTCACTTAACGAAACATTTTAAATCATTTTGAATGAATTTTTTTTTAAATTCAAAAAATGCTACACTATCCTCAAATAGGTTTAAAATTAGGAAATAATGGTATGATTAATTCTTAAATATTGAATGGGTTAGTTATGTTTTATGAAATAATTATTCTTAATTGTTAAAAGTAGAAGATCGTTTAAATAATTAAGGATTTCATTTATTCCATTTCAATTTCGGCCTAAACTCTTTAATACATTCGATTTGACCATATTTTTAACGATTTGGTTAGCTCTTAAATCAAATTGGCCACATTTGCAAATAAATGAGGCCAAGTCCTTAATCCTTTTCATTCCTCAATTTTCAGACCTCTTGGCCCAATTAATTCACTCCCAACCTAACTTTCTAAGCCCATACCCGCCCCACCTCCTCTAAATATTAAACCCCTCATCAGCCCTCACTCACAACACACACATACACATTATATTACTCCCTCGAAAGAACACTCACACTCCCATGCGACCCTCAATTTCCCAGAAAAAGAACGCGTTGTACCATTGCAAAGTGCCTCGTACAAGCACACCCTTCACTTCATCTTCGTCTTCTTTGAACATCAAAATAAAAAAAAAACCCTAACATTCACAATGTTCAATGACAACAACGCTAAAACTCAATAGCAGCACCTACAAACGACACTAACAAGTGCCCTACTTCCATGAATTCCCTTCACCTTCATCAAGTTTGATACGCTAGCAAGGTATCGAATGTTGTAGAGAACCCTAGGTGGCGTTATCTCCAAAAATTCAGCAAGAAATTGGTATGATTTTGTACAATTTCTTCCCCGCCAAGCTTATCCATTCGTCAATTCGAATTTCTTCAAAGGAAATTCCAACAATTACCCTCTATTTCCCCCCCATCCAGACCCCTAAAAATCCCTATAAATAGTCCCTTTATTCTCATTGTTAGTGGTTGGTCTTTGTAGAAATTTCTTAAGTTTTTTGGAGAAGCATTCTCTAGCTTAAGAAATCAAAGATTTTAGAGAGAAAACACTTTTAAAAGTCGAGGTTTGGTGAAATTGATTCAAGTCCGGTGGTATAAAGTCTTCGAAAAAACTCGATTCTCAGTTTTTTGCCACACGATAGGTGAAAGCTTCATCTCTTCTTCACTTTTCTCTTACGTATGAATGATACGATGTGAAATTTTATCATTTTGATGCAAGTTTATGCATCTATGAACTGGTCTTGTTTGGAGAAGTATATGTTTGTTGAGGTAAAGATTTAGGATTCAGAATTCATAGTCTGCTTGCTAACTTGCAGTTGTTGTTTAAGTATTCAAAACTTGAGATTTTCATTTTTGTGTTGCTCACTATTTTAAGGTCGTTTATGTATGTTTATTTGAGGCAGCAAGCAAGTTTAAAAATCCTTGAAGTTGTTATCTTGTTATTCTTGATGTTTCTTGTTGTATGTGTGCGCCTTGTGTGAACTTCATTATATAGCTTGTGTGTATAGTTTAAATATTCTTAAATAATATCCTTATTTAATAATTTTAAGTGAGATTAATTAAGAGAGGAAGACTTGATCTTTGGAATTTCTTCCTAGTTCTTACCAAAGATCAAGAGGTATTGGGACTAAACTGAACTCTACCATAGTTCAAGTTTTGTTTCAATATATCTTCTAAATTCCATAAAGTAGGATGAGAGGCTGTTCTTTAGAAAATTCTAAAGATTGGAACTTCGAGGTCGAGAGAGTTTAATCATAACTTATCTCCATTTTAAGAATCCTTAGCATCAGTTAGAATAAATTTTAGGTTTTGGCTTGATTCTATGCATTGTGTGAAGTCTCAAAGTGAAAGAATATGCAGATAAAGAGAAAATAGAGTAGTGTTTGATGTAGAAATAAGCTCATGCTATAGCTTAATTGCACCTTAATGACCGATTATCAAGGGTAATCTCTTGACATTTTTTATGTGTTCTTACTTCTGTTTTTTAAAGAAATTGTCAATCATACTTTTGTTTTTTTTAGTTTTGAGGAAGTTTGCTCATAAGATTTTAGAACAAGGATGATATTTTAATTTTTCTTTTTCTTTAAGCTTCAAGGAAAGCTACTCGATTACCCTATTATCATTTAAAGTCTCGAGAAGCTTATTTAGTTTATTCTTCTTCTTTTCACTCCACGACTAGTTGATCCCTCAGTTGGGTTATTAGAATATCTTTGGTTTACAATACCAAAAGGAGGTCTGAGAGTAGAATTTAGGAATTCTTTCAAATTTGGAACTAGAGGAGAAATATATTCTTACTGTAGTATGATTTCCACTTCTGAAAATTCTTAGTATCGAGATGGCTGTGCGTTGATGGAAATCAATTTAGGTGCTGAACTTTAGTAAATAAATGGTGCAACAATGTATGCTTAATGGTTATTTGCTGAGAATTATTGAGTGCTAAGTGTTCCAGTGAGCTTCCTCTTTGTTTTCTTTCGGAATTAATCAAGTTTAGATATAACGTGTAACTTACCCACTGTTTTGGTCGAGGATATTTGAACAAATAAAGTTAGGCTCCAATTCACGATGGTAGAGTTTTTGTCTTCTCTTAAATTTTATTTGATTAAGATTTGTTTTGTCAAATACATGTGTATGCAAAAAGAAATTTTTCTCAAAAACTACCGTTGTGCTTCCCAATATGAGTCTTCTCCTCTTTGGTTAAATATGAATAAAATTCATGTTCTTTCCTTTTTAAGTGATCATGCCAAATGTCTCGTGTGCATTCCTGGTCTTCCAATCTGTTGTGTAGCTTGTTCCCTCATATCATTCCTTACTTTGTAATGCTTATTGTACCATCTTTTAAATCCAAGTTATCTTAATAAGTTGCTTGATATTTGGTAATATCTCTATGTTTCTTAGTTTTAAAAACGTATGAAAGATTATTGGGTCATTTATGTTTGGATATGTACTAATTGATCTTTTGTTTAACTATGCATGAATCATTCCAAATCCAAATGGACTCTTCTCTTGTGCATATATTCTGATGGGCCACGAGGCCCAAATTCCTCGAGTCAAACCTCAAGGCCGTAAAAGGGTAAAAAGTTGCAAAAATTTGATGAAAAATAAGTGTGGCCTAAGTGCCACACACGAAAGAAAGGGAAGCTAATATACATGGAAGGCCAAACAAGCGGAAATAATTAAATGGGCTTAACCCAAAATTGGTAGTCCAATACAGATATTTCATAGGGGTTTGTGCCTAAGTGCTTAAATACAACTCCTTCCTTTCCTTTAATTTAGTATTATATGTATAAATTGGACTCTTTGTAAACACTAACTCTTTTAAACTTAGTTAATTCCCTTTCAGAGTACCATGTTTATTTTACAAACTAGTTATCATGTTTAATCAATGTCACGATCCAAAACTAGACCATGATGGTGCCTACATAACCTCCTAGTAGGCAAGCCAAATCCAACACTGCGGAAGACAATAAAGCAATTAAAGTAAGGAAAAGCGGAAGACATAAATGAAAAAAAAATAGGGCGAATAGCATAAATACATACCACTGTACTAAATATAGAAAAGATGGCCCTAAACTGACCAAAGAGACAAAACATACATGAGAACCAACCCAAACCTGGTGTCACTAGTACAAGGGCAACTAAAGTAAGGAGTAGCTATACAACAGACTCTGTCTATGCAAAATACAAAATATAGACAGAATATACAAGATGGAAAGCATGTACAGTCTCCAAGGCGCCAAGAGCTCACTTTGATCCGAACTGCAACAGGCCTCAAATGAAGGGAGGATCAGTGAGGGTGGATCGTACCAGGTACTGCATCAAAAAAAGATGCAAAGTATAGTATGAGTACCAAGACAATGGGTACCTAGTAGGCATCATAGGCCGATCGAGCGCAGAAAGATAATATATAAATATAAATTACAGAAAAGAAGCTAAAATATAGGGATCCACCTAAATCTAGTTATAAAGACAAAAATCAAAACAACCAAGCCAATAAAGGTGAAGCAATAACAAGATCAAACCCAAATCAACCGACAATCAAGAAGCACCAAAGCCAATGCAATGTGATGAAACAATGATGTAATGTATGAATGCATAATAATATAACCCCAGAATATCGCATCTGGCGGCCGGAATACTGCATCGAACTATGCATATATATATGTATGTAGGTGAAAGCAAAAAACCTAGAATAACACATCGGGGGTCTGAAATACCGCATCGGACTATAAATATATGCATAAAATAGTATTTTCTCTTTTTCCTTCCTAAATCTGTAGTGAAACCCAATATAATTTAATTCAAGTCCGAAAATTACCATAGCCGTAGTAAACCTCGTTTGAACCAAAAACCTTGAAAACTTCTTCCCTTCTGTGTCAATAACATACAATGCAGTATGAGCATAAAATATCCATATACAGAGAAAACCACACACAACAAGGCAAAACAGGGCAAAATACCCTCCAAACCAAGAGAACTGACCTAAAGCTCCGTCCAAATCCAAGTTATGGCCTCGGGCCCACAGTTATACACAATGGTAGAATAAAGTAGATAAAACGGGAATGTAAGAGCAAAAATCACAAAGAATATCTTCTCTAACTCTAAAACCTCCTAAAAGCAAACTAGGGATTCTAAGCTAGCCACAACGATACTACAAGCTCTTAGGCTAAGGATAAACATAATAATTCTAAACTATAATCTGAAATGGACAATTTAAAGCAATAAACAGGATTTAAGCCTAAATCTACCTATGGTCCAACCTAATATTCCAGTAACATATAAATATATAAAATATTACTGAACTCAATCTAGAAAGTAAATCGTAACCTACCTCGGGGACAAACTGCAAACAGGAACCGTCACTTGTGTGTGTTCCCCTTCTGAACAGCCTCAGAAAGCTGCCATGCTATCAAGAATACAATCCAAGTGTCAAGACGAGAAGAATGACACCCATATTGCTATACGGAAAATCCAACCAGAAATTGGGTCAAAAAATGACCCTCGGGGTTCGCGCGATGAAACATAAATTAAAATTCACAATTATTCTCACGGTGGATTAAGAAACCCATGCTCAAAAATTGAGCATGAACGGGGCTAGTTTTGGGGCTCAAAATAACCCCGAAGTGCTACTAATTTAAAGAATTTTAAAAAGCGAAACTAGGAATTCAAGGGCGTAAGCTTACCAAAATCATGTGCAAGGAAGACCACGGATCGTAGGAGTCGTTACCACAACTTTAGGAGAGGTGTGGGGGTCAATTTGGAGCTTAAGGGGTCTGCTCTAATGGAGAAAAATGCATGGAGGGTGTTGACAAATGAAATAAAAGAGTTGGAGAAGGCAACTTAAGCTGCCAGCCATGCCCTACGCAAACGCGGCCAGGCGCTATCTACGCGACCATGCGTACGCGGTCGAGCTCCTGCGCACGTGAATGCCAGGCCAACCACTTGCCTAGCGCATACACGGGTTAGCTAACGCAGCCTGTCAGCTGCCTAGGCAAAGGCCAAAACAAAGGGGGCGGTTGGTGCTTCTGCGCGTAGGCGGCCATGCCTTCGAGTAGGCGATGGCCTGCTGGTGCCATGACAACAACTAGCTGCCACATCAAAGCCCAACATGAACTTTTCTCTGATGGACCCTCGGAAACACATCCGAGGTCCCGCGAACATAAACAAGCTGAGCTATTTGATTGAAAATATCACTTCAGACTCAACGAAATCGACAAAAACCTCAATGGAGGTCGATTTAACAAAAAGTGGACCCCATGCTCAAAACCAACTTTTGGCCAACTTTTCTAAAATGGAACCCAAGGGCCAAAAACAAGTCTGGAAGCCTCGGGACCCAAACCAAAGGTCCCTTTAGTCCAAAGTTGACATTCCAAAGCTAACAGTGCTGATGAAATTTTCATCTGAGGCCGTCTTCTCTGAATGTTGACTACAATCAACCCCATAAGACAAACTAGCCTAAAAACACAGAAAACAACACAAACCCAAAATGAAAACTCCTAAACCCAGACCAAGGGTCCCACTAGACCAAAATCCCTATTCTGGAGCCAACAAAACTTTTAGAATTTTATTCCAAGCACATTTAGCAAGAAAGTTGACCGAAGTCAGATTTTCTAAGTTCAAGTTCTAAAATAGGGAAATTGTTATATCGACCTAACGAACTAACCAGGCACCAAACCATCAGTCCCAACAAGTCATAAATGACATGTAGCTACTAAGAGAAAGCTCGAAATGCAGAAAAGAACTTTTGTCTGCAAAAGTTAAAAAAGGGATAGTACCTGAAGACTCAAAAAGATGAGGATATTGGGTCTGCATGTCGGTCTCAATCTCCCAAGTAGCCTCCTCAATAGGACAATGCCGCCACTGAACCTTAACCGACAAAATCTCCTTGGAGCTCAACTTCTTAACCTGCCTGTCCAAAATATCAACAGGCTCCTCCTCAAAGGCTAAGGACTCATCCAACTGAACGACCTCCAACTGAAGCACATGAGACTCATCAAGATTATACTGTCGCAGCATAGAGACATGAAAAATAGGATGCACACTGGAAAGAGCTGGAGGCAAGGCGAACTCATAAGCAACCTCCCCAATATGTTAAACGATCTCGAAAGGCCCAATGAACCTAGGAATGATCTTACCTATTCTCTCAAACCTCATCACGCCCTTTTTGGGCGATACCCAGAGGAATACACTGTCACCAACCATGAACTCTAGATATCGAACTCTCCGGTCAATATTACTCTTCTGCCTACTCTGGGCAGTGTGAAGTCTCTCCTAAATTACCCTAACTCTATCCATAGAATCACAAAGAAAGTCTGTATCCCACGGCCTAACCTCAAAGCATCAAACCAACCCACCAGATATCTACACTACCTACCATACAAAGCCTCGAACAGTAACACCCTAGAATTTGATTCAGCTTTTAAACTTGAAATTTTTGAAAAACTGCAAAATTCCCAGGTATCACAGATCAGATCAGGATCGTAGTGCTGGACCAGGATCCGTAGTCTAACCCATGGTCTGCTTGTTGGCAGTGCTCTTCCCTTATTTTATGAGTTACTCAATGGCTCGTGGTTTGGAACCATGGCCCGTCCTGTGGACTCATAGTTCATGGTTCCAGAGGACCCTCATAAAGGGCCCTAGATATGATGAGTTGGTTGACGACCCGTCATCTTGAACCACGGGTCCTCCTTTCATTCATAGTTCCTGAGGATCAGAGGATACCCAATTCCCTAAGTCAAACTACGAGTCAATAGGACGGTCCATCATTCTGAATCACGGACCATATTGTGACTCGTGGAATTAATTTCAAGTAGACCCCCCAAAAGTGGCTTTTGGAACCATGGATCAGTTGGCAGGTCATCATTTAGGACGACGGTCCATAGACTGACCCGTGGTCTCTGAAGTCGAGCCTTTTATCAATTTTTTTCTAATTAAATACCAGGGGTATGTTTGTAATTTCCACTCTTTTAACTCCTAAGTGAGGTCAGTTTGACCACTTTTAGTAGGGTTTCTACCCCATTTAGTATAAGGCTCTCATTATCCCTCATTCATCTATCAAATTAGGAAAAGGACTCCTTCAAGCTCCAAGTCTCAAGCTCCAAGTTCAAACCTCCTCTTCTTTTCAATTTCAGTTGGGTTAGCTCCAATCAAGGTATGTGGGTATTCAACGATGGGTTCCTTTCACCCTTGTGCCCTAAACCCCAAATTTTTATTTTTATTTCATGAACTTCCCAATTAGGGTGCTTACCCAATTCTTATGGGACTTGCTATAAATTATCTTCTCGTGATTTTACTAAGAAATTACTATTAAATTATATGATTTTCCATGAGTTTTTATATGTGAACTCGTATTTCATGAATTGAAGGCTAATTGTAGCAAATTCTATGTGCATGAATGGAATATCTAGTATAATGTGCCTCCTCCAAGATCAATCTAACCAAGCCACCAACTCTAGGAATGCAGATACGACCCTCGATCCTCAGAATACCCTCTGAATCTAAAGTTGCCTTCCTAGCCTCACTGCTCACCACCTTGTCATGAATGATCCTCAACCTTGCATCATCAAACTGTTGTGCCCGAATCTACTCCAACAAGGAAGATCTAGCCTCAACACAAGCAAGAATACGACCCGGCTTAAAAATGTCAAGTCTAACCAACCTATTAGCCAAGGACTGGATGTCCCAAGATAAAGGTCACTCCTCTGTCGCTAAGAAAGCCAAGCTACACATACTCACTACCTTCTGGCTCAAGGCATCCGCCGCCATGTTTGCCTTTCCTGGATGATAAAAGATAGAGATTTCATAACCCTTCAGTAACTCCAACCCCCTACGCTACCTCAAATATAGATCCTTCTGGCTGAAAATGTAATAAAGACTACGATCGTTAGTAAAGATCTCACAATGCACATCATAAGGATAATGCCTCCAAATATTCAATGTAAGGACTACCGCTGCTAACTCCAAGTCATGTGTGGGGTAGTTCCTCTTGTGAACCTTCAACTGTCTAGAAGTTTATGCAATAACTCATCCATGCTTCATCAACACACAACCCAAACCAATACCCGAAGCATCACAGTACACGGTGTGACCCTGACCCTCGACTGGAAGAGTAGGAATAGAAGTTAAAGTCAACAAGGCCTTGAGCTTTAGAAAGCTTGCCTCACACTCGTCTGACCACTGGAAAGGAACATTCTTCTGAGTCAATCTAGTCAATGAAGCTGCTATCGAAGAAAATCCCTCCACAAATTATCTGTAATAACCTGCCAACCCAATGAAACTGCCAACCTCGGTAGGAGAAGTAGGCCTAGACCAATCACGAACTGTTGCAATCTTCACCGGATCTACTATAATCCCATCCTTGGACACCACGTGCCCCAAGAATGCTACAAACTCAAGCCAAAACTCTCACTTAGTGAATTTGGCATACAACTAATTGTCATGCTACTAATGCTACTCTCTACTCCTAGAATAAATTAGAATGTCATCGATGAACACAATCATAAATGAGTCCAAGTAGGCACTGTACACATGGTTCATCAACTCCATAAATACTGCTGGGGCATTAGTCAACCCAAAAGACATGACTAGGAACTTATAATGGCCGTATCGAGTCCTAAATGCAGTCTTGGGGATGTCCTCAGCCCTAATCCTCAATTGGTAATAACAAGACCTCAAGTCTATCTTAGAGAACACTGTTGCACCCCGTAGCTGGTCAAACGAATCATCAATATGCGGCATCAGCTATCTGTTCTTAACTGTCACCTTATTCACCTGTTTGTAGTCAATACACATATGCATAGACCCGTCCTTATTCTTCACAAACAGAACCGAAGCACCCCATGGAGAAATACTAGGCCTAATGAACCCTCTACTCAACAGATCCTAGAGCTGATCCTTAAGCTCCCTCAACTAAGCTAGTGCCATCCGATATGGCAGAATAGAAATGGCCTGAGTGCCCGGCTCAATGTCAATACCAAAGCCAATTTCATGCTCCGGAGAAAGACCCAGAAGATCAGAAGAAAACACATATGAATACTCGCAAACCATAGGAACTGACTCAGGAGAAGGTGTGGTGGCACTAGTATCACGGACGTAGGCAAGATAGGCTAAGCACCCCTTCCCAACCAACCGCTAGGCGCTCAGGAAATATATAACTCCCCTCAGCATGTGGCTATCGGCACCCTTCCATAAGATAGGAGGGATACCAGGTATTCATAGAGTAATAGTCTTGGCAAAGTAGTCCAAGACTGCATGATAAAGAGACAACCAATCCATGCCCATGATCACATCAAAATCAACCATATCAAGTACAACCAAGTCTACCCACATGTCGTACCCTAAGATAGTCACCACACAAGACTGATACACCTGATCCACTACTAAATAATCTCCTACTGGGGTAGATACACGCAAGGGAGCAGGCAAAGACTCACAAGCAGACTCTAGACGAGTAGCATAATAAGCAGATACATATGAGAATGTAGACCTCTGATCAAACAAAGTAGTATCAGACTGATGACAAATGCAGATCGTACCTCTGATCACAGCATCTGAATCCTTGGCCTTTGTCCGGCCCAAAACTACATACATGTGGCTCTGATAGCCATGAACATCCGACCTACCAGACGGAGAACCACCTCTAGTACTCTGGGGACCACCCCTACTACCTTGTAAACCACCTCTAGCTAGGGGTGCTAGAGCCCTAGGGCCTGAATTAACTGATATTGTCGCCTAGGGTGATGTACAGACAGACACTCTCTAGCAAAATGGCCTATCTCGCCACACTCATAACAACCCCGGTCAATCGTACTCCGCTGTGAAGATCCGGCTGGATCAGAATGACCACTATGACCTGTGGACCCTGAATGAGAACCTCGTGAAGCAGGAACAATACTCTAACTACTCTGACCCTCAGAGGTCTATAATGCCACTTGAATAGGCTAGTTCGGCTGGAAGCACTGCTGGTGCTGACCTCTACCATAGTAGCCTCTACCACAGGCTTGCGAACTGCTAAAATAGCCCTGATGGCGGGGCCTATTATCGCTGCCCCCTTGGACCTCGTGAAAAATACCCTCAATAGTATGGGCATGATCTACTACCTCTAGAAAAGATTGACCTAATACTACCATACCTTCTGTAGCCAGGTGAAGCTGCTAAGTCAAACCTCGAACAAAATAGCTCACCCTCTCGTGCTTGGTAGGCAGAATCATAGTGTCATGTCTTGACAACTGGTGGGAGTGAACCTCATACTCAGACACAGTCATGGAGCCCTACTATAACCCAGAAAACTGATCTATCAATCTCTCTCTCATGCTATGTAGTACATCCTTCTCTAGAAAAGCTATGGAGAACTGATCCTAAGTAAGCGGAGGTGACCCGGTTGGTCTGCAAGCTACATATGACCTCCACCAGTGCTTCGCTAGACCATCCAGCTAAAATGTGGTGTAATATGCCCAATGTAACTCAACTTACCCTAGATTATACAATCTCTCCTGGAAGCTAGTTAGATACTAATGTGCATCCTCCCTAGAAGCACCTGAAAACCTTGAAAGATCAAATCTAATAAACCAACCAAGCATCTTCTGCTCCTCAGAAGACATAACTGGCCCAGCGGGAAAAGGTGGAGCAATTGTAGGAATCGATAATACCTCCAATCTGGGAGCCACAGCAGCAGGCTGCTCTCCTAAACCCTGTGTTGTTTCCTAAGCTAAAGTTTGACCCTCATCTCTAACCTGAGAACCAATCAGAGTAGCCGGCGAAGCTGCTGGTGGAGTCATACCCTCAAGGAACCCCAATAACCGAACCAAAGTGTCCTGCAGCACTGGAGTAGCCACAAAACCTATCAGATCCTGGGCTGGCCCCATATGCTCTGGCTCATACTTTACCGCATCAACACTAACCTCAGGCTCTGGTGTCAATAGTCTAGCCCAGGCCTGAGCTGGCGCTGCAGCCCATTCCGTACCTTCACCTCTGGGTCGACCTCTACCCTGTTCCCTAACTAGGCCTCTAACTACAGGTGTAGGGTTCACATTCTCACCCGCTGCAGATCTCGTCTGAACTATCTGAGAAAGAGTGAAAC
Organism: Jaltomata sinuosa; assembly: GCA_003996215.1. Lineage (NCBI taxonomy): Eukaryota > Viridiplantae > Streptophyta > Magnoliopsida > Solanales > Solanaceae > Jaltomata > Jaltomata sinuosa. The sequence goes on along the minus strand of QJPP01001163.1, from coordinate 351,277 downwards.
AAAGATACTTAGAAGTTGAATAAGCTAAGAACGCATGACAAGGAATTAAACAAAAAGACACATTTCCTAGGAATGTCCTATAGCCTCTCGTAGATTGGATATGAACGTCATCATACCAATCCACAAGACTCTACTAGACACTTTGCACTTCTACTGGTGAGACCGGTGAACCTAGAGCTCTGATACCACTCTGTCATGACCTAAAATCTGGCCATGATGGTGTCTATATAACCCTCCAGTAGGAAAGACAAATCCAACAATGCCAAAGACAATAAAGTAATAAGAGTAAGGAAAAGCGAAAGACATAAATGAAAAATATAGGGCCAATAACATATATACATACCACTGTACTAAATATACAAAATATGGCCCTAAAGTTACAAAAGAGACAAAGCATACCTGAGAACCAACCCGGACCTGGTGTCACTAGTACAAGAGCGACTAAAGTAAAGAGTAGCTATACAATAGACTCTGTCTATCCAAAATACAAAATATAGACATAATATATAAGATGAAAAGCATGTACAGTCTCTAAGGTGCTGGGAGCTCATCGCAATCTGAACTACAACAGGCCTCAAAGAAGAGATGATCAGTGAGAGTTGCTCGTACTAGGTGATGCATCAGAAAAAGATGCAGAGTGTAGTATGAGTACCAAGACAATGGGTACCGAGTAGGCATCCTAGGCCGACCGAGCGCAGAAAGATAATATATAAATATAAATTACAGGAAAGCAACTAAAATACAGGGATCCACCTAAATCTAGTTATAAAGATAGAAATTAAAACAACTAAGCCAATAAAGATAAAGCAATAACAAGATCAAACCCAAACCAACCGACAATCCAAAAGCACCAAAGCCAATGCAATATGATGGAACAATAATATAACATATGAATGCATAATAATATAAACCTGGAATACTGCATCAAGGGCCTAGAATACCGCATTGGACTATGCATATATATGTATGTAGGTGAATGGAAGGTAAAAATCAAGAATAATGCATCTGGAGTCTGGAATACCGTATCGAACTATAAATATATGCATAAAATAGTATTTTCTCTTTTTCCTTTCGAAATCCGTAGTGAAACCCAATATAATTTAATTCAGGTCCAAAAATCACTGTAGCCGTAGTAAACCTCGTTTGAACCAAAAACCTTGAAAAATACTTCCCTTCTGTGTGAATAACATACAACGCAGTATGAGCATAAAATATCCATATCCATAGAAAACCACACACAACAAGGCAAAACAGGGCAAAATACCCTCCAAAATAAGAAAACTGACCTGGAGCTCCGTCAAAATCAAAGTTATGTCCTCGGGACAACAGTTACACAAAACGCAAGAATAAAGCAGATAAAACAGGAAAGTAAAAGGAAAAATCACAAAGAATCTCTACTCTTAAAAGGAAAAATCACAAAGAATCTCTACTCTACCTGTAAAACCTCCTAAAAGCAAACTAGGGATTCTAAGCTAGCCACAACGATCTACAAGCTCCTAGGCTAATGATAAACATAATAATGCTAAACTATAATCTCAAATGGCCAATTGGAAGCAATAAACAAGATTTAAACCTAAATCTACCTAAAGTATAACCTAACGTTCTAGTAACATATAAATATATAAAATCTAATTGAACTCAGTCTAGAAAGTAAACCATAACCTACCACGGGGCCGAACTGCAAACACGAAGCCTTCCCCTTCTAAACTGCCTCAGAAAACTGCCACGCTATCAAGAATACAATCAAGGTGTCAAGATGACAAGAATGTCACCCATATTGCTATACGGCAAATCGGGTCAGAAATCGGGTCGGGAAATAACCCTCAAGGTCCGTGAAACAAAATAGATATTAAAATTCACAATTATCCTTGCGGTGGGTAAATAAAACCATGCTCAAAAATTGAGTGCATATGGGGCTCGTTTCGGGGCTCAAAACAGCCCCAAAGTGCTACTAATTCAAAGAATTTTAAAAAGGGAAACTAGGAATTCAAGGGCGGAAGCTTACCAAAATCATGTGAAATGAAGACCACGAATCGTAGGAGTCATTACCACAAGTTTACGAGAGGTATGGGGGTCAATTTGGAGCTCAAGAGATCTGCTCTAATCGATAAAAATGCATGGAGGGTGTTGAGAAAGGAAATAAGAGAGTTGGAGAAGGCAACTTAAGCTGCCAGCCATGCCCTGCACACACGAAGGCCAGGCGCTAGCCAGGCCAGCAGTTTGCCTAGCGCATACGCAATCCAGCCAATGCGCACTCGAGTGGTGCTTCTGCGCGTAGGCGGCCATGCCTCCGCGTAGGCGATGGCCTGCTGGTGCCATTACAGCAACCAGCTGCCACAGCAAAGCCCAACATGAACTTTTCTCTAACGAACCCTCGGAAGCATAGTTGGGGTCCTGCGAACACAAACGAGCTGAGTTATTTGACTTAAAATGGCATTCCAGACTCAACAAAATCAACAAAAATCCCAAAGGAGGTTAATTGAACAAAATATGGGCCCCACCCTAAAACCAACTTTTGGCCAACTTTTCTAAAATGGAACCGAAGGGCCAAAAACAAGTCAAGAAGCCTCAGGACCCGAACCAAAGATCCCTCCATCCCAAAGTTGACATTCCAGAGCTAACAACGCTGACAAAATTTTCTGTCACGACCCGATTTCTCAAGTCATGATGGCACCTACATTCCCCAGTAGGTGAACCAATTCCCGTAGCCCAGAATGGTTAGTAATGGGCTACTGCCTAACCAAAACGCACCAGCAAGCAGAAATAAGCGAAAGCAAAACTCGAATATAAATACATAAAGGAAACCACACCAACCCCAAGACTTGGTATCGATAGTATAGAAGCTTCTAATAGAATACAAGTGCTAGAAGTAACAAAATATAAAATAAATTGCCTCCGAAAATACAATGAGCAACAGCACAACAGATTAGATGTAGACAAGCCCCGACCGTCAGGCGCTCACCCAAGTCTCAAAGATCAAAAAGCTGCACGAGTCTCCAATGTGATCAACGGTGAAAGATCAGCTAATATCTGCACAAAAAAGTGCAGAAGTGTAGTATGAGCACCAAAACCACGGGTACTCAGTAGGTATCATAGGTCGACTGAGCGCATATAAGATATAAAAGTAGTAAGTAACAGATAGCAAGAAAGAAGTCAGTGAGGCAATAAGCAAGGCACAAGGAGCTAGCACAGATCATCCATAACCAAGGGCTTCAAGTAACATGCTAGCATAGAGATACAATCACACAGAATCACTGGTGAAGGAAAGAAGAATGCACCTGGAGTCCTTGTACAACAATATAAGTAAGTAGAGAGAGATTTGAGAAAATGGCGGTATACCGGTAACCTCAAGTGGAAGGAAAAGACGGAGAGCAGTCTAACATACTCAAAATGGAATCAACCAGTATAAGTAAATCATAACACCAATCCAATCATATGATAGCATAACCAGGGAATCACCTCACAAGTACAACCTTAGGATGAAATAACTAGGCCACAATAACCGAGAGATACCACTCAGCTTCCCACAAGAATAGAACCAGAGTCTCACACTCTGCTCAGAAGGCCACACAAAAGTGCCTCAATAAGATAGGACTCTAAAGCCCTCTCAATAATCAAAAATCCCACAACCAAAGCCTCAACAGGCTAGCCATCACTAATCTTTCAAGAACCGGGTGCCAAGACAAGCTCTAAGTAAAAACAGGAGTAAATATAGTCTACCTACAGTCCCAATGGCCGCCCATACAACCGAGGAACACAATCAAGTGAAAACAAACCCTCCGGCATCCCATACTACCAGAGCATACACTGAACACACAACAAACAAGGGTGGAATCCAATGCATGATATGATATGATGTGAAATAGAACCTCTGTATGTACCTCCTCCGGTGCTAATCAGGCCCAGCAGGCAGGTTCCATAGAAGGACTCAGCCTGTATACCTCTACTCCACCGTATACCCTTTCCTCCAGTGCACGCATCCCGAAGCCCCAGGCCCGAAGCGGCAAGGTCCATGGAGGTCCCCGACCCCATACTAAAACTCAGTATCAAGACATGTCATCCGGAAGCATGTCTGGGATCAAGATAGAGACCCAGTCTCAGGTACGCATGCCCAGACCCCGTCCAGGACTAAAGTTGTAGAAAATGCCTCAAAAACCCCTCCAAGGGTGTCCGGGCGTAACCGGGTCTAAAACTGTAGGAAATCAAGTCTAGTGCTCCGCCCTGCAGAGACTAGTATCAGTAATAAAATCAAGTCTGGTGCTCTGCCCCGCAGAGACTAGTATCAGTAATAAAATCAAGTCTGGTGCTCTGCCCCGCAGAGACTAGTATTAGTAATAAAATCAAGTCTGGTGCTCTGCCCCGCAGAGACTAGTATCAGTTATAAAACCAGTGCAAAAACATCCAAAAATCCCCTTTTCTATCAACAACAGTACCAAAAATGGGCCCCAGGGCCATGCAAATTAGGAAAACTGTCAGTAGTGTCTCACAGCCAAAACTGTAGTAAAACATGCAGGGGAAAACCTTTTTCATGGATGATATGCTCGCACACAAATATAAAAGTAGCCCAACGGCTCACAACAATTCCTATCAGCCCTGCACAGGCCCAATAGCTACTCAACAAACATAACCAGCCTAAAAGGATAATCTCTATGTTCGGGACTCGCGGACATTCCCAAATAGCCCACCATCTATGTTCCAGAGTCAATACAATGCCACACAGGACCACAAAGGTAATATACATTACTACGCGAATACTACAAACAACATATGAAATAGACGGACGAAAGGCGGACAAGGTCTGGGGTACCAACCTATAACAACCCATCCAAGATTGCTAATTAATGCAGTTATAGCCTATATACGCAGAGTCTAGATAGGGGGAAACCATAACCTACCTGTCATCCGATGACTAGTTATGGGATAGCCAATTGAATCACACAAAACAAATACTTTCAATGAGCCATAGCCAATTGATAAGGTGTTAATATCACACTCGCGACCAGCTAACTCCAAATCATAAAAATGAGGCCAATAACAATAACAAATGGCAGCTAAATCCAACAACAATACGTTAACCATATCTCCAAGGAGCGACGAGCTCCTGAGGCACTATTTCAAGGCGTACTTCATGTCATTCAATCCAATAACCATCGTTCGTGACTCCAATAAGAATCACACCAACTCCCAGTACCTCCAACACCTTAACACCATTAACATACAACAATAATAGCCCAATTTAATATGACAAAGGGGCTTCCCAGAGCCACAGATCCAAAATACAACTTCGTGGCTCAGAAATCAATAAAACAATACTTGAACATATAATAACGAAGGAGGGTCATAGGAGGAAGGTTACCTCGACAAAAAGCTTTAAAATACCAAGATAAACATGCTGTTATAAGGACCCACCATGAGCTGTAACAATATATAGCAAGAAAATACGACAAACATGCCGATAACGATAAGTTCTCCTCGGAATTGATTCTAAAGCTCAAATTAAGAATGAGTCAAGGATTTAGAACCCTTACCTTCCAATAATCAAATGATAATAGCATAAAAATATCAGTTCCACAAACTACCTCCTTGCAGTAGCAACAAACGGAGCCAAAATGACTAGAAAATAGTACCACGATGATGAGCTCGCGACGTAGAGCAACTTCCGTTAAACTTCCGAATTGAAAGGATCAAGGTCCATGGATTATTTCTAACGTTTGTATCTATTTTTCTATAGTTTTGGTCTATTTTAATGGGTTTAAAATGAAGGAGAAGCTGATTTATAAAGGCAAACCGACTTAGGATGTGGGCCCCGCTTTGACGTGTCTTCTTGTGCAGTCATACGAAAACATGAATATCTCTCTATTCTGAAGTTGTATGGACAAACGGTTTAGTACGTTGGAAACTAGAGTCGTAGACCTTTGATTTAGTATATTAGGGGCCCACTAACTCTTCATAGATAGGGAGAAACACACCAAGACATTTAACCCAAATTTGAAGAGAATTCCTTAAAGGAATTTACAATAACTTTTTCCGACTTTTGTTTCGCAACTTGCTTGACTTCAAAACTTATTATACGATCATTTTGCGATTATAATACCTCATAGAAAATCCTTCTTAGTATATTAGACACTATTAGTCTTACCCCAAAGGCACGGGTTACTTTAAATCTTCCAAACGGGCGAGGTGTTACACGAGGCATTTCTTTAACTCGAATTTTCGAGTAAGGGATTCCTTTGACCAAGAACCTTGGTTTAATTCTTTGATATTAACAAGAATGTTGACAGAAGTCAACGATTTCCAAAGTTGAAGCTCTAAAATGAGGAACGGCCATAAAGACCAAACAAACGGCCCGGGAACCAAACTAGCGGTCCCGATAAGGCATAAATGACTTGGGCCGCTACAAGTAAGCTCTAATGGTATAAGAAAGGCGAAAATGTGTAAATGACCGGAAGGGTCATTACATCATCCACTACTAAAAAGACTTTCATCCCCGAAAGTCAAGAAAGAAGAAAATACCAGAGATTTAAGAACAACAGATACCACGCCCGTACTACTCTCTCGGACAACCCGGGTAACCTCCGCGTTAGGATGGCACCCAATAGAATAGAACCAAAGAAAGCAACCAAGCCTTAATTTCTTACTAGCCAAGCTAGATTTCAACCTCCAAAGATCTACCAACCCAAACTGAACCTCGAGAATCTTAACCAAAAAGCAACTACACAACACCGAAACCAGTGCACCAAGGCTATCAACACACAAAACTCGAATCCTCAAAACCATATCAAGTTTACCAGAAAATCCATCAACCCAAAACTCTAACTCATGAACCCGCTGTTCCGCAAAAGCCCTTTTTTTCTGAACTGAATCCTTTAGCACCACAAAAAGGAAGCTGCAAACGCTCAAACCACCCTCGAAGCATCAACTGACACACCGAAGATCCATAGTTCCAGCTCATACTTTACCATGAACGAAGTCACCCATTTTATTCAAATGCGTTTTAAGCTAATATATAGGCTACTAGCCTTTGCCATCCAAGATAACAACCCCTAGCATATTATTGAAACTAAAGTTACCTGCTTTGACTGACCACCAACCAACGAATGAATATTTTTTCTAACATCAAATTCGCTAACTGAACCGTGCCAGGTCTGAATCAGCTGAAAGTGAATGAACCAGGGCAACCTGCCCAAAAGACCCAAACCAAAACCATGATCCTGCAAGAAGTGTGGTAAGCCTACCACAAAGTCTGTAACCATGAGCCAAGCTCCCAACTCTAGAAAACACTACTGCAACTCCGAACACTCGAACACCATTTGAATGTGAAATTGCCTTACGAATCTCACCTCAGGAAGAAGTCCACCATGCCACAAATATCAAGTCCAAACACCCCGAAGGTAAAGGAATAAGGTGCCTGGGGTTCAAAGTTACCATCTAGCCATAGAAAGTTTTGCATATACTTTCAACTCATTCCTCTAGGTCGAATCAACCGCTCTACTGGTTCTGCAAACACCAACCACTTCGAAGCATATATCATAACAAACTTCTAGTCCATACTGGCCGAGTCTAACCAACAGTGGAACCCCACATAAACAGCAACTCTGGAGGAATCAATTAAATAAGCTTTCAAATCCTTGGCAAATGAATGGCGATTACTAGTCTCTACGTATCATCAGAGTTCAAAATAGCCTCGCTAGTCTCAACCCGCACAAGCTGACCACATAAAGCATACACCACGGCAGAAGCTCAAACTTACGCCGCTGAGTCTGTCCAACCATGGTAGAAGAACCTCGTACTAACTAGAACACTGCTGAAATCTAGAATATCTCGCCTCTTGCAGAGGTTAGCTAAGGACTAGGTGTCCAAGGCTAATAGCCGCATCCACAACTAAAGTAAAGAAGTTAAGTTGCCCGCACCCACTGCCTCCCGGCACTAGGATGCTGCAACCAAATAGAAGCTACCACAAACCATTCGATGTAACCTTCCAAGCCATGATTTTGAACCCCAACTTTCAAAACTGCCAACTAAAGCCTTGGTCGAACCAGGATGCTGCCAATGAACCCTTAGGAACCCAAGCCAACTAGGCCTGAATATGCAAATTGCCAACATCGCAGTTGCTACTGAAACAAAACCAATCGATGGAAAACCCACATCAATATGTAGATGGTTGAATCGAATAACCGACACACAATTCCAAAGAAAACCTTCATCGCCACCTCAGGCAACTACGAGGACACATAAACACATACAAAGAGTTATCTCCCTTCTTGTTCAACTAAACAAAAATGCTTCCTTAGCACATACTAAACCTTACAAATCCTTTCTCGAATAAGAACCTGAAGCCATTACCTTACTACTCATAGCTACACGTCAAATTCAATAAGGCAGGAGAAGAATAGGCCGGATGCCCAACTCACCCAAAATGCTTACAAATACAACATAACCACGAGGTTACGATCAACACTTAGTCGGAAGTTCTTAAAGTCAAGACCCTATCACGATGCCAACATCCAGAGCTCATCGAATGAACTTCGATCAAGATTCATTCCAACTGGAGCTAAAGATACAACAAAACACCCAATGGACCAGGAAGTGGAGGATACTATGGGAACAACCCATATACCTACCAACCTCCTAAACTAATCAACAAAGAGGGTTGACTCTAGACACTCGAGATACCAAACCAATCTATGCACACTAGCATAACCAATACCTCATAACTGAGGCAAAATCTCAACTCCGGCCTAACTACCGGTAATACACTGAACCATCACATGGATCTCTAGCCACGCTAGATTACGGCCTAGGAAACAACCATCTAGGACCGCTCAACAAGGGAAACCCAACCAAAAGTGCAGAATCACAATGAAACAGGGGTAAGCCAATTAGAAACAGACTAACAAGAACTACCCACGAGCTACAACTCCGGGAAAACACCTCTCAAGGCTAACTTACCCCCATCCACTACTAAAGAATAAACTACCAATAAAACAACGTATCGATACTATAATTTGGGTAGTCAAACAACTTAAACAAGTAGCAGGTAGGCATAGAAGCAATTATAGAGTCGCAACACAAGCGGGACTAACATAAGTCAAAGGTAGCAAAAACCTGACCTGGAGTAACGATGTCAGGAACCTCTACCTCTGGCCCACCAAGAGGAGCATCAAGCTAATAGGGTCTAACTCAGGACTGAGTGGTCAAAATTTAAGCCCCAACCAGTCCTCGCTGGGGACAAACTCAATAAAGGTGACTAATCTCTTCACAATGATAACAACCAGGCTGTCTGGGATACACAATCCTGGGGCAATTCCTAGCAAAGTGCCCATGCTCACCACACCAAAAATAGCCTATACCAGATGAAATCTGATGGGAAAATCTCGCCTCGTACTCCAATACCGACAGACAACCCTGCTGAAGAACTAGAAGCTCAACTATAACTGAAGCACCACTCACAGAACCAGGTACTGAAACACTCACCGGAGGACTTAGAGTCCTAGCCACAGTGTCCTGAAGAACTGGGGTAGCTATAAATCCAATCGAAGGCAGGGCTGAACCCAGACCCCCTATCTGAGGCACTAAACTCTCACTTTGAAGTCTTGGTGCTAATGGAAGCACTAAAGCAACAAGCACAGAAGCCTCGGGACCAACCGCTATCGCACTAGTCTAGGCATCTTAGAATGAATGAACAACTGAAGTTTTAGAATTCAATAGAGCCAGGAACACACGATGAGGAGCCAAGAAGATGAAATATTTCCTAACAATGCCCTGTAGCCTTCCGCAGATAGGATACGGACGTCATCGTACCGATCCACGAGACTCTACTTAGACACTTGCTTCTGTACCATGACACTGTGAACCTAGAGCTCTGATACCAAGCTGTCACGATCCAATTTCTCAAGTCATGATGGCACCTACAATCCCCAGTAGGCAAACCAATTCCCGTAGCCCAGAACGGTTAGTAATGGGCTACTGCCTAACCAAAATGCACCAGCAAGTAGAAATAAGCGAAAGCAAAACTCGAATATAAATACATAAAGGAAACTACACCAACCCCAAGACTTTGTATTGACAGTACAGAAGCTTCTAATAGAATACAAGTGCTAGAAGTAACAAAATACAACATAAATTGCCTCCGAAAGTACAAGGAGCAGCAGTACAACAGATGAGATGTAGACAAGCCCCGACCGTCAGGCGCTCACCCTAGTCTCAAAGATCCAAAAGCTGCATGAGTCTCCAACATGATTAACGGCGAAAGCTCAGCTAATATCTGCACAAAAAAGTGCAGAAGTGTAGTATGAGCACCAAAACTATGGGTACTAAGTAGGTATCATAGGCCGACTGAGCGCATATAAGATATAAAAGCAGTAAGTAACAGATAGCAAGAAAGCAGTCACTGAGGCAATAAGCAAGGCACAAGGAGCTAGCACAGATCATCCATAACCAAGAGCTTCAAGTAACACATGCTAGCACAGAGATACAATCACACAGAATCACTGGTGAAGAAAAGAAGAACGCACCTGGAGTCCTTGTACAACAATATAAGTAAGTAGAGAGAGAGTTGAGAAAATGGCGGTATACCGGTAACCTCAAGTGGAAGGAAAAGACGGAGAGCAGTCTAACATACTCAAAATGGAATCAACCAGTATAAGGAAATCATAACACCAATCCAATCATATGATAGTATAACCAGGGAATCACCTCACAAGTACAACCCTAGGATGAAGTAACTAGGCCACAATAACCGAGAGATGCCACTCAGCTTCCCACAAGAATAGAACCAGAGTCTCACACTCTGCTCAGAAGGCCACACAAAAGTGCCTCAATAAGATAGGACTCTAAAGCCCTCTCAATAATCAAAAATCCCACAACCAAAGCCTCAACAGGCTAGCCATCACTAATCTTTCAAGAACCGGGTGCCAAGATAAGCTCTAAGTAAAAACAGGAGTAAAATATAGTCTACCTACAGTCCCAACGGCCGCCCATACAATCGAGGAACACAATCAAGTGAAAACAAACCCTCCGGTATCCCATACTACCTGAGCGTACACTGAACACACAACAAACAAGGGTGGAATCCAATGCATGATATGATATGATGTGAAATAGAACCTCTGTATGTACCTCCTCCGGTGCCAATCAGGCCCAGCAGACAGGTTCCATAGAAGGACTCAGCCTGTATACCTCTACTCTACCATATACCCTTCCCTCCAACGCACGTAGCTCGAAGACCCAGGCCTGGAGCGGCAAGGTTCATGGAGGTCCCCGACCCCATACTAAAACTCAGTATCAAGACATGTCATCCGGAAGCAAGTCGGGGAACAAGATAGAGACCCAGTCTCAAGTATGCATGCCCAAACCCCGTCCAGAACTAAAGTAGTTGAAAAAGAAGGGACATAACTCTTTGTATGTGTTTATGTGTCCTCGTAGTTGCCTGAGGTGGCGATGAAGGTTTTCTTTGGAATTGTGTGTCGGTGATTCGATTCAGCCATCTACATATTGATGTGGGTTTTCCATCGATTGGTTTTGTTTCAGTAGCAACTGCGGTGTTGGCAATTTGCATATTCAGGCCTAGTTGGCTTGGGTTCCTAAGGGTCATTGGCAGCATCCTGGTTCGACCAAGGCTTTAGTTGGCAGTTTTGAAAGTTGGGGTTCAAAATCATGGCTTGGCAGGTTACATAGAATGGTTCGTGGTAGCTTCTATTTGGTTGCAGCATCCTAGTGCCGGGAGGCAGTGGGTGCGGGCAACTTAACTTCTTTACTTCAGTTGTGGATGCGGCTATTAGCCTTGGACACCTAGTCCTTGGCTAACCTCTACAAGAGGCAAGATATTCTAGATTTCAGCAGTGTTCTAGTTAGTACGAGGTTCTTCTACCATGGTTGGACAAACTCAGCGGCGTAAGTTTGAGCTTCTGCCGTGGTGTATGCTTTATGTCGTCAGCTTGTGCGGGTTGAGACTAGCGAGGCTATTTTGAGCTCTGATGATACGTAGAGACTAGTAATCGCCATTCATTTGCCAAGGATTTGAAAGCTTATTTAATTGATTCCTCTAGAGTTGCTGTTTATCTGGGGTTCCACTGTTGGTTAGACTCGGCCAGTATGGACTAGAAGTTTGTTATGATATATGCTTCGAAGTGGTTGGTGTTTGCAGAACCAGTAGAGCGGTTGATTCAACCCAGAGGAATGACTTGAAAGTATATGCAAATATTTCTATGGCTAGATGGTAACTTTGAACCCCAGGCACCTTTTTCCTTTGCCTTCGGGGTGTTTGGACTTGATATTTTTGGCATGGTGGACTTCTTCCTAAGGTGAGATTTGTAAGGCAATTTCACATTCAAATGGTGTTCGAGTGTTCAGAGTAGCAGTAGTGTTTTCTAGAGTTGGGAGCTTGGCTCATGGTTACAGACTTCGTGGTAGGCTTTCCACACTTCTTGCAGGATCATGGTTTTGGTTTGGGTCTTTTGGGTAGGTTGCCCTGGTTAATTCACTTTCAGCTGATTCAGACCTGGCACGATTCAGTTAGCGAATTTGATGTTAGAAAAAATATTCATTTATTGGTTGGTGGTCAGTCAAGGCAGGTAACTTTAGTTTCAATAATATGCTAGGGGTTGTTATCTTGGATGGAAAAGGCTAGTAGACTATATATTGGCTTAAAATGCATTTGAATAAAATGGGTGACTTCGTTCGTGGTAAAGTATGAGTAGGAATTATGGATCTTTGGTGTGTCAGTTGATGCTTCGAGGGTGGTTTGAGTGTTCAGCTTGTATGCAGCTTCCTTTTTGTGGTGCTAAAGGATTCAGTTCAGAAAAAAAGGGCTTTTGCGGAACAGCGGGTTCATGAGTTAGAGTTTTGGGTTGATGGATTTTCTGGTAAACTTGGTATAGTTTTGAGGATTCGAGTTTTGTGTGTTGATCGCCTTGGTGCTCTGGTTTCGGTGTTGTGTCGGTGATTTTTGGTTAAGATTCTCGAGGTTCAGTTTGGGTTTGCAGATCTTTGGAGGTTGAAATCTAGCTTGGCTAGTAAGAAATTAACGCTTGGTTGCTTTCTTTGGTTCTGTTCTATTGGGTGCCGTCTGATCGCGAAGGTTACCCGGGTTGTCTTAGAGAGTAGTGCGGGCGTTGTATCCGCTATTCTTAAATCTCAGGTATTTTCTTCCTTATTGACTTTCGGGGACAAAAGTCTTTTTAGTAGTGGATGATGTAATGACCCTTCCGGTCATTTACACATTTTCGCCTTTCTTGTACCATTAGAGCTTACTTGTAGCGGCCCAAGTCATTTATGGCTTGTCGGGACCGGTAGTTTGGTGCCCGGGCCGTTTGTTTGGTCTTTATGGCCGTTCCTCATTTTAGATCTTCAACTTTGGAAATCATTGACTTCCGTCAACATTCTTGGTAATATCAAAGAATTAAACCAAGGTTCTTGGTCAAAGGAATCCCTTACTCGAAAGTTCGAGTTAAAGAAATGTCTCGTGTAACACCTCGCCCGTTTGGAAGATTTAAAGTAACCCGTTCCTTTGGGGTAAGACTAATAGTGTCTAATATACTAAGAAGGATGTTCTATGAGGTATTATAATCACAAAATGATCGTATGATAAGTTTTGAAGTCAAGCAAGTTGCGAAACAAAAGTCGGAAAAAGTTATTGTAAATTCCTTTAAGGAATTCTCTTCAAATTTGGGTTAAATGTCTTGGGGTGTTTCTCCCTATCTATAAAGAGTTAGTGGGCCCTCGATATACCAAATCGAAGTTCTAAGAATCTAGTTTCCAACTCACTAAACCGTTTGTCCATACGACTTCAGAATAGAGAGATATTCATGTTTTCGTAAGACTGCACAAGCAGACACGTCAAAGCGGGGCCCACATCCTAAGTCGGTTTGCCTTTATAAATCAGCTTCTCCTTCGTTTTAAACCCATAAAAATAGACCAAAACCATAGAAAAACAGATACAAACCTTAGAAATAATCCATGGACCTTGATCCTTTCAATTCGGAAGTTTAACGGAAGTTGCTCTACGTCGCGAGCTCATCATCGTGGTACAGTTTTCTCATCGTTTTGGCTCCGTTTGTTGCTACTGCAAGGAGGCACTTCGTGGAACTGATATTTTTATGCTATTATCATTTGATTATCAGAATGTAAGGGTTCTAAATCCTTGACTCATTCTTAATTTGAGCTTTAGAATCAATTCCGAGGAGAACTTATCGTTATCGGCATGTTTGTCGTGTTTTCTTGCCGTATATTGTTACAGCTGGCAGTGGGTACTTATAACATCATGTTTAGCTTGGTATTTCAAAGCTTTTTGTCGAGGTAACCTTCCTCCTATGACCCTCCTTCGTTATTATATGTTCTAGTATTGTTTTATAGATTTCTGAGCCACGAAGTGGTATTTTGGATCTGTTGCTCTGGGCAGCCCCTTTGTCATATTAAATTGGGTTGTTATTGTTGTATGTTAATGGTGTTAAGGTGTTGGAGGTACTGGGAGTTTGTGTGATTCTTATTGGAGTCACGAACGATGGTTATTGGATTGAATGACATGAAGTACGCCTTGAAATAGTACCTCGGGAGCTCGTCGCTCCTTGGAGATGTGGTTAACATATTGTTGTTGGATTTAGCTGCCATTTGTTATTCTTATTGGACTCATTTTTATGCTTTGGAGTTGGCTGGTCGCGAGTGTGACATTAACACCTTATCAATTGGCTATGGCTCGTTCTTGCAGCCTTGTCGATTCTAGCAATTGTTCCATTACCTTGGTTGGTCAGGCTTCATGGAGACGCCTTTGGGACTTCAGTTGAAAGTATTTGTTTTGTGTGATTCAGAGCTTCCTGGAGTTGTTCGAGTCTGGATGATGCCGTTCCCGCATCTAGTCATCAGATGACAGGTAGGTTATGGTTTTCCCCTATCTACACTCTGCGTATATAGGCTATAACTGCATTAATTAGCAATCTTGGATGGGTTGTTATAAGTTGGTACCCCAGACCTTGTCCGCCTTTCGTCCGTCTATTTCATATGTTGGTTGTAGTATTCGCGTAGTAATGTATATTACCTTTGTGGTCCTGTGTGGCATTGTATTGACTCTGGAATATAGATGGTGGGCTATTTGGGAATGTCCGCGAGTCCCGGACATAGAGATTATCCTTTTAGGCTGGTTATGTCTGTTGAGTAGCTATTGGGCCTGTGCAGGGCTGATAGGAATTATTGTGAGCCGTTGGGCTACTTTTATATTTGTGTGCGAGCATATCATCCATGAAAAAGGTTTTCCCCTGCATGTTTTACTACAGTTTTGGTTGTGAGACACTACTGACAGTTTTCCTAATTTGCATGGCCCTGGGGACCATTTTTGGTAGTGTTGTTGATAGAAAAGGGGATTTGTGGATATTTTCGCACTGGTTTTATTACTGGTTCTAGTCTCTGCGGGGCAGAGCACCAGAATTGATTTTATTACTGATACTAGTCTCTGCGGGGCAGAGCACCAAACTTGATTTTATTACTGATACTAGTCTCTGCGGGGCAGAGCACCAGACTTGATTTTATTACTTATACTAGTCTCTGCAGGGCGGAGCACTAGACTTGATTTACTACAGTTTTAATATGACAAAGGGGCTTCCCAGAGCCACAGATTCAAAATACCACTTCGTGGCTCAGAAATTCATAAAACAATACTAGAACATATAATAACGAAGGAGGGTCATAGGAGGAAGGTTACCTCGACAAAAAGCTTTGAAATACCAAGCTAAACATGCTGTTATAAGGACCCACCACGAGCTGTAACAATATACGGCAAGAAAACACGACAAACATGCCGATAACGATAAGTTCTCCTCGGAATTGATTCTAAAGCTCAAATTAAGAATGAGTCAAGGATTTAGAACCCTTACCTTCTGATAATCCATGATAATAGCATAAAAATATCAGTTCCATTAACTGCCTCCTTGCAGTAGCAACAAATGGAGTCAAGACGACGAGAAAATTGTACCACGATGATGAGCTCGCGACGTAGAGCAACTTCCGTTAAAATTCCGAATTGAAAGGATCAAGGTCCATGGATTATTTCTAAGGTTTGTATCTGTTTTTCTATGGTTTTGGTCTGTTTTTATGGGTTTAAAACGAAGGAGAAGCTGATTTATAAAGGCAAACCGACTTAGGATGTGGGCCCCGCTTTGACGTGTCTGCTTGTGCAGTCTTACAAAAACATGAATATCTCTCTATTCTGAAGTCGTATGGACAAACGGTTTAGTGCGTTGGAAACTAGACTCGTATACCTTTGATTTAGTGTATTGGGGGCCCACTAACTCTTTATTTATAGGGAGAAACACCTCAATACATTTAACCCAAATTTGAAGAGAATTCCTTAAAGGAATTTACAATAACTTTTTCCGACTTTTGTTTCGCAACTTGCTTGACTTCAAAACTTATCATACAATCATTTTGCGATTATAATACCTCATAACACATCCTTATTAGTATATTAGACACTATTAGTCTTACCGCAAAGGCACGGATTACTTTAAATCTTCCAAACGGGCGAGGTGTTACACGAGGCATTTCTTTAACTCGAACTTTCGAGTAAGGGATTCCTTTGACCAAGAACCTTGGTTTAATTCTTTGATATTACCAAGAATGTTGACGGAAGTCAACGATTTCCAAAGTTGAAGCTCTAAAATGAGGAACGGCCATAAAGACCAAACAAACGGCCCGGGCACCGAACTACCGGTCCCGACAAGCCATAAATAACTTGGGCCGCTACAAGTAAGCTCTAATGGTACAAGAAAGGCGTAAATGTGTAAATGACCGAAAGGGTCATTATATTTTCATCCGAGGCTGTCTTCACTGAATGTTGACAAAAGTCAACCCCATAAGCCAAATTAGCCTGAAAATAGAAAAAAAACACAAACCCAAAACGAAAATTCCAAAACCAAGACCAAGGGTCCCACTAGACCAAAATCCCTGTTCTGGAGCTAACGGAACTGTTGAAAATTGATTTTGAGTAGGTATACCAAGAAAGCTTACCAAAGTTAAAGATTTTCTAAGTTTTAGTTCTAATACAGAGAAATCGTCATAACGACCGAATGAACGGCCTCGGCATCGAACCGTCAGTCTTGGCAACTCATAAATGACTTATAGCCACTGAGAAAAAGCTGGGAAATTTAGAAATAGCATAAAAAACAGAAAAAGACCAGTAGGGTCATTACAATTAATTTTGGAGGTTGTTTAAATTTTTAAAGAAATTATCATTAAGTTTTACTTACAATTTTTTGTCCAAAATTACTTATCAATTTCTTGTTACAAACAAATATTTCTTTTTTTCACGAAAATAATTTTTTCTTTACTTAATTGTCAAATTCTCATTTTTCAAGTTAGTCAAATAATATAAGTTAGAAAATAATTGGATAACTGCATGTTAGCAGATATTTTGAGTGCCTTAAAATCTTTCTCGAAATATTAATATGAACTTCTTACCCGAATTTCTTAAATTTAAAGGTTTTTATCTGTTTTAACTCTTTCAAATATTCTTAAAAGATTTTCTTGATTTTTTCCTAAAAATTAAGTGGCGACTCTGTTTTAGTTACATTTGGGAATTTTTAACAAGTTTTCAAATTTAATTCAAGTCAAAACCTTTTTAAGATACGAAGTTGCTTTTTCTTTTCAAAAAGAAGTGAAAATGCGATAAAACAGAAATGGCGACTCTGTCGGAGAATTAACCAAGTTCTAACAAAAATATTTTTCTAACTTATATGCTCTATTTCAACTTACTATTCGGGAATGTAATAATTTTAATCATTGCACTTTTTTGCTTATGTGTTTAATTCCCGTAAAGTATGAATTGTTGTATTCATGGCATACAGGTTTCTCCAAATGACAAAATTAAAATTCATCAGGAAAAAAAGCAATTATGCATGCATTCGCGATCTCTTCTCCACTTAAAAAACAAAAATTCTCAAAACAATGAGCAATTAGTTGGTTCAAGGTTGACCGGCACTTGTTCATTGTCTCGGTCTGCAATTTTCCACTCGAGTTCTCGGTCTTCTTTTGAAAGTCCACTCTAGTCAAACTAGCATAAAGAGAAGCCAAATTCTTGAAATAGGCATTGCCATAAGTTGACCCGGTACCTCAGGGGTATCGGGCCAATTAGTGAGACCACCTTGAGTCGAAAAGGGCCCCTAGCTTGAAAAGATGATCATACCCTTATGTGATATTTTGAAAGACATATGTGTCGGAAGGGTTAGACTATTATCCCCAAAATGGGATACCTGACTAGTTATCTGTTTTGTAGGATGGCCGGCCTTCTCAAATTTGAAATGAACGTGGACGCCCCAGAAAAATCCCAATATGGTGGTATGGGTTCGCTGAGTATCAAAGGAGAACAATGTATAGACATTTAGGACATTTTCCTTCACTCATGAATGTAAAAGGATGTCCCGAACTCATACAGGCTCTTATCGGTCACTGGGACAATGACAGAATGGTCTTCAGGTTCAGATTCGTTGAGTTGACACCAATGATAGAGAAAATACAGGATTTCTTTGATAGTGTTGCAACTGTCAGCAAAAGAGGACAATGCCCGGAGGAGAAAAATCTCATCCCTAACAAACCCACTAGCAGCGAGATAGCAAAGTATCTCATATTGCGGGAACTCGCATATGGATAGATATCTGACTCAACTGTTTCTTTTAAAGATATGTATGCGCATTTTGCCAAAATCGAATGGTTTTCAAACTATAAGTAAGAACTGTCACTTCTGTTCCTTCCCCTTCCAAACAGCCACAGAAATCTACCATGCTATCAATAATATAATCCAGTTGTCAAGACGAGAAGAATGACACCCATATTGCTATATAGAAAATTGGTCCAGAAATCATGTCAGAAAATGACCCTCGAGGCCCGTGCAACAAAACAAATATTTTTAAATTCACAATTATGCTCGCTGTGGGTTAAGAAACCCATTCTCAAAAATTGAGTGTAAACGGGGCTCATTTCGGGGCTCAAAACATCCCCGAAGTGCTACTATTTCAAAGGATTTTAAAAAGGAAAACTAGGAATTCAAGGGCTGAAGCTTACCAAAATCGTGTGCAAGGAAGACCACGGATCATAGGAGTCGTTACCACAAGTTTAGGAGAGGCCTGGGGGGTCAATTTGGAGCTCAAGGGGCCTGTTCTAGTAGAGGAAAACACATTGAGGGTGTTGAGAAATGAAATAAAAGAGTTGGAGAAGGCAACTTAAGCTGCCAGTCATGTTCGGCGCTAATGCGTCCAGGCGTTTCCTAGCGGGAATACGCGAGTGGGAGCCTTGGCACGTGAAGGCCAGGCGCTAGCCAGTCCAGCCATTTGCCTAAAGCATACACGAGCCAACCAATGCACACGCAGGCGCGTGCACGCGCCCTGTCGGCTGCTTAGGCGAAGGCCAAAATAAAGAGGGAGCCTATTGCTTCTGCGTGTAGGCGGCCATGCCTCCGTGTAGGCGATGGCCTGCTGGTGCCATTACAGCAACCAGCTTCCACATCAAAGCCTAACATGAACTTTTCTCCGATGGACCCTCGAAAACACATTCGGGGTCTCGCAAACCCAAACGAGCTGAGCTATTTGACTTAAAATGGCATTCCGGACTCAACAGAATCGATGAAAATCCCAGTGGAGGTCGATTTAACAAAAAGTGGCCCCCATGCCTAAAACCAAATTTTTTCCAACTTTTCTAAAATAAAACCCAAGGGCCATAAACAAATCCAAAATCCACGGACCCAAACCGAAGGTCCCTCTAGCCCAAAGTCGATATTCTAAAGCTAGCAGCGCTGACGAAATTTTCATCCAATGCCGTCTTCTACGAATGTTGATCAAAGTCAACCCCATAAGACAAATTGGCCTGAAAATAGAAAAAACGAACACAAACCCAAAATGAAAACTCCCAAACTCAGACCAAGGGTCCCAGTAGACCAAAATCCTCGTTCTGGATCTAACAGAGCTGTCGAACTTCGATACTGAGCACGTTTACCAAGAAAGTTGACCTAAGTAAAAGATTTTCTAAGATCAAGTTCTAATATAGAGAAATAGTCATAACGACCCAACAAATGGCCCAGACAGCGAATTGTCAGTCCTGGCAAGTCATAAATGACTTGTAACCACTGGGGAAAACCTCAAAATATAGAAAAAGCGCAAAAAACAAAAAATAACCAAGAGGGTCATTACAATCAATTTTGGAGGTTGTTTAAATTTTTAAAGAAATTATCATCAAGTTTTACTTACTAGTTTTTGTCCAAAATTACTTATCATTTCTTATTACAAACATATATTTTCATGAAAATAATTCTTTCTTTACTTAATTGTCAAATTCCCATTTTACAAGTTAGTCAAATAATATAAGTTAGAAAATAACCAGATAATCGCATGTTATAGGATATTTCAAGTGCCTAAAAATCCTTCTCGAAATAGTAATATAAACTTTTTACCCGAATTTCTTAAATTCAAAGGTTTTTATCTGTTTTACATCTTTCAAATAATTTTAAAAGGTTTTCTTGATTTTTTCCTAATAATTAAGTGGTGACTCTGTTTTAGTTACATTTGAGAATTTTTAACAAGTTTTCAAATTTAATTAAAGTCAAAACCATTTTAAGATACGAAGTTGCTTTTTTTTAAAAAAAAGAAGTGAAAATGCGATAAAACAGAAATGGCGACTCTATCAGGGAATTAACCAAGTTCTAACCAAAATATTAATCTAACTTATATGCTCTATTTGAACTTACTATTCAGGAATGTAATAATTTTAATTTTTGCACTTATTTGCTTATGTGTTTAATTCCTGTGAAGTATGAATTATTGCATTTATGGCATACAGGTTCTGCCAAATGGCAAAATAAGAATGCATCAGAAAAAAAAGCGAGTATGCATGCATTCACGATCGCTTCTCCTCTTAAAAAACAAAAATTCTCAAAATAATGAGCAATTAGTTGGTTCAAGGTTGGCCGGCACTTACTCATTATCTCAGCCCGTAATTGTCCACTCGGGTTCCCAGTCTTCTTTTCAAAGCCCACTCTAGTCAAACTAGCATAGAGCAAAGCCAAATTCCTAAAATAGGCATTGACCTAAGTTGAACCAGTACCTCAGGGGTATCGGGTGCATTAGTAAGACCACCTTGAGTCGAAAAGGGCCCCCGGTTCAAAAAGATGATCATACTCTTATGTGATATTTTGAAAGACGTATGTGTCGGAAGGGTTAGACTGGTATCCCTTAAATGGGATACCTGACTAGTTATATGTTTTGTAGGATGCCCGGCCTTCTCATGTTTGAAATGATCATGGACGCCCCAAAAAAACTCCAAATATGGTGGTATGGGTTCGCTGAGTGTCAAAGGAGAACAATATATAGACATTTAGGATATTTACCTTCACTCATGAATGTAAAAGGATGTCCCAAACTCATACAGGCTCTTACGGGACACTGGAAAATGACATAATGGTCTTCAGGTTTGGATCCTTTGATTTGACACCAACCATAGAGAAAATACGGTATTTCTTTGATGGTGTCGCAAATGTCAGCAAAAGAGAACAATGCCCATAGGAGAACACTCTCATCCCTAACCAACCCACTAGCAGCGAGATAATAAAGTATCTCATGTTACGGGAACCCGTATATGGATGGATATTTGACTCAACTATTTCTTTTAGAGATATGTATGTATGTTTTTCCACAATCGAAGGGTTTTCAAACTATAAGTAGGAATTCCTATCGTATAAGAATTGTGATAGCACTAGAACTTTGGCTTTCACAATTGCTTTTTTAGGAATCATGGTGTTTCCTCAGAACCTGAATCACACCATTAACACTTGAATTACCATGGTAGCACATACCATGTTTCACGGCCTCAAAAAGGATGACACAATCAAGTACTTTTCATTGGCACCCATCATTTGGGAGACATCTATCGATCTTTGGGAAGGTGTCAAAATGGGCATGGTTATTTTAAGGGATGCAATCTGCTTCTCCAAATGTGTATTTTTAGTCACATAATAATATAAGACATGCCACCTGAGTTGCTTCCGTTCCTAGGGAAAGATAGAATTAATGGTTTTCATAAAAAGCTAGAACGAACACAAATGAACCGAAAGTTGTCCAAAGGGGAATGGGCTAAACTTTTTTCAGAGTTAAGCTAAGACAATCTCCGATGGATATTTCACTCCTCGAGCCTACACCCTGACACGACACGGTGCTTAGAGTCACAAGTGACCTCAAGCTAACCCATAGCCTGGCATACTACTGAGATACATACTGAAATATAATGCAGAAGCTGAAATGTGTTGAGCTCTTGAAAGAAATATTAAAACAACATAAACTTTGATACACTGAGATACAATAGCATTTGAAAACTGATACAACTAACTGACTGACTGTCTTACTGTCTATGAAGTTTTTATTAACACTGACTATTGTTAGCCGGTACATGACTCCCAACTATCTCTAATCAATGTATAAAAACTAAAAATAAACTGCTACGACTACTACTGACTGGAGTTCCTAAATAAGGAGAACCCATCCCTTGCTGGCTGGAAGTTGCAATCTGTCTGACCATGATTTTGAGAGCTAGCACCGAAACCTACATCATAAAATAATGCAGCACAAGCAAGGTATGCAGGTACTTTGAATGTACTGAGCATGTGAGATATGCACTAACTTTAAAATCATGATAAACATGTATGTACTAAACACATGGATGAAAATTGTACTAAGTCTAACATCTGAAGTGTACAAGTTAAAACTGTAAAACATAAGCTCTTTTATTGAAGAGGGTATAAACCATGTTTGTGAACTGTAACTATGAGATCTTGATATTTTAAGATAAGTAAAACTGTTACTTGGGAATCCATGGACTAGAAAGATGAATTATGTCTGTAAATCATGAAATAGTTAAACTGAGATGAAAATCATAAGTCATGTTTAAATAAATCTTTAGGGAAGTCTCTTCTACTGAGCATGCTGAAAATACTGAAATAGGTGAACTGATGCAATGACCAAGTAGATAACATGAAACTGAATCATATTGAACTGAATAACTGACTACAAGGTCATGCACTAATCGAGTATGAACTATGGGAGATACTATTAACCGATATACCCCAGGCTGAGCTAACTGTGGGGCCAACCTGTAACCCTAGATTGAAGGGGGTTCACACCTTGCCAAGGGTACAAATAAATCTGATGTGGATCCACTAAACTGATGTACACAAGTGACAAGGGTGTCATGCCTAATCTGATGGGTGACCCCTTTAGAACCTACGGTGGCGCCGTAGTTCTGGAACTCAGAAACTACTACTAAAGGTCTCAGCCTAAATTGGTGGGTGAGCCTTCATACCCTTGTCCGCTCGATGCTAAGTCTACTCCCAACTGAATATTAATAATTAAATAAACTAACGTACTGGATAGCTCAAAATACTGCATTTCTGAGAATGCAAAGTAATAATGAGACTGAAAGCATTCTATTTTTCTTAAAAGTTGTAAGCTGATAACGGGGTAATTTCATGCTTAATAACTGAGTACTAGTAGACTAGGATGAATTCTGAAGAAAAGTTAGTTCATGTGAAAATACTACAATTTCATGCTAAGTTGTTGAAAAGAAAGCTAATTCATGCAGAAGATGCAGTGCTTCCAACTTAACTTGCTTCTAGGAGTTTCTTATGAACATGATTTACATCCAAAGTACTCACCACACTAGGGAAATGATCATGACATCTATAGAAAGTGGTTCGGGTCTTAGCTTAGAATTTTGGAGTGTTACAATATCTCCCCCTTTGGATCATTCGTCCTCGAATGAAGACTAACTAGGCTGAGGTTGTGGGAAAAGTGCTGCAATCCCACCAACTGAGTTCTTAAAGCTGGAGTACTGACTTAGTGATTGATTTCTGACTGAAATATGAACTGAGTTGGGTTCGTGAGGCATGTATGCATACTGAGAGCATAAGAACACTAATAGGACATGAAACTGAAGGTCCAACATGATAATTGGTCTAGAGTGAGAGTACGGACTTAGCTAAAACTCATAGGGAATGAACGCAATCTTAGAAATCACCATTAACTGGAAGGAACATAAAACTGAGAGGAATAACTACACGATAAAACTATTCTCTTCTAAACTAAACTTACTAGCATGGTCTGAACTTAGCGTAGGGCCTTCTGGCCTTAGGAATGATTACTGACAGGTCTGAACTGGTCTGATATGAGGAATCTACTATCTTGATGTATGAAGCTACTAGGAATAAGGTCTGAGCACACTAGGCAGGGAGTATGAACAAGACTATTCCTGCCTTAACAATACAGTTGACAGCTTTTAAGCTTAGGAACACCCTTTTTAACTACACCAACTTCTCTTAATACCACACTTACCATTTGCAACTAAAATTCTCATTAGTGCACATATATATGCTAAGTTCTGAGTCTAACCACCTGCTTTCACCATGTTCAAGCCTATCTCGACTAACTCTCTTGCATCTAGAGTTATCTCCCAAGAATGATATTCTTTCTTATCACAAAAATCAACTAACCTTGAAGTCTAATCAATGGGTCACTAGTAGCACAAAGAAAAAACCCACATGTATTTCATCATGACATTCAAGCCTATTACTATGGTCATCGCATCAATTCTTTGTATCTGGCACTACCTGAGAATCATCTCCTCTTCCTTAGCATATCTAGAAACTGTAACTGCAAGCACCAAAAAGATGAAAATCTAGTTCTCCCAATCTAGGATACTACTTAGCTTCCTCTATTAACTGTTGTGAAAACATAACACAAGATCACTGAAGGAATGAAGTGAAAGCATGAGCATCACAACTTGAGGAATACTAATCGGTCTTGACTTACACCTAGCGTGATCTATCCACTCGGGTAAGGTCTGAGAAGTCAAGTGCAAAGGCCTGAGTGTCTCACATTCTAGATATATGAAGCATAGTTAGAGTAAGGAAATCATAAGCATGAACTATTCAAGAAATCTGGTCTGAGCATATACATGATGTAATATGATTTCACTAGCTATTAAGGTATATCTTGAGGACTGAATTGAGTACATAGAACTAAGCATACTGTGAGACATAAGTTTACTTGTATAACGAGTCTCATGGAATAACGCTGGAATTCATAGAATCATAGAGTAAGATCAAAAATGTTGTCTGGAGAAATTTCTATTTGTTCTAGGAGCTGAGTATGGAC
Source organism: Jaltomata sinuosa (assembly GCA_003996215.1). Taxonomy (NCBI): domain Eukaryota; kingdom Viridiplantae; phylum Streptophyta; class Magnoliopsida; order Solanales; family Solanaceae; genus Jaltomata; species Jaltomata sinuosa. Next base: position 326,105 of record QJPP01001163.1, on the reverse strand, counting down.
ATGAATCTGTATGGAGTGCGTGAACTTATCCATGAGTATGACACAAATAAGTTTAAGTATAGTGTCACCTTGACTGACGTGCTAGGAAATCCGCTAGAATAAGAATGGATTGATATCCCATCATAGCCCTTTCAAGAATTTTGTACTGGCTGAGTCACAAGACTCGACTTGGTTCTTCATTCTACCATCTCTCTTATAGCTTGAAAGTCACCCCTCTAAGTCTGTGGATCACTCTTCTGAACTAGTCTATAATCAACTAACTCTTGTAAGGTTGGGGTATATCCGTATTCCTGGACGCTAAACTCTCCCTGATAGACTATACCTGAAGATGCTAAACCCTTGTTAGGTCTTCTTGTGAGGCATCTCTTAGCTTTCTCTTTACCCTTACGGCTATCACTAGAGGACTCATACTCTTACTGGTGTATATAACTACTCCTTCTAATAATTAACAACCTGACCTTTGCTTATTCGTCTACTAACATCACACCTCTAAGTTCACATCCATCAAAATCAACTGAATTCAGACCACACTAAGGGACTCAACATCTTCTATCTATAATCTCTTGAAGTAATGCCACAACATACTACTCTAGGTACACATCTACCTTTCTACCATTCAAGGATCTTCTTCACCTAGTTCAAATATGCTCTAAGGCATCTTAACTAATCATTTTTCCTCTTATAGCTACTATACTTCTGAATTCGTACATCTAGTTTTGGGGTCATTCTTCTACTTATGGCCCATGACATCTCAATTCACACTAACTGCTGAGTGACTACACTACCCAAGAGCTTAGAAAATCATAGTTTTTGGCTAAGGCGCTATTCATAGTAAAGTTTCTGAAAGAGGGTCTGAGAGCACAGTCTACTACAGGATCAATCTGCACAAATGGAAAATGATACATGCTTTTGGATCGGTAGACTTTAATGCACTAGTGGGCTCCTCTCAAGCCCTTGTGCAGTCTCGTAACTTTTTTGATGACTCTATCTGAGAGCATCTTACTAATAGAAATCTAAACAATATTGCTCCACTACCTCAAAGATGAAGCATGATTAGAGGAATTGGAACAATGCATGAATCTGCATAAGTTTCTAAAGGAACAACTTTATTGCATGATCTGGAGTATGAACAAAGGAAAACATTTCCTAAATGCCCTGTAGCCTCCTGATTATAAGTGTGGAGCATAACACACCCATAAGTAAGACTCTACTAGACACGGCTTCACAGACACCCTAGGACCCTTGAACTCTGTGCTCTGATACCAAGGTTGTAATGCCCAGAGCCTACACCTTGGACGCGACATGGTGCTTAGAGTCACGAGTTACACCAAGCTAACCCATGGCCTGGCATACTACTGAGATACAGACTGAAATATAATGCGTAAGCTGAAATGTGTTGAGCTCTTGAAAGAAATATTAACACAACATAAACTTTCATACACTGAGATACAATAGCATTTGAAAACTAATACAACTAACTGACTAACTATCTGAATATCTATGAAGCCTTTATTAACACTGACTACAGTTAACCAGGACATGACCCATAACTATCTCTAATCAATGTATAAAAACTAAAAATAAACTGCTACAACTACTACTGACTGGAGTTTCCAAATAAGGAGAACTCGTCCCTTATGGGCTTGAAGCTGCGATCTGTCTGACCATGACCCTGAGAGCTAGCACTAAAACCTACATCATAAAATGATACAACAAAAGGAAGATATGCGGTCAGTACTTTAAATGTACTGAGCACGTGAGATATGCACTAATTTTAAAATCATGAGAAATATGTATGTACTGAAAACATGGATGAAAACTGGACTAAGTATAACATCTGAAGTGCATAAGTTAAAACTTTAAAAAATAAGCTCTTTTACTGAAGAGGTATAAATCATGTTTCTGAACTGTAACTATGAGATCCTGATATTTTAAGATAAGTAAAACTATTACTTGGGAATCCATGGACTGGAAAGATGAATTATGTCTGTAAATCATGAAATATTTAAACTGAGATGAAAATCATAAGTCATGCCAAAAGACATGTTTAAATAAATCTTTAGGGCAGTCCCTTCTACTGAGCATGCTGAAAATACTGAAATAGGTGAACTGATGCAATGACCATGTAGATAACATGAAACTGAATCATACTGAACTGAATAACTAACTACAAGGTCATGCACTAACTGAGTATGAACTATGGGAGCTACTATTAACTGACATACCCAAAGCTAAGCTAACTTTGGGGAAAACCTGTAACCCTGGATGGAAAGGGGTTCATACCTTGCCAAGGGTATAAACAAATCTGATGTGGATACACTAAACTGATGTCCACAATGGACAAGGGTGTCATGCCTAATCTGACGGGTGACCCCATTAGAACCTACGGTGGCACCGCAGTTCTGGAACTCAGGGATTGATACTAAAGGTCTCAGCTTAAACTGGCAGGTGAGCCTTCATACCCTCATCTTCTCGGTGCTAAGTCTACTCCCAACTGAATATTAATAATTAAATAAAGTGACGTACTGGATAGCTCAAAATACTGACTTTCTGAGAATGCAAAGTAATACTGAGACTGAAAGCATTCTTTTTTTCTGAAAATTTGTAAGCTGATAACTGGGTAATTTTATGCTTTAAAAATGAGTACTAGTAGACTAGGCTGAATTCTGAAGAAAAGTTAGTTCATATGAAAATACTACAATTTCATGCTAAGTTCTTGAAAAAAAAAACTAATTTATGCAGAAGATGTTGTAAATCCAGGCTAACTCTGTTTCATCAATATTCCATGGATTTAAGAACACATCCATAAAACTTCTTGCAATACCACTTAAATATATATGATGAACATATAGTATCATTAGGAATTCAGTTCTGTAAAGGTATGCAGAGTTGGGTAAAATTAAGCTATAATTCACATCTTCTAAAATTTAGGGTTTTGAAATCTAATTGTAGGAATTCATGTAGAAATCTTTCTAACAAGAATAGTAGTCATGTAGCATCCTCAATAGATTGAATTCATAGTAAAACACTTGTTTGGGTAAGAACCTAGAATCATAACTTGTAGAAATTATCACTGAAAACTGAACTTTGGGCATGAGGGTGAAAGGAAACCCTCAATGGAATCCCACATACATGGTGGATGATAATTCTTGAAGAGAACCTGAAGTTTAAAGCTTGATGGAGAAAGCCCTAGGTCTGAACTTTGGAGAAGAACGCTCTTTTCTTCTTTGAAATGGACTTGAGAGAAAGAGTGATGAAATCTGATAGTTTGAGGTATTTTGACTTAATAAAATAAGCCTAAAACTATTTCTAGTTGGAGCTAAAAGAAAAAGGAATAGTCTGAAATACCCCTGGAATACTAAATTAAAAACTACTGAAAAAACTCATCGCTGGGTTCCACGAGCACGAACCATGACCCGTAGAATGGATCACGGTTTGTGAAAAGGGTTCGTGGTTTTTGGGCGAAGTTTCTGGCCTCTGGACTAATTTCCACAAGTTGGTTTCATGACCCGTGGATCATTCCACGACCCATCTTCTTGTGGTTTTCAGATAAAAATTTGAGTTCCAGGTCTGATTTCCACGGTTCATGGTTTGATCCATGAGCCATGGAATCCTCTCGTGGTTTATGTATGTCATTTTGACAGACATACACTCTTTCGTAAAACATTGATAACATTTTACTACAGCCTTGTATTAATGCACGGTCGGTGGAGTTGGAAAGAAGATTCAAAGACCTTTAATTTGGTGGGTACTAGGCCACCTAAATCTTCATATTCTAGGAGTTATGATAGTTTGAAGTTGACTCTAGTTTAATCTTACATGAAAACTTCTTTGGTTGGGGTGTTTCCAACTTAACTTGCTTCTAGGAGTTTCTTATGAACATGATTCACATCTAAAACACTCACCATACTAGGAAAATGATCATGACACCTATGAAAAATGGTTCGGGTTTTAGCTTAGAATTTGGGATGTTACAAGATGCTTTATTGCGTTTTTTCAAAAAACATCATCATCGAGAGCGAAGGAATTCCCTTCTTACCACTCTATGGAATTCGGGGAATTCGACCCTATGTCCCCCAAAGAGTCATGAGACAATTTGGAAGAACACATACTGAAATTAAAACTGGTCATATAGGAGTCTACATTATCGACTACGGAGATGATAAAACCCTGCTAGCAGCAGAGATCTTCAAAAGCTGGAGAAAGAGTGTTAAGGAAAAGACCACCAAAAAACTTATCAAAGATAGGTACAATGCCGGGTGCACAGAGGATTACAGGTATTGGTTAGAGAGAGACTTGCAGGGCCTGACTGAAAGTATGCTTCAAATTAGCTCAAGATCAAGAGTTCATTTACAGCTTCAAGAACTTAAAGAAGAATTAGCTCAGGTTAGGTCAGAATGAGCAAGAGATCGACGCACCATTGATGATCTCACCAAAAAGCTTGAGAGTATGAAGATGGGAGTGAACAAAGTGGTCTCCACCATGACTAAGCAATATCTGGGCTTTGCAGAGTTACCAAGAGAATAGAGGTCACTTGAAGTCGATACCGAATATTGGAAGAGATAATACGAGCTTCGAGAGATTGCGGAAAAATTCAAAAGGGGCCGAATGGAAGAAGGATCATCATCAAGATCACCTTAGTTTCACCCTTGCATGGGTTTATCTTTATATATTATTTCCCTAAAGTGCCCCTGTGAGGGATTTTATTTCCATGTATTGCTTTCCCTAAAAGATGCCCCTGCGTGTGTTCTTATCTTCTATGTATTTAGTTAAAATACCCCTTCGTGGATTTGCTCTATTTGGCCCTTGCACGTGTCTATTCTATGCACTATTTTCCCTTTCCTTTCACAAAATGTATCCCCATTTTGTCTTGCTTGTATCCCTTACTGGAAAGTTTTGATTACAGATAAATATCTCTATTTTTGGGGTCAAAAAATGATTCTATACAGCACATACGTCTTTCAAAATGCTAGGCCTACCTTTGGCACAAAAAGAATACCAAGTCAGGATGTACGCATTATTATATTTTTATGTGTTGTAACTACTTTATGTGCTATGTGTGTTGCTCGAATCAAGGAAAATTGATCCACTCTATTGAAAAACTATTTAGAAGCCCTTAGGCAAAAATATAAAACCCACTATACAAAATCTAACCAAAATTACTCCTTGAGTCCCTCAGTTTCCCCAGAAAATCCAAAACCTCACTCAAATGTACCTAAAAGCTTCCTTCCTATCTAACAGGAAGTTGACTAGCTATGGACACTGAGGAAGCAATGCTTAGGATGATGGAAGAAGTTTATAGGGAAATAGCTCAGGTCAAAAAACAAACCAAGGAAGTGGAGCAGCTCACTAAAGCAGCATTGGAAAAATCCGCAAGGTTGGATGAAGAGATAGATGTTACAAAAGAATAGATAGCTACGGTCGAGGCAATGACAGCATAAGTGAGAGATATGGATGAAGGTTTTATGGAAGAAGATGAAGAACCCGAGTAGGGTATCGTTGAACAAACTCTACCTCCTAGACAAGTCACAAACCGCTGGACCAAGATCAAAGACAATGTTGTGTGGCTAACCAAGGTTAGGCCAAGGAAAGAGCGCACTCTCAAATCCCCTTCCTGAGAACTTCTTTGAGGTCCCATACTCATCCTTCTGCCTGACCTTTATGAGATTTTGAAAGTTGTGGGAGTTCTCCATCTCGATGAATCCGAGGGATTCGAGTTTCACTCTCAAAATGAACACAAGGAATGTGCTTATCACCCATGACAGAAAGGTCATAACGCTTATGAATGCAATGCCTTGTGAGCTAGAGTTTTCCACATGATCAACAGTGGAAAGATAAGCCACCTATGGAATCCCCAAACTATTCTCATATGTGATCAAGTCGGCCCAGTATGCCAATCACTAACGATATAGCAATCCGCAGGCAGGACCTCACAGTATTTCAAGGAATGTACTATGATGTCTATGCAAAGATCCTTCATGCCAAGATTCTGGATCCAGCTGAGAGAAAACCAGGAAGAATGTCTAGGGCCTGGCGTTAAGGGAAAGAAGTGTGTATATACCATAAAGGTAGAGGGGGTTATGACATCGAGACTTTCCATGACTTTAGGGTTGATTTGGAGCACCTCATTGACACGAGAAGGATTCAGGTAGAGCCACTTCCCTACTAACAATGAAGCAAGGATTGAAGGAAGGAAAATATCGTAGACCAAGACCAGCACTATCCAAATGAATCTTTAAAAGTAGCAGAGTTTAATTTGGTTAATTCCTTTATGTCGTTTTACTTCCCTCCTTTAATCAAAGATAGTGGATGAATGAAATAAAATGAAATGAAAATGAACTTATTTGTTACCTATTCAAACTACGTAGGGCTTGAATTCTCCTTCATGAGATAGGTAGGCATCCTTTTAAGGCTCTGCCCCTATCTTTCATGAATTTTTATTTCACACTTTAATGAGGATGCAAAAGTATTCAGAAGGTACAACAAGCAAAGTTACTACAAGATCAATAAGTCAACCTTCCTGATAAAATCTACTTATCCAAAATCAATGGGCAAAACTATGTCCGTCGAAATGTTGAGTCAAAATTACCCGTGGAATGATTTACCTTGATAAAAGCAACTTTTATGTGTTTAGAGGAACTCGTATGTGTTTATTTCTTATTAGATCTCTTGTGTGTTTTATCAATAATGGAAGCTAACACATTTGCCTTTGAGTTGTTTTAACTTCAATAGGTAATAGAAACCAATTTGTGTTGACAAAGCTGGTCGAACACCCTTACTTCACCCGTTCAAAGGCACACATAGATTCCTCCTCTAACCGTCGCTTCTCTAAGGGTGAAATGACTAATAGTGGGGAATAAAATGTCTTGGCCGTAAGAGATAATGTTATTGCTGAACAGAGTGAAATGATTGCCGAACTTGCAAGGAAGTTGGAAAAGATGCAAGAGGAGATGCAAAAAGCCAAGGACATGGCGATCTTGGCTATTACCACTAATACCCCAACTCTAGGCAACTCCCAGCCCCCTCTCCAAATCCCTCTGCTCAATTCTCCATTGACCGAAAACCATCCAAGAGATATCCCCTCCGCCTCCATCACTAGACCTTTCAATGAACCTATCTCCAACAACCCTACCCATATCGGATGCTCATACCAAACCCATACTACCCCTATCCAGCACACTAATCAAAACAACAACCCAAATGCCTACAATCAGCAAAACCTTCCCCAAAATTACAAAAATACACCACTAAATACCTACAATACCCAAAGTAACCACCCCAATATCATCAATCCATAGAACTATACCTCTACATACCCAAATACCATCCCACATGTCCAGCCTCCACCTATCCAGAATATGCCACCTCCTACTTTCCATGCCATGGTGAAACCTTAGACCATACTCCCAGAGAATCCCGAGCTTGATCATTATGAGGAGAAGGAAAGGGAGTTGAAGGCAGCAGAAGAGAAGCATGATCATGACCTGACACTAATGAAAGAAGAAATTTTTAGGATCAGGGACTCCAAATGTTTATTTGATGAAAAGGGATATGATTATGATAACCTTTGCATTCACTCGGAGCTGGATCTGCTAGAGGAATTTAAAATTCCCAAATTTGACACATTCAATGGTATGGGAAATTGTGATGCTCATCTGCGAAGCTGCTACGACCAAATGGTGGGTGCAAGGAAGAACAAAGTCTTGTTGATGAGGATGTTTAGACGGAGTTTGAGTGGGGAAGCTTTAGAGTGGTTCACCACTCAAGAGTTAAAGAAGTGTTCTAGATGGAGTGATCTAGCTAGGGATTTTGCTCAAAGGTTCGCTTATAATATGGAAGTTGTTATGGACCAATACTCACTAGATTGAATCAAACAAAAGTCAAATGAGGACTTTCAAGACTATGCTTATTGATGGAGGAAAGAGGCGGCTAGAGTCCAGCCTCCCATGACTGAAGAAGAAAATAGTGCGGTGTTTATGCGCTCTCAAGAATCTGAATTCTATGATAAGATGATATCGGTGGTTAAGGCCAAGTTTGCTGATTTAGTTCAAATTGGAGAAATTATTGAGGAAGGCGTTTGGAGTGGTAAGATTGCCAAAGTCTCAGCACCATCGAGATCAACAAGATTCCTTAGAAAGAAAAAAGAGGATGTGTCTTCAGTGTCCTCTAGTCCAAGCACAAGATCAAAAAGGACCTTCGGATCCAATCACAAGAAAACACTTGTACCATCGACTCCTCCCTTAACTCCACAAAACCCCCAACCTATTTTTTACACTCAGCCTATTTACCAAGATCCATCACCGAATACTCAGCCTATGTACCAAGCTCCACAACTAAATGTACAACCCACTTACCAAACCCCTCCCAAAAATTTCCAAGTGTATCAAAGAGCTCCCGAAAACCAGAATTATCATCAAGTGCCTCCCCCTGCCAATCAACATAACAATCTTCCAAGTTCGAATTTGGAAAAGAAAGTTCCTCGAACCTTTACCCAGCTAGTTGAAACCAGAATTCAGTTATTCAAAAGATTGAAAGCTATCGGATTTATCCAGCCTGTTCAGACCAAACCTGGTAACACAGACTCTCATTTCTTCAGGGTTGATCGATATTGTGCTTATCATTCCGGAGGAGCCGTACATGACATCGAAAATTTCATTAACTTGAGGCACAAACTTTAGGATTTGATTAATCAAAGGGTTATCACACTGCAAATGGCCCCATCAAATGTTACAACTAACCCACTGCCAAATCATGAGGGAACCTTTGTCAATATGATAGAAATTGAAGAAGAACGGGTTGTGAGCAAGTCTATAGTGTCGGCCAACCCCAAGAAGTCAAAAGAGTTGGAAAAAGCCGTGGCAGCCTTGAGTATCGCTGAGAAGCCACAATTTGTTATGTTGACAGCCCCTCATCAAGACTTCTCTCTGGTACCCACGAAAGAGGAATTTATAGTAGACGTTGTTGTAGCCCATGGTATGATGAGGTTGGGAAGATGTTACATCCCCGATGATATGGTTAAGGATACTTACAAGAAGGATCAACAGAAGAGGCCAATTACTGAAGGAAAGGCGAAAGTATTTTGGAGAAGAATGCAATCAAAGGAGTATTTTATAGTGAAACATTTAGAGAACACCCCTTCCCAAATCTCTATTTGGGCATTGCTTATGAGTTCGCAATACCAAAGGCAGGCCCTAGTCAAAGTCCTTAATGAGGCTCATGTCCCTACGGGCACGAGTGTAGAAACTTTGACTGCTATGGCGAGCCGGGTCTTGGGAGGCCACCGAATCTGTTTCAGTGACAATGAATTACCCTTTGAATTATTAATGCACAACAAGGCCTTGCATGTCACAGTCAAATGCCAGGAGAAAATTGTAAATAGAGTTCTAATCGATGATGGTTCAGGTCTGAATATCTGCCCATTTTCTATACTTACCTAGTTGGACTATGATCTGGGTAAAGTTAATCAAAGCAAAGTAAATGTGAGAGCCTTTGATGGAAGTCAAAGGGACACTATAAGAGAGGCCAGTTTGTACATTCAGACGGCAACCACTGAGTTTCGAGCAGAATTTTAGGTCATGCACATTACCACCAGTTATAACTTGCTCCTTGGGAGTCCATGGATCCACCAGGATGGAGCTGTGTCCTTGACTTTGCATCAGATGGTAAACTTTATCTGGGAGAAACATGAGGTGGTCATTTATGGTGAAGGGAGTCATCTGAGTCACCCAAACGATTATTTCCTCATAATAGAAGAAGTTCCAAGGGGGAGAAATTTGTACACCATGGAAATCGTGAATGCCATCGGAGAGGACCTCACGCCACAAGTGCCAATGTTGTCGGTTTACAAGATGATCGCAACTACAATGTTGAGAAGTGGATTTGAACCAGGGTTTAGATTAGGCAAGAACTCCAATGGTACAATCCAGCCGATGAAGATCCCAGGATATTTATCCAAGCATGGACTCGGGTATGTGTTTTGAGAAGGCAAGTCCAAAAATGAAGAAAAAAAGCATGCAGGGTTGCCAAAGCCACTTCCTCACTTGTACCAGTCATTTCTGGTATGAAATGGTTCTCCAAGTGATGGTATAGAGGAAAGAATAAGAGGTCTATTTGAGGGATGTGATGTTATAATAGAAGAAGCCCTTAAAGCAGCCATGATCAGGGATGCTAGGCCTGGCGAGAAGTTGCAGAACTGGGTCGCTACTTCTCTTATGACTCTCCGTTTATCTGGGTAGACAAAGACTTTATTTTATGAAAATCGGTAATGGTTTGGATGAGGCCCACGACCCACTCTTTATGTTTTTTATTTCCTCGTATTGTTTTACCACTTTCTAAAAGGCATGGACCCGCATTCATGCGGGTTGTAGCCATAGTTTGTATCTGGATTTCAATAAAAAAGCATCCCTTATTATGAAAAAAATTGTTGTTTATTTTATCTACTTGTTATTATCTAACTGGTTTTGTTTTTGGTTTCAGTAATAATAATTTAAAACCTGTCAATGTTATGTCATGTCATGTCAAGAGCTTAAGGAACAAATCGGGGTAGATGACGATGAATTTGAAGAATATGATGAAGAAACTATGGTCCTTGAACAATTAAGAGAAGAATTAAAAGATTTTATGAGCCGAGAAAAGCCCAACCTAGAGAAAATTGAGATGGTCAATCTAGGAGACGACAAAGAGGTCAAAGAAACCAGGATCAGTGTTCACCTAATAGAAGCATAGAAGAGAGAACTTATTAGATTGCTCCTAGAGTATATAGACATATTTTCTTAGGCCTATATTGACATGCCAAGGCTAAGCACAGACATAGTCTCCCACAAGTTGCCTATCAATCTAGGGTTTGATCTGATTAAGAAAAAGGCCTAAAATTTCAAGCCTGATCTGAGTTTGAGGATTAAAAAGGAAGTTATCAAACAGATCCAATTTGGAGTGGTAGAGGTCACAAATTATCTGATTTGGTTAGCTAAAATTGTCCTAGTGCCCAAGAAGGACGAAAAGATCAGGATCTGTGTTGACTATCGAGACTTGAACAAGGCTAGTCCCAAATATAACTTCCCATTGCCCAATATCCACATCCTTATTGATAAATGTGCAAAGCATAAGATGCAGTTATTTGTGGATTATTTTGTGGGATACCACTAGATCTTAATGGATGAAGAAGACGTAGAGAAAACGGCCTTGATTATGCCTTGGGGTATTTATCATTACCGGGTGATGTCATTTTGTCTTAAGAATGTAGGTGCCACATACATGACATCCATGAAAACTATATTCCATGACATGATTCACAAAGAGATCAAAGTATATGTGGATAATGTGATCATCAAGTCCCGTGAGAGTTCAGACCACTTGACTCATTTAAGGAAATTCTTTGACCGACTACGGAAGTACAATCTAAAGTTGAACCCCGCCAAGTGTGCTTTTGGGGTTCTAGCTGGTAAGTTATTAGGCTTCATAGTTAGTGGGAGGTTCATCGAACTCGACCCTTCAAAAATCAAGGCAATTCAGGATTTGCCTCCGCTGAAGACCAAGAAGGAAGACATGAGTTTCTTGGGAAGATTAAATTATATTAGTCGGTTCATATCCCAGTCAACAAGTTTTTTATGAACCCATCTTCAAGTTGTTGAAGAACGATGCACCAACCAATTGAACTGAATAGTGTCAACAAGCTTTTGACCGTATCAAGAATTATTTGTCTAGTCTGCCAGTATTAGTTCCCCCAAGAGAAGGGAGCCCATTGTTGCTATATTTGTCAGTCTCAAAAAATGCCTTCGAATGTGTCTTAGGGCAACATGATGAGAGTGGGAAAAAAGAACGCATAATCTATTACTTGAGCAAGAAGTTCACTCCTTACGAGGCTTGTTATACTTTGTTAGAAAGGACATGTTGTGCTTTGACTTGGGTTGCCCAGACGTTGAGACATTATTTGTCGTCATACACAACATACCTCATTTGTAGAATGGACCCTTTGAAGTAAATATTACAAAAGGCCATGCCTACGGGGAAATTGAACAAGTGGAAAATGTTTCTAAGTGAGTTTAACATTGTATATGTGACTCAAATATTAATCAAGTGACAAGCCCTAGCGGATCATTTAGCAAAAAATCCAATTGACGAAGAATATGAGCCACTTCAAACTTACTTCCCAGATGAAGAGATTTTGTTCATAGGCGAGAATATTGCAGATTCTTACCCTGGTTGGAGATTGTTCTTCGATGGAGTGGTCAATTTCAACGGTTCAGGTATTGGAACAGTTTTGGTATCAGAAATCGGTTAGCATTACCCAGAGACAGCCAAATTTTGCTTTACATGAACCAGCAACATGGCTGAATATGAAACTTGTATTCTTGGCATTCAGTTGGCTATTGATATGGATGTTCAAGAATTATTAGTCATCGGTGATTCTAATTTGTTAATTCACCAATTCCAAGGTGAATAGGCTGTGAAAAACTCTAAGATTGTGTCGTATGTGAAACTAGTATGAAGTCTATGCAAGAGGTTCAAAAAGATCAAGTTCAAGCATACTCCGAGGATTCAGAATGAATTTGTTGATACTTTGGCAACCATATTCTCCATGATTCAGCATCTCGGCCAGAATTACATCGATCCATTGGTGATAGGTTTGAAAGAGCAAGTTGTATATTGTGCACAAGTTCAAGCAGAACCAGATGGGAAACCATGGTATTATAATATCAAAAGGTATCTAGAAGCCGGAGTCTATCCAAAAGATGTGACGACCAACCAAAAGAAGACAATCTGCCTAATGGCCAATAAATTTTTCCTAAATGGAGAAATCATTTATAGGAGAACTTCAGACCTTGGATTCTTAAGATGTGTGGACTCAGTTGAAGCCACAAAGTTGTTAGAAGAAGTGCATGCCGGAGTGTGTTGTCCTCATATAAATGGGTTCACCTTGGCTAAGAATATCTTGTGATCTAGATATTTCTAGATGACCTTGGAAAATGATTGCACCAAATTTGTGCAGAAATTCCACAAGTGCTAGATCCACGGAGATCTTATTCGAGTGCCCCCTAGTGAGCTTCATGTTATGAGCTCACCTTGGCCTTTTATAGCCTGGGGCATAGATGTCATTGGTCCAATCGATCTGCCTTCTTCTAATAGACATAGATTCATTTTGGTTGCCATCGACTACTTCACCAAATGGGTAGAAGCCGCTTCTTACAAGTCTTTCACCAAGAAGGTTATAGCTGACTTTGTCAAAAATAATTTGATTTGCCAATTTGGGATTCCCGAGTCAATCATCAAAGACAATGGAGAAAATATGAATAGTCACTTTATGAAAGAGCTATGTGAGCAGTTCAAGATTACTCACCCGAATTCTACCGCATACAGTCCGCAAATGAATGGAGCCATGGAAGAGGCCAACAAAAATATCAAGAAGATCTTAAGGAAGATGATTGATAGTCACCGATCTTGGCATGAGATGTTGCCTTATGCTTTATTGGGATACCAAACAACTATAAAAAAATTCAACTAGGGCAACTCCTTATGCGTTGGTGTATGGGTAAGACGCGATGATACTCGTTGAATTTGAAATACCCTCCCTTAGGATCATTCAGGAAGCTGGACTAAGCAATGAAGAATGGTTCGCACCCGTTCTGAACAACTCATGTTGATTGATGAAAAAAGAATGAGCACTGTATGCCATGGTCAATTGTACCAACAATGAATGATTCATGTATTCAACAAGAGAGTGAGAGCTCATATGTTTGTCATAGGACATCTTGTCCTTAAGCGTATTTTCCCTCACCAAGAGGAATACAAAGGAAAGTTTGCACCAAATTGGGAAGGGTTGTATGTCATCCATAAAGTGCTATCGAGAGGAGCTGTGATTTTTTCCAAGATGGATGGCCAAGTGTGGCCCAAGCTGGTCAACTCTGATGCCGTGAAGAGATACTATTCCTGAAGATGGTTTTTTCTTTTATTTCATTCCCTGTAATCGCATTGCCTGATGTAATCATTTTTATGCCTTGTAATAGTTAGAAATTCCCTATCCTCTTTGTCAAACTACGTTTGACCTAAATTCTCAAAAATGAGATACGTAGGCAACCTGTGTTGGGTTTGCTCAACCGCTTAGAAAAATATATCTTTCCCCTTTTTTATATTGAACTACATGATGACCTGAATTCTCAAGAATGAGATACATAGGCAGCCTTTGTCGGCTTCGATCACCCCTTTATTTATTTTCAATATTCTCCCACTATAAGTGTGGAAACTACATTTTACCTGATTCCTGGTTCAATGGGACACATAGACGCCATAACGGCTCGATCATATTACCCCAGGAAATGAGAACTGGGAAGAATTTTCAAGAAAGAAAACTCTCAAAAATTCAGAAGGTAAAGATCGTTCTCCAGCAAATCAGAATTCAAATTGTACCAAAGAGCAACTAAAGTGAATTTTTAGGAAAAATGTCATAATCCCCACAAAGTGTTAAACCTCTTATCAACGGGATGAGATTAATCACGAATCCTTTAGTTGGGGCAGAAATTTTGAGGAAGACCTCAAAATTTTCACCAAGCTTCATTTGAAAGTTCAGAAAACAAAGCTCCATAGAATTCCCCAGCACCAAAAAATCAGAGTCTACGTCAGAAATCCCCAGTTGCAACAAAGTTTGAGGTGGACTAATCCCCAACTACTATAAGTTTCTTGAAAGACCATTTTTAAGCTTTCAGTTAGGATGGTGAAGGATCTCCAAAGCTCACTACAAATGTGTAATATATGTCAAGACCACAGTTTAAAGACGTTCATTGAGCTAGTACATGACATGACAAGATTGGCAGATATTTTTCTAAAATCATTCCTTCAAAAATCGTTATTTTTCAAAGATCTATACAAATTAATTTGCTCCTTTTTAAATTTAATTTTGTCTTACATCTACTATGACTGAGGAGTCGAATATGAAGAGTACTCGAGGATAGAAAGCACTTAGAGAGGACAAAGCAAGGAGCAAAAGACCAAAGGAGGTCAACACATATCGTTTTTGCCAAAAAAACAATTAACAATTTTTTGATGGATGCAAGTTATCTATAATCTACCTCTATCTAAAGTCGGATGATGTGCAAGATTACTCGGAAGATGACAATTTGAGGGACATTTGTAAGTTGTCTCTATCCAAAGTCGGATGATGTGCGAGACTACCCGAGCCTTGACAAATTAAGGGATATCTATAAGTCGCATCGATACGGATGATACGCAAGACTTACCCAAAGTCATATGTAAAGATTATCCCCGATATCCAAGAAGGCTATCATAGCAGAGACTATCACAAGCAGTTACAAGGATCGTCATATTTGATCGCTAAGAAGGTTATTATATTTAGAGAATCTACATATTTAACGGCCAAGAAGGTCATCACATTCAACCAATCATCACATTCAACTTTCACAAAGGCAATCCTACATGATGTCCAAGAGGGCTTTCATGTCTACATCATCATGGAATTCTCATTTCCTAAAACATAGATGTGAAAGGATGGCATCTGCATCAAAAATCAACATGTATGAAGACAAAGTAAAGAAAGTATCCCTCTTTATTGAATTACTTTACTACTAACAGTCTTATTTTAAGATGTTGCCGAGAGCATCCCTCAGAGGATGAAAATATCGAACTAGAGTCACAGGTACAAATTATGCCAAAAGGAGTCGCACCACATGGAGTTTATTCCTAATAAATCGAGACATAGTCCGAGGAGGAGGTATGACAAAGAAGCTATCCCTCCCTAATGGATTTATGTTACCACTAACCATCTTGTTTTGAGATATTTCTGAGAGCATCTAAGAGGATGAAATTTTCAAAACAAAATCACAGGTGCAGACGACTCCAAAAAAGGATGCAGCACAATGTGGAACTTTTTCTTAGCAGCAAACTGGGTCATAGTCCGAGGAGGAATATCAAACTCTTTCGACGTGAGCTGAGGGACGACTTCCACCACCATCAAACCACACCCTTATCAGAAGGCATGTGGGTATTTTCTGATTGGGTCTTAGTTTCACATCCGGCATATTCTTGAGTTCACATTGGAAGCAATATTCCTTCTTTTCAAATCTGGATGACAATACACCTCGAGCTTTGGAAATTATATCCAGGTAAATTCTTACCTATAGATGTGAAGAGCTCCACATTCATGGTTGAGAGGTTGCAAGCCTATTTTTCATAACTTGATTATTTTATCACTCATCCCGAGCCAAAGGTCGTTCTTAGCGTAAAGATTACCTTTCTATCGATTGAGTCAAACTACAAGCACCCTGATTCCCTGAGTCTTGGGATATGTAGGCGGGTTATGTGTTGAAAACTCGGCTGCATTTTAAAACTTCCTCTAATCCCCTTACTCCCCAGCTTTTCGGTCTCTCCCTAATTCGAAATCGGGATAGCTTTGAATTCTTTAAGAATCGTGCGTAAAGTCAAGCGTCTTGAACTACAAGTGACCTAAATTCTCATGTAACCTGAGATATGTAGAAAACCTAACATCGGGGTCCGGCCATGATTCCTTGAAATTTATGCTAGAACCAACCGCTTCCTAGAGATGAATTTATGGTCATACAAAATGGGGAACGTCAATTATCTTTGCCTAGGGTTCCTTGCATCCACCCTACCTAAAGGGAAGGGCAGTTGTTGACACCTAATTTTTGCCCTTCACATTCCTAATTAATCTGAGTTTCTATTATTTTAAATCAATTTTGAAATAATTATTTTTTTAAGACTTTAAATGTTTTCAAAATTAATTTGGGTTAATTTAGTAATTCTAGGTGAAATATGTATGCTCTATATTTAATTATATAGAGGTATATAAATTTCACTTAAAGAAACATTTTGAAATCATTTTGAATGAAAATTGTTTTAACTTTAAAAAAATGCTACAGTTTCCTCAAATTAGTTTAAAATTAAGAAATAATGGTATGATTAATTCTTTAATTATGAATGGGTTATTTATGTTTTATGAAATAATTATTCTTAATTGTTAAAACTAGAAGCTTGTTTAATTAATTAATGATTTCATTCATTCCATTTTAATTTCGGCCTAAAATCTTTAATATATTCGATTTGGCTATATTTTTAATGATTTGGTTAGCTCTTAAATCAAATTGGCCACATTTATTCCCTTAATCCTTTTCATTCCCTCAATTTTTAGACCTCTTGGCTCGATTAATTCACTCCCAACCCAACTTCCTAAGCCTATACCCAGCCCACCTCCTCTAAATATTAACCCTCTCATCAACCCTCACTCACAACACACGTACACATTATATTACTCCCTCAACAGAACACTCACGCTTCCACGCGACTCCCAATTTCCTAGAAAAAGAATACTTTGTACCATTGCAATGCGCCTCAAACAAGCACACCCTTCACTTCATCTTCGTCCTCTTCGTACATCAAAATCGAACAAAACCCTAACATTCGCAGTGCTCAACGACAATAAAACTAAAATGTAGTAGCACCTTTAAATGACACCAACAAGTGCCCTACTTCTGTCAATTCCCTTCACCTCTATCAAGTTTGATGCACTGGAAAGGTCTCGAATGTTCTAGAGAACCCTAGGTGGCTTTATCTCTCCGAAATAAGCAAGAAATTGGTACAATTTTGTACAATTTCTTCCCCCCTAAGCTTATCCATTCGCCAATTTGAATTTCTTCAAACAAAATTCCCACAATTACCCTTTGTTGTCCCCCCATTCAGCCCCCTAAAAATCCCTATAAATAGCCCCCTTATTCTCATTGTTAGGGGCTGGTCTTTGGAGAAATTTCTTAAGTTTTTTGGAGAACCATTCTCTAGCTTAAGAAACCAAATATTTTAGAGAGAAAACACTTTTAAAAGTCGAGTTCCGGTGAAATCGATTCAAGTCCAGTGGTATAAAGTCTCCGAAAAATCTCGATTCTCAGTTTGTTGCTCCATAACAAGTAAAAGTTTCATCTCTTCTTCACTTTTCTCTTACGTATGAATGCTATGATGTGAAATTTTATTATTTTGTTGTGAGTCTATGACTCTCTGGACTGGTCTGACTCTCTAGACTTGTCTTGTTTGGAGAAATATATTTTGTAGGGTAAAGATTTAGGATTCATCATTCATAGTCTGCTTGCTGGCTTGCAGTTGCTGTTTAAGTATTCAAAACTTGAGATTTTCATTTTTGTGTTGCTCACTATTTTAAGGTCTTTTATGTATGTTTATATGAGGCTGCTAGCAAGTTAAAAATCCTTGAAGTTGTTATCTTGTTGTTCTTATTGTTTCTGGTTGAGTGTATGCACTTCGTGTGAACTTTGTTATGTAGTTTGTATGTATAGTGGAAATATTCTTAAAGAATATCCTTAGTGCATAAGTTTAGGTGAGATTCATTAAGAGAGGAAGACTTGATCTTAGGAATTGCTTCCTAGTTCTTACTAAAGATCAAGAGGCACTGGGACTAAACCAAACTCTACCATAGTTCTAGTTTTGTTCCAATATGTCTTCTAAATTCCATAAAGTAGGACGAGAGGCTATTCTTTAGAGAATTTTAAAAATTGGAACTTCGAGGTGGAGAGAGTTTAATCATAACTTATCACCATTTTAAGAATCCTTAGCATCAGTTAGAATAAATTTTAGGTTCTTGCTTGATTCTATGCATTGTGTGAAGTCTCAAATTGAAAGAATAGGTAGATCAAGAGAAAAGAGAGTAGTGTTTGAGGTAGAAATAAGCTCATGCTATAGCTTAATTGCACCTTAAAGACTGCTTATCAAGGGTAATCTCTTGACATTTTTTATGTGTTCTTACTTATGTTTTTTATGAAAATTGTCAATCATACCTTTGGTTTTTTTTTTTAGTTTTGAGGTAGTTTGCTCATAAGATTTTAGAATAAGGATGAATATTTTTCAGACTATTTAACAGCTTGACTCCTACAACTCTAATGGATCCACTGCATCTCTTAGAATTTAAGAGAAGGATAGCCTAATCAGTCTCAAGAACACCTTTTAGTTTCTATTTGAAGGATAATAATTATGTTGTGAGATATTTGGCCTTTTCGCAGTATCATTTGCTCTTAAACGCTCTGTTTTAGCTCATAATATTACTTGGAGAAGGTGTTTTGATCTTGGCCATTCTCTTCTTACTATGATATTTTCATTTTTCTTTTTCTTTAAGCTTCAAGGAAGGCTACTCGATTACCCCATTATCGTTTAAAGTCTCGAGAAGCTTATTTAGTTTATTCTTCTTATTTTCACTCCACGACCTGTTGATCCCTCAGTTGGGTTATCAGAATTTCTTTGGTTTATGATACCAAAAGGAGGTATGAGAGTTGAATTTAGGATTTCTTTCGAATTTGAAACTAGAGGAGAAATAAATTCTTACTATAGTATGATTTCCACTTCTGAAAATTCTTAGTATCAACTTGGTTGTGCATTGATGGAAATCCATTTAGGTGCTGAACTTTAGTAAATAAATGGGGCAACAATGTATGCTTAATGGTTATTTGCTGAGATTATTGAGTGCTAAGTGTTCCAGTGAGCTTCCTCTTTGTTTTCTTTCGGACTTAATCAAGTTTAGATACAACGTGTAATTTACCCACAGTTTTGGTCCAGGATATTTGAAAAAAAACATTTAGGCTCCAATTCACGATGGTATAGTTCTTGTCTTCTCTTGTATTCTATTTTATTAAGATTTGTTTCGTCAAATACATGTGTATGTAAAAAGAAATTTTCTCAAAAACTACCATTGTGCTGCCCAATAAGAGTTTTCTCCTCTTTGGTTAAATATGAATAAAAATTCATGTTTTTGCCTTCTTAAGTGATCGTGCCAAATGTCTCGTGTGCATTCTTGTTCTTCCAATCTGCTGTGTAGCTTATTCCACATATCATTCCTTACTTTGTCATACTTATTGTATCATGTTTTAAATCCAAGTTATCTTAATAAGTTGTTTGATATATGGTAATATATCTCTTTTTCTTAGTTTTAAAAACATATGAAAGATAACTAGGTCATTTATGTTTGGATATGTACTAATTGATCTTTTGTTTAACCATGAATGAATAATTAAGAGTCCAAATGAACTCTTCTCCTGTGCATATACTCTAATGGGCTAAGGAGGTCTAAATTCCTCGATTCAAACCTCAAGGCCCTAAAAGGGTCAAAGTTGCAGAAATTCGAAGAAAAAATAGTGTGACCTAAGTACCACACACGAAAGAAAGGGAAGCTAATATACAGGGAAGACTAAAGGAGCAGAAATGATTAAACGGGCTTAACCCAAAATTAGTAGTCCAATATAGACTTTTCGTAGGGGTTTGGGCCTAAGTTCCTAAATCCAACTCCTTCCTTTCCATTAGTTTAGCATTGTTTGTACAAATTGGACTCTTTGTAAAGACTAACTCTTTTAAATTTAGTTATGTGATGTCCCTCCCTGTTATATTTGCGTTTACGCATTTATTGTACTGTTAGAGCATTCCTGTAGCGACTCCAAGTCATTTATGGCTTACTGGGACCAGTAGTTCGGTGCCCTGGTCATTCATTTGGTTGTTTTGGCCGTTTGCCTATTTTAGAGTCTTAGCTTAGAATATCATTGACTTTAGTCAACATTCTTAGCTAACATGCTCGGACTCAAATTCTGACACTTTCATTAGCTTCGGAGCATGGATTTTGGTTTGGAAGGACCTTTGGTCGGGTTCTGGAAGCTTTTGGTTTTGTTTTCCCATGGTTTTTGTGTTTTAGCCAAGTTGAACTTAGAAGTTTGACTTTTGTCAACATTCGAATAAGACGGTCTCGGATGTGAATTCTGATAGAGCAGTTACCTCTGGAATATTGACTTTGGGCTAGGGGGACCTTTGGTTCAGGTCCCAAGGCTTCCAGACTTATTTTAGGCCTTGGTGTTTTATTTTGGAAAGATAGGCCTAAAGTTTATTCTTGAGCGTGGGGCCCACTTTTTAAGCTATCAACCTCTATTGGGGTTTTCGTCGATTTTGTTGAGTCTGGAATGCTGTTTTTAGTTGGGTAGCATAGTTCATTTGTGTCCGTGGGACCCTGGATGCTTCCCGAGGGTTCAATCGTGCGTTTTAAACTTAGCTGGGTTTTGGCTGTGATGTTGTACCTATTGGGTCCGCATTTGCGGTAATTGCATTTGCAGTGAGATACTGCATTTGTGACATTTGG
Organism: Jaltomata sinuosa; assembly: GCA_003996215.1. Lineage (NCBI taxonomy): Eukaryota > Viridiplantae > Streptophyta > Magnoliopsida > Solanales > Solanaceae > Jaltomata > Jaltomata sinuosa. The sequence continues at coordinate 304,969 of QJPP01001163.1, read as the reverse complement.
CAGGAGTGTTGGTTTTGCAATTACGGTGCTTGGCCGCATTTACGACTACCGCATTTACGGTGGTTTCTCCACAATTGCGGAGGTGATTGTTCCTCCGTGCCTCCGCAATTGCGTTGGAAATACCGCAATTGTGGTGTCTGCTGGCAGTTTTAAAAACAAAACATTCTCCTTCTTATCCCCATTTATCACCTCATTGCTAGCTTGTAAGAAGCCCCAACCTGCGAATTTGTTCACTTCTGGCTACCAAAATCCTTGGTGAAAATCACACCAAAACTCCATGCACTTTCTCCTTCGCTAATTGGTGAATCTCCTTCTTCCCCCAACTTGCCTTCTCCATTGATTAAAACTCACCCATTGTTCCCACCACCTCAAGCTCAAAATTTATTTGTAGAATTTGTTCTTGTGTGAGGTTGAATGCTTTGTGGGCTTATTGAAATTACTTCCTTGGCTCGCCCATCTCATTGTGGTAGGTAATCCTTGCTCAAATTTCCAATTTTAATCTGTATTTTCCATAATTGGGTTCTTGGCTATTAGGGGTTGATTTAGCTTGAATTTGTTGCCCGATTTCCTTTATTTTCTGGGCATGTACTCCTATGTTCTAAGTGATCATATTGTGCAATTTCATTTTCGGTATCGGGTTGAGGGGCCCATGAGCCCTCGGTGGCCTAAAATTTGACCCCGCTATAATTGTAGCGATATGGGTATCGTTAGGCTCGTTTTAATATTTTATCCATGTTCTTGATAGTTTGATCATCATTCGAGATTTTCCGGAGCGATTCGAGTTTGGATTTTATCGTCCCAATAGCTTATCGTCGGACGATAGGTAGGTTACGGTCTAAGATCCCTAGACTTGGCATATATTGGATAAAATTGTATTAGCTGGCATCCTTGAGTTGGGTTATTAGGTTGGTACCACAGACCTTGACCGCTTTCCATGATTCACCTCGTTTCTTTCCTCCATTGTGTGTAGTATTCTTCGTAGTTGATATTATCACCCTTATAGTACTGTGTGGCCTTGTTTGACTCTGGACCATAGATGGTGGGTTATTCGAGGGTGCTCGTGAGTCCCCGGCATCATTATCGTGATATTATGCTGGCTATTTGTGTTGTAGAGAGATTGGAACTTGCGTAGCGCCGATAGGTTGATTGTGAGCTGCTGGGAGGCTATTTGTGTTTGATCATATTATTTCCATGAATATAAAGAGGATTTATGCATGTTTTACTATGGTTTTGGCTTTGGGCCTACTGGAACTATTTTTCTAAACTTTGCATGGCCCCGGGGGCCCGTTTTCGACGGAAATAAATTAGAAATGGTTTGATTTAACTTGTGGATCTTCTTGGGGTAAAAGAAAGTTAAATTATGATTTCTATCACCAGTTTTACTATTAATGCTAGACTTGGCAGGGCCGCAGTGCTAGTTGAGTTTTCTTACTGATTTGAGATGACTTTAGCCTATGTCAGACTGAGCATCTAAGTTGACTTTCTACTGTTTTAGACCCCGCTATGCCCTGGGCACCCTTAGAGGGGTTTCTGAGACATTTTCCACTACTTTAGTCCTGGACAGGCTATGGGCATGCATATTCGAGACTGGGTCTCTAGATTGAAATAGACTTGGTTCCGGATGACACATTTTCGATAATGAGTTTTAGTATGGGGTCTGGGACCTCTATGGACCTTATCGTTCTGGACCTCAGGCCTAGGGATGCGTGTGCCAGAGGAAGGGTATACGATGGAGTACAGGTATCGAGCAGTGTCCTTCTATGGAACCTACCTGCTGGGCTCGATCGGCACCAGGGGAGGTACATACAAAGTTACTATCTCACCCAAGGATCATCATGCATTATATCATTTATTATTTAAGGCTCCACCCTTGTTTGCATTTCTCGATTGTATGGGCAATCGGGGGACTGTAAGTAGACTCTTGTTACTTTATCACGGTGTTATCCCCTGCTACAGTTATAATTATGAGATTGTATACTGCTAGGTTGTTAGTTTTTGGATTTGAGATTGATATGATTAGTTTGGTTATTGATTCCTGTTTTTCGAGCATGCTATCACGGTGTTATCCCTTCTTCTTTCCCTTGTACTTGAGGTTACTGGTATACCGTCCACTTCTAACAGCTTATTTATATACTGTTATTGCAAGGATCCCAGGTGCTTCATTTCTTATTTTCACATGTGCCTGTTCTGTATATATTCTACTTCCTAGACTTGTTGTTATATCTATTGTCTTCCCTTTGGGCTAGTTCCTGTGTACTTTTTCATAGATTTCCGTGACTAGCTGCTTCAATTATGTCTGTTACTATGCTATTATCTTATATGTGCCCAGTCGGCCTATGATACCTACTGAGTACCTTATGCTTCACATTTGGTGCTCATACTACACTTTGCATCTTCTGGTGCAGATCCTAGTGTGGGCCATCGCCGTTATCTCATTGGAGACTCGTGCGAGGAGCTGCTTTTATGATACTCCAGACTAAAGGTGAGCTTTTGGCGACCAAAGCTTAGCTTTTAGTTTATCTTTTGCTTATGTACTCTGTTATTACTCGAAGAAATTTATGTTATATTATTTTGGATGCTTTGTACTCCTTGTTTGTAGTTTCTGCTCTATACTATGATACCGGGTTTTGGGTTTGGTTTAGCTTCCGCATATGTATGTATCCCTGTTATCTATTCTTTTCATCTTGTTCCCTTGCTTCCGCTTATTAAACTATTCTTCCACTTAAATTATTAGAATGTAGCCCATTACTAACTATTCTGGGCTGCGGGGATTGGTTCACCTATCGGGGGGTTATAGGTGCCATCATGATCGAGAAATCAGGTCATGAAAGCTTGGTATTAGAGCTCTAGGTTCGTTGGTGTCATCGGTATAAGAGCCAATGTCTAATTGAGTCCCGCGGATCGGGGCGGAGACGTTCGTACTCAATCTTTAGGAGGCTACAGTGACATCTTAGGAAAATTGTACTTTTCTTGTTTCTATCTCGTGCATAGTACCCTTGAAGGTTTATAGAAATCTCACTTGTTCTGGTTCACTCTTCAGCATATGGTTCATACGAGATCTTCAACTTCTGGCAGAGGAGAGCCTCCTACCCCTACACCTCTGACTCCAGCTAGGGGTCGGGGTGGTCGCAAATGTAGAGGTAGGGGCCGAGGTCGTCCTAGAGTAGCGGCACCTACTAGAGTCGAGATAGAGCCCGAGTTCGATTATGAGCCAGATCTTGCTCTTGAGCAGCAGCATATGGACCCGGGGAGAGCCCAGGTGCCACCAGCTCCAATGCCAGCTTCAGCCTCATCCCAGTCTTCAGATGTTCGGGGTTTACTATTATAGCTTTTGGGTATGATTGGGGAGAGACCTTCTGAGGTAGCACAGACATCCGCTCAGGGGGTAGCCCTAGGTGTTCAGAATTCCAGAGTGCAGCTTGTTACTATGGATCCTCGTGCCGAGGTTGTTCCGATTCCATCAGGTGCACAACCTCTTGCTCCTCGCCCAGCTATGACATATGGGGAGCAGAAGGCCTTGGGAATATTTTTGAGGTTGGGACCACCGAGATTTGCTGGTACACTGGGTCAGGACCCATATGAATTCATCACTACCTACGAGGAGATGTTACACCATCTAGGGTTGCCAGAGACTCACGGAGTTGGATATAATGCATATTAGTTGGAGGGCCCAGCTAAGTTATGGTGGAGGGCTCAGGTAGCTTGTATACCATCTTCGTCACCTCCGTTGTCATTGTCCGAGTTTTATGAGGCCTTTATGGCTAATTTCTTACCCAGAGTGACTAGGAGCGTCAGAGAGAGGAGTTCACTAGGCTTGCTTAGGATACTATGACTGTCTCAGAGTACGAGACCCGTTTCCATCATCTTGCTCTATTTGGGTCCATGATTATGCCTACTGAGGCTGACAGGGTCCGTAGATTTGTTTGTGGGATATAGAGAGAGTTTAGAGAGCCTGTTGAGATATTCGTTGCTAGTGGTTGGTCTTTCCAGGCTATTGCGGACTATGCCCATACTGTAGAGGATTCGCATCGTCAAGACACAGGGGCCAGAGATAAGAGGCCTCGACATCAGGGTGGCTACAGTGGTTCAAGACATGGTGGAAGAGGTTCAGGCCAGTGGGGCCGAGGTTATCAATCACAGCAGCACCAGGGTAAGTCCAGTCGATCGGTTCAGGCTTCACTTTAGATCTTCGGTAGCACTCAGTTTGAGCAGGGTCTGAGCAGCCATCAGGGATACAATGGTCAATCTTTGAGGGGTACAACTTCTGGGGCATCAGGCCGTGGTGGCCATACGGGTTCTGCTGGTTCATCCCGACCGAGTAGTTCATTAGGGGCTTGTTTCACTTGTGGTATTATTGGTCATTTTTCTAGAGATTACCCCCAGCAGGGTGCAATTCATCCAGCCTCTCCGCCGGCTCGGGGAGGTGGTGGAAAGGGTAAAAGTGGTGCTCCACATGGCATAGCAGGTGGTAGGGATGGCAGTCAGGTAGGTGGAGGTCGTCGTCTATTTTATGCGATCACTGGGAGACCGGAGGTAGAGGCCTTGGATGCTGTGATTAAAGGTATAATTTTTATGTGCCATCAGTCTTTTATGACATTATTTGATCCTAGATACACTTGTTCATGTGTATCTGCCTACTTCCTGCCTTGTTTAGGGTTGGCTAGTGAGCCATTATCTGTTCCTATTTCTGTTTTGACCCTAGTAGGAGACTCTTTAGTAGTGAATCGGATTGTGAGATCTTGCATGATATATGTTGGTGATTTGGAGACTTGGGGTGACTTGATGATTCTTGATATGTTAGATTTTGATGTGATACTGGGCATGGACTGGTTATCCCCTCACCGTGCAATTTTGGATTATTATGTCAAGACCGTTACCATAGCCGTGCCCGGTATATCCTCAGTTGTGTGGCAGGGTTCTGTCAGCCGTGCACTAGCTGGGATTATCTCTTGCCTTCGAGCTAGGAAGTTGATCTCTCACGGGTGTTTAACTTATCTAGCATATGTCCGAGATGCTAGTGCTGACCCTTCGTCTCCTGAGTTTGTTCCTATGGTTAGAGACTTCCTAAATGTGTTTCCTACTGACCTTCCAGGCCTTGCACCTGAGAGAAATGTTAATTTTTCCATTGAGTTAGAGTCGGGCACCAGGCCCATTTCTATTCCTTCTTACAGTATGGCTCTTGCTGAGTTGATAGAGCGTAAGGAGTAGCTCCAGGATTTGTTAGCTAAGGGGTTTATTAGACCAAGTGTGTCACCTTGGAGTGCTCCTGTTCTCTTTGTGAAGAAGAAGGATGGGTCGATGCGGATGTATATTGATTACCGCTAGCTGAATAAGGTGACAGTAAAGAATAGGTATCCCATGCCGAGGATTGATGACTTATTTGATCAGCTTCAGGGTTCAACCGTGTTTTCGAAGATTGATTTGAGGTCTGGCTACCATCAGTTGAGGATTAGGATAGGGGACATCCCTAGGACAACATTTAGGATACGTTATGGCCATTATGAGTTCTTGGTGATGTCTTTTGGGTTGACTAATGCCCCCGCAGCTTTCATTGACTTGATGCGTAGGGTCCTTAGCCCATACTTGGATATGTTCGTGATAGTCTTCATTGATGACATTCTGATATACTCAAGGAGTAGAGATGAGCATGGGAAGCACTTGAGGACTGTGCTTCAGACTTTGAGAGATCATTGTCTTTATTCTAAGTTCTCAAAGTGTGAGTTTTGACTTGAGTCAGTTGCATTCCTAGTACACGTAGTGTCTAAGGATGGGATTAGAGTTGATCTGGGTAAGATTGTTGTTGTTCGTGATTGGCCTAGACCTACTACTCCTACCGAGGTCCACAGCTTTATTGGTTTAGCCGGGTACTATAGACGGTTTATTGAGGGATTTTCTTCCATATCAGCACCCTTGACTATGCTGACTAGGAAGGGTGTTCCATTTCAATGGTTGGATCAGTGCGAGGATAGCTTCCAGAGGCTTAAGGCCTTATTGCCTTCAGCTCCAATTTTGACTTTGTCGGTTGAGGGTCAGAGTTTTGCCGTGTATTGTGATGCTTTTTGGATTGTTCTTTGTTGTGTGTTGATGTAGTAGGGTCGAGTGATAGCATATGTATCGAGGTAGCTGAAGGTTCACAAGCGCAACTACCCAACTCACGACTTAGAATTGGTGGCGATAGTCTTCACACTCAAGATCTGGAGGCACTACTTATATGGAGTCCATTGTGAGATATTCACCGATCACCATAGTCTTTAGTACATTACGAGTCAGCGAGAGCTGAACTCGAGGCAGAGGAAATGGATTGAGTTGCTAAAGGACTATGATTTCACTATTCTATACCATCCAGGCAAGGCAAATGTGGTAGAGGATTCCTTGAGTCGGAAGGCGATGAGTATGGGCAGCCTAGCTTCACTTTAATTTTTTGAGCGACCGTGTTCCTTGGACATCCAGTCCTTGGCTAACCGTTTGGTTTGGCTTGACTTGACGGATCCTAGCAGAGTTCTTGCCAGTATTGAGGTTCGTTCTACTCTAGTTGATCAGATTCAGAGCCGACAGTTTGAGGATCAGAGTTTATGTGACCTTTGTGATCAAGTATTTTAGGGTGAGGCCAGCCGAGCTACTTTGGGTTCTGATGGTATTCTGAGGTTTGATGGTCGACTTTGTGTTCCGATGGTTGGAGATTTGATTTAGCTGATACTTTGTGAGGCGCATTATTCTAGATACTCCATTCATCCTGGCGCGGCAAAGATGTATAGAGATTTGAGACAGATCTACTGGTGGAGTGGTATGAAGCAGGACATCACATAGTTTGTATCTCGGTGCTTGAACTATCAGAAGGTGAAGTTCGAGCACATGAGACCGGGTGGTTTGATGCTGTGACTTTCCATTCCTAAGTGGAAGTGGGAAGTTATTACTATGGACTTTGTTATTGGGTTGCCTTGTACTTCTCGAGGTTTTGATTCCATTTGGGTGATTATGGATTAGCTGACCAAGTCATCCCACTTCTTGCCGGTTCAGAGTTCCTACGGTGCTGAGAGGTTATCTCAGATTTACATTTGTGAAGTTGTTTTGTTGCACGGGGTCCCAACTTCTATCATTTCAGATCACGGCACTGAGTTCACATCTCAATTCTGGAGAGCTATACAGAGGTATTTGGGTACAGAGGTTCAACTTAGTACTACTTTCTATCCTCAGATAGACGACCAGTCTGAGAGGACTATTCAGTTCCTGGAGGACATGCTTCGGGCTGGTGTTTTTGACTTTAGAGATTCATGGGATCATTTTGCGCCTTTAGCCGAGTTTGCTTATATTAATAGCTTCCATTCAAGCATCAATATGGCACCTTTCGAGGCTTTGTATCGTAGGTGTTGCAGATCGCCAATTGGTTGGTTTGATGGGTTAGAGTCTAGACATCAGAGTACAGATTTTCTTAGAGATTTCTTATACCGAGATCGTTTGATTTAGGATAGACTCAAAGCAGCCCAGAGTAGGCAGAAGAGCTACGATGATCGTAGACTTCATGCCTTGGAATTCAATGTTGGTGACTTGGTATTCCTTCGAGTATCGCCCGTGAAGGGTCTGATGAGATTTGGTCGGTGGGGCAAGCTTATCCCTAAGTTCATTGGGCCATTTGAGATTCTGCAGAGGGTTGGTAATGTTGCCTACATGTTAGCTTTGCCTTCGATGTTTTCAGCTATTCACCCAGTTTTCCATGTCTCGATGTTGCGCTGGTTTGTTCCAGATGAGTCTCATGTGTTGCATTGGGATTTGGTTTAGTTAGATGAGAGTCTATCTTTTGTTGAGGAGCCGATAGTTATTTCGGCAAGAGATATTAGGAGATTGAGATTCTGGTTGTGAAGGTTCAATGGAGGCATCGTCCGGTCGAGGAGGCGCACTTGGGAGACCTAGAGTGAGTTGTGTGCTCAGTATCCACAGCTGTTCGAGCCTTCAGGTACTCCTTCCTTCTTGACTTTTGAGGACGAAAGTCTTTTTAGTAGTGGATGTTGTGATAACCCTTATGGTCATCTTTGCGTTTATGCATTTATTATACTGTTAGAGCTTCCCTGTAGCAACCCCAAGTCATTTATGGCTTGTTGTGACCGGTAGTTCGGTGCCCTAGTGGTTCATTTGGTTGTTTTGGCTGTGTGCCTATTTTAGAGCCTTAACTTAGAATATCATTGACTTTAGTCAACATTCTTAGCTAACATGCTCGAAATTGAATTCCAACAGTTCCTTAGCTCTAGAGCATGGATTTTGGTATAGAAGGACCCTTGGTCGGGTTCTGGGAGCTTTCGGTTTTGTTTCACCATGGTTTTTGTGTTTTAGCCAAGTTGAACTTAGAAGTTTGACTTTGGTCAATATTCGGAGAAAACGTCCTCAGATGGAAATTCTAACAGAGTTGTTAGCTCTGGAATATCGACCGTGAGCTAGGGGGACCTTTAGTTCAGGTCTCGAGGCTTCTGGACTCGTTTTAGGCCTTGGTGTTTTGTTTTGGAAAGGTAGGCCTAAAGTTTGTTCTTAGGTGTTGGTCCCACTTTTTGTGCTATCGACCTCTTTTGCAGTTTTTGTCAATATCGTTGAGACTGGAATGTTGTTTTTAGTTTGGTAGCATAGTTTATTTGTGTCCATGGGACCCCGGATGCTTCCCGAGGGTTCAATCATGCGTTTTAAACTTAGCTAGTTTTTGGCTGTGATGTTGTACCTATTGGGTCCGCATTTGCGGACGTTCGATCTCATTTGCATACATTCGACCGCATTTGCGGTAACTGCATTTGCAGTGAGATACTGCATTTGTGGCATTTGGTTGGAGTGTTGGTGCTGTAATTGCATTTCCTGGCCGCATTTACGACTACCGCATTTGCGGTGGTTTCTCCACAATTGCGAAGGAGACTGTTCCTCCGTGCCTCCGCAATTGCAATGGAAATACCGCAATTATGGTGTCTGCTGGCAGTTTTAATAACAAAACATTCTCCTTCTTTTCCACATTTCTCACCTCGTTGCTAGCCTGTAAGAAGATCCAACCTGCGAATTTGTTCACTTCTGGCTACCAAAATCCTTGGGGAAAATCACACCAAAACTCCGCGGGCTTTCTCCTTCGCTAATTGGTGAATCTCCTTCTTCCCCCGACTTGCCTTCTCCATTGATTAAAACTCACCATTGTTTTCACCACCTCAAGCTCAAAATTTGTTTGTAGAATCTGTTCGTGTGTGAGGTTGCATGTTTCGTGGGCATATTGAAATCACTTCCTTGGCTCGCCCATCTCGTTATGGTAGGTAATCCTTGCTCAAATTTCTGATTTTATTCCGTATTTTCCATAATTGGGTTCTTGGCTATTAGGGGTTGTTTTAGTTCGAATGTATTGCCCAATTTCCTTTATTTTCCGGGCATGTACTTCTATGGTCTCGGTGATCATATTGTGCAATTTCATTTTTAGTATTGGGTTGCGGGACCCACGGGCCCATCGGTGGCCTGAATTTTGACCCGGATACAATTGTAGAGATATGAGTACCGTTAGGATCATTTTAACGTTTTATCCATGTTCTTGATAGTTTGATCATCATTCAGGATTTATCGAAGCAATTCGGGCTTAGATTTTATTGTGCCAGCAGCTTGTCTTCAGACGACAGGTAGGTTACGATCTAAACTCCCTAGACTTAGCATATATCGGATAAAATTGTACTAGCTGGCATCCTTGGGTTGGGTTATTAGGTTGGTACCACAGACCTTGATCGCTTTCCATGATTCACCTCATTTCTTTCCTCCGTTATGTGTAGTATTCTCCGTATTTGATATTATCACCCTAATGGTCCTGTATGGCCTTGTTTGACTCTGGACCATAGATGGTGGGTTATTCGGGGGTTCCCGTGAGTCTCGAGCATCGTTATCGTGATATTATGCTGGCTATTTGTGCTCTAGAGCGATTAGAGCTTGTGCAGGGCCGATAGGTTGATTGTGAGATGTTGGGCGGCTATTTGTGTTTGATCATATCATTTCCATGCATATAAAGAGGATTTATCCACGTTTTACTATAGTTTTGGCTTCGGTCCTACTGGAACTATTTTCTAAACTTTGCATGGCCCCGGGGGCCCATTTTTTATGGAAATGAATTGGAAATGATTTAATTTAACTTGTGGATCTTCTTGGGGTAAAAGAAAGTTAAATTATGATTTCTATCACCAGGTTTACTATTAATGCTAGTCTCGGTAGGGCCGGAGTGCTAGTTGAGTTTTCTTACTGATTTGAGATGACTTTAGCCTCGGTCGGACCGAGCATCTGAGTTGAGTTTCTACTGTTCTAGACCCGGCTACGCCCCGGGCACCCTTGGAGGGGTTTCTGATATATTTTCCACTACTTTAGTCCTAGACAGGGTCTGGGCATGCATATTCGAGACTGGGTCTCTAGATTGAACCCGAACTTGCTTTCGGACGACACGTTTTTGATTCTGAGTTTTAGTATGGGGTTCGGTACCTCCATGGACCTTGCCGTTCTGGACCTCAAGCCTGGGGCTGCGTGTGACGGAGTAAAGGTATATGACGGAGTAGAGGTATACGGGCAATGTCCTTCCATGGAACCTACCTGCTGGGCCCGATCGGCACCTGGGGAGGTACATACAGAGTTACTATTTTACCCAGGGATCATCATTCATCATATCATTTATTATTTGAGGCTCCACCCTTGTTTGTTGTTTGTTGAGTGTACGCTCCGATTGTATGGGCGGCCGGAGGGTTTGTTTTCACTTGTTTGCGTTCCTCGGTTGTATGGGCGGCCGGAGGATTGTTAGTTTATGACGGTGTTATCCCCTGGTACGGTTATAATTATGAGATTGTATACTTCTAGGTTTTTAGATTCTGGATTTGAGATTGATATGATTAGTTTGGTTGTTGATTCCTGTTTTCCGAGCATGTTTATCTTTACTCTCATCTTCTTTCCCTTGTACTTGAGGTTACCGGTATACCATCCACTTCTAAAAACTTATTTATATACTATTATTGCAAGGATCCCTGGTGCGTCATTTCTTATTTTCACCTGTGCATGTTGTGTATATATTCTACTTGCTAGACTTGTGTTTTATATTTGTTGTCTTCCCTTTGGGCTAGTTCCTATGTACTTTTTCATAGATTTTAGTGACTACTTGCTTCTATTCTTTCTGTTACTATGCTTTTATCTTATATGTGCCCGGTCGACCTATGACACCTACTGGGTACCTTATGCTTCACATTTGGTGCTCATATGACACTCTGCATCTTCTGGTGCAGATCCTAATGTGGGTCATCGCCGTTAGCTCGTTGGAGATTCATACGAGGAGCTACTTTTATGATACTCCAGACTGAGGGTGAGCTCTTGGCGATCAGAGCTTAGCTTTTAATTTATCTTTTGCTTATGTACTCTGTTACTACTCGGAGACATTTATGTATATATTATCTTGGATGCTTCGTACTCCTTGTTTGTAGTTCCGTCTCTATACTATGATACTAGGTTTTGAGTTTGGCTTAGCTTCCGCATATGTATGTATCCCTATTATCTATTCTTTTCATCTTGTTCCCTTGCTTCTTCTTATTAAACTGTTCTTCCGCTTAAATTGTTAGAATGTAGCCCATTACTAACCGTTTCGGGCTACGTGAATTGGTTTGCCTACTGGGGGGTTGTAGGTGCCATCATGACCGAGAAATCGGGTCGTGACAAGTTAATTATCTTTCAGAGTACCATGTTTATTTTACAAACTAGTTATCATGTTTAATCAATTTTGGAGCTTTTGTTTAAATTTTCAAAGAAATTATCATTAAGTTTTACTTACTAGTTTTTATCCAAAATTACTTATCATTTCTTGTTAGAAACAATTTTCTTTTTCTCGAGAATAATTCTTTCTTTACTTAATTGTCAAATTCCCATTTTTTAAGTTAGTCAAATAATATAAGTTAGAAATTAATCGGATAACCGCGTGTTAATGAATATTTTGAGTGCCTTAAAACCCTTCTCGAAATATTAATATGAATTTCTTACGCGAATTTCCTAAATTCAAAGGTTTTTATCTGTTTTAAATCTTTAAATATTCTTAAAAGATTTACTTGTTTTTTTCCTAAAAATTAAGTGACGACTATGTTTTAGTTAGATTTGAGAATTTTTAACAAGTTTTCAAATTTAATTCAAGTCAAAACCGTTTCAAAATATGAAGTTGCTTTTTCTTTTCAAAAAGAAGTGAAAATGCGATAAAACAGTTATGATAAATTGAATAAAAATGAAAGAATTTGATTCATATAAAGTATTTTAATAATTAAAATAAACCCATAGTTCAATATAAAAAAATTAAAGAGAAGGAAACTGTAATGACCCTTCCGGTCATTTGCGCGTGTTCGCCTTTTTTGTACCCTTAGAGCTTGCCTATAGCGGCCCCAAGTCATTTATGACTTGCTGAAACTGATAGTTCGGTGTCCGGGCCACTTGTTTGGTCTTTTTGGCCGTTCCTTGTTTTAGAGCTTTAGGCTTTTGAAATGGTTGACTTTAGTCAACATTCTTGGTAAACGTGCTTGGAATGAAATTTCGACAGTTTTGTTAGCTCCGGAGTGTGGACTTTGTTCTAGAGGAACCTTTAGTCGGGGTCCAGGAGCTTTTTAGCTTGGAATTCTCTCTTGTTCTGTATTTTCAGGCCAATTGGGCTTGCTTGGTTGACTTTGGCAAATATTTGGAGAAGACAACCTCGAATGGAAATTCCGTCAGCGTTGTTAGCTCTGGAATGTTGAGTTTAGGCTTGGGGGACCATTGATTCGGGTCCCGAGGCTTCCGGACTTATTTTCGGCCATTGGGTTCCATTTTGGAAATAGTTGACCAAAAGATGATTTTGGGAGTGGGGCCCACTTTTTATTAAATCGACCTCCGATGGGATTTTCATTGATTCTAGTGGATTTGGAATGCTGTTTCTAGTCGAATAGCTCTGGTCGTTTGTGTTCGCGGGACCCCGGATGCATTCCCGGGGACCCAAAGTGTGAAAATTTGCCCTTGACAGCTGGTTGCTGTCATGGGCCTTTTTTTTCATCGCGTTCGCGGAGGGGTGGCCGCGTTCCTGAAGAGTAATTTCCAGACACCCCATCTTTGTTTTTCGCGTTCGCGAAGGGCTGGCCGCGTTCGCAAAAGCCATTTGTCCAGCCACACTTTTTGCTCTTCGCGAAGGGGACGCCTTCGCCGCGTTCGCGAAGAGTAATTTTCAGCAGCTATTTAATCTGAGCTTCAGCGATTTCCAGCCATTTGTTCTTCTTTCTCTCTGTTATAAAACATCAAAAACACTCCCTAAACTGCTCCAAATCACTTCCTAGCTTCGGGAGATTGTTGTTCTTCGATAATCCGTGGTTCCTCGTCAATTGGTGAGTCTCTTTCCCCGAGCTTTTCTTCTCTTAATTTCAATAAATCCTCCATTGTTGTTCATGTTCAAAGCTTGGTATTCTTGTAGAAATCTTCCCCATTTGTGATTGCATGATCGTGGACTTACCCAATTTACCTCCTTGGCTAAAATTCTCGCATTTTGCTAAGCTTCCTTGCCCCATTTCTGGACTTAATTCTTGAACATTCCTCGTTTAATTCTTGGCTTGAGCGGGCTGTTTGAGCCCCATTTTGGGTCCGATTTTGCTCATATTTTGAGCATATGCTCCGGGATGGTAAGGAACACTTTCGTATTTTTTGTTTTTGGTTTCGAGTAGGGAGGCCCACGGGCCCATTTGTGACCCAGATTTTAGTCCGGTTATGTTTATGGCATTATGGATGTCGTTAGTCTTGTTTTGAGGTGTAGATTATTGTATTGATAGTGGTTTTGCGAATTGGAGCTTCCTAGAGCAGTTCAAGCCTGGACAATGCCATCCCTGCAGCTTTTTGTCGGACCACAGGTAGGTTATGGATTTCCCTACCTAGACTCTGCGTATATAGGCTATAATTGCATTAATTAGCATCCTTAGGTGGGTTGTTATAGGTTGGTAACCCAGACCTTGACCGCCTTTTCTATCCGTTTATTTCATACGTTATTTGTAGTATGTGTGTAGCATTGTATATTACCCTTGTGGTCCTGCGCAGCCTTGTATTGATTCTGGAACCTAGATGGTGGGTTATTTGGGAATGTCCGTGAGTCCCAGACATAGAGATATCCTTTTAGGCTGGTTATGTCTGCTGAGTAGCAGTTGGGCCTGTGCAGGACTGATAGGAAATGTTTGTGAGCCGCTGGGCTAATTTATATTTGTGTGCGAGCATATCATCCATGAAAAAGGTTTTTCCCTGCATGTTTTTCTACGGATTTGGCTTTGAAATTGATTTTCTAAACTTTGCATGGCCCCAAGGGCCCGTTTTTGGTACATGACTTTGAAAGGGGTTTTTTAAACTGACTTTTACAAAACCTCTCGGAGTAGAGGGGAGATTACGATGATTGATCATTGATCTTCATTCTGATACTAGGTTCGACTGGGTCATAGCGCTAGACATTGTTTCCTTCGGATTTAGACCCGAATACGAGCTGGGCACCCTATTTAGGGATTTCGATACTTGACTTCTATTTTAGACCCGGATATGCTCTGGGCACCCTCGATGAGGGTTATTAAGATATGACTACTGTTTTAGACTCAAATACACTCCGGGCACCCTTGATGAGGGTTATTGATACATGTCTACTGATTTAGACTCGGATTGGATCCGAGCACGTACTGCGAGATCCTAATTATTGAGATATTTTAAGGTTAGAGTGTAGTATGTGGTCTACGAGTAGACCTCCATGGACCCTGTCGTCCCGGGCCAAGTGCTACAAGCAAAGGGGTGACCAGGGGTAGGGGTTTATGGCAGAGTAGATGTACTCGGGAGAAGTTCTTCCATGGATCCTGCCTTTATTGGGCCTTTAGGGCCTCGGAGGGGGTAACATACTAACACCGCGGTCACATATGTTTACAGATTCATCATACCACATCATCATGCATATTTCACTCGGATTCCACCCTTGTTTGATGTGTGTTCAGTGTACTCTCTGGTTGTATGGGCGGCCGGAGGGTTTGTTTTCACTTGATTGTGTTCCTCAGTTGTATGGGCAGCCATTGCGACTATAAGTAGATTATATTACTCATGCCGTTTCATAGAGCTAGTTATGGTCCTTGGTTCTTGTTAGTTGGTAAGTTTTAGCCTTTTGAGGCTCCGAGTTTTGGACTTTGAGTATTGAGAGGCTAGTGAGTCCTGTATTTCTGAGGCTATTGAGTGGTCTTATGGGCGGATTGTGGGTTTCGGTTCCTTTGTTCCTTATCTTGACTCTGAGTAGTGTCTATCGGTTATGGTGGCTTAATTATTTCATTTTAGGGTTGTATTTTTGAGATTGATCCTGGTTTATGCCTATCTTGATAGTTGGTGTTTAAAGCATGCTTCCGTTATTCCATTCCTTCTAGTTGATTATGTTGGGTTACCTTTCTTTCTTTCCTTTTTACTTGAGGTTACCGGTATACTGCCATGTATTCTAAACTCTCTCCTTTTACATACTATTGCAGCAAGGATTCCAGGTGAGTTCTTCTTTCTTATACCTGTGTTCTGTTTATATTTGTTTTCTGTGCTAGAATTGTTTGTTATTACTCTTGGTTTTCTATTTTCTGTGCTAGTTCCTTGTGCTTCCTCTATTATTTTCGGTGACCATTTTCTTTTTACCTATCACCTACTATTTTTATATCTTATATGCACTCAGTCGGCCGATGATACCTACTGAGTACCCATTGTCTTGGTGCTCATACTACCTCTGCACTTTTTGGTGCAGATATTAGTTGAGCTTACGCCGTTGATCACGTTGGAGACTCGTGCAGCTTTTGGACATTCGACACTAGGGTGAGCGCCTGCCGATTGGGGCTTGCCTACATCTCATCTTTTGTATTGATACTCCTTGTACTTTTGGAGACAGATTTATATTGTATTTTGTTACTTCTAGCACTTGTATTCTATTAGAAGCTTTTGTATTGTCGATACCAAGTCTTGGGGTTGGTGTAGTACCTTTGTATATATTTTTTGGGTTGTTGCTTCCGCGTGTCTTACATTTATATTCAGCTTCTACTTATTTCTGTTTGTCATGCTTAATTGGTTAGGTAGTAGCCCATTATTAACCGTTTTGGGCTACGGGGATTGGTTCGCCTACTGGGGGTTGTAGGTTCCATCATGACCTGAGAAATCAGGTCGTGACAACTTGGTATCAGAGCCCTAGGTTCACCAGTGTCGTGATATAAAAGCAAATGTCTAACGAGAGTCTCGCGGATCGATACGATGATGTATGTATCCTATATGCGGGAGGCTACAGGGAATTGTTAGGAAAAGTTTTATCTTCTTGGCTCCTTATCGTGCGTTCCTGGATCTATAGACTTCTAAACTTTGGTTGTTTCATTCTTTCTTAGATGCCTAAGGCTAGTTTGACAGCGAGTGATATCGAGGCTTCTATGCCTGTTGCTTTAATGCTCCATTCAGCGCCAGGACTATAGAGTGAGAGGATACCACATCATATAGGCGGTGTGGGACCAACCCAACCTTCGATTAGATTTTTAACGACCCCAGTTCTTCAGGACCACCGTGGTTAGGACTCTTGAGTGCTCTGGTGCGTGTTTCAGTTCTCGGTTTTACAAGTGGTGCTTTAGTTAGGGTTGTATGTCGGTGTTAGACTATGAGGCAAGATTTTATGAGATGGTTAGGCGTACTGCTAGAACTGTGCCTTTAGAGTTTGATAGGGTTCAGAGTTTTGTCAGACTTTTGATTTTACCGCTCCGTCTGGCGATCGAGCATTTGGTTACACTTGGGATGACTTTCCTTTAGGTAGTAGATCATGCTTGGGCTGTTGAGGGTTTACGTCGTGATGAATATGGGGGAAGTAGTAAGATAAGTCGTCACCAGGACAGTTCTCGAGGTTTTCAGACTCGAGGTAGGGGATTGTCTGCTAGGGATCAGTTCCGTTGCTTCTTATCTAGCAAGCCGGGATAATTTGCTCCACAGGTTCCATAAAGTGGTTGTGTAGGGCATGTTGAGCAGAGTAGACAAGGTTGGGATCATATCCTTCAGGGTTTGCCTTCAGAGTGTGTAGGTCGTGGTAGCCAGCCAGGTTCAGTGAGATCTTTTCATCGGGCTTCATCTAGTAGGGGTTGTGTTCGATGTGGTGAGCATGGGAACCTTGCTAGCAATTGCCCCACGATTCTGTATCCTAGTCAGCCTGGTTGTTATGATTATGGGGAAGTTGGTCACCTTTATAGAGTTTGTCCCCGGCGAGGGATCGCAGAGCTTTCAACTTCGACTATTTATTCCAGAGTTAGATTCCGTCAGTTTGATGCCCTTTTTGGTGGGCCAGAGGTATAGGTTCATGATATCGTTGCTCCAGGTTAGGCTTTTGCTACCTTTGACTTGTGATAGTCCTTCTCGAGTTGTGATTCTGCCCCTTTTGTCATTTATTTGCTTATATGCTTACCTGCTACTTATTTAGTTATTTGACTACTTGAATTGTAGTATCTATGTGTTGTTTTCTTGTTAGTTTATTCCTTAGTAGTGGATGGGGAGAGTTATCCTTGTGAGGTGTTTTACCCGGAGTTGTAGCTCGTGGGTAGTTCTTATTAGTCTCTTTCTGATTGGTTTTGCTTCCAGTTCCATTGTGACTCTAGGCTTGTGTTGAGTCTTTCCTCTTGAGCGATCCTAGATGGTTGTTCCCTAGGCTATTTCCTAGCTTTTTCTAGAGGTTCTTGTGTTGGTTTGATGTGATACCAGTAGTTGTGCCGGAGTTGAGATTTTGTCTTTATATGGGAGATATTGGTTATGCTAGTGAGCATGGTTTGGTTTTGTTTTCTCGGGTGTTTAGAGTCGACCCTCTTTGTTGGTCGGTTTAGGAGGTTGGCAGGTATATGGGTTGTTCCCGTAGTCTCCCTCAGTTTTTGCCCAGTTGGGTTGGTTTGTTATTTCCCCCTGTTCCTGTTAGATTGACTTTTGATCGTAGTCCTCTTGTTGAGCCTTTGATTGTGGCATTGTGATTTAGTTTGACTTTAGCATTTTCGACTAAGTGTTGATCGTATCCTCGTGGTTGAGATGTATTCGTAGCATTTTGGGTGAGTTGGGCATTTGGCCCGTTTTCTCCTGCCTTGTTATGCTTTGACAAATGTAAGTATGGGAGCTAGGGAAGTGGCTCTAGATTCTTATTTGAGAAAGGATTCGTAAGGTTCAGTTTACGCTAAGGAAAGGTTGGGTTTAGTAGAAAAAGGAGGGGGATGACTCTTGTTCGTGTTGGTGTGTTTTAGTAGTTGACTGAGGTGGCGACGAAGGTTTGCTTTGGGATTGTGTGTTGGTTATTTGATTTAGCCATCTATAGATTGCAGTGGTTTCCTTCGATTGGTTTGAGATTTTAGTAACAGCTACGGTTTTGGAAAATTGTTATTCAAGCCTGGTTGACTTTGGTTCCTATGGGTTCATTGGCAACATATGAGCCTTCTCGCGGGTTCGACAGAAGCATTGGTTGGTAAATTGGGATTTGGTTTCAGAATCATGGCTTGGCAGGTTACATCGGTTGGTTCGTGGTAGTTTTTATTGGGTTGCAGCATCCTAGTGCCAGGAGGCAGTGGGTGCGGGCAACTTAGCTTCTTTACTTCAGTTTCGGATGTGGCTGTTGGTCTTGGACACCTAGTCCTTGGCTAACCTTGGAGTTAGACTAGACATCCCAGATTTTAGTGGTGTTTATGATAGTACGAGGTTCCTTCTACCTTGGTTGGATAGACCCGGTGGCATAAGTTTGAGAATCAGCGGTAGTGTATTGTGTGCTCAGATAGTGCGGGTTGATACTAGCGAGGCTATTTTGGGTTCTAATGATACTTAGAGACTGGTGGTCACCATTGTTTGCCAAGAGTTTAGAAGCTTATTTAATTAATTCTTCAAGGGTTGTCTTTTACATGGGGTTCCAGTATTGGTTAGACTCGGCCAGTATGGACTAGAAGTTTGGTATGGTATATTTTCTAAACTTTGCATGGCCGCGAGAGCCCATTTTTGGTACATGACTTTGAAAGGGGTTTTTTAAACTGACTTTTACGAAACCTCTCGGAGTAAAGGTGAGATTACGATGATTGATCACTGATTTTCATTCTGATACTAGGCTCGACTAGGTCATAACGCTAGACATTGTTTCCTTCATATTTAGACCCGGTTATGAGCCGGGCACCCTATTTATGGATTTTGATACTTGACTTCTGTTTTAGACCCGGATACGCTTTGGGCACCCTCGATGAGGGTTATTGATACATGACTACTGATTTAGACTCGGATTGGATCTGAGCACGTACTGCGAGATCCTGATTGTTGAGATATTTTGGAGTTAGAGTGTAGTATATGATCTACGAGTGGACCTCCATGGACCCTGTCATCCCGGACCAAGTGCTACGAGTAAAAGGGTGATCGGGGGTAGGGGTTTACGGCAGAGTAGATGTACTCGGGAGAAGTCCTTCCATGGATTCCGCCTTTATTAGGCCTTTGGGTCACCGGAGAGGGTAACATACTAACACTGCGGTCACACTTTGTTACAGATTCATCATACCACATCATCATGCATGTTTCACTTGGATTCCACCCTTGTTTGATGTGTGTTCAGTGCTCCAATTGTATGGGCGGCCAAAGGGTTTGTTTTCACTTGATTGTGTTCCTCGGTTGTATGGGCGGCCGTTGGGACTGTAGGTAGATTATATTACTCTTGTCATTTCATAGAGTTAGTGATGGTTCTAGGTTCTTGTGAGTTGTTAAGTTTTAGCCTGTTGAGGCTCCGAGTTTTGGACTTTGAGTATTGAGGGGCTAGTGAGTCCTGTATTTCTGAGGCTATTGAGTGGTCTTTTAGGCGTATTGTGGGTTTCGGTTCCTTTGTTCCTTATCTTGACTCTAAGTAGTGGCTATCGGTTATGGTGGTTTAGTTATTTCATTTTAGGCTTGTATTTATGAGATTGATCTCGGTTTATGCCTATCTTGATAGTTGGTGTTTAAACCATGCTTCCGTTATTCCATGCTTTCTAGTTGATTATGTTGGGTTGCCTTTATTTCTTTCCTTTTTACTTGAGGTTACTGGTATACCGCCATGTGTTCTAAACTCTCTCCTTTTATATATTATTGCGACAAGGATTCCAGGTGTGTTCTTCTTTCTTAGACCTGTGTTCTGTGTATATTTGTTTTCTGTTCTAGCATTGTTTGTTATTACTCTTGGTTGTCTATTTTTTGTGCTAGTTCCTTGTGCTTCCTCTAATGTTTTCGGTGACCATTTTCTTGCTTTCTGTTACTTACTGTTTTTATATCTTATATGCTCTCAGTCGGCTGATGATACCTACTGAGTACCCGTTGCCTTGGTGCTCATACTACACTTCTGCACTTTTTGGTGCAGATATTAATTGAGCTTTCTCCATTGATAGCGTTGGAGACTCGTGCAGCTTTTGAGCATTCAAGACTAGGGTGAGCGCCTGCAGGTCGGGGCTTGCCTACATCTCATCTTTTGTATTGATACTCCTTGTACTTTCGGAGACAGATATATATTGTATTTTGTTACTTCTAGCACTTGTATTCTATTAGAAGCTTTTGTACTGTCGATACCAAGTCTTTGGGTTGGTGTAGTACCTTTGTATATATATTTTGGGTTGTTGCTTCCGCGTGTCTTATCTTTATATTCAGCTTCCGCTTATTTCTGCTTGTCGTGCGTAATTGGTTAGGTAGTAGCCCTTTACTAACCGTTCCGGACTACGGGGATTGGTTCGCCTACTAGGGGGTTGTAGGTACCATCATGACCTGAGAAATCGGGTCGTGACAGAAACTTTATTGTTTATTGCAATATACGATAAAAGAAAAATATAAAGTCACTTCTACTATATAATAATGTATTAAGCAGTAAAAAATATAATCAAGAAATATAGAGAACACACAAAAACTATTATTTGAATGTATGATATATTCTATGCACGCATCCAAAAAAAATATAGTAATAATATTAATAAGATAGAAAGTAATTGTTCCTGAAGATGTTGAATTGACACATGAGTATAAATTCACGTAGTCATGAGCGAACCAGAATAAGTGATACCAATGCTCAAAGAACAAAATGAATGATCTCAAGGATTAAAATGCTCGAGTGCCTATTATAATGTAATCCATCAAGGACTAAATATTGTTTGACTTGCTACTTTTTCCTTTAAATACTGAAGGCTCAATTTTATTATAATTTGAAAATAACTTGATAAATTGTAAAATATTTAAAACATTTCTCTCATTATCAATTTAAATATTTTTTTAGAGTAATGGTAATGTCTGAATTCATTTGGGTGCATCTCGACTAATCCATTTTTGAGAGAGGGAAAGAGGGCAATAAATTTTTATCATCGGGAAAATACACATTCTCAAGCATAATAAACTTGGGTGTCAAATTACCAATCATACATAATGTCAAAACAATCAAAATGACTATCTTATATAATTTCAGCACATAACTGTGTGCAATTCAATCATTATAATATTTTCTATGAATTTTCAGAAAGATTAATACATAACTAAAGAACTTCAATATAAATTTTCATTTATATATAAGAGTTACTGTAAACTTTGAAATAGAAATTTCAAAAACAAATGTCAATTGTCAAGCAACTCTTTGAGGTGAGGGAATTCCAACACTATTTTCTTGCCAATTTTAATTTTTTATTTAAAATTTTGTTATATCACAGAGTTGTTATAATGAATAATCATTTTAATTATAGTTGTTAATTAGTCTAATTTTTACATATTTGATGATCTTGCGTATAAGTTAGTCTCAATTTTAAATATTTAATGATTTTGATTTTTGCGTATAAGTTAGTCTCAGTTTTAAATATTTGATGATCTTGCTACATTGGGTAGATGTAACAACCCAATTTTTTCCTTGTGAATTTTAGAGCTATATTCTTGATTATATTTTAATTTTAGTTGTTTACACACCTAAAGAGTAATTATGGAATATGTATGTACATATATTCTAGGGATTAGTACTTAATATATGATTTGCCTAGAATTAAATAGTGGCTAGAGAGCTAAGTACTATTATGGAAAACTTACACAGATATGCTATATTAAGAAAAAATTTATCATCTAAAGCAATAATATTTTTTTTTCATTAGGCACTTATAGTACATTTATAATACAGTTTTAATACATATTGCAGAGAATAAATTAACACATATAATATAAGTTTTATTAATGAATAATATATTTATCATACACTTTAATACACTTATAATACATTGTGCTAATTTCTTACCAAACAAGCATAATACATTTTAAAACACTTATAATGCATCTATATTGCATTCATAATTCACATTTAATACATTGTGCAAATTTATCATAGTATCCTTATATATTGCTATAGATGATAATAAATTAAAATATCGCTAAAAATAATAATAATTTATTAAAAAGTACTCACTCTAGTAATTTTCTTACTATTATTGGTTAATTAAGTGACATTTAAAAGTTGATGTATTGATAAAGGGAGTGGGCCAAGCCCATTTGTCCCCATTCACGTACAAGGGGTTAAAAAGGAACTATAATTGTATGGTTAAACTACCAAAAGAGACATACTTCCTTATCATATTTACTAACTCTCTCACTACTTTATTTTAATTACTTAATATACCACATGCAAACACTCTGATACATCGCTTCAGGTTGTGATACATCATCTCACCTCGTGATATATCGCTCCGATGTATCAAAGGTAATTATCTCGAGGTGAGGCGATGTATCACGCCTTGTGGCGATGTATTATGTCTTAGAGCGATGCATCCGAGTGAAGTGAGGTGGAAAAAAAAATAGGTAGCTTCCAAAAGATGTGTGTTTTATGTATGTAACTTTTCAACCTAATTCCCTAGAAGAAAGTCATTACAGTGGTTAGGCCATTTTTCGACATTCGCATCTGCCTAAGAATTTAATTGGAAGCAATTCATATGTCATGCAATGGAAATCATTAATGCATGAGGAGATTTGAGAAGGCTACATTTACATTGTTGTGGTTGCTCTGTTTTTTTGACGAGATCGCATAATGAATGTTGCTTATTCAGATTCAACAACATATAAGGTATTAAAGAATTTTACTTTGTTATTATTATTCGCTTGGATATAGATATTATTATATACGAGTTATACATTGTATAATGAGTTGGATTGTGGTATTCGAATATATTTTTCACCTCTGAATTAATGACTTCAGGTGTAGAATATTGAGACTAAGCCCTAAGCTTAAAATTGGGAGAAATTAAGAGTTGACCCATTAATTGGCATCGAGTTTGAAACTTGATTATATAATTAGAATCCACGTCTTATAGGTGATGCGTCTATAAAGTCAATTTTGGATTTCGGACTTTAGACCCGAGGGGCGGGGTTAAGTTGACTTGGAGTTGACTTAAACCCTGATGTACTTGAAAATTATGGGATTGGTTCCCCTAAACTAATTGAACCTGTTATTTATGTTATTGAATAGATTGAGGCTATTGGATATTGTTTGAAGAAAATTTGGCATTTCAAGAGAGGTTTGCGTATTAATTATAAGGAAAGTGAGCCTTAAAACTCTTAGATTACTTATTTTTTTATAAAAAGCATATGTTTTATATTGTATGTATGCATTTAAACCATTTAGTTTGTGTAAGTGAGAAAGCATGATCTAAATTGGATAATTTACAAGTGTCTAAAATGATGACCATATGAGTCCTCTAGCGTAATTTCGCTTAAATAGATAGTTACTTTAGATGTAAAGTCTTGACTACGAAAGTCGTTTTTAGTAGTGCATGATGTAATGATCCTTCCAATCATTATCACATTTTTGCTTTCTTTGTATTGTTAGAGTTTGCCTGTAGCGGCCCCAAGTCATTTATGACTTGGTGGGACCAGTGGTTCGGTGCCCTGGCCGTTCGGTCGGTCGTTATGACTATTTCCCTATTTTAGAACTTTAACTTAGAAAATTATTGACTTTAGTCAATATTCTTAGCAAACGTGCTCAGAATCAAATTTCAACAGTTCCATTAGCTCCGAAGCATGGATTTTGGTCTAATTGGACCTTTGGCCGGGGTCTGGGAGCTATTGGTTTGGTTTTATCTCGCTCTCTGTGTTTTCAGGCCAGTTGAACTTGGAAGTTTGACTTTGGTCAATATTTGGAGAAGACAGCTTCAGATGGAAATTCCGTTAGCGCTGTCAGCTCCGTAATATCGATTTTGGGCTAGAGGAACCTTTTGTTCAGGTCTCGAGGCTTCTGGACTTGTTTTTGGGTGTTGGGTTTCATTTTGGTGAAAAGTTGGTTTTGGAAATGGGACCACTTTTTGTTTAGACGATCTCCGTTGGAAGTTTTATCGATTTTATTGAGTCTGGAATGTAATTTTTAGTTCGGTAGCATAGTTCATTTGTGCGTGGAGAGTCCCGGATGAGTTTTGTGGGCTCATCCGGTGACTTTTTGCCTTAAGTTTTCTTATGGTTGTTGTTGCAGGTGCAGACCTCAGGCCTTAATCACGACCACGAGGGAGGCCATGCGATCGCGATGGTCTGCCTCCTTGGGCATCGCGACCGCAAAGTCCCCTTCACGCGATCGGAATGAAATGCCTGTGGACCCGATGCCCTTTTGTTCTTTGCGATCGCGAGGTCCCTTCTCGCGATCGTGATGTAGTCCCTGCCCCTTTCCTCTTTGCGACCGCGTAGCTAGCCTTCGCAATCATGATGGTCTAGCTAGCATGATCACCGTAATCGCGTGGGGTTCTTTCGCGAACGCGAAGGACCCCTGGCAGTATATATACCTTCTCCTTCATTTTCTTCACTTCATAACCAAATTTCTCCAGTGTTTCAACATCTCCAAGCTCCATTCTTGTTGTGGGATTATCTTTGAGTGCGGGGGTGGTGTTTTCCGTACCCGTGATCAATTCTCCATCATAAATTGTAAGTTTCCCTCCCTTTTCCGTAATTTCTTCAATTGATTCCTAATTTTTGTTCTAGAGGTAGGGGTTGTTCTTGGGGCTTCTCTTACTCGAATTGTGCTTATTTTTTGAGCATGTGCTCCTGGTATTGCTGGAAACCTCATGGTAACTTTTGTTTCTGGTTTCAGATTGTGAGGCCCATGAGTCCGCTTTTTACCCGAATTTTGACTCAACTAAATTATTAGCAATATGGGTGTCATTAGCTTCATTTTGACAAGGAGAGTATTGTTTTGATAGTTTGATTTTAGTTCAGAGCTTCTCGGAGCCGTTCGAGTTTGGGCTTTGGCTTCCCAGCAGCTTATCATCGGATGTCAGGTAGGTTACGGCTTACCCTACTTAGACTTTGCGTATTTAGGATATAATTGTATTATTTAGCATCTTTGGGTTGTGTTTACTAGGTTGGCACCCCAGACCTTGTCCGCTTTCTTCCTGGCCATCTTTGTTTCCTACGCTGACTTTAGTATTCGATCTCATTTCATAGTATTACCCCTTGTGGCCCTGTGTGACATTTGCATATGCCTTTGGACCATAGATGGTGGAATATTTAGGAATGTCCATGAGTCCCGGACATTGAATTGTGATTATGGAACTGGTTATCTATGTTGTAGAGCGGATTGAGCATGTGCAGGGCCGATAGGTTGATTGTGAGTTGTTGAGCTATTGATTGTGTTTGGGCATATCATTTTCATGCAAAGAGTTTTCTGTATTAATTTACTACTAGTATGGCTGCGAGCCTAAATATCATCGATTTTCTAAACCTTGCATGGCTCCGAGGGCCTATTTTCAGTACAAATGGTTACAAATGGATTTACATTGGTTTTATGAACTTAAACTGGTTTTATGGATCTTGTTGGAGTAAAAGAGATCATATGATGAGTTTTATCACTGATTTTCACACCGACACTAGACTCGACCAAGACGAGTGCTAGACTTATTTTTACCATAGATTTAGACTCAGATATACTCCGGGCACTCTTATTGGGATGATGAGATTTAGTGATTTAGATCAGGATAGATTCTGAGCAAGCATATTCAGATTTTGAGATTTTGTATATGGTCGCGGAGACCTCCATGGAACTTGCCGATTCGGACCATGGGCTACGAGCTGAGAGTGTCGAAGTAGGGGTATACAGTAGAGTTGAGGTATACGAGAGAATCCTTCCATGGGTCCTACCTACTGGGTCTATGGGCACCGGAGGAGGTGCATACGATACCACTAACACACCTGGTCTTATCATATCACATCACATTATTCATTGTTTGTACGGTTCCACTCTTGTTTGTTGTTTGTTGAGTATACGCTCCGATAGTATGGGATGCCGGAGAGTTTATTTTCACTTGTATGTGTTCTTCGAGTTTATGAGCGCCCGTTGGGACTGTAGGTAGATTAGTTTTCTCGATCCTATCATAGTACCTATTCATATTATAGCTACTTGTGAGTTATTCTTCGGTCATCCTTATCTTGTGAGATTTATTGCTAGCATGACTATGTTTAGTTGCTTTTCCTTCTTTCCCATTATTTGAGGTTACTGGTATACCATCATTTTCTTAAACTCTCTGTATATATTGTTGTGGCAAGAATCCAGGTCTCTATTCTTTCACCTGTGTTCTGTGATATATCTTCTATGGCTAGCATATTACTCTTGTATTCTCTTTGTCTTCTATCTGTGGCTAGCTTCCGTGTATTTTTCTCTGTTTTCTTTCGTGACTACTTTCTTCATTATCTACTATTTACTGCTTTTATATCTTATATGCGCTCAATCGGCCTATAATGCCTACTGGGTACCCATTGCTTTGCAATTGGTGCTCATACTACACTTCTGTATCTTCTTGATGCAGATCCTAGTGTGAGCTATCACCATTGACCACGTGGATACCTGCGTAGGTTTTGGACATCCGAGACTAGGGTGAGCTCCTGACGACCGGGGCTTGACCATATCTTTTTTTTGGCACTGTTTACTCTTTTGCTTATTCAGAGACAATTATATAATTTATTTTTTAACTCCCTCTTGCAATCTGTATATTTAGTAGTGGCTTCTGTACTATGACACCAGGTCATGGGATGGTGTATCTTCCTTATATATATTCTGGTTGTTCCCTTTCTGTACTTCTTTATCTTGCTTCCGCTTATTATGCTTCTTCCACGTGCTTACTTGGAGTGTAGCCGATTACTAACAGTTTCGGGCTACGGGAATTAGTTCTCCTACAGGGGGTTGTAGGTGCTATCATGACCTGAGAAATCGGGTAATGACTGTTGACACCCAATTTTGACCTCCATATACTTCACTCGGGCTGTTATTTTATTAACTATTATTATTTTAAATCTTAATATTGCTTACGTATTACTTTTATTACTAAATAAATCGCATGTTTTGTCATTATCTTGACACTTTCCAAATTCGTATACATTATTTATAAATACATAATTTATTGCTATTTTATCGTGAATTTTATAATATTATATGTCAATATATGTACATAATTTATTTATGAGTATTTTTTTATAAAAAAAAATTGTGATTATAATTATTAATTATTATTTTATCTATCAAATTTTATATATGTAGTATTTTATTAATTAAATAGCAGCCCAATTTTAATTTACCTCTCAAATTATTTAAATTTTGGCCACTTTTTACCTATTTAAAGTCAATTGTAGCCTCAATTGAGTCCAATTGGCCTATTTCTAGATTCTAATTTCAATTTCATTTAACCCAATCTAATGACCCAATTTTGTGACCCATATACTGATCCGGATTCGACCCGTAATCTAATTTAATCACAGCCGTCCGTACGAATGATCTAACAGCTCTCATTTAATTTCTCTCTATTTTCTTTTATATTGTACAAGAAAAGCCCAAAACCCTCAATTATTTTCACACCCCCACCAGCCGCCACCCTTCCCTTTCTCCTCTTCTCCTCTTCGATCACCGCTGGCCACCCCTCTGACGAACCGGCGTTGCACATCCGTGCACCAGCGAGCTCCATCAAAACCACCCGCAACTCTGTCTTTCTCTCCTCTACCCGCAACTCAACCGCCCTACCCTTCTGCTCTCTCTCAACTAGCCACCACCGCCCTCTTTCCTCTCTTCACTTCGACCAACCCCTACCTTCGTCGAAACCCTAACCGCCACCCTCTCCCTTTTTTTCACCTCCTCCACTTCTCCTTCTCCAGTGAAACCCCACTGCAAACCACCAGTAGACAACCATCAACTAAAACCCCTCAACCTTCACTTCCTTTCTCCTTTTTCCTCTTTCTCTCGCCCAAAAATCTAAACAAACCCAACGCCGCCTCAACCTTCGATGAGTTGAAAAATGCCGAGGAGATTCCGATGGAGTTATGCTCTGTGAGTGAGATGCCAATATCAACATTGGGGTGATTTGAGCAAGAAAGGGCTCACCTAATTTTAATTACTTGGATTTTATGACTTATATGAATCATCTTTGGTATGGTCTTCCCTATTGTTCTTTTGTCATCCCAAATCAGTGTTTTAGGTATGGCGTTTATAGATTTGAATTATGTTGAAATTAATTAGCAAATTGAGTGTAAAACTGATTGTATTTTATTCTTTATGGCCGTGTATTGTCCATTCATGATCAATGGGTTGTAGCAAAGCCTTAAATTCTTATTATGTATACTATGAATTTTTAGTTTGGTATGTTGCGGTTTGTGTTCATACTCTACACGAGCTATGCATTTTTTTCAAAGCCATATGATAGCCTGCTTGATCTTGTTTTCCTCTCTCAATCAAGTTCGGTTCATAGCAATCGTCTTCATATAGTACTCATGGTGTATTTGGAGTATTAGCTAGTAGGATTTGTAACAGACTTGTATGGTAACTCTTGACAGCTGCAAGCTCTGTTATTATGAATATGTATTCAACTCTTTGTTCTCTTGATTATTTTGGTAAAGTTTGATTCACTTTGGCTGCTAATTGACCCTTCTTTAATTTTACTGGTTGTGACGGCTTTAATATTTTTCTAATTATGGCAATGTTGCATGGTTTGCTCCTAATTGACTTGGCTCATCTGTTTAAAGAAACAATTCCCTTGATTGGTTTTCTGAATATTTTTCCTCTCTTAACTAATTATCACAATTTTAATACTTTCCTAATTATGGTAATCCTGATATAATTTGCCCCTAATTAATTTGGTCATTTGCTCAAGGAAAATAATCCTCTTGATTAGTTTTTTTTTTGAATATTATCCCTCCCACTAATTATGCGATTGTTTTTCCTTTCACCTTCTCTTATTTTCCTTGAGTAATGGTATTTCTCTAGTATAAAAAGACTTCTCCCTCTTCTCTATAACGGGATCTAGAATTCACATACTAAAAGTTCTCCATCACTTTTACCACGAACACTCATACATACGCACACAAGACACACAAGGCAAAACTTATAGAGAGAATAGAGTTTTTCCAGGGGTCCTACTATCTATTTTAACTCGCTCTCATACAAGTTCTCCCTACTTCTCTCAATTTAGAATTGCCTTACTTTACTACTTCTAAAGAAAAAGTGTTTGAAGTTGCTGGATCACTGTTTGCTATTGTTTCACTTGGTTTCTACTTAACTAGTTAGTCTCCTCTCGAAGTTTTCAATAATTATGTGGTAGATTGTTGTAGTTTCCATCTTTCCATTGGCTTATAGTTGTTTAATTTTTTAAGTATGATATAGGAAGCACCCAGGTATGTTCTCTATTACTCTTTTTTGTGTTGCTAAAATCTGTATGATAGGAGCATGCCTATAGGTCTCAAAACTTCTTTGTGAATGTCTCCCTGTATTCGTTTGGTTTGTTGTGATTTCTAAATTGAAATTTATGACTAGTACATGCTTTATTTATGGTCCCTTGGCTACTAGTAAAGGCTGGTTTGTCCAGGCCACTTTGGTATGAGCACTGCCCAGGATCCTTGAGATTTTCGGATCTTGACACGCCAAAGGGGAAGGTCTCGTCTCTATTGGGATCGTTTTCGAGAGTTTGGCCGGCGTATTTGAGGACAACTCAAACCTAGAGAAGAATGATTTCGAGTGTTTGTAATCCATTTATGGGCTTATTGTTGTTTTTGATTTATTCATATTGGCCTTGTAGTGTAAGTGTTGTATCTTTGAACACCGGTAAAAGTGAAGATAAAGGGGGTACTTGGTGTCGGGGAAATGGTGTGCTATGTGCTTCTTTGCCATCTTTAACTCTCCGTTTGCTAATCTTTTACCTAATTTTATGCAAATGCTTTAAGCATAAATTTAATTATTAAAAGTTACTTTCACGTCTTTATTATATCCAAACCCAATGTCCAATTTCGTTTTAACAGTTGGGACTGGACATGGTGCTTTTTATTTTAATTATATATCAAATACTTATCTTAATAAATAGTTAGTGGGAGGTAAACAAAAGGAATTACGTGGTCTAATTCCTAATCTTATAAGCTAAGCCGACGCATCCCCGAGAGTACCACCTATCAAATCTTTCAAAATGGAATTATGTGTATCTATATGTAAATATATTTATGTACTTGTTGTTCAAACTCCAAATCTTTCACTTTTCTTTGCAAAATATATATTGTAGTTAATTTTAAACTTTAAGACCGATATCAAAATAAACTGTTGTTGTGGTGGAGGAGCGCGATTAATAATATCGTGGTATCATCCAAATCATCTCATGATTTTATATTTTATTCTTATAAACTTAATTTTATTACTATGTCATTCTTATTTCTTTATTTGTTTTGGGTCGTTAGTATCTTCATTTTGAGACTCGCCATTTTCCTATTGTAATAAATATAGTTTCACTTGCTTATGTCAATTATTTGTGTAATTACTTGGATTTAGGTTTCATCTTATAAAGATAGTTAGCCCCGCTTTATTTTACTATTTTTAATCAATTCTCTCTTCTCGCTTATTTAATACTAAAAATTCTCTATGATCAATCGTCTAATTATATAAATTTGTATTAGTTAATTAATAATCAAGTTTTGTATATTTAGTTTCACTTATTCGCCTACTCTTTTAAATCAATCAATAAATTTGCATGTTTAATCACTTTAATCACTTAGATTTATATTCATTAGATAATAATTTATGCCTAGTTTATTTATTTGTTGCAAAATAAAGGTATTTCAATGATTAATCACTTAGTTGTTTAAATTTGTATTAATTAAGCATAAATCAATTTTTTTATGTTTAGTTTTTACTCACTTGTTTTTAAATAGTTAATAAAAATGAATTTGCTATTTAATCACTTAGTTTTTTATTTATTAGGCAATAATTTACGTCTAGCTTATTTATTCATTTTAAATTAAAGGGTTTTCTATGTTAATCACATAGTTATTTAAGTTTGCATGTTAAGAAAATGACTTGTTTAATTAGCGAATAAATTAGCATGTTTATTTTTTTATCACTTGCTTTATATTAATAAGTAGATATTACGTTTAATCTATTTATTTGTCTTAAAATAAGTTTTGCATGCTTATTATATAGATAATTTAGCTTAATAAATTTATCGATCTTTGTTTATCACGTAATTTCCCCACATAATATACGAATCTGGTAGAGACCCTATTTCTGGTGACGTAGACTTTAAAATTAAGTTAATCGTAGTTAGTTAGAATGGTTCCCTTACGCACCTTAGTTCGTTAGGTGGCGACTCTTCACTCTTTTTATTCTAAAAAGAGTTGTCACGTCGAATCCCTCTTTTCACGAGAAAAATGGAGCGTGACAGCATGACGACTCTGCTGGGGATCTACTTAGGTTCTAACCATGACAGATTTGTGTTATGTGGGATCTTGTGCATTATTTTTTAAAATAATTTACTTTCATATCTTCCTCGTTTAAATTCTTTTTTAAAAAATTATTTTCTTCCTTAAGTGACATGTTAATCCTTTTCTTTTTGTTTTTTTAGAATAATTTATTATCGTGTTTAAAATTGCTTTTCAGATTTAATTACTTTTTAATGTTTAAAAAATATTTTGCGTCATGTATATATCTTTCCTTACTCTTGTAATTAACTTTCTTGTCTGAATATTTTGTTTATTTAATTGAATTATTTATCTCACATGAAAATTCTTTTTCTAAATTCCTTTATTTGTTTCCTTAATTCATTTTTTAGATAGAACTTTTCCTAATTGTTCATTTATTTATTTTTCGTATAATTTATTTTCTTTCATGTACCTTCTCCTACCTTATTTCCTTTATTTGTTTCCTTAACTAATTTATTTTGCTTTCATGATCAGTCCCTTCCCTCATCCCCCTAACGTGATTTTTACTAGCGTTTCATGATTAATTTATTATTTATTTATTTTATCTATTTGTTTAATGTGTCTCATGATATAATTATTACTTTTCTTTTTTTTTTCTTACTTTTATTTTTTCATTTTGCTTTTTTTATTATTATTATTTTCTTAAACTGTTCAATGTGTTACTGTTTTTCACTATATGATACTTGTTATTACTTTACATAACTGTCATTTCGCTCATACTTTTTTCCACTTGGGAACTTCACACATTTCACACACTATACACGTGAGTTGTGCCTTTGCACTTCTCCAAAATTCCTTCAATACCCTATTTTAGAGAGTTGACATAGACATGGGGTGAACAAATAGTTTTGCTACCGTGTGACCACGTTCCTCCTCGCATAAGAAAAATCTTGAGTCCGTGTCTATCCAACTCTTAGAAAGCTTAAGATAGTGTCATGTCTACCCCTTATATTTAAGACATGCATGTATTAACTATAAATAGGCGTTCATGACATCAAGAGGGTGCATATATTTATCTGCTACGTGTTAATCTTTTATGTTTATGTTATTATTTTACCTACCCGATTATTTGGTTCTTGTCTTAGCTATCCTTACTCTTAGAATTTCAAGCTTTAGATGACGTCAAAATTATTTATTTGCTCTTAATGCAAGTAATTTTATAGTGTCGTACGTTTTTCTTTTAGGACCAAATCATACAATCTTAGGGCCTATTCAAATTCTCCTTTATTCTAAGTCATGAATTGATCTTGGCGTCTAAAAATCTCCTTTTGGCATACAAATAATAACTTAACTCGATTCGTTCCTCGATAGAATATCCTAGACTCCCTTCTAACCTTTTAGGGTAATTCATTACTTTTAGAATATCCTTAGCTCATTGCTTTCTACATAATTTCATTCATTTGGTCTAGGTTCCACCATAAGTTTGACTCTGAATCGTCAACGTTCGACGTTTTTGTCATCCTCCAGCTTTTGTAACTTTTAAGTCATATAGCATCCCTCATAAATTCAATTCTGAATAAGTCGTAATCTGTTACTCAACTCTATAATTATAAGACCATTTTTTCCCTTGTGCATTCCTCCTTTACTAATCATAAGTCTTCTTCTTATAAGGTTGATTAAAGTTGAACGTTAGAGCATATCAAATGGCTAGTCAAGTGATGTTTATCAACCTTGTCAATAGTGAAGTCAAGGATAAGAATTTGGGGTCACGTCAGAATCATGTTGCTACATTTGACGCGAGTATGAAAGGTATGGAAATGAGGATTGATAGAATTAGAGAATTGATATTCGACCTTCGAGACTCAACAAATATGCCACCAGGTTTTCCCGAGCCAATGTCAATAAGTCACCTTGTTGCTTTCATCTACACTGTAGAGTCTCCTATATTGGCAACTTCACCTATACATGTACGTGATGTGCAAGGCTCTCTGAGTCTGCATTTACTTGCACTACAAAAAGCACTCGATGGATTGACAAAAATGAGTATGAGAAAAGGAAGAGAAGGAAAAGTTTTCGACTATCAAGTGGGGTCCATACAATAACCAGAAATGAGTAAGTCGATCAAGTCAAGGGAAGAAAGCAAGGATAGAAAAAGAAACTTGAATTTTTCGTTGTATGATGGATCTGGAGATCCTCACTTCCACTTGAAAGGCATACCTTGATGAGCTTTCCACTATTGGTCAAGGTAATGATCTTAAGTTGAAGCTTTTTGTTAGGTCATTGGCAGGTTCAACTTTAATTTGGTATGTAGAAAAGGACGTGAGCAAATAGATATGTTAGGAAAATTAGCTATAGACTTTGTTGAGCAATTTGATAAGAAGTTAAAGAGAAAATTTGTCGAAGAGATTGTAGTGTATGACATAGTTGGTCTGGTTGAGACACAATCCAAAGATAAGGAAAGACAGACATCAACGAAAAAGCAAGACCTCCCAAACCCGAAACAAGAAATTTTCAAGTCATGATTCTCTTGGATGAGCCGCCTTCACACACTTTGGAGATGTTGAGGTTGAGTGGAATCCTGCAGCCTAAATTTGTTGGTTTGTATTTACCTTCAAGTACTTTCTTTGACTCAAGTAAGTATTGTGCCTTTCATTCTGGTATGCCAGGCCATGATACAGATGAATTCCGCCAATTGAAGAGAGAAATATAAAATTTGATAAGTAGTGGAAAGATAGTGAAAAAGCCTAACCCTCAATTGATATGGTATCCATCTCAAGAAATCATTCCGACACCAAATTACACTCAAGCATATTACCCTCAACTCACAAAAAAAACCTCATTTTGAAACTGTTTGGTATCCACCTCTACCCATTGCTCCAACATCAAATTACATTCCAGTGTCTTATCCACAGTTTGCCACTATAACTTGTCCTTATGGACAGACAACTATATCAAGGGGGCGAGGAAAAGAAAAGAAAATCAAGAGGGGAATGCAGCATCTCAACTGAGGTTATCACTTTGAATGGAGAGTCAATGAAGTTGGCAACAAAGAACTTGAAGAAGAGGCATTACTAATAAAGACAACATCTCATAGTTGCATGGCGACCATTTTCATATGCTTTTCTCTATCTAGCTTTCATTTTATTTTTCGTTGTAATGTGAACTATGGTTTACCTGATTCCCCTATAAGAGGGATGCATAGGTGCTCATTCAATGAGTTCGATCTCATTATAATAAATTTTTTCCCCTTATGTTATGATATATAGCTGATCTTTCAAAGTTGAAATTGGATTGATTGGCAATTGATGTGAAGAAAGCTCTAGCGTTCAACATAAGTCAACCTTGTTCATCTTCTATGACTCCCTTATCTTTCAAATTTTGCATCCTAACATTTTATTGAGTACTGTACCAATCAGTTAAAATCATAAGTTCTATCGTCTGTTTCGTGCATTAGAAGCTCAAATCTCCGCGCTTAGATCACTTATTAGGTCCTAGTATTCATTCGTTATCCGACCTAGACCCTTTTTGCAAGTGTCTTTCGTTAGTTTTTTATTACTATCATTATCATTATTATTACTATTATCATGGATGTCTTAAACTTATTTGTGCTACATGTTAATGTTTGTGTTTGATTTGTTTTGCTTAAAGGTTGTCTATCATTTGAATATTAAATCGGCCGAGAATCTACAATTTGATAAATATGTTTAATCATTTTGACACAAAACTTGCTTCTCACCCAACACAAAGTACCTTTTTTACTATAACTCCTCATATGATCCCGCAACATCTACCTTCGACACACACTAATGTTGGTACTTTGCAAAATCTGATAATACATGATGGAAAATTAGCTACACTGCATAAAAGATCTTGTGACTTAGAGAAGGTTGTAGATGGAAAATTATGTTTCGAGAATGTTTTGGATCTAAGGTATGAGAACTTGTGTTTGCATCCGAATGTTGAACTGCCGTCAGGCTACATAATTGAAAAATAATGTCTTTAATGGGTAAGGAGATCCAGCCGAGCATTTGAAAGACTTTTGTGGTAGATTAGTTGGAATCAGATATAATGAAGCTTTATTAATGAGACTATTCATTCATATTTAATCGGGAATAACTTTTACGTGGTACACCAAGTAAGATTTCAGTAAATGATTTACATGTAAAGATATGGCTCGAGATTTTGTAGAGCAATATAAGTTCAACATCAAAATTGGTCCAACAATAACAGATTTGCACAAAATAAAGAAAATGGCCCATGAGTCTCTTGAGGAGTATGTAATTCGTTGGAGATTGGAAACTTCTAGAATACGTCATTCACTGTCTGAAAAGGATTTGATCCAAACTTTTATCCGATCACTAGATGGTATATTTTATAAATCATTGTTCTTTATGAGCTTTGATAATTTAACCAGTCTAATTTGAATTGGAATATGGAATTCGGACGGAAAGGATTATTGACACTGCTGCAACATCAAAGAATTCTTTGGATGAGAAGAAAGAAAAAGTCTCAACCACTTTACCTCAAACACTAGACCATCAAGATACCCAGTAAGAATATGTCGTGTTTGACTCCTATAAAGTGCATCCTAGCTTCATAACCCACCAGATTTTCAACACCCAGATTCTCACCAACATGATGCTCAACAACAAACTTATCCAATACCATCCAATGCTCGTCAACCAAATGTGATAAAATCTCGTAATCTTACCCCACTAACCGAACATTTGATGAGTACATTTCAAAGACTGTGTGCTCAAGGAATCTTGACACCTAAGAAGGGATGGTTTTCTAAATATCCACCTTTGAATTTTGATTCATTCAAAATGTGTGCATACCATTCCAATATTCAAGGTCATTATATCGAGGAATGTCTAGCATTGATGTATAAGATTCAAAATTTGATTGAGAAAGGAAAGGTTATAGTGCAACAAGGCCCACTAAGCAACATCTATGACACTACTACAGGAACAGTCATCGTCCAAGGAGATCTAATAGAAATCATCCTGAGACATTTGAAAAAAAAGCGTAAAGAACATCAAAGGAACTGAGAAGGATAATACCATCATAAGAAAAGTGCAATCTCTCTCTATTCACCCCCCTAACCAATAAATTTTCTATTTTTGTTTTTCCTCTATTTGTACTCATGAACTATGTTTGACCTGACTTTTATTTAGTGTAATGACCCTTCCGATCATTTACGCGTGTTTACCTTTCTTGTACTGTTAGAGTTTGTCAGTAGCAGTCCCAAGTCATTTATGGCTTGCTGGGACTGGTAGTTCGATGCTCGGGCCATTTGTTTGGTCTTTTTGGCCGTTCCTTATTTTAGAGCTTTAGGCTTTTGAAATCGTTGACCTCCATCAACATTATTGATGAACGTGCTCGGAATCAAATTCTAACAGTCCATTAGCTCCGAAGCATGGACTTTGGTCTAGTTGAACTTTTGGTCGGGATCCAAGAGCTTTTCAGCTTGGAATTCTATTTCATTATGTGTTTTTAGGCTAGTTGGGCTCATTTGGTTGACTTTGGTCAACATTCAGAGAAGACGACCTCGGATGGAAATTCTGTCAGCACTGTTAGCTCCGAAATACCGAGTTTGTGTTAGGTAGTTGGTTGGTTTAGGTCCCGGATAATCCGGGCTCATTTTGAATGTTTGGTTGACATTAGCAAGTGTTGACTTGGGTCAACATTCTTCCAAAACAATATTGTATGGAAGTTTCGTCAATTCCGTTGAGTCCAGAATGTTGTTTCCACTCTAATAGCACTATTGGTTTCTGAGTATCGGGTTCTGATTATACCCAAAATACCCCGTAGAAGTTTTGGCTGTTGCTGATTTTTGCTGTGTCTGGTGGGTCCACAATTGAGGAATTTGACCGCATTTGCGACTACCGCAATTGCGGTGAAATGCCGCATTTGTGGTATTTTGGCCGCATTTGTGGTATTTTGGCAAAAATTGCAAAGTTCTTCATATGTGGTGATTTCTCCGCATTTGCAGATGTCACTATTTATTCGTGCCTCCGCAATTGCGATAAAAGTGCCGCAATTGCGGTATCTAGCATTTTTTAAATGTCTTTTTCTCTCCTCCATTTCATTATATTTCCCCAACTCGTTTTCACCGTTAACATCAGCTCCCAAAGCTCTATTTGCTCTCTTTTGGCCATCAATTTCTTGGAGTAGCTTCACCATTGCTTTGTGACCTTTTTCCCATCTTTAATTTGATAAGGCTTCTTGTTAATTTTCGATTTTCCGTCATTAAACTCTCTTTGAATTCTTCAATGGGTGGGCTGTTTC
The DNA here is from genome assembly GCA_003996215.1 of Jaltomata sinuosa. NCBI lineage: Eukaryota > Viridiplantae > Streptophyta > Magnoliopsida > Solanales > Solanaceae > Jaltomata > Jaltomata sinuosa. Next base: position 267,031 of record QJPP01001163.1, on the reverse strand, counting down.
GGAGCACCATTACATGTCTGTTTCCACTCAAATTTTGAGCATGTTCTCTCGGGATAGTAAAGAACACGTGTGTATTTTTCATTTCTGGTTTTGAGTTGCAGGGCCCACGGGTCCATTTGTGACCTAGATTTTGACCCGACTATTATTATAGCAATATTGGTATCGTTAGTCTTGTTTTGATGTATAGATTATTGTATTGATAGTGGTTTCACGATTTTGAGCTTCTCAGAGCTGTTTAAGCCTGGACGATACCGTCCTTGCAGCTATTTGTCGGACGACAGGTAGGTTATGGATTTCCGTACCTAGACTCTGCATATATAGGTTATAACTGCATTAATTAGCATCCTTAGGTGGGTTGTTATAGGTTGATACCCCAGACCTTGTCTGCCTTTTCTGTTCGTTTATTTCGTACGTTGATTGTAGTATTTGTGTCAGTATTGTATATTACCCTTGTGGTCCTGTGTGGCCTTGTATTGACTCTAGAACATAGATGGTGGGTTATTTGGGAATGTCTGTGTGTCCCAGACATAAATATACCCTTTTAGGCTAGTTATGACTGCTGCAGAGTTGTTGAGCCTGTGCAGGGCAGATAGGAAATGTTTGTGAGCCATTTTGGGCTACTTTATTATTTGCGAGCATATCATACATGAAAAGATTTTCCCTGCATATTTTACTATGAATTTGGCTTCGAGCCTACTATAATTGATTTTCTAAACTTTGCATGGCCCCGAGTGCCTGGTTTTGGTACATGACTTTGAAAGGGCTTTTAAACTGACTTTTATGAAACCTCTCAGAATAGAGGGGATATTATGATGATTTGATTACTGGTCTTCATTCAGATACTAGGCTCGGCTGGACTGTAGCACTAGACATGGTTTTCTATGGATTTAGACCCGAATATGAGTTGGGCACCCTGTTTAGGGATTTTGATACTTGACTTCTATTTTAGACCTGGATACGCTCCGAGCACCCTCGATGAGAGTTATCGAGATATGATTATTGATTTAGAGGGCACCCTTTGATGGTGTTTATGAGATTACAACTACTGATTTAGACTCGGATCAAATCTGAGCACGTACTTCAAGATCTCGATTATTGAGATATTTGAGTTTCGTGTTTGTATGTGGTCTACGAGTAGACCTCTATGGACCCTACCATTCCAGACCAAGTGCTATAGGCCGACGGTGACCAAAGGAAGGGTATATACGGCATAGGAGAGGTACTCGGGAAATGTCCTTCCACGGATCCCCCCTTTATTGGACCTTTGGGGCACCGGAGGAGGTAACATACGGCACTGAGATCACACTTGGTTCCAGATTCATCATATCATATCATCATGTATATTTCACTTGGATTCCAGTCTTGTTTGATGTGTGTTCAGTGTATGCTCCAGTTGTATGGGCGGCTGGAGGGTTTGTTTTTACTTGATTGCGTTCCTCGATTGTATGGGCGGCCGTTGGGACTGTAGGTAGATTATATTACTCTCCGTCATTTTATAGAGATTTTTATAGTCCTTGGTTCTTGGTGGATTGGTAAGTTTTAGTCTTTTGAGGCTCTGAGTTTGGGCTTCAGTATTGAGGGGCTAGTGAGTCCTATATATTTGAGGCATTATTGTGTGGCCTTCTGAGTGGATTGTGGGTTTCAGTTCCTTTTCTATATCTTGATTTGAGTAGAGACTTTTGGTTCTTGTGGCTTAGTTATTCTATTCTAGGTTATAAATTGTGATATTGATCCCGGTTTATGCTTATCTTGAGAGTTTGTGGTCTTTAGTATGATTTTGTTATTGTATGGCTTCTAGTTGATTATGTTGGCCTACTTCCTTTCTTTCCTTTTTACTTGAGGTTACTGGTATACCGCCATTTTCTCAACTCTCTCCCTTTATTTACTTATATTGTTGTGCAAGGACTCCATGTGCATTCTTCTTTCCTTCACCTGTGATTCTGTGTATTTATATCTTCTGTGCTAGAATTGTTTGCTTATTTCACGCCCCGAGGTTACCCTCTAGATGTAACATGGGACTCGGGACCACAAGGATCCCAAGCTAACCCTTGGTCGTAGCATTCTCAAGCAACGTAAAGGAGATCATAGCGGAAGCATCATAAGGTAATCCAAAACAGGAAGACATGACATAGATACAGTACTAAATAGGGGATACAACCCAAAGATCATCCGATAACATCTATGTCTGAAAGCCTCTACAACTAGCATATTGAGTTGATGGGACAATACCCCAACTAACTTGACAATATCAAAAGAACGGGAACATAAAACTAAAGCAAAGTCTAGCCCTCGAACTATGAGGACTCACCAAAGCTGACTGAAAGTGGCCGGGATCTCTAGCCACGTATCTGTGAAGGGACACCTGAATCTGCATCGTCAAAGGATGCAGCGCAATATGCGTTAGTACTATGAAATGTACTAAGTATGTGAGAAATGCATAAGTATGATAAAAGATGCTTAAAAACGTACTTAAACATGATCCAAGCATAATAAAGAATCAAGAGAAGAAACCATAATGAAAAGCTAAATCATGAGGCCAAAGCCACTTCAAAATCATAGTTCATAAAAGAGTCCATAAGGCTTAGAAAACATGAAAAACATACATACGGGAGTTTCTTATAACCGAAATGAGACCATGTGAGCTACATGGAATCTAACTATATAACCCTAGTTAGCAAAGCTGACTTTGAACCTTGCCAAGGAACAAGTCACCATACCCAACTATATAACCCTAGTTGGCAAAGTTGTACTATGCCCCGCTAAGGCAAGGACACCATACATAAAGATGTGGATCCACTCTCATAATCCTTGAAGGAACATATCATATCATAATCGCTGGCAACGTAGTTTCTGGGACTAAGGGTACTCTCAGCTCGTCCAACTCGGTGCTAAATACTACTCCCAAAATATGCAAATATAGCTCATAATTTCGTAAGGCTATACTCTCAATCCAAATCTTGTTCATAAAGCATGAAAACACATCGGGTATCATGCACTTTGATATCATAGTTCATAAAGCTTAGCATAGCCATAATTCAAAACATGCTTTTCTTTCTAAATTCATACCTGAAGAATTAGGCATGCAATTTCGTAAATACATAGAGGCCATGATATCTAATCATGCCAATTTTCTCTTGAAAACATGCAAATTCATAGTTTCATGCTAGAAATAAACATTCATGCTTGGGATTTTAAAACCAACAAGAGAATCATAATGAAATCATGAGTAATCAATAGAAAACCATGAATTTAAATATAGAAGCTGATTTCATAAACTTTCCCCAAATTTTAGGTCAAAACCCTAAATTCATACCTTCATAAATCATAATAAGAATGGGGTTTTTGGGCACAAAGGTGAAAGTACCCATTGTTAAAGACCCACATACCTTGGGTGAAGATAACCCACTTCAATGGAAAAGGCTTAGGAGACTTGACTTGGAGCTTGGAGACTTGAGCTTGAGAGAAACTTTCTCTTTTGAGTGAAGAATGAGAAGCTTAAGAGGGACTTAGAATAATATGGGTGAAAACCCTTCTAAAAGTAGTCAAAACGACTTCACTTTGTAGTTAAAAGGGTGGGAAATTACCAAAAATCCCCTGGGATTTAATTAGAAGAAAGCTGGAAAAACAATCAACCTCAGTGACCATGAGTGGAGTCTACGACTCATAGGCCTTTCCACGACTCGTGAACTCCTATCATGGGAACTGCTCAAGATTTCAACCTCCAGAAGGTTTTCTACGGTTCAACAGGATGACTCGTGGAAGCTTCCATGAGTCGTAGGGCCTAGTCGTGGAAGTCAGGGAATTTGACTTACCTCTGATCAGCTTCCACGAGTCAACAGTAAGACCCGTAGAAACTTCCATGAGTCGTGGAAGTGACTCATGGTTCTCAGTACTAAGGTCGGTCTGCAGGACTAGGATCACGAGTCACTCCCACGACTCGTGGAACCTTCCACGAGTTGTGGACTTGACCCGTGGTCCCTGGAAGTCTAAAATTTTGTGCATGTCTGAGTTTAAAAGGCTGGATACATTTCCGGGGTGTTACAATATCTCCCCCTTGGGATCATTCATCCTCGAATGAAGACTAAACAAGGAAAACTGAAGGGAAAGCAGCCCAACCAAACATCAAAACATAGAAATCAAGGGAACATCATGAAAACTGAACTTCTCCACTTGAAAATATGATAAACTAACTTCATAAAACATGGATGGATACTAGGATCATAAGAGAAATTGGTGGAATAGAATCGGAGGGACATACTAAGGAGGAAACTATTACCTGAAGTTGGAACTGAGTCGGGAGGAAAAAGATGAGGGTATTTGGCCTTCATGGCCTCTTCCGCTTCCCAAGTAGCACCCTCAACAAGATTATTCCTCCAAAAGACTTTCACTAAAGCGACTTCTTTGCTCCTCAACCTCTGAATCTTACGATCAAGGATCCCCACGGGAACCTTCTCATAAGTGACTCTATCCTTCACACCCATATCTTCCAAAGGAACAATCAAGGTCAGATCACAAACACACTTCTTCAAAAAGGAAACATGAAAAACTGGATGAACAGCTTCTAACTCCGTTGGCAATTCCAACTCATAAGCAACACTACCAACTCTCCTAGAAATCCGATAATGACCTACAAAATGGGTACTAAGCTTTTCTTTCTTCCTAAACCCCATCACACCCTTCATGGGTGAAACGTTAAGGAAAACCCAATCATCAACTTCAAATTCCAACGCCCTCCTCCTCACATCCGCATAAGATTTTTGTCGATTCTGAGCGGTCTTCAACCTCTCCCAAATAAGCTGAACTTTCTCCATGGTCTCATGCACAGAATCTAGACTAATCAAGGCTGCCTCACCAACCTCGAACTAACTAATAGGAGATCTACACCTCTGTCCATAAAGTGCCTCATACGGAGCCATCTGGATGCTAGAGTGAAAGTTGTTGTTGAAGGCAAACTCGATAAGAGGCAAGTGATCATCCCAATTACCTTTGAAATCAATCACACACACTCTCAACATATCCACAAAAGTCTGAATAGTATGCTCTGCCTGGCCGTCTATCTGAGGATGAAAAGTTGTGCTAAGCTTCACCTTAGTACCAAGACGTTTCTGAAATGACTTCCAAAACTGAGATGTAAACTAAGGACCTCTATCAGAAATGATAGACAAAGGAACACCATGTAATCAGACTATCTCTTGAATGTAGAGTCTATCATAATCATTCATTGTATCCGTAGTCTTAACAGCCAAGAAGTGGGATGACTTGGTCATCCGATCAATGATTACCCAAATGGAATAATGTTGACTTCGAGTACGAGGCAAACCAGTAATAAAGTCCATATTGATTACTTACCATTTCCATGTGAGAAGGTCAATATCTTGGAGCATTCCACATGGCCTTTGATATTCCACCTTTACCTGTTGACAGTTGGGACACACAACCACAAACCTAGCTATGTCCTTTTTCATACCATTCCACCAAAAGTCTTCTCGTAGATCACTGTACATCTTAGTGGCACTCGGATAAATGTAGTATCTAGAACTATGGGCCTCGGAAAAAATTTGTTGTCTCAACCCATCAACATCTGGCATACACAAGCGACCCTGATAACGAAGCACACCATATCCCTCTTGGGAGAAAACCTCAACCCTTTGCTGACAAACTGCACCCTTAAGCCGAAGTAGAATGGGATCTTGGTCTTGCTTTGCCTTCCCCTCAACCACCAAGGATGATTTAGCACCATCGGTCACAATCGCACCACCTTCGGTCGAGTCCATAAGGCGAACTCCCAACCGAGCAAGTCTATGAACTTCATTAACCAATTCATTCTTTCCATCTTCAATAGAAGTTACACTTCCCATGGACAACCTACTGAAAGCATCCGCCACAACGTTGGCCTTACCCCAATGGTAAAGCACACTCATATCATAATCCTTAAGGAGCTCAAGCCACCTCCTTTGTCGCAAATTCAATTCCTTTTGAGTGAACACATATTGAAGACTCTTATTATCAGTGAAAACATCCACATGCACACCATACAAGTAATGTCTCCAAATCTTCAAAGCAAAGGCCACGGATGCTAACACAAGATCATGAGTAGGATAGTTCTTCTCATTAGTCTTAAGCTGTCTAGAAGAATAAGCAATCACCTTACCATGCTACATCAAAACACAACTCAAACCAATCCTAGAAGCATCACAATACACAACAAAATCATCTAAGCCCTCGGGTAGAGCTAACACTGGAGCGGTGGTCAATCTAGTCTTTAATTCCTAAAAGTTCTTCTCACACAAGTTGGACCACTAGAATTTCACCTTTTTCTGAGTCAATCAGGTCAAAGGGGCAGCAATGGAAGAAAAACCTTCCACAAACCTCCTGTAGTAAACAGCCAAACCGAAGAAGCTTCTAATATCATTCGGAGAAGTAGGTCTAGGCCAGTTCTTTGCTGCCTCTATCTTTTGAGAATCAACCCCAATACCATCTTTAGTAACAATATGACCCAGAAAAGCAACAGACTGCATCCAAAACTCAAACTTGCTAAACTTAGCGAACAACTGCTTATCCTTGAGAGTTTGCAACACAACCCTCAAGTGATCCACATGCTCCTCCTCACTTCGAGAGTAGATTAGGATATCATCAATGAAAACAATCACAAATATATCCAAAATACTGTTTGAACACACGGTTAATCAAATCAATAAAATCTACAGGAGCATTTGTTAGACCAAAAGACATAACAACAAACTCATAATGACCATACCGAGTCCTGAAGGCTGTCTTTGGGATATTACACTCCCAAACTCGAAGCTGATGAAAACTGGACCTAAGGTCATTTTTTGAGAAGAAACAAGCACCCTGAAGCTGATTGAACAAGTCATCAATCTGTGAAATGGGATAGTTGTTCTTGATTATGACCTTGTTCATTGGCGATAATCAATACATAATCTAATAGATCCATCCTTCTTCCGAACAAACAAAACTGGGGCACCCCAAAGAGAGATACTGGGCCTGATGAAACCTTTATCAAGCAAGTCCTTCAACTGATCTTTCAACTCCTTCAGTTCCGCAGGGGCCATTTTATAGGGAGGAATCGAGATAGGATTCATATCCGGAAGAAGATCTATCCCAATGTCAATTTCCCGCTCGGGAGGGACTCCGAGCAAATCGTTAGGAAAAACTTCTGGGAATTCCTTCACAACAGGAACAGACTAAATAGTCAGGGTCTCGGACTCTGTGTCAACAACCCAAACTATATGATAGACATAGCCTTTAGAAATCATCTTCCTAGCCTTAAGATAAGATATGAAATGACCTTTCGAAGAGGAGGAAATACCTTGCCATTCTAGGACAGGTTCATTAGCAAACTTGAAACTAACAACACGAGTGCGGCAATCAACTGAGGCATAACATACATATAACCAGTCCATACTAAGAATAACATCAAAGTCAGTCATCTCCAACTCTACTAAATCCTCTGAAGTAACTCTATGAAGGATTAAGATAGGGCAATTTGATAGACTCTTTCGGCTAGGACTGACTCACCAATAGGAATAGAAACATGAAAGGGTTCTAAAAGCATTTCAGGACGAATCTCGAAATTACAAGCCACATAAGGAGTTACAAAAGATAAAGAGGAACCGGGATCCAATAAGGTAGACACATCAAGATAGAAGACTTTAAACATACCGGTAACCACATCTGGAGAACTCTCTTGATCCTGATGGTAGGACATAGCATAAAGACGGTTCTGGCACTGACCCCCAGAACTAGAAGCTGCGCCCTGCTGGGCTGGTCTACCTCCTGAAGATGCTTGGGTAGACTGAGTCCTACCACCTCCCTTTCCCTTCCTCGCTGAAGGGCAATCCCTGATGCGATGTCCAACCTGACCACAACCAAAGCAACTACCTGAACTGGCCAAACACTCACCAACATGAATCTTTCCACACTTAACACAAGCTGGGTAGGAAGGTCCTTTGGTAACACTACCCCGTGACTAGAAATAGGAACTAGATCCTCTACCACCCTGATCATGACGAGGCTTCTGAGCCTGAGTAGGAGCACTAGCAGAAGAGTGAACAAGACCTGATGACTTATTTTGGAAAGAAGAGTGATGTCCACCTCCGGACCTGTGATGACCAAAACCTGATCCCTCTGATCTACCCCTCTTGTTCTTCCTAGCTATCTCATTAAGTTTATCACATTCAATTTGATAGGCATGGGTCACGAGTCGAGAGATGTTCATATCAGTCAACAACAAAGTGGACCTACACTCCTTCTTCACCATATCAGAAACACCATAGATGAACTTGCTCATTTGATCATGCGGGTCCCCTACCATGGAGGGAGCATATATAGACAGTTGAGTGAACTTCAAACTATACTCTTGCACCGACATCGAACCCTACCTCAAGTTTAAAAATTCCTCCACATTTGATTGCCTCAACTCACAGGGAAAGAACTTATCAAGAAAGGCCTTCTCAAAACACTTCCAATTCATGGGGATCGCATCCCTCACCCCAGCCTCCCTCCATTGCCTGAACCAAATATCAACTACATCCTTGAGTTGATAGGATGTAAGCTCAACACAATCAAACCCAACCACTTGAATAACCTCAAATATCTTTTTTACTTCATCAATAAAGTTGAGCAGGTCCTCACTCACTTTTGAACCCCAAAACTCCGGCGGGTTCATACGGATGAAGTCACAAACTCGGGCCGCTACCTCACCTTGTGGATGAATGGGGGAAGGAGCCTGCTGATTGGCCTGAGTGGCCAAATTCTGGGCTAGCAAATGGATGGCATTTCTGAACTCATCATTCGTGACATCGGGAATCGGAACTTGAGGAGTAGCATTCCAGGCGGCTCGAGGAGGCATAGCACGTCTAGGAGGCATAGTCTGAAATGCATAAGATAAGGATTAGAGGGACATTAAAGTTAAGCTCTATCACACGACGTGATCATGAAAGAAGTAATGTTTTCCTAAGACATCTCATAACTCCCCTCTCATATTTGTGGCGCGCTGCACACACATGAAAAAGACTCTACTCGATGCGGCTTTCAAACATCCTAGGACCCTTTAACCTGAGGCTCTGATACCAATTTTTTCATGCCCCGAGGTTATCCCCTAGACATAACACGGACTCGAGACCACAAGGATCCCAAGATAACCCTTTGTCATAGCATTCTCAAGCAACGTAAATGAGATCATAGCGGAAGCATCATAAGGAAATCCAAAATAGAAAGACATAACATAGATAGAGTACTAAATAGAGGATACAACCCAAAGATCATCCGATAACATCTATGTCTCAAAGCCTCTACAACTAGCATATTTAGTTGATGGGACAATACCCAACTAACTCAACAATCTCAAAAAAGTGGGAACATAAAACTAAAATAAAGTCTAGCCCTCGAACTATGAGGACTCACAAAAGCTGGTTGAAAGTGGCCGCGATCTCTAGACATGTATTTGTGAAGGGACACCTGAATCTGCATCATCAAAGGATGCAGTGCAATATGCGTTAGTACTATGGAATGTACTAAGTATGTGAGAAATGCATAAGTATGATAAAACATGCTTTAAAATGTACTTAAACATGATCCATGCATAATAAAGAATCAAGAGAAAAAATCATAATGAAAAGCTAAGTCGTGAGGCCAAAGCCACTTCAAAATCATAGTTCATAAAAGAGTACATAAGGCTTAGAAAACATGAAAAACATACATACGAGAGTTTCTTATAACCGACATGAGACCATGTGAGCTACATGGAATCTAACTATATAACCCTAGTTAGCAAAGCTGACTTTGAACCTTGCCAAGGAATAAGTCACCATACCCAACTATATAACCCTAGTTGGCAAAGTTGTCCTATGCCGCGCTAAGGCAAGGACACCATACATAAAGACGTGGATCCACTCACATAAGACTTGAAGGCACATATCATATCATAATCATACCTATGCTAGAAACGTAGTTTCTGGGACTAAGGGTACTCTCACCCCGTCCAACTCGGTGCAAAATACTACTCCAAAAACATGCACATATAGCTCATAATTTCGTAAGGCTATACTCTCAATCCAAATCTTGTTCATAAAGCATGAAAACACATCGGGTATCATGCACTTTGATATCATAGTTCATAAAGCTTAGCATAGCCATAATTCAAAACATGCTTTTCTTTCTAAATTCATACCTGAAGAATTAGGCATGCAATTTCGTAAATACATAGAGGCCATGATATCTAATCATGCCAACTTTCTCTTGAAAACATGCAAATTCATAGTTTCATGCTAGAAATAAACTTTCATGCTTGGGATTTTAAAACCAACAAGAGAATCATAATCAAATCATGAGTAATCAATAGAAAACCATGAATTTAAACATAGAAGCTGATTTCATAAACTTTCCCAAATATTAGGTCAAAACCCTAAATTCATACATTCATAAATCACAGTAAGAATTGGGAATTTTGGGCACAAGGGTGAAAGGAACCCATTTTTAAAGACCCACATACCTTGGGTGAAGATAACCCACTTCAATGGAAAAGGCTTAGGAGACTTGACTTGGAGCTTCGAGACTTGAGCTTGAGAGAAACTTTCTCTTTTGAGTGAAGAATGAGAAGCTTAAGAGGGACTTAGAATAATATGGGTAAAAACCCTTCTAAAAGTAGTCAAAATGACTCCACTTAGTAGTTTAAAGGGTGGGAAATAACCAAAAAGCCCCTGGGATTTAATTAGAAGAAATCTGGAAAAATAGTCAACCTCAGTGACCACGAGTGGAGTCTACGACTCGTAGGCCTTTCCAAGACTCGTGGACTCCTATCATGGGAACTACTCAAGATTTCAACCTACAGAAGGATTTCTAAGGTTCAACAGGACAACTCGTGGAAGCTTTCACGAGTCATAGGGCCTAGTCGTGGAAAGTCAGGGAGTTTGACTGACCTCTGATCAGCTTCACGAGTCAAAAGTACGACCCGTAGAAACTTCTAGAGTCATAGAAGTGACTCGTGGTTGTCAGTACTGAGGTCAGTCTGAAGGACTGGGATCATGAGTCACTCCCACGACTCGTGAAACCTTCCACGAGTCGTGGACTTGACCCGTGGTCCCTGGAAGTCCAAAATTTTCTGCAAGTCTGAGTTTAAAAAGTTTGATTCATTTCTGGGGTGTTACAATATCTCCCCCTTAGGATCATTCGTCCTCGAATGAAGACTAAACAAGGAAAACTGAGGGGAAAGCAGCCCAACCAAACATCAAAACATAGAAATCAAGGGAACATCATGAAAACTAAACTTCTCAACTTGAAAACATGATAAACTAACTTCATAAAACATAGTGCATGCTAGGATCATAAGAGAAATTGGTGGAATAGAATCGGAGGGACATACTGAAGAAGAAACTATTACCTCAAGATGGAACTGAGTTGGAAGGAAAGAGATGAGGGTATTTGGCCTTCATGGCCTCCTCCGCTTCCCAAGTACCACCCTCAACAAGCTGATTCCTCCGAAGGACTTTCACCGAAGCGACTTCTTTGTTCCTCAACCTCCGAATTTGATGATCAAGGATCTCCACGGGAACCTCCTCATAAGTGAGACTATCCTTCACACCGACATCTTCCAAAGGAACAATCAAGGTTGGATCGCCAACACATTTCTTCAACAAGGAAACATGGAAAACTAGATGAACCGCTTCCAACTCCGTTGGCAACTCCAACTCATAAGAAACACTACCAACTCTCCTTGAAATCCTATAAGGACCTACAAAGCGGGGACTAAGCTTTCCTTTCTTGGCAAACCTCATCACACCCTTCATGGGTGAAAGCTTAAGGAAAACCCAATCATCAACTTCAAATTCTAACTCCCTCCTCCTCACATCTGCATAAGATTTTTGTCGACTATGAGAGGTCTTCAACCTCTCCCGAATGAGCTGAACTTTCTCCATGGTCTCATGCACAAAATCTGGAACAATCAAGGCTGCTTCACCAACCTCGAACCAACCAATAGGAGATCTACACCTCTGGCCATAAAGTGCCTTATACGGAGCCATCTGAATGCTAGAGTGAAAGCTGTTGTTATAGGCAAACTCGATAAGAGTCAAGTGATCATCCCAATTACATTTGAAATCAATCACACACGCTCTCAACATATCCTCCAAAGTCTAAATAGTACACTCTTCCTAGCCGTCCATTTGAGGATGAAAAGCTGTGCTAAGTTTCACCTTAGTACAAAGACCTTTCTGAAACGACTTCCAAAAACTGAGATGTAAACTAAGGACCTCTATCAGAAATGATAGACAAAGGAATACCATGCAATTAGACTATCTCTCGAATGTAGAGTCTGGCATAATCATCCACTGTATCCGTAGTCTTAACAGCCAAGAAGTGGGATGACTTGGTCATCCGGTCAATGATTACCCAAATGGAATCATGTTGACTTCGAGTACGAGGCAAACCCGTAATAAACTCCCTATTGATTTATTCCCATTTCCAAGTGGGAAGGTCAATATCTTGGAGCATGCCACCTGGCCTTTGATGTTCCATCTTTACCTGTTGATAGTTGGGAAACTTAGCCACAAACCCGGCTATGTACTTCTTCATACCATTCCACCAAAAGACTTCTCGTAGATCATGGTACATCTTAGTGGAACTCAAATGAATGGAGTATCTTGAACTGTGGGCCTCGGACAATATCTGCTGTCTCAACCCATCAACATCTTGCACATACAAGCGACCCTGATAACGAAGCACACCATCTCCCTCTTGGAAGAAAACCTCAACCCTTTGCTGACGAAATGCACCATTAGGACAAAGTAGAATGGGATCTTGGTCTTGCTTTGCCTTCACCTCAGCCACCAAGGATGATTCAGCACCATTGGTCACAATCACACCACCTTCGGTCGAGTCTATAAGGCAAACTGCCAACCAAGCAAGCCTATGAGCTTCTTTAACCAATTCCTTCTTTCCATCTTCAATAGAAGTTACACTTCCCATGGACAACTTACTCATAGCATCCGCCACAATATTATCCTTACCCTAATTGTAAATAAAACTCAAAGAAAGCTCATATCATAATCCTTAAGGAGCTCAAGCCATCTCCTTTGCCGCAAATTCAATTCCTTTTGAGTGAACACATAGTGAAGACTCTTATTATCGGTGAAAACATCCACATGCACACCATACAAGAAATGTCTCCAAATCTTCAAAGAACAGACCATGGCTGCTAACTCAAGATCATGAGTAGGATAGTTCTGCTTATGAGTATTAAGCTATCTAGAAGCATAAGCAATCACCTTACCACGCTGCATCAAAACACAACCCAAACCAATCCTATAAGCATCACAATACACAACAAAATCATCTAAGCCCTCGGGTAAAGGTAATACTGGAGTGGTGGTCAATCTAGTGTTCAATTCCTGAAAATTCTTCTCTCACAAATCGGACCACTGAAATTTCACCTTTTTCTGAGTCAATCAGGTCAAAGAGGCAGCAATGGAAGAAAAACCTTCAACAAACCACCTGTAATAACCAGCCAAACCCAAGAAGCTTCTAATATCAGATGGAGAAGTAGGTCTAGGCCAGTTCTTTACTGCCTCTATCTTTTGAGAATCAACCCCAATACAATCATTAGTCATAATATGACCCAGAAAAGCAACAGGCTGCATCCAAAAACTCACACTTGCTAAAACTAGCGAATAACTTCCTATCCTTGAGAGTTTGCAACACAACCCTGAAGTGATCCGCATGCTCCTCCTCACTCCGAGAGTAGATACGGATATCATCAATGAAAATAATCACAAACATATGCAAATACTGTTTAAACACACGGTTCATCAAATCCATAAAAGCTGCAGGAGCATTTGTTAGACCAAAAGACATAACAGCAAACTCATATTGACCATACCGAGTCCTAAAGGCTATCTTCGGGATATCACACTCCCGAACTCAAAGCTGATGATAACCAGACCTAAAGTCAATTTTTGAGAAGAAACAAGCACCCTGAAGCTGATCAAACAAGTCATCAATCCGACGAATGGGATACTTGTTCTTGATTGTGACCTTGTTCAATTGGCAGTAATCAATACACATTCTAAGAGATCCATCCTTCGTCCGAACAAACAAAACTAGGGCACCCCAAGGAGAGATACTGGGCCTGATGAAACCTTTATTAAATAGGTCCTTCAACTGATCTTTCAACTCTTTGAGTTCCATGGGGGCCATTCTATAGGGAGGAATAGAGATAGGATTTGTATCCGTAAGAAGATCTATCCCAATGTCAATTTCCCTCTCGGGAGGGACTCCAGGCAAATCATCGAGAAACACTTCTGGGAATGCATTCACAACAGGAACAGACTGAATAGTTAGGGTCTCAGACTCCGTGTCCACAACCCAAACTATATGATAGACATAGCCTTTAAAAATCATCTTCCGAGCCTTAAGATAAGATATGAAATGACCATTTGAAGAGGAGGGACTACCTCGCCATTCTAGGACAGGTTATTAGGAAACTTGAAACTAACCACACGAGTCCGGCAGTTAACTAAGGCATAACATGCATATAACCAGTCCATACTAAGAATAACATCAAAATCAGTCATCTCCAACTCTACTAAATCTGCTGAAGTGACTCTATGAAGGAATGAGATAGGGAAATTTCGATAGACTCTTTTGGCTAGGACTGACTCACCAACAGGAGTAGAAACATGAAAGGGTTCTAAAAGCATTTTAGGAAAAATCTCAAACTTAAAGCCATATAAGGGGTTACAAAAGATAAGGAGGCACCGGGATCCAACAAGACATACACATCAGGAGAGAAGACTTTCAACATACTGGTAACCATATCTGGAGAACTCTCCTGATCCTGACAAGAGGACATAGCATAAAGACGGTTCTGGCGCTTACCACCAGAACTAGAAGCTGCACCCTGCTGGGCTGGTCTACCTCCTGAAGCTGCTGGGGTAGACTGATTCCTACCACCTCCATGTCCCTTCCTCGCTGAAGGGCAATCCCTGATGCGATGTCCAACCTGACCACAAACAAAGCAACCACCTGAACTGGCCAAACACTCACCAACATGACTCTTTCCACACTTAACACAAGGTGGGTAGGAAGGTCCTTTGGTAACACTACCCCGTGACTGGAAATAGGAACTAGATCCTCTACCACCCTGATCATGACGAGGCTTCTGAGCCTGAGTAGGAGCACTAACAGAAGAGTGAACAGGACTTGATGACTTCTTCTAGAAAGAAGAGTGATGTCTACCTCCAGACCTGTGATGACCAAAACCTGATCCCTCGGATCTACGCCTCTTGTTCTCCCTTGCCATCTTCTTAAGTTTATCACCCTCAATCTAATGGGCATGGGTCATGAGTCGAGATATGTTCATATCACTCAACAACAAAGTGGACCTACACTTCTTATTCACCATATCAGAAACGCCATAGATGAACTTGCTCATTTGATCATGCAGGTCCGCTACCATAGAGGAAGCATATTTAGACAACTGAGTGAACTTCAAACTATACTCTTGAACCTACATCGAACCCTGCCTCAAGTTCAGAAATTCCTCCACCTCCGCTTGCCTCAACTCACAGGGAAAGAACCTATCAAGAAAGGCCCTCTCAAAACACTCCCAAGTTGTGGGGATTGCATCCCTAACCCTGAGCTCCCTCCATTACGTGAACCAAATATGAGCTACATCCTCGAGTTGATAGGATGCAATCTCAACACAATCAACCCCAACCACTTGCATAACCTCAAATATCTTCTTCACTTCATCAATAAAGTTGAGCGGGTCCTCACTCACTTTTGAACCCCAAAACTCCGGCGGGTTCATACGGATGAAATCACAAACTTGGGCCGCTACTCCACCTTGAGGATGGACGGGGGCAAGAGCCTGCTGATTGGCCTGAGTGGCCAAAGTCTGGGCTAGCAAATGGATGGCATTTATGAACTCATCATTCGTGACATCGGGAACTGAAATTTGAGGAGTAGCACTCCGGGCGGCTCGGGGAGGCATAGCACATCGAGGAGGCATAGTCTGAAATGAATAAGATAAGGATTAGAAGGACATTAAAGTTAAGCACTATTGCATGACGTGATCATGAAAGAAGTGAAGTTTTCCTAAGATATCTCATAGCTTCCCTCTATTATGTGTGGTGCGCTTCACACACATAAAAAAGACTCTACTCGATGCGGCTTTCAAACATCCTATGACCCTTGAACTAGGGGCTCTCATACCAAGTTTGTCACGCCTTGAGGTTAACCTCTAGACGTAACATAGGACTCGGGACCACAAGGATCCCAAACTAACCCTTGGTCATAGCATTCTCAAACAATGTAAAGGAGAGCATAGTGGAAGCATCATAAGGAAATCCAAAATAGGAAGACATAACATAGATAGAGTACTAAATAGGGGATACAACCCAAAGATCATTCGATAACATCTATGTCTGAAAGCCTCTACAACTAGCATATTGAGTTGATGGGATAATACCCCAAATAACTCGATAATCTTGAAAGAACAGAAACATAAAACTAAAGTAAAGTCTAGCCCTCGAACTATGATGACTCACCAAAGCTGACTGAAAGTGGCCGGGATCTCTAGCCACGTATCTATAAAGGGACCCCTGAATTTGCATCATCAAAGGATGCGGTGCAATATACGTTAGTACTATAGAATATACTAAGTATGTGATAAATGCATAAGTATGATAAAACATGCTTTAAAATGTACTTAAACATGATCCATGCATAATAAAGAATCAAGAGAAGAAATCATAATGAAAAGCTAAGTCGTGAGGCCAAAGCCACTTCAAAATCATAGTTCATAAAAGAGTCCATAAGGCTTAGAAAACATGAAAAACATACGTACGGGAGTTTTTTATAACTGACATGAGACCATGTGAGCTACATGGAATCTAACTATATAACCCTAGTTAGCAAAGCTGAATTTTAACCTTGCCAAGGAACAACTCACCATAACTAACTATATAATCCTAGTTGGCAAAGCTGTCCTATGCCCCACTAAGGCAAGGACACCATACATAAAGATGTGGATCCACTCTCATAAGCCTTGAAGGCACATATTATATCATAACCATACCTACGCTGGCAACGTAGTTTCTCGGACTAAGGATACTCTCACCCCGTCCAACTCGGTGCTAAATACTACTCCAAAAACATGAACATATAGCTCATAATTTTGTAAGGGCTTACTCTCATGCCAAATCTTGTTCATAAAGCATTGAAAAACATCGGGTATCATGCACTTTCATATAATAGTTCATAAAGCTTAGAATAGCCATAATTCAAAACATGCTTTTCTTTCTATATTCATACTTGAAGAATTAGGCATGAAATTTTGTAAATACATAGAGGCCATGATATCTAATCATGCCAACTTTCTCTTGAAAACATGCAAATTCATAGTTTCATGCTAGAAATCAACTTTCATTCTTGGGCTTTTAAAACTAACAAGAGAATCATAATCAAATCATGAGTAATCAATAGAAAACCATGAATTTAAACATAGAAGCTGATTTCATAAACTTTCCCCAAATTTTAGGTCAAAACCTTAAATTCATACCTTCATAAATCACAATAAGAATTGGGGATTTTGGGTACAAGGGTGAAAAGAACCCATTGTTAAAAACCCACATACCTTGGGTGAATATAACCCACTTCAATGGAAAAGGCTTAGGAGACTTGACTTGGATCTTGGAGACGTGAGTTTGAGAGAAACTTTCTCTTTTGAGTGAAGAATGAGAAGCTTAAGAGGTACTTAGAATAATATGGGTGAAAACCCTTCTAAAAGTAGTCAAAATGACTTTACTTAGTAGTTAAAAGGGTGGTAAATGACCAAAAAACCAATGGGATTTAATTAGAAGAAAGTTGGAAAAACAGTCAACCTTAGTGACCACGAGTAGAGTCTATGACTCGTAGGCCTTTCCATGACTCATGGACTCCTATCGTGGGAACTGCTCAAGATTCCAACCTGCAGAAGGTTTTCTATGGTTCAACAGGATGACTCGTGGAAGCTTCCACGAGTCGTAAGGCCTAGTCATAGAAGTTAGGGAATTTGATTGACCTTTGATCAGCTTATATGAGTCAACAGTACAACCCATAGAAACTTCCACAAGTCCTGGAAGTGAGTCATGGTTGTCAGTACTGAGGTCGGTTTGCAGGATTGGGATCACGAGTCACTCCCATGACTTGTGGAACCTTCCACGAGTCATGGACTTTACCTGTGGTTCCTGGAAGTCCAATTTTTTTTGCAAGTCTGTGTTTAAAAAGCTTGATACGTTTCCGGGGTGTTACAGCTTATAACTCTTGGTTGTCTATTCTCCATGCTCGTTTCTTGTGCTTTCTCTATTGCTTCCATGACTACTTTCTTGCTATCAGCTATTTACTATTTTTATATCTGATATGTGCTCAGTCAGTTGATGATGCCTATAGGGTACCCGTTGCATAGCAATTGGTGCTCATACTACACTTCTGCATCTTTTGGTGCAGATATTAGTTGAGCTTTCGCCATGGATCGCGTTAGAGACTCGTTCAGATTTTTGGATATTCGAGACTAGGGTGAGTGCCTGAAGGTCGGGGCTTGAGCATATCTCATCTTTTGTACTGATACTCTTTGTATATTTGGAGATGGTTATACTTATATTTTGTTACTTCTAGCACTTGTACTCTATTAGAAGCTTCTGTACTGTCGATACTAAGTCTTGGGGTTTGTGTAGTTTCAATGTATATATTCAGGTTTTGCTTCCTCTTTGTCTATCTTTATATTCTTCTTTTTTTCTACTTATTCTGTGTATTAGTTAGGTAGTAGCCCATTACTAACCATTTTGGGCTACAGAGATTGATTTTCCTACTTGGGAGTTGTAGATGCCATCATGACCTGAGAAATTGGGTCGTGATAGTTTGGTATCAAAGCTCTAGGTTCACTGGTGTCATGGTTCCAAAGCAAATGCCTATGTAGAGTTTTGTAGATCGGTACAATGACATCCGTATCCTATCTGCGGGAGGCTACAGGCCATTATTAGGAAAAGTTTAATCTTTTTGGCTTCTTATCATGCGTTCTTGG
Source organism: Jaltomata sinuosa (assembly GCA_003996215.1). Taxonomy (NCBI): domain Eukaryota; kingdom Viridiplantae; phylum Streptophyta; class Magnoliopsida; order Solanales; family Solanaceae; genus Jaltomata; species Jaltomata sinuosa. The sequence continues at coordinate 247,953 of QJPP01001163.1, read as the reverse complement.
CTCTATTGGCTTCTAAATTTTAGTTGTTTCATTCCTTCTCAGATGCCTAAAGTGAGTTTAACAACAATTGGTGTTGATGCTTTTACGCCAGTTACTTCAGTGCTTTCATCAGTGCCAGGACATCAGAGTGAGAGTTTACCGCATTAGATAGAGAGTGTGGGGCTAACCTAGCCTCCGATTGGATTCATAGCTACCCTAGTCCTTTTAGACACTGTGGCTAGGACTCTAAGTCCTCTGGTGGGTATTTCAGTACCCGGTTCTATGAGTAGTGCTTCTGTTAGGGTTGAGGTTTCAGTTCTTCAGCAGGGTTATATGTCAATATTGGACTATGAGGCAAGATGTCATGAGATGGTTAGGTGTACTGCTAGGACTGTGCCTTCAGAGTTTTATAGGGTTCAGATCTTTGTTGGAGGTTTGATTTCACTGTTCCATTTGGCGACCGAGCATTTGGTTATAGTTAGGACAACCTTCCTACAAGTAGTGGATCATGCTTGGGCTATCAAGGGTTTATGTCGTGAGACTTATGGAGGTGGTGCTAAGAAACGTCATCGCTAGGACAGTTCCTGAGGTTCTCAGATTCGAGGTAGGGGATTCTTCACCAGAGATAGGTTTCACTGCTTCTTGTCTACCAGGCCAATTTCAGTTACTCCACAGGTTTTGGAGGGTGTTGGTACAAGAAATGTTGAGCAGAGTGGACACGGTACGGGTCAGATTCCTCGAGGTTCACTTGTAGGTTGTGTAGGCCATAGTGGCCTATCAGGTTTAGTGCAATCTCCTTGCTCGTATGTACCCAATGGGATTTGCTTTCAGTGCGGTGTGCATGGGCACTTTGTTAGGGATTGTCCCATTATTCCATCTTCAAGTCCACAGAGTCAGCAGGTGTTATCTCCTAGGGCTTTAGTGCCACCGGCTAGAGGTGGAGTACATGGTAGTAGGGGTGGTCCCCAGGTGGTTAGAGTTGGCTTTCAGCTAGATGGTTCAGGTATCCGTCCAAAATTGACAGGCACCGTGCGTCGGAGTAGGGCTTCTTTGAGTTGCTATAGTTGTGGGGTGATGGGGCATTATTCTAGAGACTGCCCCCATCGAGGGATGGTTGCACCGTCAGCTTCAACTACTCTGACCAGTGTTAGACCCCGTCAGATTGATGCCTCTCTTAGTGGGCCCAAGGTAGAGTTTCCTGATATCGTTGCTCCAGGTTTGGCTTCTGTTACCTCTGACTTGTGATAGTACTGTTCGCAATGTGATTCCTTCCCTTTATCATTTATTTGCTTATATGCCTACCTGTTACTTGTTTAGTTGTTTGACTACTTGAATTGTAGTATCTTTGCATTGTTTTCGTGGTAGTTTATTCCTTAGTAGTGGATGGGGGAGTTGTCCTTGTGAGGTGTTTTACCTAAAGTTGTAGCTCGTGGGTAGTCTTGTTAGTCTATTTTCGGTTGGGTTATTTTATCATTTTTCCCGGTTCTAGTCGGAATGAATTTTGATTGTAGTTTTCTAGATGAGCCTTTGATTTTGGCATTGTGATTGGGTGAGTTGGGCATCCATCCCATTCTTCTCCTGCTTTATTAGGTTTAGCAATATAGATGTGAGAACTAAGGTAATGGCTCCAAATTTTATTTGAGAAGGAGTTTGTAAGGTCCAGTATATGCTACAGAAAGGTTTTGTTTAGTTGAAAAAGAGGGAGATGAATCCTTGATCGTGCTTATGTGTTTTAGTAGTTGACTGAGGTTACGATGAAGGTTTGCTTGGGAATGTGTGTTAGTGACTTGGTTTGACCGACTAAATATTGCAGTGATTTTCCTTTGATTGGTTTGAAATTTTAGTAGAAGCTACGATTTTGGCAACTTGCATATTCAATCCTAGTTTGCTTCGGTTCCTAAGGGTTCATTGGCAGTATATGGGTTCGACAGAGGCAGTGGTTAGTAAATCAGGATTGGGTTTCAAAAAAAGCATGGGCTAACAAACTACTCCAGATGTTTCCTGGTTGTTTCTTTTCAGTTGCAGCTTCTTGGGTTGGAAGGCATGGAATTCGGACGACTTAGTTTTCCTATTTTAGTTGTGGAGTGACAGTTAGCCTTGGACACCTAGTCCTTAGCTAACCTTTGATTTAGGCTGGACATTCCAGATTTTAGCGGTGTTCTAGTAGTACGAGGTTCCTTCCACCATGGTTGGACAGACTCAGTGGTGTGAGTTCAAGATTCAGCGGTGGTGTGTGCTTGATTTGATCAGGTTTTGTGGGTTGATGCTAGCAAGGCTATTTTGGAGTTCTAATGATACTTAGAGACTGGTGGTCACCATTCATTGTTGAGATTTTGAAAAACTCGATTAGTTAATTCTTCAAGGGTTGTCTTTTATGCGGGGTTCTAGTGTTGGTTAGACTCCGCCAGTATGGACTAGAAGTTTGGTATGTGGTATGCTTTGGGATGGTTGGTTTGTGTGCTGATACGGTAGAGCGATTGATTCAGGCCAAAGGGATGAGTCGAAGGTATATGCAAAAATTCTCTATCTAGATAGCGACTTTGAACCCCAGACACCTCTTTCTTTTGCCTTCGGTGTGTTTTGACTTGATATTCATGGGATGGTAGGCTCCTTTCGAGGAGAGATTTGTAAGACAATTTAAAATCTAAATGGTGTCTAAGCATTCAGAGTAGAAGTAGTGTTTCTTAGACTTGGGAGCTTAGATAATGACTACGGACTTCATGGTAGACTTACCATACTACTTGCAGGATCTTGGTTTTGGTTTGGGTCTATTGGGAAGGTTTCCCTAGTTCTTTCACTTCTAGTTGATTCAGACTTGGCACGGTGCAGCGAAGTTGGGTTCATTCTACAGTTTGGAAGTTCCTCCGTCAACATAGGGTGTTCATTCATTCCTTTCCTAACTATGGTGTGCAAATTCAGTCGGGTTCAGATGGTTGGTTCAGCTGGGTACAGTTATCTAGTTGATGTTAGCAAAATTTTTTGCTCGTTGGTTGATGATCGATCAGGACAGGTAACTCTAGTTTTCGAGGATATGCTACAGGTTGTTATCTTAGATGGAAACCGCTAGTAGACTATGACTTGGGTTGGAAGGAGTTGAGTAAAAAGGGTGACTTCGTTCGTGATAGAATATAAGTGGGAACTATGGATTTCCGGTTGGTCAGTTGATGCTTCGAGGGTGGTTTGAGTGTTTGACTTGTATGAAGTTTCCTGTTCATGGTACAAAAGGGTTCAGTTCTGGATAATAGGGTTTTTACGGATCAGCGGGTTCATGAGTTAGAGTTTTGGTTGCTGGATTTTTTGATAAACTTGGTTGTGGTTTCGAAGATTCGAGTTTTATGTGTTGGTCGCCTTGCTTCTTTGGTTTTGGTGTTAGGTCAACGCTTAACAGTTGAGATTCTAGAGGCTCAGTTTGGGTTGGCATACCCTTGGTGTTTTGGAGTTTGAGTTTGAAATCTAGCTTGGCTAGTAAGAAGTTTAGGCTTGGTTGCGATCTTTAGTTCTTTTCTGTTGCGTGCCGTCCGGTCGATAAGGATACCCGAGTTGTCCGAGAGGGTAGTGCAGGCTGTGTATCCGTTGTCCTTTTAATCTCTAGTCTTTCCTTCTTTCCTCACTTTAGATGACAAAAGTTTTTTAAGTAGTGGATGATGTAATGACCCTTCCAGTCATTTACGCGTGTTTGCCGTTCTTGTACTGTTAGAGCTTGTCTGTAGTGGTCCCAAGTCATTTATGGCTTGCTCGGACTAGTAGTTTGGTGCCCGGGCTATTTGTTTGGTCTTTTTGGTCGTTCCTTGTTTTAGAGCTTTAGGCTTTTGAAATCATTGACCTCAGTCAACATTCTTGGTAAACGTGCTCGAAATCAAATTCTGACAGTTCCATTAGCTTTGGAGCATGGACTTTGGTCTAGTTGGACCTTTAGTCGGGATTCGGGAGCTTTTCAGCTTGAAATTCTCTCTCATTCTTTGTTTTCAGGCCAGTTGGGCTCGTTTGGTTGACTTTGGTCAATATTTAGAGAAGACGACCTCGGATGGTAACTTTGTCTGTGTTGTTAGCTCCGGAATGCCGAGTTTATGTTAGGTAGTTGGTTGGTTCGGGTCCTGGGTGATCCGGGCTCATTTTGGATGTTTGGTTGACGTTAACTAGTCTTGAATTGGGTCAACATTCTTCCAAAATGACCTCGTATGGAAGTTTTGTCGATTTTGTTGAGTCCAGAACGTTGTTTCCACTCTAATAGCACTATTGGTTTCTGAGTATCAGGTTCTGATTATGCCCAAAATTCCCCGTAGAAGTTTTGGCTGTTGCTAATTTCTGTTGTGTCTGGTGGGTCCGCAATTTCGAAATTTGACCGCATTTGCGACTACCACAATTACGGTGAAATGCTGCATTTGTGGTATTTTGGCCGCATTTGCTGTATTTTGGCCAAAATTGCAAAGTTCTGCATTTGCGGTGATTTCTCCGCATTTGCGGAGGTCACTATTCATCCATGCCTGCGCAATTGCGATAAAAGTTCCGCAATTGCAGTATCTGGCAGCTTTTAAATGTCTTCTTCTCTCCTTCATTTCATTATATTTCCCCAACTCCTTTTCACCATTAACATCAGCTCCCAAAGCTCCATCTGCTCTCTTTTGGCCATTAATTTATTGGAGTTGCTTCACCATTGCTTCGTGACCTTTTTCCCGTCTTTAATTTGGTAAGCCTTCTTGTTAATTTTCGATTTTTCTTCATTAAACTTTCTTTGAATTCTTAAATGGGTGGCTGCTTTGGAGCCCTATTTCATGTCCGTTCCCGCTTAAATTTTGAGCATGTGCTCCCGAGATGGTAAGGAACACGTGTGTGTTTTTCATTTCTGGTTTCGGGTTGCAGGGTCCATGAGCCCGTATGTGACCCAAATTTCGACCCAGCTATTATTATAGCACTATAGGTATCGTTAATCTTGTTTTGACGTATAAATTATTGTATTGATAGTGGTTTCAGAATTTGAAGCTTCTCGGAGCAGTTTGAGCCTGGACAACGCCATCCCCGTAGCTATTCATCGGACGATATGTAGGTTATGGCTTTCCCTACTTAGACTCTGCGTATATAGGCTATAACTGCATTAATTAGCATCCTTGGGTGGGTTGTTCTATGTTGGTACCCCAGACCTTGTCCTCCTTTTTTGTCTGTTTATTTCGTACGTTGATTGTAGTATTTGTATTAGTATTGTATATTACCCTTGTGGTCCTGTGTGGACTTGTAGTGACTCTTGAACATAGATGGTGGGTTATTTGGGAATGTCTGCGAGTCTCGAACATAGAGATACCCTTCTAGGCTGGTTATGACTGCTGTAGAGCTGTTGAGCTTGTGTAGGGCCGATAGGAAATATTTGTGAGCCATTTTGGGCTACTCTATTATTTGCAAGCATATCATACATGAAAAGTTTTTCCCTGCATATTTTGCTATGGATTTGGCTTCGGGCCTACTATAATTGATTTTCTAAACTTTGCATGGCCCTGAGGGCCTGTTTTAGGTACATGACTTTGAAAAGGATTTTAAACTGACTTTTATGAAACCTTTCAGAGTAAAGGGGATATTACGAAGATTTGATTATTGGTCTTCATTATGATACTAGGCTCGGCTAGACCGTAGCACTAGACATCGTTTCCTTTGGATTTAGACCCGGTTATGAGTCGGGCACCCTGTTTAGGTATTTTGATACTTGACTTCTATTTTAGACCTCGATACGCTCTGGGAACCCTCGATGACTCGATGAGGGTTATTGAGATATGATTAATGATTTAGACCCGAATACACTTCAGGCACCCTTTGATGGGGTTTATGAGATTACTACTACTGATTTAGACTCTGATCGAATCTGAGCATGTACTTCGAGATCTTGATTGTTGAGATATTTGAGTTTTGTGTTTGTATGTGGTCTACGAGTAGACCTCCATGGACCCTACCATTCCGGACCAAGTGCTACAGGTCGATTATGATTGGAGGGAGGGGATGTATGGCATAGGAGAGGTACTCGGGAAATGTCCTTCCATGGATCCCGCCTTTATTGGACCTTTGGTGCACCGAAGGGAGTAACAAATGGCACTATGATCACACTTGGTTCCAGATTCATCATATCATATCATCATGCATATTTGACTCGAATTCCACCCTTGTTTGCTGTGTGTTCAGTGTACGCTCTGGTTATATGGGCTGTCGGAGAGTTTGTTTTCACTTGATTGCATTCCTCTGTTGTATAGGCGGCCGTTGGGACTGTAGGTAGATTACATTACTCTCCATCATTTTATAGAGATTGTTATAATCCTTGGTTCTTAGTGGATTGGTAAGTTTTAGCCTGCTGAGGCTCTGAGTTTGGGCTTGAGTATTGAGGGGCTAGTGAGTCCTATATATTTGAGGCATTATTGTGTGGCCTTCTGAGCGGATTATGGGTTTCAGTTCCTTTTCTATATCTTGATTTGAGTAGAGACTCTTGGTTCTTGTGGCTTAGTTATTCCATTATAGGTTATAAATTGTGAGATTGATCCCGATTTACGCTTATCTTGAGAAATTATGGTTTTTAGTATGATTCTGTTATTGTATGTCTTCTAGTTGATTATGTTGGCCTACTTCATTTCTTTCTTTTTACTTGAGGTTACCGATATACCGCCATTTTATCAACTCTCTCTCTTTATTTACTTATATTGTTGTGCAAGGACTCCAGGTGCGTTCTTCTTTCCTTCACCTGTGATTCTGTGTATTTATATCTTCTGTGCTAGCATTGTTTGCTTATAACTCTTGGTTGTCTATTCTCCATGCTAGTTCCTTGTTCTTTCTCTATTGCTTCCGTGACTGCTTGACCATATCTCATCTTTTGTACTGATACTTTTTGTATATTCAGAGATGGTTATACTTATATTTGTTACTTCTAGCACTTGTACTCTATTAGAAGTTTCTGTACTGTCCATACCAAGTCTTGGGGTTTGTGTAGTTTCAATGTATATATTTAGGTTTTGCTTCCGCTTTGTCTATCTTTATATTCTTCTTCCGCTTATTTTTTGCTTATTGTACATATTAGTTAGGTAGTAGCCAATACTACCATCTCAGGCTATGGGGATTGGTTTGCCTACTGGGGTGTTGTAGGTGCCATCATGACCTGAGAAATCTGGTCGTGACATTTGGATATTGTAACACCCCGTACACTTATCCAACTATCCAAGAGAAAAACTTCAGAAAAATTCAAAGTTTCAGGGACTACGGTTAAAGTCTACGAGTCGTGGAAGGTTCCATGAGTCGTGGGAGTGACTCGTGATCCCAGTCCTGCAGAACCAACCTCAGTACTGAAAACCATGAGCCACTCCCATGACTCGTAGAAGTTTCTACGGGTCGTACTGTTGACTCGTGGAAGTTGATCACAGGTCAGTCAAATTCCCCTGAGTTCCACGGTTAGGTTCTAAGACTCGTGGAAGCTTCCACGAGTCATCCTGTTGAACCGTAGAAGACCTTCTGTAGATTGAATTTCTAGCAGCTTCCACGATTAGCTATCCACGAGTCGTGGAAAAGTCTACGAGTCGTAGAGTCCACTCATGATCATTGAAGTTGACAAATTTCCAGCTTTCTTCTAATTAATTCCTAGGGGTATTTTAGTTATTTCCCACCCTTTTAACTATTAAGTGAAGTCGTTTTGACTACTTTTAGAAGAGTTTTCACCCATATTATCCTAAGTCTATCTTAAGCTCCTCATTCTTCACTCAAAAAGGAAATTCTCCTTCAAGCTTCAAGTCTCCAAGCTCCAAGTCAAGTCTCCTAATTCTTTTCCAATCAAGTGGGTAATCTTCCACCAAGGTAAGTGGGTTTTTAACAATGGGTTCCTTTAACCCTTGAGCCCAAAATTCCCAATTTTTATGTTGAAATATGAACTTATGAAATTAGGGTTTTGATCTAAATTGGGAAAAAATTATGAAATCAGATTCTCTGTTTAAATTCATGGTTTCCTCTTGATTACTCATGATTTAAGAATGATTCCCTTATTGGTTTTAAAAACCCAAGCATGAAAGTTGATTTATAGCACGAAACTATGAAATTGCATGTTTTCAAGAGAAACTTGGCATGATTAGATATCATGGCCTTTATGTATTTATGAAATTGCATGCCTAAATCTTCAAGTATGAATTTAGAAAGAAAAGCATGTTTTTGAATTATGGCTATGCTAAGCTTTATGAACTATGATATGAAAGTTGCATGATACCCGATGTGTTTTCATGCTTTACGAATAAGATTTGGCATTAGAGTATTCCCCGATGAACAAGATTTGGCATGAGAGTATGCCTTCATGATTATGAGCTATATGTATGCATATTTTGGGAGTAGTATTTAGCACCGAGAGGACGGGGTGATAGTACCCTTAGTCCCATAGACTACATTGCCAGCGCAGGTCATGATATGATATGATATGTGCCTTAAAGGCTTATGAGAGTGGATCCACTTCTTTATGTATGGTGTACTTGCCTTAGCGGGGGATAGGACAACTTTGCCAACTAGGGTTATATAGTTGGGTATGGTGACTTATTACTTGGCAGGGTTCATAGTTAGCTTTGCTAACTAGGGTTATACAGTTAGATTCCATGTAGCTCATGGTCTCATGTCGGTTATAAGAAACTCACGTATGTCATATTTTCAAGTTTTCTAAGCTTTATGAACTTTTCATGAACTCTCATCTTGAAGTTGGCTTTTGCCTTATGATTTAGCTTTTCATGTTGATATCTTTTCATGATATTTCATTATGCATGCATTATGTTCAAGTACATTTTAAAGCATATTTTTCGTACTTATGCATCGCTCACATACTTAGTACATTCCATAGTGCTAAAGCATATTGCGCTTCATCCTTTTATGATACAGACTCAGGTACCCCTTCTCTGCTTTGTGGCTAGAGTCTACCACTTCCTTAGTAAGCCGTGGTGAGTTCTCATGGTTCGAGGACTAGTTATGCTTTTTCCTTATGTTAGCTTCACTTATATACTCCGAGTTAGCTAAGGTGTTATCCTAGCAACTCTTTATATTATGACTAGAGGCTTTCAGACATAGTTTGTATTCGAGTTTCCTTTTGGGTATTGTATGTATATGGCTGTTAGACCCTTATTGATGTTTCCTTATTGGATTTTCGTATTATGCTTCCGCTTATTTCCTTGTTATACTTAAGAATCCTATGACCAAGGGTTAGCTTGGGATCCTTGTGGTCCTGAGTCCCGTGTTACGTCTAGGAGGTAACCTCGGGGAGTGACAAACTTGGTATCAGAGCCTCAGGTTCAAGAGTCCTAGGATGTCTTAAAGTCGCATCGAGTAGAGTCATTTTCATGTGTGTGAAGCGTGCCACACATATGAGAGGGAAGCTAGGAGATGTCTTAGAAAAACTTCACTTCTTTCATGATCACATCATGCGATAGAGCTTAAGTATAATGTTCCTCTAATTCTTATCTTATGCATTTAAGATTATGCCTCATCGACGTGCTATGCCTCCCCGAGCCACTCGAAATGTCGCTCCTCAAGTTCTGGTTCTCGATGTCACGAATGATGAGTTAAGGAATGCTATTCACCTACTAGCTCATACTTTGGCAAATCAACAGGCTCCTACCCCCGCTCATCCTCAAGGTGGGGTAGCGGCCCGAGTTCATGATTTCATCCGTATGACCCACCAGAGTTTTGGGGTTCGAAAGTGAGTGGTGTCCCGCTTAACTTTATTGATGAAGTTAAGAAGATCTTTGAGGCCATGCAAGTAGAGGGTGTTGATTGTGTTGAGCTTGCATCCTATTAACTAAAGGATGTGGCTCATAATTTGTTCACGCAATGGAAGGAGGCTAGGGTGAGGGATGCGATCCCTACGACTTGGGAGTGTTTTGAGAGAGCCTTTCTTGATAGGTTCTTTTCCTGTGAGTTTAGGCAAGTGAAAGTGGAGGAATTTGTGAACTTGAGACAAGGTTCGATGTCAGTGCAAGAGTATAGTTTGAAGTTCACTCAGTTGTCTAGATATGCTCCCTCCATGGTAGTGGACCCGCATAATCAAATGAGCAAATTCATCTATGGTGTTTCTGATATGGTAAAGAAGGAGTGTAGGTCTGCTTTGTTGTTGAGTGACATGAACATCTCTCGGCTCATGACTCATGCCCATCAGATTAAGGGTGATAAGCTTAAGGAGGTGGCTAGGGAGATCGCTCTTCTTTCCAGAAGAAGTCATCAGGTCATGTTCACTCTTATGCTAGTGCTCCTACCCATGCTCAGAAGCCTTGTCATGATCAGGGTGGTAGGGGATTTGGTTCCTATTCCCAGTCTCAGGGTAGTGTTACTGAGGGACCTTCCTATCCATCTTGTGCTAAGTGTGGGAAGAATCATGTTGGTGAGTGTTTGGCCGGTTCAGGTGGTTGCTTTGGTTGTGGTCAGGCTGGGCATCATATCAAGGATTGCCTTTCAGCTAGGAAAGGGCAGGGAGGTAGTAGGACTCAGTCTACCCCAGCATCTCCAGGTGGTAGACCAGCCCCATAGGGCGCAACTTCTAGTTCTAGTGGTCATCGCCAGAACCGTCTTTAAGACATGTCCTCCCGTCAGGATTATGAGAGTTCACCAGATGTGGTTACCGGTATGTTGAAAGTGTGATCTCTTGATTTGTATGCCTTGTTGGATCCCGGTGCATCCTTATCTTTTGTAACCCCTTATGTGGCTTGTAAGTTTGAAATTCATCCTGAATTGCTTTTAGAACCCTTTCATGTTTTTACTCCTGTTGGTGAGTCAGTCCTAGCCAAGAGAGTATACCGAAATTGCCCTATCTTGGTTCTTCATAGAGTCACTTCACCGGATTTATTAGAGTTGGATATAACTGATTTTGATGTCATTCTTGGTATGGATTGGTTGTATGCATGTTATGCCTCAGTTGATTGCCGCACTCGTGTGGTTAGTTTCAAGTTTCCTAATGAACCTGTCCTAGAATGGCAAGGTAGTCCCTCTTCTTCGAAGGGTCGTTTCATATCTTATATTAAGGTTAGGAAGATGATTTCTAAGGATTATGTCTATCATATAGTTTGGTTTATGGACACGGAGTCCGAGGCCCCAACTATTCACGTTGTTCCTGTTGTGACCGAATTCCTAGAAGTGTTCCCTGATGATTTGCCCAGAGTTCCTCCGGAGCAGGAAATTGACTTTGGGATAGATCTTCTTCCGAATACGAATCCTATTTCTATTCCTCCCTATAGAATGACCCCCGTGAAACTTAAGGAACTGAAAGATCAGTTGAAAGACTTGCTTGATAAGGGTTTCATCAGGACTAGTATTTCTCCTTGGGGTGCCCCAGTTTTGTTTGTTCGGAAGAAGGATGGATCTCTTAGAATGTGTATTGATTACCGTTAGTTGAACAAGGTCACGGTCAAGAATAAGTAACCCATTCCTAGAATTGATGACTTGTTCGATCAGCTTCAGGGTGTTAGTTTCTTCTCCAAAATTGACCTTAGATCCAGTTATCATCAGCTTCGAGTTCGGGAGTGCGATATCCTGAAGACACCCTTCAGGAATCGGTATGGTCATTATGAGTTTGTTCTTATATCTTTTGGTCTGACGAATGCTCCTACAACCTTTATGGATTGGATGAACCGTGTGTTTAAACAATATTTGGATATGTTTGTGATTGTTTTCATTGATGATATCCTCATCTACTCTCGTAGTGAGGAGGAGCATGCGGATCACTTGAGGTTTTTGTTGCAAACTCTCAAGGATAGACAGTTGTTTGCTAAGTTTAGCAAGTGTGAATTTTGGATGCAGTCTGTTGCTTTTCTGGGTACATTGTGACTAGTGATGGTATCCGAGTTGACTCTCAAAAGATTGAGGCAGTAATGAACTGGCCTAGACCCACTTCCCCATCTGACATTAGAAGCTTCTTGGGTTTGGCTGGTTATTATAGGAGATTTGTAGAGGGGTTTTCCTCCCTTTCTTCCCCTTTGACCCGATTGACTCAGAAAAAGGTTAAGTTTCAGTGGTCTGACTCTTGTGAGAAAAGTTTTCAGGAATTGAAGACTCGATTGACTACAACTCTAGTATTGGCTTTACTCGAGGGCCTTGATGATTTTGTTGTGTAATGTGATGCCTCCAGAATTGGTTTGGGTTGTGTTTTGATGCAACGGGGCAAGGTGATTTCTTATTCCTTGAGATAGCTTAAGGTACATGAGAAGAACTACCCTACTCATGATCTTGAGCTAGCGGCCGTGGTTTTTGCTTTGAAGATTTGGAGACACTACTTGTATGGTGTGCATGTGGATGTTTTTTCACCGATCATAAGAGTCCTCAATATGTGTTCACTCAAAAGGAATTGAATTTGCGACGAAGGAGAAGAATTGAGCTTCTTAAGGATTATGATATGAGTGTGCTTTACCATCTGGGTAAGGCCAACGTTGCGTTGGATGCTTTGAGTAGGTTTTCCATGGGAAGTTTAGCTTCTATTGAAGGTGGGAGGAAGAAATTGGTTACAAAAGTTCATAGTCTTGCTCGGTTGGGAGTTCGCCTTATGGACTCGACCGAAGGTAGTGTGATTGTGACTAATGGTGCCGAATCATCCTTGGTGGCTGAGGTGAAAGACAAGCAAGACCAAGATCCCATTCTACTTCAGCTCAAGGGTGCAGTTCGTCAGCAAAGGGTTGAGGTTTTCTCCCAAGGGGGATATGATGTGCTTCGTTATCAGGGTCACTTATGTGTGCCAGATGTTGATGGGTTGAGACAACAGATTTTATCCGAGTCTCAGAGTTCTAGATACTCCATCCATCCGGGTGCCACTAAGATATACCGTGATCTACATGAAGTCTTTTGGTTGAATGGTATGAAGAAGGACATAGCCGGGTTTGTGGCTAAGTGTCCCAACTGTCAGCAGGTAAAGGTGGAACATCAAAGGCCAGGTGGTATGCTTCAGGATATTGACCTTCCCGCTTGGAAATGGGAAGCAATTAATATGGACTTTATTATTGGTTTGCCTCGTACTCAAAGGCAACATGACTCCATTTGGGTGATTGTCAATCGGATGACCAAGTCATCCCATTTCTTGGTTGTTAAGACTACGGATATAGCAGATGATTATACCAGACTCTACATTCGGGAGATAGTCCGATTACATGGTGTTCCCTTTTATATCATTTTGGATAGAGGTCCTCAGTTTACATCTTAGTTTTGGAGGTCGTTTCAGAAGGGTCTTGGTATTAAGGTGATGCTTAGCACAACTTTTCACCCTCAGACGGATGGCCAGGCCGAGCGTACTATTCAGACTTTGGAGGATATGTTGAGGTCTTGTGTTATTGACTTCAAAGGAAATTGGAATGATCACTTACCTCTTATCGAGTTTGCCTGTAACAACAGTTTCCACTCTAGCATCCAGATGGCTCTATATGAGGCACTTTATGACCAGAGGTGTAGATCTGCTATTTGTTGGTTCGAGGTTTGTGAGCCAGCCTTTATTGGTCCAATTTCTGTGCATGAGACCATGGAGAAAGTTCAGCTTATTCGGGAAAGGTTGAAGACCACTCAGAGTCGACAGAAATCTTATGCGGATGTAAGGAGGAGGGAGTTAGAATTTGAATTTGATGATTGAGTTTTACTTAAGGTGTCACCCATGAAGGGTGTGATGAGGTTTGGTAAGAAAGGAAAACTTAGTCCTCATTTTGTAGGTCCTTATCGGATTTCGAGGAGAGTTGGTAGTGTTGCTTATGAGTTGGAGTTTCCAACGGAGTTAGAAGCGGTTCATCCAGTTTTCCATGTTTCCTTGTTGAAAAAGTGTGTTGGCGATCCGAGCTTGATTGTTCCTTTTGAATATGTAGGTGTGAAGGATAGTCTCACTTATGAAGATGTTCCCTTGGAGATCCTTGATCGTCAGATTCGGAGGTTGCGAAACAAAAAAGTCGCTTCGGTAAAAGTCCTTTTGAGGAATCAGCCTATTGAGGGTGCTACTTGGGAAGCGAAAGAGGCCATGAAGGCCAAATATCTACATCTCTTTCCTTTCGATTCAGTTCCAGCTTGAGGTACTAGTTTCCTCCTTAGTATGTCCCTCTGAATCTACGTAATCAGTTCCTCTCATGATTTTTTCATGCATCCATGTCTTACAAAGTTAGTTTATCATGTTTTCAAGTTGAAAAGTTTTGGTTTCATGATTACCCCTTGATTTCTATGTTTTGATGTTTGGTTGGGCTTTTCCCCCTCAGTTTCCCTTGTCTAGCCTTCATTCAAGGATGAATGATCCCAAGGGGGGGATATTGTAACACCCTGTACACGTATCCAGCTATCCAAGAGAAAAACTTCTGAAAAATTCAAAGTTTCAGGGACCACGGTTTAAGTCCACGAGTCGTGGGAGTGACTCGTGATCCCAGTCCTACAGAACTAACCTCAGTACTGACAACCACGAGTCACTTCCACGACTCGTAGAAGTTTATACGGGTCATACTGTTGACTCGTGAGTTGATCAGAGGTCGTCAAATTCCCCTGAGTTCCACGACTAGGTTCTATGACTCGTGGAAGCTTCCACGAGTCGTCCTATTGAATCGTAGAAGACATCCTGCAGATTGAATTTCTGGTAGCTTCCACGATTATCTATCCACGAGTCATAGACTTCACTCGTGATCACTGAAGTTGACAAATTTTCAGCTTTCTTCTAATTAATTCCTAGGGGTATTTTAGTCATTTTCCACCTTTTAAACTATTAAGTGAAGTCGTTTTGACTACTTTTAGAAGGATTTTCACCCATATTATCCCAAGTCTATCTTAAGCTCCTCACTCTTCCCTCAAAAAGGAAATTCTCCTTCAAGCTTCAAGTCTCCAAGCTCCAAGTCAAGTCTACTAATTCTTTTCCAATCATGTGGGTAATCTTCCACCAAGGTATGTGAGTTTTTAACAATGGGTTCCTTTTACCCTTGTGCCCAAAATCCTCAATTTTTATGTTGAAATATGAACTTATGAAATAAGGGTTTTGATCTAAATTGGGGAAAATTTATGAAATCAGTTTCTATGTTTAAATTCATGGTTTCCTCTTGATTACTCGTGATTTAAGTATGATTCCCTTATTGGTTTTTAAAACCTAAGCATGAAAGTTGATTTATAGCATGAAACTATGAAATTGCATGTTTTCAAGAGAAACTTGGCATGATTAGATATCATGGCCTTTATGTATTTATGAAATTGCATGCCTAATTCTTCAAGTATAATTTTAGAAAGAAAAGCATGTTTTTGAATTATGGCTATGGTAAGATTTATGAACTATGATATGAAAGTTGCATGATACCCGATGTGTTTTCATCCTTTACGAATAAGATTTGGCATGAGAGTATGCCCCTATGAACAAGATTTGGCATGAGAGTATGCCTTCATGATTATGAGCTAGATGTATGCATGTTTTGGGAGTAGTATTTAGAACCGAAAGGACGAGGTGAGAGTACCCTTAGTCCCATAAACTACGTTGCCATCGTAGGTCATGATATGATATGATATGTGCCTTCAAGTCTTATGAGAGTGGATCCACATCCTTATGTATGGTGTCCTTGCCTTAGCGGGGCATAGGACAACTTTTCCAACTAGGGTTATATAGTTGGGTATGGTGACTTGTTCCTTGGCAGGGTTCAAAGTAAGCTTTGCTAACTGGGGTTATACAATTATATTCCATGTAGCTCACGTGGTCTTATGTCGGTTATAAGAAACTCCCGTACGTCATGTTTTCAAGTTTTCTAAGCTTTATGAACTTTTCATGAACTTTCATCTTGAAGTTGGCTTTTGCCTTATGATTTAGCTTTTCTTATTGATATCTTTTCATGATATTTCATTATGCACGCATTATGTTCAAGTACATTTTAAAGCATGTTTTCTTACTTATGCATCGCTCACATACTTAGTACATTCCATAGTATTAACGCATATTGCGCTGCATCCTTTTATGATGCAGACTCAGGTACCCCTTCTCAGCTTCGTGGCTAGAGTCACAGGCCACTTCCTTAGTCAGCCGTGGTGAGTCCTGATGGTTCGAAGACTAGTTATGCTTTTTCCTTATGTTAACTTCACTTATATACTCCGAGTTAGCTAGGGTCTTGTCCTAGCAATTCTTTATGTTATGGCTAGAGGCTTTCAGACATAGTTTGTATTTGAGTTTCCTTTTGGATATTGTATGTATGTGTCCCTTAGACCCTTATTGATGTTTCCTTATTGGATTTACGTATTATGCTTCCGCTTATTTCCATGTTATGCTTGAGAATGCTATGACCAAGGGTTAGCTTGGGATCCTTGTGGTTCCGAGTCTCGTGTTACGTCTAGGGGGTAACCTCGGGGCGTGACTGATATGTAGGCAACTCATTATGGGTTTGGTCTCAATCTAATAATTTTTTTCTTTTCCTCCATACCTAAATCATGTCGAGTTTTGACAAAACTATCTATCGTTAAATCTAAGTTATTTTGGCCCATTTCATGACTTCAATAATGACAAAGATGAATTCAAAGCCGAACCTCAATGTTCAAATATAAGACAATCACTTTCTTTTGAACTGACAATTTTATTTGAGTGAAGCCAGAACATAAAACTCCATAAGTTAAAACAGGGGTAGAATTTTTGAGGGAACCTCAAAATTTCACAAATCGATAACATTTCGATTCACAAGAAAATGCAAAATATATTTTGTACTCTGAACTGGGGCAGAAATTTTTGAAGGGTCCTCAAAAATTTCATCACGATGGCTTGCAAAACAACGACAAGGAGCTAAAAACAAGCAAAGGTATAAATTAATTTTTCTTTTTAAACTAATAATTTTCTTTGAATGCAGAAATAGCATATACAAATGCAGAAACTGCTTCGGCCGTACTAATAATTTTCTTTGAATGCAGAAATAGCATATATAAATGCCGAAACTGCTTCGCAACGACCGAACAATCATTATCAACAGAAGTACCTATTGCATCTCCAACATGAAAAGGAGCTAAGGTACTCTATCTCCTCACCTCTAATCATATTTTCAAGCCCAAGTTTACACTTGATCCCTAGTTTGCAATTGAGCCCGAGTTTATATTTGACTTTATATTTTTGAGTTCGAGTTTATATTCAAATTTATATTTTGAGTCCGAATTTATATTTGAGCCTGATTTTACATTTTGAGCCTGAGATTATATTTGAGTTTGAGTTTATATGTTGAGACCGAACTTATATGTTGATCCTGAGCCCAAATTTATATTTGAGCTAGATTTTATACTTTTAGCCCGAGATTGTATTTGAGTTCGAGTTTATATTTTGAGACGAAACTTATATTTTGAGCCTGAGCTCGAGATTATATTTGAGCCCCAGATTACATTTGTGTTCGAGATTACATTCGTGCATATCTAAATTGAGCTACCATTATGCCCATCCGTCCTAAAAATGAATATTTGAGCTCATCCATCGTAAAAATGAATATTTTGGGCTCGTCCACCCTAAAAATGGATATTTGGGGGCCGTCTACCCTAAAATCAGACATTTGGGTCGTCTACCATAAAAATAGATATTTGGGTTCGTCCTCCCTAAAAATGGACAATTGGGCTTGTCCGCCCTAAAATTGGAGTGTTGATTTCGTCTTCCCTAAAAAAGGACATTCGGGCTCGTCCACTCTAAAAAAGGATATCCGGGCTCGTCCGCCCTAAAAATGAACATATCGAGGCTCTAAACTATTTTATAATGATCTCTGAGTACTAACAAAGCTATCAGAATGTTTAAGTTTCGCAAGTATATATCACCAAAGTGATCACATTTTCGTTAAAGATTGAAATAGGGGCAGATTTTTTGAGGTCCCTCAAAAATACTGGGTTATAGGCACAAGATCAAAGATACGCTTTCTCATCTCATCTCGTTATTACTGTTATTTATTACTATTACTTTTGATCGCATTAGTTAATACTTCTCTACATTTATGGGTTGTTTATTTTATCTTGTAATATTAGAAGTGGCAGGTGACTAAGGAAAGAAACAAATATAATTGTTATTTTTGTTTTTGAGATACACTTTTTTCTTATCTTTCGTCTAATATATATTCCTATATCATCGTATAATATTCGCATTCCATCCTTTCACACTACCCTGATCTTGTCAACTCGTGTTATCCTCATGTAAAATTCATATTTGTCAATTTTCTTTATGACATCGTTCGTTCCTAAATCTAGAATTACACACTGCATGATTCTTGTAAGACTCGAGATATGTAGGCGACTTGAAAGTGAAGTCTCGGCCACATTATTTTCACAACTCCCTCCTGTTTCTTCTGATTCCAAAGAATCATTTTCTCGGTCAGACAAAATTGGCTACTATGTCAATGCTCCTTGCTCGATAATTCATCATTCATTCCCGACCAAGGAAGGGGTAGTTGTTGACACCCAATTTTGACCTCTTTATACCTCACTCGGGTTGTTATTTTACTAACTATTATTATTTTAAATCATAATATTCTTTACGTATTACTTTTATTACTAAATAAATCACATATTTTGTCATTATCTTGACACTTTCCAAATCATATACATTATTTATAAATACATAATTTAATGCTATTTTATCATGAATTTCATAATATTATATGTCAATATATAAACATAATTTATTTATGAGTATTTTTCTTTAAAATAATATTTTGTGATAATAATTGTTAATTATTTTTTTATCTATCAAATTTTATATATGTAGTATTTTATTAATTAAATAGCAGCCCAATTTCAATTTACCTTTCGATTTATTTAAATTTTGGCCACTTTTTATCTATTTAATGACAATTGTAGCCTCAATTGAGTCAAACTGGCCCATTTTTAAATTTCAATTTCAATTTCATTTAACCCAATCTGATGACCCAATTTGTGACCCATATACCGACCTGAATCCGACTCGTAATCTAATTTCATCGCAGCCATCCATCCGAGATGATCTAACAACTCTCATTTAATTTCTCCCTATTTCCTTTTATATTATACAAAAAAATTCCAAATCCCTCAATCATTTTCACACCCCCACAAGCTACCACCCTTCCCCTTTTCCCCTTTTTGTAATGACCCTTCCGATCATTTATGCATTTTTGTCTTTCCTGTACCGTTAGAGCTTGCTTGTAGCGATCCCAAGTCATTTATGGCTTGCTGGGACTGGTAGTTCGGTGCCCGGGCCGCCTGATTGGTCTTTTGTCCATTCTTGGTTTTAGAGCTTTAAGCCTTTGCAATCGTTGACTTCGGTCAACATTCTTGGTGAACATGCTCGAAATCGAATTTTTATAGTTCCGTTAGCTCCGGAGCATGGACTTTGGTCTAAAAGGACATTTGGTCGGGATCCGGGAGCTTTTCTGCTTAGAATTCTCTCTCATTCTGTGTTTTCAAGACAGTTGGGCTTGTTGGGTTGACTTTGATCAACATTTGGAGAAGATGGCCTCGGATGTAAATTCTGTCAGCGCTGTTAGCTCCTGAGTGTCGAGTTTGTGTTACTTAGTTGGTTGGTTCAGGTTCCGGATGAGTCGGGCTTATTTCAGGTGTTTGGTTGGCATTAGCTAGTGTTGACTTGGGTCAACATTCTTCTGAAGCAGCCTCATATGGAAGTTTAATTAATTCCATTGAGTCTGAAACGTCATTTCCACTCTAATAGCACTATTGGTTTTTAAGTATCGGGTTTCGATTGTGCCCGGAATGCCCCGTAGAAGTTTTTGGTTGTTGCTGGCTTCTCTGCTTCTGCTGGCCTTCAGCGCGATCGCGCTCCCTTAGGGTGATTGCGCTGGCTTGTGAATTCCCTTTCAGTGTGATCATGCTCCTTTAGCGCGATTGCGCTGGTCTGTGTTTTTCCCTTCAGCGCGATCGCGCTCCTGTAGCGCGATAGCGCTGGTCTGTGATATTTCCTTCAGTGCGATAGCGCTGACCAGCGACCAGCAGCTATATAATTCTCTGGCCTTCATTTTTGCCGCCATCGTTCTTCATTTCCCTCAACTTCTTGGCACCTAAATCACTCTCTAAATTGCTCCATTTCAGTCTTATCCTTGGGGAAATCAATTTTCCATCGATTATTCGTAATTCTTCGATTCTTGGTAAGCTTTCTTCCCCAAACTTGCTCCCTTTTGATTTTTTCTAAATCCACCATTGTTGCTCTTATCCTAAGCTTGGAATTACTTGTAGTAGCGTCCCTCTTGAGATTTTCATAATCATGGATTTAGAGTTTCTCACCTCCTTAGCTTGCCTTCTCGTTGCGGTTAGTATCTTTTGGCTAATTTCTATATTTATTTCTTGAAAAGTCCTCTTCTATTCTTGACTTGAGCGGGCTGCTTTGAGCCCCAATTGTTGTCCATTTCTGCTTAATTTTTGAGCATGTGCTCTGGGATGGTAAGGAACACATATGTGTTTTTTATTTTTGGTTTTGAGTTGTGGGGCCCATGGGCCCGTTGGTGACCCAGATTTTGACTCGGTTATGTTTATGGCATTATAGGTATTGTTAGTCTTGTTTTGACGTGTAGATTATTGTACTGATAGTGGTTTTGAAAATTAGAACTTCCCGTAGCAGTTTGAGCCTGGACGATGCCATCTCCGCAGCTATTCATCGGATGACAGGTAGGATATGGCTTTCCCTACCTAGACTCTCCGTATATAGGCTATAACTACATTAATTAGCATCCTGGGGTGGGTTGTAATAGGTTGGTACCCCAGACTTCGATCTCATTTTCTGTCCGTTATTTTGTACGTTGATTTTAGTATTCGTATCAGTATTGTATATTACCCTTGCGGTCCTGTGTGGCCTTGTATTGATTCTGGAACATAGATGGTGGGTTATTTGGGAATGTATGCGAGTCCCGGACATAGACATATCCTTTTAGGCTGGTTATGACTGTTGTAGAGCTGTTGAGCCTGTGCAGGGACGATAGGAATGTTTGTGAGCCATTTTGGGCTACTATTGTTTGCGAACATATCATACATGAAAAAGGTTTTCCCTGCATGTTTTACTACTGATTTAGCTTCGGGCCGACTATAAAGGGTTTTCTAAACTTTGCATGGCCTCGAGGGCCCATTCTCGGTAAATGGATTTTTGAAAGGACCTTGAAATTGGCTTCTATGAAATCTATCAGAGTAGAGAGGATATTACGATAGTTTGACTAATGGTTTTCATTCTGATACTAGGCTCGACTGGATCATAGCGCTAGACATTATATCCTTCGGATTTAGACCCGAATACGAGCCAGGCACCATGTTTAGGGATATTGGTACTTGATTAATATTTTAGACCCGGATACTCCCAGGGCACCCTCGATGAGGTTTATTGAGACATGACTATAATTTTAGACCCGGATACATTTGGAGCACCATTTATAAGGGTTATTGAGATTTGACTATTGATTTAGACATGGATCGAATCCGAGCATGCATTACGAGATCCCAATTATTGAGATATACTAAGTTTTGTATCGATATGTGGTCTATGAGTAGACCTTCATGGACCCTATTGCTCTTGGGTTTCTGGATACAGGCCGATGCACATGCCATAGGAAAGGGTGTACGGCGTGGAAGAGGTACTCGGGAAATGTCCTTCCATGGATCCTGCCTCTATTGGACCTTTGGGTCACCGGAGGGGGTAACATACGACATAGAAATCACACTAGATTCATCATCATCATCATGTATATTTCACCTGGATTCCACCCTTGTTTGCTTTGTGTTCAGAGTACGCTCTGGTTGTATGAGTGGCCGGAGGGTTTGTTTTCACTTGATTGTGTTCCTCGGTTGTATGGGCGGGCGTTGGGATTGTAGGTAGATTATATTTACTCCTGTCTTTATTTAGAGCTTGTCATGGCTTTTGGTTCTGGTGAATTAGCAGTTTTTAGCCTGTTGAGGCACCGTCCTTGGGACTAAGATTATTGAGGGGCTAGTGGGTCCCATCTTGCTGAGATGTTGATTGTGTAGCCTTCTGAGCGATTATGGGGTTTGATTCCTGTTTTATTCTTGTTTGAGTAGCAGTCTGGATACTCTTGGGTTAGTTATTCCATCTTAGGCTTGACTAGTGAGTGGTCGAAGGCTATTTTTCCTTGGTATTGATATCTTAGGCTTGTTTCTATTAGTATGTGATTTCTGGTTTGATTTGTTGGTTTGCTTCTCTTCCTTTCCGTTATTTTGAGGTTACTGGTATACCACCCATCTCTTTAAATTCTCTTTATATATATTGTTATTGCAAGGATCCCAGGTGCGTCCTTCTTTCCTTTTTACACCAGTGTTTCTGTGTATGTATATCTTCTGTGCTAGCATGTTTTACTTGTAACTTTTGGTTGATTGCTCATGTGCTGGTTTCCTTGTGCTTCTTCCTTGCGTTCTATGACTATCTTCTTGTATTCTGCTGGTTATGACTTTTATATTTTATATGCGCTCAGTCGGTCGATGATACCTACTGAGTACCCGTTGACTTAGTGCTCATACTACACTTCTGCACTTTTTGGTGCAGATATTAGTTGAGCTTTTACCGTTGATCGCGTTGGAGACTCATGCAGCTCTTGGACAGTTGAGACTAGGGTGAGCGCATGCCGGTTGGGGATTGTCTATATATCATCTAGTGTGCTGATACTCCTTGTACTTTTGGAGACAGATTGATATTGTATTTTGTTACTTCTAGCACTTGTATTCTATTAGAAGCTTCTGTACTGTTGATACCACTTCTTGGGGTTGGTGTAGTATCTTTGTATATATAATTTGGGTTGTTGCTTCTGCGTGTCTTATCTTTATATTCAGCTTCTGCTTATTCTGCTTGTTGTGCATAATTGGTTAGGTAGTAGCCCATTACTAACTGTTCTGGGATACGGGGATTGGTTCACCTTTTTAGTAGTTGTAGGGGCTATCATGACCTGAGAAATTGGGTCCTTATAGCTTAGTATCTGATCTCCAGGTTTACTGGTGTCGTGGTACAGAGGGAAGTGTTTATGTAGAGTCTCACAGATTGGTACGATGACGTCCGTATCCTATTTGCGGGAGGCTACAGGGCATTGTTAGAAAAAGTTTCATCTTCTTGGCTCCTTATCATGCGTTCCTGGCTCTATTGACTTCTAAACTTTAGTTGTTTCATTCCTTCTCAGTATGCCTAAGATAAGTTTGACAGCGGGTGATGTTGAGGCTTCTGTGCCTGTTTCTTTAGTGCTTACGTCAGTGCCAGGACTACATATTGAGAATTTACCATAGTAGATAGGGGGTGTGGGACCAACCCAGCCTCCGATTGGATTCATAGCTACTCCAGTTCTTCAGGACACCGTGTCTAGGACTCTAAGTCCTCCTGTGGGTGTTTCAGTATTCGATTCTACGAGCAGTGCTTCAGCTAGGGTTGAGCTACCAGTTCTTCAGCAGGGTTATCTGTCAGTATTGGAGTATGAGGAGAGATTTCATGACATAGTTAGGCATACTGCTAGGGCTATACCTTCAGAGTTTGATAGGGTTCAAAGCTTTGTTGGATGTTTGATTTCACCGCTCTGTTTGGCAACTGAGCATTTGGTTACAGTTGGGATGACCTTTCTTCAGGTAGTGGATCATGCTTTGGCAATCGAGGGTTTATAACGTGAGGCTTATGGAGATAGTGCTAAGAAACATCATCACCAGGATAGTTTTCGAGGTTCTCAAACTCAAGGTAGGGGATTCTCTACCAGGGATAGGTTCCACTGCTTATTATCTACCAGGTCAGTTTCAGTTGCTCCACGGGTTCCAGAGGGTGTTGGTACAGAACCTATTGAGCAGAGTGGACATGGTACATGTATGATTGTTTGATGTTTGCATTTAGGTTGCGTAGGCCGTGCTGGCCGATCAGGGTCAGCAAGATGTTCTCGCCTGACTTCTTTCCACGGGTGTTGCATTTAGTGCAGTGAGTATGGCCACTGTGTTAAGGATTGCCCCACGATCACGCATTCCAGTCGGCATAGTTGTTATGATTGTGGGGTAGTTGATCACTATTCTAGAGACTGTCCCCGACGAGGGATGGTTGAGCCTTCAGCTTCGACCACTCAGTCCAGAGTTGGACCCCGTCAGTCCGATTCCCCTCTTGGTGAGACCGAGGTAGATGTTCCTGATATCATCACTCCAAGTTCAGCTTTTGCTACCTTTGGATTGTGATAGTACTGCTCGCATTGCAATTCTATCCCTTCTACCATTTATTTGCTTATATGCCTACCTGCTACTTGTTTAGTTGTTTGATTACTTGAGTTGTAGTGTCTATGTGTTATTTTATTGGTAGTTTATTCTTTAGTAGTGGATGGGGTGAGATGTCCCTGAGAGGTGTTTACCCGAAGTTGTAGCTCGTGGGTAGTTCTTGTTGGTCTGTGTCTGGTTGGGTTATTCCCTATTTTGTTGTGATTCTGGACTTGTGAGTGAGTCTTCCCCTTTGAGCGGTCCTAGATGGTTGTTGCCTAGGATGTTATCTAGCGTGGCTAGAGGTTCTTGTTTTGGTTTGGTGTTACTAGTAGTTGTGCTGAAGTTTGAGCTTTTGTCTTGAGATAAGAGGCGTTGGTTATGCTAGTGAGTATGGTTTGGTTTTCTTTTCGGGTGATTAGAATCAACCCTCTTTATTTAGTTGGTTTAGAAGTTTGGCAGGTATGTGGGTTGTTCATATAGTCTCCCTCAGTTTCTTGTTCGGTTGGGTTATCTTATCATTTTCCCCGGTTCCAGTTGGAATGAATTTCGATCATAGTCCTCTTGTTGAGCCTTTTATTGTGGCATTGTGATTGAGTTTGGCTTTAACATTTTTGACTAAGTGTTGATCGTAGATTCGTGGTTGAGATGTATTCGTAGCATTCTGGGTGAGTCAGGCATCCGACCCATTTTCTCCTACCTTGTTGAGTTTTGGCAATGTAAGTTTTGGAGCTAAGGGAATGGCTCCAGGTTCTTATTTTTAGAAAGGAGTTTGTAAGGTTCAGTATATGCTATGGAAAGGTTTTGTTGGGTTGAAAAAGGAGGGAGATGACTCTTGTTTGTGCTTATGTGTTTTAGTAGTTGACATAGGTGACGATGAAGGTTTGCTTTGGGATTGTGTGTTGGTGATTTGATTCGGCCATCTACAGATTGCAGTGGTTTCCTTCGATTGGTTTGAGATTTCAGTAGCAGCTGCGGTTTTGGCAACTTGTTATTCAAGCCTAGTTGACTTCGGTTCCTATGGGTTCATTGGCAGGATATGAGTCTACTCGCGGGTTCGATAGAAGCATTGGTTGGTAAATTGGGATTTGGTTTCAGAATCATGGCTTGGCAGGTTATATCGGATGGTTCATGGCAATTTCTATTTGGTTGCAGCACCCTAGTGCCGGGAGGCAATGGGTGCGGGCAACTTAGCTTCTTTACTTCAGTTTTTGATGCGGCTGTTGGCCTTGGGCACCTGGTCCTTGGTTAACCTCTGTTTTAGGCTTGATATTCCTGATTTCAGGTGCTCCTCATGGTATAAAGTTTCTTCCATCTTGGTTGGACATATGCAGTGGCGTAAGTTCCAGAACTAGCGGTGATGTAATGTACATGGTCAGGTTGTACAGGTTGAGAATATTGAGCCTATTATTGGGTTCTAATGATACTTTGAGGTTTTTGGTCGTCTTCATTTGCTGAGAGTTTGAAAGCTTATTTAATTAATTCTTCAAGGGTTGTGTTTCACGTGGGGTTCTAGTATTGGTTAGACTCAGCCAGTATGGACTAGAAGTTTGGTATGGTATATATTTCTAAATAGTTGGTGATATGCAGATCTGGTAGAGTGGTTGATTTGAGCCAAAGGGGCGAGTCGATATTATATGCAAACTTCTATGGCTAGATGACAAATTTGAACCCCAGGCATGTTTTCCTTTGCTTACGGGGTGTCCTGACTTGATATTTGTGGTATGGTAGACTCTTTTCCGAGTTGAGATTTGTATAGCAAGTTCAAGTTCAAATGGTGTTCAAGTATTCAGAGTACCAGCAGGTACTTCTTGGGGTTTGGAGCTTAGTGATGGTTACGAGCTTCG
Organism: Jaltomata sinuosa; assembly: GCA_003996215.1. NCBI lineage: Eukaryota > Viridiplantae > Streptophyta > Magnoliopsida > Solanales > Solanaceae > Jaltomata > Jaltomata sinuosa. The sequence goes on along the minus strand of QJPP01001163.1, from coordinate 222,040 downwards.
TGGTAGGCTCACCATACTCCTTGCAGAGGATTAGTTTTGGTTTTAGCCTGTTGGTCAGGTTGCCCTGGTTCATTCACTTCTGGTTGACTCAGACTAAGCATGGTGCAGCAGTTGGGTTCGTTCTACAGTTTGGAAGCTTCTTCGTCAACACAAGGTATTCATATATACCTTTCTTAACTTTGGTGTGCGGACTTCAGTCGGATTCAGATGGATTGATCAGTTGGGTTCAGTTAACGAGTTTGGTGTTGGCAAAAGTGTTCTTCCATTGCTTGATGGTCAGTTGGGTCAGGTAACTCTAGTTTTTGAAAACCTACTATGAGTTGTTATCTTGGATGGCAAAAGTTAGTGGACAACAGCTTGACTTTGATAGAACTTGAGTATAAAGGGTGACTTTGCTCGTGGTAGAGTATGAGAGGGAACTATAGGTCTTCAGTGTGTCAGTTGATGCTTCGAGGATGGTTTGAGTGTTTGAATTTTATGCAGCTTCTTGTTTGTAGTGCGAACGGATTTAGTTCAGAATAAAAAGGTTTTGCAGATCAGCGGGTTCATGGGTTAGAGTGTTGATTATTGGCTTTCCTGGTAAACTTGGTTACGGTTTTGAAGATTCGAGTTATGTATGTTGATCGCCTTGCTTCTCTGGTTTCAAGGTTGTGTCGGTGCTTTCGGTTGTGATTCTTGGGGTTCAGTTTGGGTCGACAGATCTTTGGAGTTTTGGAGTTTAGTTTGGAATCTAGCTTGGCTAGTAATGAAGTGTAGGCTTGGTTGCCTTATTTGGTTTTTCTGTGTTGGGTGTCATCGAGTTGAGGAGGCTACCCGGGTTGTCCGAGAGAGTAGTGCGGGCTTCGTATCTGTTGTTCTTAAATCTCTAGTCTTTCCTTCTTTCCTGACTTTCAGGGATGAAAGTCTTTTTAGTAGTGGATGATGTAATGACCCTTATGATCATTTTCACCTTTCTTATACCGTTAGATCTTGCCTGTATTGGCCCCAAGTCATTTATGGCTTGCTGGGATTGGTAGTTTGGTGCCCGGGCTGCCTGATTGGTATTTTGTCCATTCTTGGTTTTTGAGCTTTAAGCCTTTGAAATCATTGACTTTGGTCAACATTCTTGGTGAACGTGCTCAGAATCAAATTCTGACTGTTCCATTAGCTCCGGAGCATGGACTTTGGTTTGGAAAGACCTTTGGTCGGGATTCGGGAGCTTTTTTGCTTTTAATTCTCTCTCATTCTGTGTTTTCAAGCAAGTTGGGCTTGTTAGGTTGACTTTGGTCAACATTCGGAGAAGATGGCCTCAGATGAAAATTTTGTTAGCTCCAGAATGTCGAGTTTGTGTTAGTTAGTTGGTTGGTTTGGGTTCTGAATGAGCTGGGCTCATTTCGGGTGTTTGGTTGGCATTAGCTAGTGTTACTTGTGTCAACATTCTTCTGAAACGACCTCGTATGGAAGTTTTGTCGATTCCATTGAGTCCGCAACGTCGTTTCCACTATAATAGCACTATTGGTTTTTGAGGATCAGGTTTCTATTGTTCCCGGAATGCCTCGTAGAAGTTTTTGGTTGTTGCTGATTTCTCTGTTTCTGGTGACCTGTAGTGCGATCGCGCTCCCTTAGCGCGATCGCGCTCCCTTAGCGCGATCGCGCTCCCTTAGCGCGATTGCGCAGGCCTGTGATTTCCCTTTCAGCGCGATCACACAATTGCGCTGGTCTGTGTTTTTCCCTTCAGCGCGATCGCGCTCCTATAGCGCATTAGCGCTGGTCTGTGATGTTTACTTCAGCGCGATCGCGCTCCTTTAGCGCAATAGCGCTGACCAGCGACCAACAACTATATAATCTTTGGCCTTCATTTTTTCAGCCATTGTTCTTCATTTCCCTCAACTCCTTGGCACCTAAATCCCTCTCTAAATTGCTCCATTTCAGTCTTAGCCTTGGGGAAATCAATTTTCCATCGATTATTCGTAATTCATTGAGTCTTGGTAAACTTTCTTCCCCAAACATGCTCCCTTTTGGTTTTCTCTAAATCCACCATTGTTGCTCTTATCCTAAGCTTGGAATTTTTTGTAGTAGCTGACTTTATGATCTATGCATGATCGTGGATTTAGAGTTTCTGACCTCCTTAGCTTGCCTTCTCGTTGCTCACTATTCTAGAGACTGTCCCCGACGAGGGATGGTTGAGCCTTCAGTTTTGACCACTCAGTCCAGAGTTAGACCATGTCAGTCCGATTCCCCTCTTGGTGAGACCGAGGTAGATGTTCCTGATATCATCACTCCAGGTTCAGCTTTTACTACCTTTGGATTGTGATAGTACTGCTCGCATTGCAATTCTATCCCTTCTACCATTTATTTGCTTATATGCCTACCTGCTACTTGTTAAGTTGTTTGATTACTTGAGTTGTGGTGTCTATGTGTTGTTTTATTGGTAGTTTATTCTTTAGTAGTGGATGGGGTGAGATGTCCCTGAGAGGTGTTTACCCAAAGTTGTAGCTCGTGGGTAGTTCTTGTTGTTCTGTGTCTGGTTGGGTTATTCCCTATTTTGTTGTGATTCTGGACTTATGAGTGAGTCTTCCCCTTTGAGCGGTCCTAGATGGTTGTTGCCTAGGCTGTTATCTAGCGTGGCTAGAGGTTCTTGTTTTAGTTTGGTGTTACTAGTAGTTGTGCTGAAGTTTGAGCTTTTGTCTTGAGATAAGAGGCGTTGGTTATGCTAGTGAGTATGGTATGGTTTTCTTTTCGGGTGATTAGAATCAACCCTCTTAATTTAGTTGGTTTAGAAGGTTGGCAGGTATGTGGGTTGTTCCTATAGTCTCCTTCAGTTTCTTGTTCAGTTGGGTTATCTTATCATTTTCCCCGGTTCCAGTTGGAATGAATTTCGATCGTAGTCCTCTTGTTGAGCCTTTTATTGTGGCATTGTGATTGAGTTTGGCTTTAGCATTTTTGACTAAGTGTTGATCGTAGATTCGTGGTTGAGATGTATTCGTAGCATTCTGGGTGAGTCAGGCATCCGGCCCATTTTCTCCTACCTTGTTGAGTTTTGGCAATGTAAGTTTTGGAGCTAAGGGAATGGCTCCAGGTTCATATTTTTAGAAAGGAGTTTGTAAGGTTCAGTGTATGCTACGAAAGGTTTTGTTGGGTTGAAAAAGGAGGGAGATGACTCTTGTTTGTGCTTATGTGTTTTAGTAGTTGACATAGGTGACGATGAAGGTTTGCTTTGGGATTGTGTGTTGGTGATTTGATTCGGCCATCTACAGATTGCAGTGGTTTCCTTCGATTGGTTTGAGATTTCAGTAGCAACTGCAGTTTTGGCAACTTGTTATTCAAGCCTAGTTGACTTCGGTTCCTATGGGTTCATTGGCAGGATATGAGTCTACTCGCGAGTTCGATAGAAGCATTGGTTGGTAAATTGGGATTTGGTTTCAGAATCATGGCTTGGCAGGTTATATCGGATGGTTCATGGCAGTTTCTATTTGGTTGCAGCACCCTAGTGCCGGGAGGCAGTGGGTGCGGGCAACTTAGCTTCTTTACTTCAGTTTTTGATGCGGTTGTTGGCCTTGGGCACCTGGTCCTTGGTTAACCTCTGTTTTAGGCTGGATATTCCTGATTTCAGCGGTGCTCCTCATGGTATGAAGTTTCTTCCATCTTGGTTGGACATATGCAGTGGCTTAAGTTCCAGAACTAGCGGTGATGTAATGTACATGGTCAGGTTGTACAGGTTGAGAATATCGAGCCTTTTTTCTTGGGTTCTAAAGATACTTTGAGGTTTATGGTCGTCTTCATTTGCTGAGAATTTGAAAGCTTATTTAATTAATTCTTCAAGGGTTGTGTTTCACGTGGGGTTCCAGTATTGGTTAGACTCAGCCAGTATGGACTATAAGTTTGGTATGGTATATATTTCTAAATAGTTGGTGATGTGCAGATCTGGTAGAGTGGTTGATTTGATCCAAAGGGGCGAGTTGATATTATATGCAAACTTCTATGGCTAGATGGCAAATTTGAACCCCAGGCATGTTTTCCTTTGCTTACGGGGTGTCCTGACTTGATATTTGTGGTATGGTAGACTCTTTTACGAGTTGAGATTTGTATAGCAAGTTCAAGTCCAAATGGTGTTCAAGTATTCAGAGTACCAGCAGGTACTTCTTGGGGTTTGGAGCTTAGTGATGGTTACGGGCTTCGTGGTAGGCTCACCATACTCCTTGCAGAGGCTTAGTTTTGGTTTTAGCCTGTTGGTCCGGTTGCCCTGGTTCATTCGCTTCTGGTTGACTCAGACTAAGCATGGTGCAGCGGTTGGGTTCGTTCTACAGTTTGGAAGCTTCTTCGTCAACACAAGGTATTCATATATACCTTTCTTAACTTTGGTATGCGGACTTCAGTCGGATTCAGATGGATTGATCAGTTGGGTTCAATTAACGAGTTTGGTGTTGGCAAAAATGTTCTTCCATTGCTTGATGGTCAGTTGGGTCAGGTAACTCTAGTTTTTGAGGATCTACTACGAGTTGTTATCTTGGATGGCAAAAGTTAGTGGACAACAGCTTGACTTTGATAGAACTTGAGTATAAAGGGTGACTTTGCTCGTGGTAGAGTATGAGAGGGAACTATAGGTCTTTGGTGTGTTAGTTGATGCTTCGATGATGGTTTGAGTGTTTGAATTTTATGCAGCTTCTTGTTTGTGGTGAGAACGGATTTAGTTCAGAATAAAAGGGTTGTGCAGATCAGCGGGTTCATGGGTTAGAGTGTTGATTATTGGCTTTCCTGGTAAACTTGGTTATGGTTTTGAAGATTCGAGTTATGTCTGTTGATTTCCTTGCCTCTCTAGTTTCAAGGTTGTGTCGGTGCTTCCGGTTGTGATTCTTGGGGTTCAGTTTGGGTAGACAGATCGTTGGAGTTTTGGAGTTGAGTTTGGAATCTAGCTTGGCTAGTAATGAAGTGTAGGCTTGGTTGCCTTATTTGGTTCTTCGATGTTGGGTGTCGTCCAGTTTAGGAGGCTACCTGGGTTGTCCGAGAAAGTAGTGCGGGCTTCGTATCTGTTGTTCTTAAATCTCTAGTCTTTCCTTCTTTCCTGACTTTCGGAGATGAAAGTCTTTTTAGTAGTGGATGATGTAATGACCCTTACGATCATTTATGCATTTTCACCTTTCTAATACTGTTAGATCTTGCTTGTAGTGGCCCCAAGTCATTTATGGCTTGCTGGGATCGGTAGTTCGGTGCCCGGGATGCCTGATTGGTCTTTTGTCCATTCTTGGTTTTTGAGCTTTAAGCCTTTGAAATCGTTGACTTTGGTCAACATTCTTGGTGAACGTGCTCAGAATCAAATTCTTACTATTCCATTAGCTCCGGAGCATGGACTTTGGTCTAGAAAGACCTTTGGTCGGGATTCGGGAGCTTTTCTGCTTTGAATTCTCTCTCATTCTGTGTTTTCAAGCAAGTTGGGCTTGTTAGGTTGACTTTGGTCAGCATTCGGAGAAGATGGCCTTGGATGAAAATTTTGTTAGCTCCAGAATGTCGAGTTTGTGTTAGTTAGTTGTTTGGTTCGGGTTCCGAATGAGCTGGGCTCATTTCGGGTGTTTGGTTGGCATTAGCTAGTGTTGACTTGGGTCAACATTCTTCTGAAACGACCTCGTATGGAAGTTTTGTCATTTCCATTGAGTCCGCAACGTCGTTTCCACTATAATAGCACTATTGGTTTTTGAGTATCGAGTTCCGATTGTTACCGAAATGCCCCGTTGAAGTTTTTGGTTGTTGCTGATTTCTCTGTTTCTGGTGACCTTTAGCGCGATCGCGCTCCCTTAGCGCGATTGCGCAGGCCTGTGATTTCCCTTTCAGCGCGATCGCACAATTGCGCTGGTCTGTGTTTTTCCCTTCAGCGCGATCGCGCTCCTATAGCGCAATAGCGCTGGTTTGTGATGTTTCCTTCAGCGCGATCGCGCTCCTTTTGCGCACTAGCGCTGACCAGCGACCAACAACTATATAATCTTTGGCCTTCATTTTTTCAGCCATTGTTCTTCATTTCCCTCAACTCCTTGGCACCTAAATCCCTCTCTAAATTGCTCCATTTCAGTCTTAGCCTTGGGGAAATCAATTTTCCATCGATTATTCGTAATTCTTTGAGTCTTGGTAAACTTTCTTCCCCAAACATGCTCCCTTTTGGTTTTCTCTAAATCCACCATTGTTGCTCTTATCCTAAGCTTGGAATTTCTTGTAGTAGCTGACTTTATGATCTATGCATGATCGTGGATTTAGAGTTTCTGACCTCCTTAGCTTGCCTTCTCGTTGCGGTAAGTATCTTTTGGCTACTTTCCGTATTTATTTCATGAAAATTCCTCTTCTATTCTTGATTTGAGCGGGCTGTTTTGACCCCCAATTGTTGTCCATTTCCGCTCAATTTTTGAGCATGTGCTCCCTGGATGGTAAGGACCACATGTGTATTTTTGTTTTTGTTTTGAGTTACAGGGCCCATGGGCCCATTGGTGACCCAGATTTCGACCCGATTATATTTATGGCATTATGGGTATCATTAATCTTGTTTTGACATGTAGATTATTGTATTGATAGTGGTTTTGCGAATTGGAGCTTCCCTGAGCAGTTCGAGCCTAGACGATGCCATCCACGCAGCTATTCGTCAGACGCCACGTAGGTTATGGCTTTCCCTACCTAGACTCAGCGTATATAGTCTATAATTGCATTAATTAGCATCCTGGGGTGAGTTGTAATAGGTTGGTACCCTAGACCTCGATCGCCTTTTCTTTCCATTATTTTGTATATTGATTTTAGTATACCTATCAGTATTTTATATTACCCTTGTGGTCCTGTGTGGCCTTGTATTAACTCTGGAACATAGATGGTTGGTTATTTGGGAATGTCCTTGAATCTCGGACATAGAGATATCCTTTTAGGCTGGTTATGACTGCTGTAGAGCTGTTGAGCCTGTGCAGGGCCGATAGGAATATTTGTGAGCCATTTTGGGCTACTCTATTGTTTGCGAGCATATCATATATGAAAAGGGTTTTTCCTGCATGTTTTACTACTGATTTGGCTTCGGGCCAAATATAAAGGATTTTCTAAACTTTGCATGGCCTCAAGGGCCCGTTCTCGGTAAATCAATTTTTGAAAGGACTTTGAAATTGGCTTCTATGAAATCTCTCAGAGTAGAGAGGATATTATGATGGTTTGACTAATGGTTTCCATTCTGATACTAGGCTCGACTGGGTCATAGCACTAGACATTGTTTCCTTCAAATTTAGACCAGGATACGAGTCGTGCACCCTGTTTAGGGATTTTGGTACTTGATTACTGTTTTAGACCCGAATACTCCCCGGGCACCTTCGATGAGGGTTATTGAGACACGACTATGGTTTTAGATCCGGATACACTTTGTCACCCTTTATAAGGGTTATTGAGATTTTACTATTGATTTAGACTCAGATCAAATCCGAGCATGCATTACAAGATCTCGATTATTGAGATACACTGAGTTTTGTGTTGATATGTGGTCTACGAGTAGACCTCCATGGACCCTTTTGCTCTTTAGTTTATGACTACGGGCTGATGCACTCATCAGAGGGAGGGTGTACGGCGTAGGAGAGGTACTCGGGAAATGTCCTTCCATGGATCCTGCCTCTTTTGGACCTTTGGGGCACCAGAGAGGGTACCATACGACACATCAATCAAACTAGATTCATCATCATCATCATGCATATTTCACCCGGATTCCACCCTTGTTTGCTATGTGTTCAGTGTACGCTTCGGTTGTATGGGCGGTCGGAGGGTTTGTTTTCACTTGATTATGTTCCTCGGTTGTATGGGCGGCCGTTGGGACTGTAGGTAGATTATATTTACTCATGTCTTTATTTAGAGCTTGTCATGGCTTTTGGTTCTGGTGGATTAGCAGTTTTTAGCCTGTTGAGGCACCGTCCTTGGGACTGAGATTATTGTGGGGATAGTGGGTCCCATCTTGCTGAAATGGTGATTGTGTAGCCTTCTGAGCGATTGTGGGGTTCGATTCTTGTTTTATTCTGGTTTGAGTAGCAGTTTGGATACTCTTGGGTTAGTTATTCCATCTTAGGCTTGACTGGTGAGTGGTCGAAGGCTATTTTTCCTTGGTATTGATATCTTAGGCTTGTTTCTATTAGTATGTGATTTCTGGTTCGATTCGTTGGTTTGCTTCTCTTCCTTTTTGTTATTTCGACGTTACCGGTATACCGCCCATCTCTTTAAATTCTCTTTATATATACTGTTGTTGGAAGGATCCCAGGTACGTCCTTCCTTCTTTTTTACACCTGGGTTTCTGTGTATGTATATCTCATGTGCTAGTATGTTTTACATGTAACTTTTGGTTGATTGCTCATGTGCTGGTTTCCTTGTGCTTCTTCCTTTCTTTTGGTGACTATCTTCTTGTATTCTGCTGGTTATGGCTTTTATATTTTATATGCACTCAGTCGGCCAATGATACCTACTGAGTACTCGTTGACTTGGTGCTCATACTACACTTCTTCACTTTTTAGTGCAGATATTAGTAGTTTTTTCACCGTGGATCACGTTGGAGACTCGTGCAGCTCTTGGACATTCGAGACTAGTGTGAGCGCCTGCCGGTTGGGGCTTGTCTATATCTCATTTTGTGTACTGATACTCCTTGTACTTTTGGAGACAGACTGATATTATATTTTGTTACTTCTAGCACTTGTATTCTATTAGAAGCTTTTGTACTGTCGATACTAGTTCTTGGGGTTGGTGTAGTATCTTTGTATATATATTTTGGGTTATTGCTTTCGCGTGTCTTACCTTTATATTCAACTTCCACTTATTCTGCTTGTTGTGCGTAATTGGTTAGGTAGTAGCCCATTACTAACCGTTCAAAGCTACGGGGATTGGTTTGCCTACTAGGGGGTTGTAGGTGCCATCATGACCTGAGAAATTGGGTCGTGACACTTCTCCTCTCTTGTCACCGCTGACCACCCCTCCGACAAACCACCATCGCTCATCCGTACACCTGCGAGCTCCATCAAAACAACCCGCAACTCTCTCTTTCTCACCTCTACCCGCAACTCAGCAGCCCTTTCCTTTTGTTCTCTCTTAACCAGCCACCACCGCCCTCTTTCCTCTCTTCACTCCGACCAGCCCCTACCTCAATTGAAACCCTAAACTCCACCCTCTTCCTCTTTGTCACCTCCTCAGGTGAAACCCTGCCTTAAACCACCAGTGGATAACCACCAACCAAAACCCCTCCACCTTTACTTCCTTTCTCCTTTTCCCTCTTTCTCTCACCCCAAAATTCTAAACAAACCCAATGTTGCCTCCACCTTCAATGAGTTGAAAAACACCAAGGAGATTTTGGCGGAGTTATGCTCAGTGAGTGAGACGTCAATATCAGCTTTGGGGCAATTTGAGCAAGAAAAGGCATCACTTAATTTCAATTACTTGGATTTTATGACGAATACAAATCATATTCGGTATGGTCTTCCCCATTGTTCTTTTGTCATTCCAAATCAGTGTTTCAGGTATGGTGTTTATAGATTTGAATTATGTTGAAATTAATTAGCAAATTGAGTGTGAAACTAGTTGTGTTTTATTCTTAATGGTCATGTAAAATCCATTCATGATCGATGGGTTCTAGCAAAACCTAAAATTCTTATTATGTATACTATGAATTTTTAGTTTGGTATGTTGCAGTTTGTGTTCATACTCTACACGAGCTATTCATTTTTTCAAAAGCCATATGATAGCCTGGTTGATCTTGTTTTCCTCTCCCAATCAAGTTTGGTTCATAGCAATCGTCTTCATATGGTACTCATGGTGTATTTGGAGTATTAGCTTGTAGGATTTGTAACAAACTTGTATGGTAACTCGTGACAGCTGCAAGCTCTGTTATTATGAATATGTATTCAACTCTTTGTTTTCTTGATTTTTGGTTAACTTTGATTCACTTTGGCTACTAATTGACCCTTCTTTACTTTCACTGGTTGTGACAACTTTAATATTTATCTAATTTTGGCAATGTGGCATGATTTGCTCCTAATTGACTTGGCTCATCTGTTTAAGGAAATAATTTCCTTGATTGTTTTTCTGAATATTTTCCCTCCCTTAACTAATTGTCACAATTTTAATACTTACCTAATTATGGTAATCCTGATATAATTTACCCCTAATTGATTTGGCTCATCTGCTTAAGGAAAATTATCCCCTTGATTAGTTTTTTTTAATATTATCCCTCCCACTAATTATGCGATTGTTTTACTTTCACCTTCTCTTATTTTCCTTGAGTAATGGTATTTTTCTAGTATAAAAAGACTTCTCCCTCTTCTCTAAAAGGGGATATAGAATTCACATACTGAAAGTTCCCCACCACTTTTATCACGAATACTTATACATATGCACACAAGATACACAAGGCAAAACTTACACAGAGATAGAGTTTTTCCAAGCGTCCTACTACCTGTTTAAACTCGATCTCGCGCAAGTTCTCTCTACAACTCTCAATTTGAAACTTTATTAATTTACTACTTTTAAGAAAAAAGTGTGTGTTTGAAGTTGCTGGATCATTGTTTGCTATTGTTTCACTTGGTTTCTACTTGATTGGTTAGTCTCCTCTCAAAGTTTTCAATACTTATAAGGTAGATTGTTGTAGTTTCCATCTTGCCATTGGTTTATAGTTGTTTAATTCTTTAAATATGATATAGGAAGCATCAAAGTATGTTCTCTATTACTCTTTTGTGTGTTTCTAAAATCTGTACGATAGGAGCATGCCTATAAGTTTCAAAACTTCTTTGTGAATGTCTCTGCGTATTCGTTTGGTTTGTTGTGATGCCTAAATTGAAATTTATGACTAGTACATGCTTTATTTATGGTCCCTTTGCTATTGGTAAAGGTTGTTTTATCCATGACCCTTTGGTATGAGCACTACCCAGGATCCTTGAGATTTTTGGGATCTTGACACGCCAAAGGGGATGGTCTCGTCTCTATTAGGATCGTTTTCGAGAGTTTTGGCCGGCGTATTTGTGGATAGCTCAGACCTAGAGAAGAATGATTTTGAGTGTTTGGAATCCATTTCTGGGCTTATTGTTGTTTCTAGTTTATTCATATTGGCCTTGTAATAAGTGTTGTATCTTTGAACACTGGTAAAAGTAAAGATAAAGGGGGTACTTGGTGTCGGGGAAATGGTGTGCTATGTGCTTCTTTGCCATCATTAACTCTCCATTTTCTACTCTTTTACCTAATTTTATGCAAATGTTTTAAGCAAAAATTTGATTATTAAAAGTTCCTTTCATGTCTTTATTATATCCAAACCCAATATCCAATTTCTTTTTAACAGTTGGGACTTGACATGGTACTTTTTTTTTTAATTATATATCAAATTTATCTCCTAATAAATAGTTAGTGGGAGGTAAACAAAAGGAATTATGAGGTCTAATTCCTAATCTAATAAACTAAGCTGACGCATCCCCGGGAGTACCACCTACCAAATCTTTCAAAATGAAATTATATGTATCTTTATGTAAATATATTTATGTGCTTGTTGTTCAAACTCCAAATCTTTCACTTGTCTTTGAAAAATATATATTATAGTCAATTTTAAACTTTAAGATCGATCTCAAAATAAATTATTGTCATGGTGGAGGAGCGCTGATGAGTCGGTAATCTACCGATTCATTTAGCTTTTATTCATAAATTATTGCTATATTTTGATAAGATTTAGAGGTTCTTATAGACTTTATTGACATGAATGCAGGTACTCTTGTCCTAAGTTAGAAGACAAGGAATTTGACCAAAAAGAGCTGAAAAGGAGTTAAAGTGTGAAAGATTAAACAATATATAGATTATGTCGAGAGGTGCGGACCTAGTGCGACACACGCAACATGAGGTGTGGTCCACACCTCCCACCGCACAAAGCTTATGCATTGGCTGAAGAATCTATCAAGGAGTGTGGTCGTTATGCGATACGTACACTGCCTAGTGCAAACTGCACCCCACTTCGCATGAAGCTCCCAAGTCAACTCAAGTCACTGGACCACTAAAGAGTGTTATGCGATGCACACTTCACGATATCTGAACTGCACATCACACTGCACAGCTCCCGAAGGGCATTTTTGTCTAATTTTGTATGACGTTTTGGGAATGTTCCTAAACCCATTTCAGGCACTACTTTAGATAGTTTTACAATAGTTTAGAATAGTTTTTCAGTTTTGTAAGCAAGTTTCTCTCCCAAGGCAAGAAATAGGGTTTCAATCTATTCTCTCAATATTAAACTTTGGGCTTTTAAATTTGAGCTTGGATATTGGATTCTTGCTACAATTAATAAAAAGGAATTTGAATTTTCCTACGGGTATACTTTCTTCTTCCTTTAGCATGAGTGGCTAAGTTTCCTTGTCTAGGAATGTATAGATGATTGGTATTTGATAAAAGAGAATGGGTCTTGCTTGTTTGTGTTTATAATTGCTAATATGAAATAAGTCTAGTGATTTCACCATATTTAAACTCTAAAATTAACGGTTTCAAACATGATTTACCTTACTTGGTTGTATTCTTGCTTGAGAAAGAAGTTTATAATTTCGGACGTGAAATCGCTAGTGGGTACTTGGGATTCCACCTAGATGAGGCTAGAAATAGCTCTATTCACCGAAAACACCCATTTAAGGGTCTAAGCTAGAAATAATATGACCTCCCAAGCATATGTTGGTTGGTTATTTGCCTAAAAAATGTTGTTTGAACAAAAACCATTGGATATATGTTTGTCTGATTGAGACATTAACAAGCATGCCTAAAACCCATGCTACCTATATCATTTAGTAGGAATTCATGCAATTGAGCAAGTACCTTGACCCATACTCAAGTCCCATCAGAAGCACATCCCTAGTCGCCCTCTCTCTATTATTTACACCTTGCACTTTTATTATTGTTTTGTTTGGAATTCGAATTGTGACAGATTCCCAATTCCCCCCCCCTTTTACATTATTTGTTGTTTGAGCAATCTACTCTCGTTGTGAAGTCTGTTCTACAATTACCTAAGCTAAGCTCTAATTCCCTGTGGGATCGACCCTGATGCCCATCGGGTACTATAAATATGTTTATCTCTAACGATCGTCGATACCTCCTTCTAGGAGAGTATATTTGAACGTTATCAAAAATGGCACCATTGCTGGGGAATTAAGTCGATTAACCTTTTTGATTATGGATTTGAAATCACCTTGTAGAGTGTTTGTTTGTTTATTTTGTTTGTTGTTTTTGGTTGTTGTGTAGGTAGCCCATGAGTGAAGTGGGTGACAAAGAAAGTGTCAACGGAAGTCTTGAAGGGTTCATGAATGCTGACAATAAACACATGCCTCAAATAGAAGTAGGTGCAATCCACCTACCCCCCATGCTGGGAAATACAGTATTTCACGTTACCAGCACAATGCCCCATTTGATACAAATGAGGGGTATGTTTGGAGGAGCAGCCCATGAAGATGATCACATGCACATCGCCAATTTTGTGGAGATATGTCAACCATTCATATTCCAAAATATCTCCCAAGAATCCATCGGACTTAACCTATTCCCCTTCTCTCTAACAGGGGAAGCCACATCTTGGTTGGAGAAATTGCCGGATGGGTCAATCACCTCTTGGGCTGAGTTGGTAGATGCTTTCACTACTAAATTTTTCCCTCCATCCCGGATGATGTAATTTAGGGGTGAAATTACCAACTTCCTCTAACTTCTCGGTGAACCTTTGCATGAGGTATGGGTGAGATTTAAGAAAAAGCTCGTGTTGTGTCCTAACCATGGATTGCCGGACAATATTTTTCTACAAAGCTTCTTTAGATTCTTGAACTCAATGAATAAGTACGTCACTAACAATCTTAGAGGTGGTACCTTCATGGATCTATAATTTCTTATTGCCTTATCCCTCCTAGAGAGAATGACAAGGACTAACTAAGCTTGGCACACAAGGGAGGCAGATGTTCCTACCTCGGGTGCGGCCACATCTATCCTAACAAATGAGATACGGAGATAGTATGAAGAGAGGGATGAGACCATGGCAAAAATGATGACATAAATTGGCCTCTTGGCAAAGCATATGATGGGGGTCGGAAGTGCTAAGACCGTGAATGTTGTGAGTACACCGGAGATCAAGGCTAGTGATGATGAGATAATGACCAACGTGGATGGTAAAGTTTGCTATGTAATGGCGGGTTCTCATCCCGGGTATTATCGCTTGAGGGATGAGAATCAATGTTGGAACAAGGACAAGGAACAAGCTGGAAATTGGAGAGATCGTGACAAAGAAGGTGATAGATTCAATCAGCAGAGCTCAAATCCATATGTGCCTCTATACAAATTGGATTCCTTACACCAACCCACCACAAGCAATCCTGGTCACTCCAAGATGGAGGACATGTTATCCTTGGTTTTGAAGAAAGTAGACTCAACAAATATCGGGGTTAGTGAGCTAAAAAGCGAGATTTCAACACTTCATCAAACTGTGAGCTCTCATTTGGCCTTGATCAAGCATCATGAAGCACAAATAAACCACATATCCACTCAAATGAATCTAAGAATGAAGGGCACACTCCTTAGTGGCACCACAACCAATCCTAAAAATGATGCTCATGTTATGGCTATTGTTACTAGGAGTGGAAAAATAAGTGGTATAATGGATAAGCCCATTATGGATGATACGGAGAAGCCATATGTTGTGGGTAAAAAACCTAATATTGAAGTCGTTGAGATGCCGTGTGACAAAGAAGATAGGGAACCAGAAATTGGGGTGAAGCTTAGTTCACCCAATGTTCCAGTGAATATTGATATTGATAAAGAGGAGAAGGTGGCTGCATCTCCTCCCCAAGTGACTAATGATGTTGAGGAGGACCCTCCCATTGTGCAAAGTGTTCCGACTACACTACCCAAGGGAAGGTTAAACAAGAAGAAGGAAGAGAACAAATTTAACAAGTTTGTTGACATGTTTAGCAAGCTTTCAATAAATATTCCTTTAGTTGAAGCCTAAACACAAATGCCGGGGTATGCCAAATTTATGAAAGAGTTGCTCAAGAAGAAGAAGATTGTTGATGTGGGCACTATTGAGATTTCACAGAGCTGTAGCATTGTGATGACAAGTAATGTCACTACAAAATGGGATGATCCGGGTGCATTCACCATATCGTGTACTATTGGGTTATTTGTGTTCCGTAAAGCCTTGTGTGATTTAGGGGCGAGCATCAACTTGATGCCCCTAGCGATCTTTAACAAGTTGGGATTGGGTATGCCCAAAACCTACATCCATGCATTTACTCATGTATGACCGCTTCATTAAGTTCCCCATGGGGATCCTCTTTGATGTATTGGTGAAGGTCGACAAGTTCATTCTCTCGACAGACTTCGTGATCTTGGATTGTGAAGTAGATGTTGAGGTGCCCATCATCTTGGGGCGACCACTATTAGCCAGGGGAGAGCACTTGTAGATGTTGAACTCGATGAACTCAAATTTTGTGTTTGAAATGAGGTAGTGACATTCAACTTATGCCAACCCACAAAGCCTCTGGATGATTTGAGGGTAATATCGGTGATTGATGTTGTGGGAAAGCTTGATCATTCCCTTGAGGAGTGTGAGATAGGCAAGACACCCAAGTTTGAAGAGTTGCCAAATCGGCAACATGATGATGTTTTGAGAACGTTGAAGGAGCAATTCCCCTTTTGGGGTGGGGCCACTCCAACCGAATTGGCATGGTATCCGACAATCACTAAGGTTGAGGTACTATCGTCGAGCCACGACGTAAAATCAAGCGCTTCTTGGGAAGCAAACCAAGTGTTTTTACTTTGATTTTCTTTACCTTTTTGTTGTATTTGGTTTGTTTTAGGAATGCAAGGAGAATTAAAATGAACAAGTGGAAAAACAGGGCAAAAAGGGGAGGTGCGGAGGACCATGTGGTTTGCACAAGCCATTGTGTGTGTCACTGATAAACGCTCAAATCGTTCTCTCCAAGTATGAGGTCACGGCGATCGCGCAGTCAAAATAAAATTTATAACCCAAGAGATGTCGGGGTCGAACCCAAGGGACCTGATTTAGATCAATAGAGATTGTGCGAAGTGATTTCAAAATGAGAGTAGTTGTTCAACAAAACCAAAGCAATAAAATGGGGGAATCGGGAAAGTTGTCACTACTAACTCAATTCAAATAAAAGCTGTAAAATCGAGATGGATGTACCAATAAGAACTAGATGACTAGGGGTGAATTTATGATGTGGCATTTGCTATAGGATAGGGTAATCACTAATTCACTCAAATTCTCACCTAGTGACACGGGTAGCGTTGGTCATAAGTGTGGAATGTTATCTCTCGATCAACATCCACATATCCGATGATGTCGGTTAGAACATCATTCGGTGTGCTAAATAAACAACCAACATTTGTTTGGGGAGGTCATCCTATTTCTAGCTCGGACCCTTAAATGGGAGATCCCGTGATTGGAGTTATGTCTAGCCTCCAATCTAATTGGATTTCCAAGTACCCACTAGCAAGTTCACATCCACAACTACAAAATTCTCTCTCGAGCAACTAAGTAGCCAAGTAAGGTAAATTCATGTTTGCAACCACAAATTATTAGATTAAAACTAGGTGAAATTACTAGACCCACATCAGATAAGCAATTATAAGAGTGATTTAGCAACACCCACACCTATTAGCTACACACCCATCATCAATACATCCCTAGACAAGAGAAATTAGCCACTCATAGAAGGGGGAGAAGATATACCAGCTGGGTAAATCAAATTCCCATCCATTGTAGATGATTCTCAAGTTCTAGAGTCAAATTGGCACACAATTTGTTAACCAAAAGATTGGATTGAAAACCCTCTCTCAAAGGAGATGGAGAAAAGTGTTTACAAGCCAAAAATATCTCCAAATGTTTTACTGAAATTCTCTGCTAAAAAATTTTATATACAAAATAAGACTAAAATTGCCTTTTATATGTTCCCAAAATCGTCACATAAATTAAGGACAAAATTGCCCTCCAGGTGGTGTGCGATGCGGTGTGCAGTTGGCACATCGCAATGTGCGCGTCGCACATCTGCTTCAGAGTGACCAGTGACTTCAGCCTCTTAAGTAGGCTTTATGCAAAGGGTGATGCATTTCGCACCACGATATGTGCACGTCGCATGGCAACTGCATCCCATAGCAGAATCTTCAGGCATCTTTGCAGCTTCATGCGGAGGATATGCAAACTGCACCTCAACTTTTGCATGTTGCACATCCACCTCACCTCTCGGTAGATTCTCCAGCTTTTCTCAGCCCTTCACACTTAGCTCCTTTTTGGCTCTTTTTGGGTCCATATCCTTGTTTCTCCTCTTCTATCCAAAGTACATGCATATACATTAATAAAGGCCATAAGAACCTCTAAATCAATTCAAAACATAGAAATAATCTATGGATATATGCTCAATATGTTGGTAGATTATTGACTTATCAGTTGCAGGGTCCAACGTACCCTAAAACAAAAGGCTAGAAGAAAAATGTTGAGTCAGAGGTAACGTGCACTAGGCTATGCATTTTGCACAAGCCCATGTGTGCATCGCACCTCCTTCTGTAACACCTTAGAAATCCTAAGCCAAGAACTAGCCCAGAAAACTTAAAATTTTGAACTGTCCAAGCCAGATCAGGAACCATGAACTGGTTCCAAGAGTCGTGGAATAGTCCACGGATCGTGGTTCCCATCAGTGAAATCAGTCCTACAGACCAGTCCCTCAGAACCCAAACCATGAACCAAGTCCACGAACTGTGAACAGAACCATGAGTCATGGAATGGCCTTGTGGAACTCAGACCTGAGGGTCATCAAATCCCCCAGAAACTACGAACAGGTTCCATGAGATGTGGATGTTTTCATGAGCTGTGAACCTGGCTCATGGTTGTCAGACCTGCAGTAAGGAATAAAGATCCAGGAACCACGACACTGTTCCATGAGTCATGGAAGCTTTCACAAACTATGGAAACCTGTCAGCAGTTTTTAATTTATTTTCTCAGGGGTATTTTAGACCTTTTCTTCTTAAATTAGCTCCGACTATACATAGTATTAGGCTTATTTTATTTAGTCTAAACCTCCAAAACAGATCGGTTCTCCTCATTCCTCCTCTTAAGTTAGAAAAGAGTGTTCTTCTCTAAACTTTCAGACCTAGGGCTTTCTCCTCCAAGCTTCAACTTCAGATTTTCTTGAAGAATCTCCTTGTACTAGGTATATGGGTATTCTGTAAGGGTTTAGTTTTCCCTTATTCCCAAAAATCTCAGGCTTTTACAATAATTTTCATGATTTTGAAACTAGGGTTCTTACCCCCTTTTAATGGATTTCTACAGAAATCAATCTTCTTGATTTATACATGATGTTCATCCTATTTTAATGAAGAATATATTGCTTATATTGAACTGCATGGATTTTTACAAGGTTTTAAGAAATCAAGAACTTAACCTTAAATTGTAGTATTTTCCCATGTATTAGCTTGCTAGAAGATTGAGCCTAGACTACTAGTTTTGAGTTAAAAACAAGAATTTAGTCAGATTTCAGGTTACCACCGTATTTCAGAAAACTAGTGATTTCAGACCAGTTTAGTTCTGCCTTAGAAAATTCAGAACTTCAGTTTTAATGAGATATTAGTCTTTAGTTTGGGAGTAGTACTTAGCACCAAGTTGGAATAGGATTCAGCGTGACGTTAAGTCCCAGAACTATGTGCCACCATAGGCTATTTAGCCCTTCAGTTGGGCCTCAAAATTAGTGATCACATCAGCCATGCCTCTATACCCTAGCAAGGTATATTGGGTCCTCTCGATGGGGCGTATACATCAGACTCCATGTTTAGCTCACGTGATTTATGTCGATTAATAAACTCTCCTACAATGTTAGTTTCAGTAAAGTGCATTAGGCCCTCAATTATGTTTGTTTTCAGTTCCTAGTATGTTTTAGATTGCTCCCGCATTTCAGCTCTTTTATGCATGATGATGCATTTGGGCCTATGTACTATAGTTTAGTTCAGTTTACAGCTTTTTAGTATTTTAGCATATTTAAATTTCAGTTAGCCTTGAATATCCCTCATGTTCAGTACATTCAAAGTATTGACGCATACTCTATGTGTTGCATTCTATCATGATGCAGGTTTAGGTTCTCAGTTTTAGCCGTATGACTAGTGCATACTAGTGCCACCTCAGTTGTAGCCAGTGGTGAGTCCTCATCATCTGAGGACATATCTTTACATGCTTTTTAAGTTAGTCAATTTTTTTCCATTTTCAGTATTTAGAGTTAGCTGGGGGCTTTTTCCAGCGGCTCATCAGTATTAGAGGCTTTCAGAAATAGAGTCAGACTTCAGCTTATGTAGTTCAGTTGATTTTCAGACAGACTATCATTTTAGATATTTTAGAGTCATTATTCCTTTCAGTTATAATTTATTCAATATGCTTCTGTTTGTTTCGAATTATATTCAGTATGCTTGTAATATGCTAGCTTTAGTGTTAGCTTAGGGTTACTTGTGGTTCTAGGTCTCGTGTTATGTCTATAGGCTAGCCTCGAGGTATGAAAAACTTGGTATCAGAGCATCAGGTTCAAGAGTCTTAGGGTGTCGAAAAGCCGCACTAAGTAGTGTCTCTCTCATGGGTATAAAACGCGCCACTTATGAGAGAGGGGCTACGAGGTGTTTTAAGAAAAAACTTCACTTCTTTCATTATCTTTATCGTGTGATAAAGTTTAGTTCAGTTTCTCCTCTCTAATTCATTCGTTATGCATTTCAGATCATGCCTCTTTGCATTGCTAATGCCTACAATGCTAACAGTAATCCTCCAGCCCTGAACCATGAGGTTATGAATGCGGAGTTCCATAATGCTATCCAGATGTTGGCATAAGCTATGACAAAGTTGGCTAATCAGCAGGCCCCAGTTCCTACGAACCCAAATGACGGATCAACTGTATCCCAGGTTTGAGATTTTATTAGCATGAATTCACCAGAGTTTCTAGGGTCAAAGGTTGGTGAAGAAGACCCACAAAATTTCATTGATGAGATCAAGAAGATTCTTGAGGTAATGCAAGTGACTGGTACTGATAGCATTGAGTTAGAATCCTATCAAGTCAAGGATGTGGCTCATATTTAGTTCACTCAATGGAAAGACAACATGGGTGTAAATGCAGCTCCCGTGACATGAGATTGTTTTACTGGAGATTTTCAAGACAGGTTCTTCCCGAGGAAGTGAGAGAGGCTAAGGCCCAAGAATTTATGAATCAGAGTCAGGGATCAATGTTGGTCCAGTAATATGGGTTGAAGTTCACTCAGCTTTCCAGGTATGCCCCATCTATGGTGGCTGATCCGAGGGTACAAATGGGCAAGTTCTTGTATGGGGTATCCGACTTGGTGAAAACAAAGTACAGGAATGCTATATTATTAGAGGATATGGATATCTCTAGACTGATGACCCATGCTCAGTAGGTTGAGAAAGATAAGATCAAGGAGATGGCTAAGTATAGTAAGAAGTCTAGGACAGGAAACTATGAATATTCTCAGCAGAGGTTGGGCAGTGGAAATCGCTCACAGTTTCAGCAGAAGTCTATAGCCCCAGCATCTTCATCAGCTAGTGCTCCATTTCTCAGGCCTCGACGGGATCAGAAAAAGAGAGCAGTAGGATCTAAGTCACAAGGCAGTGTTCCAGGTAACTGTACTTTTCCAGCCTGCCCCAAGTGTGGTAAAAATCATCTAGGTGAGTGTCTTGCTGGAAGAGATGGGTGTTTTGGGTGTGGTCAGCTCGGCCATAGGTTGAAGGAGTGCCCTTCCGCCAGGCAAGGATAAGGAGGTAACAGAGCTCAGTCTACCACTTCAGTAGCTCCAACAGGTTGCATGGCTCAATAGAGCACTACTTCAGGCACAGGTGGTGGTCAACGTTAAAACCGTCTCTATGCCATGTCTTCACATCAGGATTAAGAGAGTTCACCAGATGTATTCACTGGTATGTTATCAGTCTTCTCTATTGATGTTTATGCCTTGTTAGACCCAGGGGCTTCCCTATCTTTTGTAACCCTATATGTTGCATGTAAATTCGGAGTCAGTCCCAAAAAACTCTTAGAGCCCATCCCAATCTCTACTCTAGTTGGTGAGTCGATCCTAGCTAAGAGGGTATATAGAGATTGCCCAGTTTCAGTCCTTCATAAAGTCACCTTAGCAGATTTAGTAGAGTTAGATATGACTGACTTTGATGTAATTCTCGACATGGATTGGCTACATGCCTGTTATGCCTCATTCGACTGCAGAACTAGAGTCATGAAATTCTAGTTTGTAGATGAGCATGTCTTAGAATGGCAGGGTAGTCCTCTAACATACAAAGGTGATTTCATATCTTACCTCAAAGCTAAGAAGATGATCTCAAAGGGTTACATCTACCACATAGTTTGGGTTAAGGATTCCAAGTCCAAAACCCAACCTTTTCAGTCAGTTCCAAAAGTTAATGAGTTTCCAGAGGTGTTTCCTAAAGATCTACCTAGAGTCCTTCCTGAGCGGGAGATCGACTTTGGGATAGACCTTCTTCCAGATATGCAGCCCATATCTATTCTTTCTTAAAGAATGGCTCCAGCTAAGCTTAAGGAGTTGAAAGAACAGCTCAAGGACCTCCTAGATAAGGGTTTCATCAAACCTAGCATCTCTCCATGGGGTGACCCAGTTCTCTTCGTGCGTAAAAAGGATGGTTCCCTCAGGATGTGCATAGAACACCATCAGTTGAACAAAGTCACAATCAAATAATAAATATCCCATTCCCAAGATTGATGACTTATTCGATCAGCTTCATGGTGTCAGTTATTTCTCTAAGATTTACCTCAGATCCGGTTATTATCATCTCAGAGTTAGAGAGTGTGACATCTCAAAAACAACCTTCAAAACCCGGTATGGTCACTACAAATTTGTGGTTATGTCTTTTAGACTAACGAATGCTCCTACAACTTTTATGGACTTGATGAACAGGGTGTTCAAGCAGTATTTAGACATATTCATTATTGTCTTCATAGATGATATTTTAGTCTACTCGCAGAGTAAGGAGGAGCATGCTAATAATTTGAGAGTGGTACTGCAAACTCTCAAGGATCATCAATTATTCGCCAAATTTAGTAAGTGTGAGTTTTGGTTGCAGTCCGTCGCTTTTCTGGGTCATGTGGTGTCTAAGGAGGGCATTCGGGTGGATTCTCAGAAGATAGAGGAAGTAAAGAATTGGCCTAAACCCACTTTTCCGATAGACATTAGGAGCTTTTTGGATTTTGCTGGTTACTACAAAAGATTTGTTGAGAGGTTTTCATCCATTGCTTCTCCATTGACTAGGCTGAATCAGAAGAAGGTCAAGTTTCAGTAGTCAGATGAGTGTGAGAAAAACTTCCAAGAGTTGAAAACTAAGTTGACCACACCCTCAGTCTTGACTCTACCAGAAG
Source organism: Jaltomata sinuosa (assembly GCA_003996215.1). Classification (NCBI taxonomy): domain Eukaryota; kingdom Viridiplantae; phylum Streptophyta; class Magnoliopsida; order Solanales; family Solanaceae; genus Jaltomata; species Jaltomata sinuosa. The sequence goes on along the minus strand of QJPP01001163.1, from coordinate 199,655 downwards.
GTTCAGATGGTTTCGTAGTATACTGTGATGTGTTCATAGTTGGCCTCAGTTGTGTTCTGATGCAGCATTGTAAAGTCATTGGTTATGCCTCCATGCAACTTAAGGTTCATGAGAGAAATTACTCGATTCATGATCTTGAGTTAGCAGCAGTAGTCTTTACCTTAAATATTTGAAGACACTACTTGTATGGTGTCCACGTAGATGTGTTTACTAACCATAAGAGCCTTCAGTATGTATTCACGCAGAAGGAGTTTAATCTTCGGCAGAGAATGTGGCTAGAACTTCTCAAGGACTATGATATGAGTGTGATTTATAATCTGGGTAAGTCCAATGTAGTAGCTGATTCACTTAGCAGGTTTTCCATAGGTATAGTGTCATAGGTGGAGGAAGGAAAGAAGGAATTAGCCAAGGATGTTCACAGGCTTGCTCGGTTAGGGGTTCGTCTTACAGATTCGTCAGCAGGTGGTGTCAGTGTTCAGAATGGGTCAGAATATTCATTGGTAGCCGAGGTGAAGGAAAGGAAAGACAGTTATCCTATCATACTACAACTGAAGGGTATTGTCCAGCAGCAGAGAGCAAAGGTTTTCTCCCAAGGGGGAGATAGTGTGCTTCGTTATCAGGGTCGACTATACGTTCCTAATGTAAGTGACTTGAGGCAGCAAATTTTGACAGAGGCTCATAGCTCAAGGTATTCCATCCACCCTGGTGCTACCAAGATATACCGTGACCTACGGGAAGTCTATTGGTGGAATGGTATGAAGAGAGACATTGCTGATTTTGTGGCTAGGGGTCCCAACTGTGAGCAAGTGAAGGTAGAACATCAGAGATCAGATGGTATAATGCAGGAGATGGACATTCCTACTTGGAAGTGGGAGGTCCTCAATATGGACTTCATTACAGGCTTACCTCGTACTCACAGGCAGTATGATTCTATTTGGGTGATTGTAGACAGGGTGACTAAGTCAGCACAGTTCTTAGCTGGCAAGACTATCGATTCAATAAAGGACTATGCCAAACTCTACATTCGTGGGATAGTCAGGTCGCATGGATTTCCCTTATCCATCATCTAAAATAGGGGTATTTAGTTCACATCTCAATTTTGGAGGTCATTTCAGAAGGGTCTTGGTATGCAGTTTAATATTAGCATAACTTTTAACCCACAGACAGATGGTCAGGCTGAGCGTACTATTCAAACTTTGGAGGATATGTTGAGAGCTTGCGTAATTGACTTTAAAGGTAATTAGGATGATCACTTACCTCTTATAGAGTTTGCCTATAATAACAGTTTTCACTCTAGCATTCAGATGGCTCTGTATGAGGCACTTTATGGGCGGAGGTGTAGATCACCTATAAGTTGGTTTGAGGTAGGTGAGGCAGCTTTGATAGGTCCAGATTCAGTCCATGAGACTATAGAAAAAGTTCAGCTTATTAGAGAAAGGTTGAAGGCATCTCAAAGTCATCAGAAGTCCTATACAAATGTGAGGAGAAGAGAGCTAGAATTTGAGGTTGATGATTGGGCATTTCTGAAAGTGTCACCCATGAAAGGGGTGATGAGATTGGGTAAGAAGGGAAAGCTTAGTCCCTGATATGTGGGTCCTTATAGGATTCTGAGAAGAGTTGGCAAGGTGGCTTATGAGTTGGAGTTGCCCACAGACTTAGCATCGGTGCACCCAGTCTTCCATGCATCCTTGTGGAAGAAATGCATTGGTGATCCAGCTTTAGTTATGCCCTTAGAAAGCGTGGGTGTGAAGGATAGTCTATCTTACAAAGAGGTCCCAGTTCAGATTCTTGATCATCAGATTCGGAGGCTAAGAAACAAAGAAGTCACTTCAGTAAAAGTTCTTTGGAGGTACCTGTCAATTGAGGGAACTACTTGGGAAGCAGAAGCAACCATGATGACCAAGTACCCCCACCTTTTCCCTTCTGATACAGCCGCAGCTTGAGGTAATAGTTCCATTCCAGTTTCTCAACATATTCTCATGTGTATTTCAATTTCAGTATCATGTTCCATCAGCTATTCATGAATTTCAGGACTCTTTCATGTACTTAGAACCTATTTTAGCTAGAAATAAGCTTTTAATACTCAGTGGTAGGGATTGCAGCTCCTTCTCTCCAAACTCAGCTTGTTATAGTCTTCATTCGAGGATGAATGATCCCAAGAAGGAGATATTGTAACACCCTAGAAATCCTAAGCCTAGAAAACTTAAAATTTTGAACTGTCCAAGCGAGATCAGGAACCACGGACTGGTTTCATAGGTCATGGATTAGCCCATGAACTATGGTTCCTATCCATGAAATTAGTGTTGCAGACCAGTCCCTCAAAACCCAAACCACGAACCAAGTCCACAGACCGTGAATAGGACCACATGTCATGGAATGGCCTCGTGAAACTCAGACATGAAGGTCATCAAATCTCCCAGGGACCACGAGCAAGTTCCACGAGCCATGGATGGTTTCATGAGCCGTGAACCTGGCTCGTGGTTATTATACCCACAATTAGGAATAAAGGCCCAGGAACCAAGACAGGGTTCCACGAGTTTTTGAAGCTTCCACGAACCGTGGAATCCTGTCCGTGGAACCTAGTCGTGAATTTTCTAGTAGTTTTTAATTTAGTTTCTCAGGGGTATTTTAGACCTTTTCTTCTTAAATTATCTCTGACTATAAATAGTCTTAGGCTTATTTTATTAAGTCTAAACCTCCAAAACACATCAGTCCTCCTCATTCCTCTTCTCAAGTCAGAAAAGAGTATTTTTCTCCAAAGTTTCAGACCTAGAGCTTAATCCTTCAAGCTTCAACTTCAGATTTTCTTGAAGAATCTCCTTCTACCAGGTATGGGGGTATTCAGTAAGGGTTTAGTTCTCCCTTATGCCAAAAAATCTCAGGCTTTTACAGAATTTTCATGGTTTTGAAACTAGGGTTCTTACCCCCTTTTAGTAGATTGCTACATAAATCCATCTTCTTGCGTGATTTTCGTCCTATTTTAATGAAGTATATATTTCTTATATTAAACTGCGTGGATTTTTACAAGCTTTTGAGAAATCAAGAACTTATCCCTAAATTGTAGTATTTTCCCATGTATTATCTTGCTACAATATTGAGCCTAGACTACTAGTTTTGAGTTGAAGACAATAATTTAGTTAGATTTTAGGTTACTACCGTATTTCAGAAAACTAGTGATTTCAGACCAGTTTAGTTCTGCCTCAGAAAATTCAGAACTTCAGTTTTAATGAGCTATTAGTCTTCAGTTTGGGAGTAGTACTTAGCACCGAGTTGGACTAGGGTTTAGCCTCTTAATTGGGCCTCAGAACTCTTGATCACAACAGCCATACCTGTATACCCTTGCAAGGTATATTGGGTCATCTCGATGGGGCGTATACATCAGACTCCATATTAGGTTTATGTCGGTTAATAGACTCTCCCACAGTGTTAGTTTCAGTAAAGTGCATTAGGCCCTCAGTTATGTTTTAGATTGCTCCTGCGTTTCAGCTCTTTTATACATGATGATACATTTGGGCCTTTGTACTATAGTTCAGTTCAGTTTACAGCTTTTCAGTATTTTAGCATATTTACATTTTAGTCAGCCTTGCATATCCCTCATGCTCAGTACATTCAAAGTACTGACGCATACTATATGTGTTGCATCCTATCATGATGCAGGTTTAGGTTCTCAACTTCAGTCGTGTGACTAGTCCATACCAGTGCCTCCTCAGCAACAGCCCGTGGTGAATCCACATCATCCGAGGACATATCCTTACATGCTTTTTGAGTTAGTCAGTTTGTTTCCATTTTCAGTATTTAGAGTTAGATAGGAGCTTGTCCCTGTGGCTTATCAGTATTAGAGGCTTTCATACATAGAATCAGACTTCAGCCTATGTAGTTCAGTTGATTTTCAGACAAACCATCATTTCAGATATTTTAGAGTCATTATTCATTTCAGTTATGATTTATTCAATATGGTGCTTCCGCTTGTTTAGAATTATATTCGGTGTGCTTTTTATATGCCAGCTTCAAGGTTAGCTTGGGGCCACTTGTTATCCTAGGTCCCGTGTTACGTCTAGGGTCTAGCCTAGGGGCATGAGACCATTGCACACCATATCAAAAGCTTGGCCAAGTTTGGGGTATAAAAAGGTAAGGTGCAAAATTATGTGGTCCGCACAACGGCTTGTGCAAACCGCACATCAAGGTGCACCACGGTAAATTTGAAATTTCAATTGACCTAACACGTTGATTGAACCAACCCAAAGATCAACCCGGCTTAATTTTCTTCTTCTTTTGAACTTTATATCCGCCACCCTCAACCTTTCTCTACATATTTTCTCCTCAACTCTCCAAATTCTATCCCAAAACCTCCCACAAATCCCTTAAACTTCCTCAAACTCTTCTTCTTCTCTCACCCAATCTTTACCACCACTCCACCAGTGTCATCGTTGTTATTCTCCAAGCATGGTTGTTGGGTCACCATTGTTTCTCTCCAGAAGCTCCAATTTTGCTTCTCCATATTTAATATTCACTTGTGGTAAGTTCCCCCATGTTACATACATGTTATTATATTGATTGAGAACTCATATTTTGAAGCATGCTTGTTAGAATTACCATGTTGATTTTGGGTGAGATCCAAAAAAATTAGTTCCCCAATTTTGAATTGTGTTATAGATTTTGTTGAGGATGAACTTGGTAGAACTTTATATTATGATAATGCATGTTGATTGTAGTAGTTTTTAGCCTTCAAAATATGTGTTTGGGGTGAAGTCTGAGTAACCCACTTGTGGTTGACGCATGATTTGGCCCTATGATAGATTGGGTGATGTCATTCTTATGGGCAAATCATCATTTTTCATAAGTTTTGGTTGAAAATTATTGTGTGAGGCTGAAATTTGCTACTTATGTTCTGCCCATAATCTTTGTTGAATATTTTGTTGGGTATATGATCTTGTGCGAGGAGGTAGAAATTATTGTTGATGTTTTGTGCCTAAGTGTTGCAATTGAAGCCTTGATGTTCCCACTTATAGAAGGGGTAACATCATTCTTAAGGGAAATCGTTGAGCTCTTCTTTTGTTTGTGATGGTGATAATGGAATCAGGGGAAGTCTAAGTACCCAGATAAATTATGGTCATGTTATGTTTTGCCCCTAAATGTTTAAAAATTGTTGGTTTACTGATTGGTGCCAAGTGCTTTATGCAAATCGTGCTCCATGAATCACATATGTAATTCACAAGAACACAAGGAACCAAAAATTCCAATTGTGCTCCAGTGCATTTCGCATGTGGTGCGTGGATCTTGATGTGCGGAATGCATAAGGCACCACACCTGCTGAAAGATTGGTTCCAGCTTACTATTTTGAGGTGCCAAGCAGGGTGCAACGCGCAGTTTGGTGCATATGAACCGCACCAGCAATCGCACCTCAGTGGAAAAATAGTTGAAGGATCTGGTAGCTCATGCAACATCAAGTGCGACACGCACAATGGCTTGTGCATTTCGCACATGGTCCGCATGAGCTGTCAATTACCTCCTTCATTTTTCTGCTTCTTTGCATTCCATTCTTTTTAGTTATTAACTTCTTTCTAGTCTTTTTATTCCACTTATGTCAAAAAAACACAAAAAGATTTTGCTTTTGTTTTTGGACTCACAATCTCCATGTGCAGAACATATTTTCTAGCAGAGGCAATGCTGAGAGAAGTTTGAGAAGGCCAACAGCTCCCTCCTCCTCCAATCCAACCTCAAAGGGGAAGAAGAAAGCCACAAAATCTTCTTGTGCCAAGATTTTAGAAGAGGAGAGGATTCGGTTTGGGGTGGAAGGTATGAGGGCCATTTATGATCGTGACAGTGGCAGGTATTTCAACACGGAGCAGTGTTTCAATTTGGATGCAGTGGGGTATAACCTGCCCAACATCCCCGAGCAGTTTGCCAAATGATAGTGGCAACCATTTCAGGAGATGCTCGGGAACTATTACAAGGAGATAGTACAGGAGTTCTTTGCCTCATACCAAACCACACATGATGTTAAGGGCTATAAGGAGGGAGCAAAAACTTTCCCCGCTTTGGAGTCAGTAATAATTCAAGGCAAGCAGGTCTGAATCACTCTAGCTGCAACTAATATTGTCTATTGGAGCACCCAAATTGAGCCAGCACCTGAACTTATGGCCAAGTTGACTGTCAAACTCAAACTTCTTGAGTGGGCTGCTCCTATTATTGCTCCTGACACACCTCTATGGGCCACTATAGGAGGTGATATACCGCGACTGTCCCTATACTTTGAGGCTCGCGTTTGGTATGATTTTGTTTGCACTCGCTTCCTACCTTCTAAGAATGACCAAAAGGTCACCCATGATGGGACCATTCTAATAGCCTCAATCATGGTGGGGGACCATATTAACTTTGGTGAGATATTGCCCTTGGTGATCAAGAGGAAGGCTTATATGGGTGGTGATGCATTCCCCTTTTTTGTGCTCATCCATAAACTCTATACAATCATCGGCATTCATTATTTTAGTTGTGATACTCCTACTCTTGCCACTGGTGTGCTGGATCTTGACAAGAAAACTGACAAAGATACCCCTATTTCGAAAAGCGTAGAGTAGAGGTATCAGTGAAAGTTGAGGTTTATGACTCGGATGCTGAAGTAAATGCTTCCTCTCCTTCTAAGGCTGCTTCAGAAGCGCACACCCCTACGGTCGCTGCACCCTGAGGACCTTTGACCAAAAGTGTCTTACAGGACATGGTTGACAAGACATAGAGCCATGAAAGGCAGCTAAATGAATTAGCTAATAAGCTGTCTGGTATGATACAAAGAGCTGTCAAGAATGCCATGTAAGGGGTAGTGGATAGTGTTACTAAACTCTGCAAAAGGGTGGATGTTTTTTAGGGTGCAGTGAAGGAACTCAAGAAGGATGTGGCCAAATAAAAAGGGAAAGCTCCAGTTGAGGAGGCAGATTTGAGCACCTTACCCTAGCCCCGATAGACTTGTAGACCTATGGACGATTTGCTTGCAGTTTATGCAGAGGATGAGCCTGAGCTTCCTGGTGCTGAGTATGCTGAGCTAGATGATGATGAGAACCCACTATTTCAGTAGGCCCTCAAGGATTCCACAGTGACAACACACTCCAAAAAGGGTGGCGCAGGACCTAGCTAAGAGGTTGCAGATGATGAGGCAACAACTAATGATGCTGATGAGGCATAGTCCTCTTGGGAGTTACACCATTTATCTCCTTATTTAATCTTAAAGCATTAAGGGCAATGCTTCTTTTATTGGGGGCTGGTGTTATTTGATTTGATTTGGGTACCCGTGTTGGGCTTGAGATGTTTTATTACCCTCGTCGAGCCTTGTTGACTTTATTTTTTCTTGCTATATTTTATTTAGCCCTTGTCGGGCATGTTGGATGATTGTGATGATAATACCCTTGCTGGGCCTTTTTTATTTTATTTTGTGCTTAAGTGTTCCCTCGTCGGGCTTAATTTTTAATTCTTGGTTGTGTGTGTTGGGTTAGTCTTACACGATTCTATTGTCTCGCTACCCATGCCTTGCAAATGCGCTAAGGTCCTACGCCGAGGCTCATTTTTCAAATTATTCATGAGCGCGCAAATTGGTAATCGCCTTGTTAATAGTAGTTTAGTAATAAACTCTGAGGGTTTTCTTAATACCATGGTTCTTTCCCAAGGAGCAAATATTTTCTTTATTTTCTTTTCTTTTATTTTGGTTTTGCGTCGAACCGGGTTGGTGTTTCCCAATGATAGATTGAGAGGCGACTCTCTTAAGGAAAAATGCCAAGTTTTATTTTTAATATTGAGTCCGTAGTGTGCTTGTCTCGAAATGGACCCACCGATTTTTTTTTCTTGGAAAGACATTTTTGAAAAAAAGAAGAAAGGAAATAAGGAAAATAAAATTTTGAGGAAAGCATTCTCTTGTCATGATTTGCACCCTCTCATTTTGGCATGATTGATTCACAAACGAGTGTGTAATGAACTCAGAATAGCTTGTCAAAAGTCATTTGTCTCAATTGATCTTGAGACTAATGAAAGAAGTCTTGCGGCATGATGCCTTGTGTGGTGAGGCTTTACCTTGATTCTTGTGCATATGTATTGTCTAGAACCTGCCCCGAATGTGATTCGAGGAGAAATTCTAGGTGTGGCCGAGCTTGTAAAATGATCTTAGGCCCTTTTTGGTAGCCACTTCACCCAAATAACTTCTCTCGACATCAATCCTAGTGAGCCCATTTGAGCTTCTGACCGTTCCTTGGCCCCTTATTTGACACCTTAACCTTTTTGGAACCTCTATCTTGTCACCCATCCTCCCTAATTGCTTGAAAATTAAAAGTAGTCTAAAAGCCTAAGTTTGGGGGTAAATGAAAAGACAACATAGGCAAATGCCTACGTTTGGGGGTGTATGTGATCAATAAGGAGAAGAAAAGAGAGGCACTTCAAAGTGCAAGGTAGCACCTTGTGTTGAATTTAAAAATTTCTCCAAAAAGTTTAATCCAATGAGAAAAATGAAAAACCAATTTGGTGCTACCAAAGCGAAGATGTTATAAGGAAGTTGAATGGTCATAATTGAAAAGGAGAAGCTTGGGTTGTGTGAGGGATAAATAAGGTGAAGCCAAAAATTTGAAAATATGAGCGGTGTTCAAAGTAATGAGAAAGAGCATTAGGGAGGTGTAGTCACTCGAGCCAAATGAAATCCTCACCTTAGCCCTAGAAAACATCATAACCCATAAGTCCTTAGTGAATTTGAGCTTGATCTCCCTACATTAGTGGAGATTTACATGAAGGAAAAGCCTATGGTTTGACATGTGTGCACTTGAGCTTCCTTGAGAGAGTGAGAGTCTTCTTGGTTCTCTCATAATCCCTTGTTTTGTTAATTGCATTATTGTGAGTAGGATTCTCTCTTGTTGTGAGTGGCATCATGTACTCGAATTGAAACATAAAGTCTCTATTTCAATTGAGAGGAATGAATGAGACAAGTTGTGTGGAAAATCTCGAGGAAAACCTTGATGGCCCATGCCAATTACTTCAGAAGCTTTGTACCTTATTTTGAATGGCAAAATTCCCTTGATTTTTAAATGAGAAATGAAGTCCTTTTTGAAAAGGTATGAAATGATCAATTGCCTTGATAATGTGATAGTTCAAATTGAGATGAGCATGGTAGTTGAGTCTTTTTGTTTGTAGTTTTCTTAATTCTTTAGAATAGAGTAGTCTTTTATTCCTTGATTAAGTTTTAGAGCATAATTCTTTCCTTACCTTATGAGTATCTTACTTGAGGACAAGTAATAGTTCAAGTTTGGAGGTTTGATGAGTCGGTAATCTACTGACTCATTTAGCCTTTATTCATGAATTATTGCTATGTTTTGATAAGATTTAGAGGTTCTTATGGACTTTATTGACATGAGTGCAGGTACTCTTGTCCTAAGGTAGAAAATAAGGAATTGGACCCAAAAGAGCTGAAAAGGAGTTGAAGTGTGAAGGATTGAACAAGATGGAGATTATACCAAGAGGTTCAGACCTCGTGCGACACGCATAACATGAGGTGCGGTCCACACCTCCCACCGCACAAAGCTCATGCATTGGCTGAAGAATCAGTCAAAGGGTGCGGTCGTTGTGCGACGCGCACACTGCTTGGTGCGAACCGCACCCTTTTTACATGAAGCTTCCAAGTCGGCTCAAGTCACTGGACCAATAAAGAGTGTTGTGTGATGCACACTTCACAACGTGTGAACTGCACATCGCGCCGCACAGCTCTCGAAGGGCATTTTTTTCCAATTTTGTATGATGTTTTGGGAATGTTCCTAAACCCATTTCAGGCACTATTTTAGATAGTTTTACAATAGTTTTGAATAGTTTTTTCACTTTTGGAAGCAAGTGTCTCTCCCAAGGCAAGAAAGAGGGTTTCAATCCATTCTCTCAATCTTCAACTTGGGCTTGTAAATTTGAGCTTGGATATTGGATTCTTTCTATAATTAATGAAAAGGAATTTGAATTTTCGTAAGGGTATACTTTTTTCTTCCTTTAGCATGAGTGGCTAAATTTTCTTGTCTAGGGATGTGTAGATAATGGGTATTTGATAAAAGGGTATGGGTCTTGCTTATTTGTGTTTATAATTACTAATATGATATGGGTCTAGTGATTTCACCATATTTCAACTCTAAAATTGATGGTTTCAAACATTGATTTACCTTACTTGGTTGTATTCTTGCTTGAGAAAGTAGTTTCTAATTTTAGATATGAAATCGCTAGTGGGTACTTGGGATTCCACCTAGATTACGGCTAGAAATAGCTCAATTCTCCGGAACACTCATTTAAGGGTCTAAGCTAGGAATAGTGTGACCTCCCCAAGCATATGTTGGTTGGTTATTTGCCTAAACAAGGGTGTTTGAACAAAAACAATTGGATATATGTTTGTTTGATCAAGAGATTAACAAGCATGCCTAAAACCCATGCTACCTATATCATTTAGTAGGATTCACGCAATTGAGAAAGTACCTTGGCCCATACTCAAGTCCCATCGGAAGCACATCCCTAGTCATCCTCTCTCTATTGTTTACACCTTGCACTTTTAATTATTGTTTTGTTTGGAATTCGAATTGTGACAGATTCCCAATTACCCCCTTTTTACATTATTTTTTGTTTAAGCAATCTACTCTCGTTGTGAAGTCTGTTCTACAATCACTTAAGCTAAGCTCTAATTCCCTGTGGGATCAACCTCGACGCCAGTCAGGTACTATAAATGTGTTTTGCTCTAACGATTGTTGATACCTCCTTCTATGAGAGTACATTTGAGCGTTATCAAAAATGGCACCGTTGCCGAGGAATTAAGTGGATTAGCCTTTTTGATTGTGGATTTGAAATCACCTTGTAAAGTGTTTGTTCTTTTATTTTGTTTGTTATTTTTGCTTGTTGTGCAGTGTCACGCCCCAAACTAGGGGAGGTGGGACCGGCACCCGGAGCCCCAAAAGGAAGAGGGTGCCAAAATAAAGTGTATCTCTATTGAACTTGTTAGGGTTTGAGACCGACAAGGTCTCTAAGTACACCGATAGCTCAACAGTAGGTAAACAACTCAAGGCCGACAAGGCCAATATCATAGTATATAGCTAATAACAAGGCTGACAAGGCCATTCCCAACACTGATATACATATAAACATCTACAAGCCTCTATGAGTAAGTAAAATATCTCATATCTAGGACAGGACCCTGGACTACCCATAAACTGTACATATACATAACCTGGTCAGCTCCAGGAAGAATGGAGCTTACCAAAATGGTTGAACTCTACAACTCCTATTGAAGAGGTCTGTCTGGACCTGCAGGAATGAATGCAAAACCCCCCAGACAATAGGGACGTTAGTATGAAAATAATGTATAGGTATGTAAGGTAGAAACATAATAGTAAGTTGCAAGTAGTAAATCTGAAAAGGATATAATATAAAACTTGTAAACTGTAATCGGTAAGACTCGTTAAGCTCTTTTCACCTTTATACTTTTTAGAACACAACACATGCATTAACTCATACCATAACTCACTCTTTATAACACACGTTGAACCACAATAGCGCCTCGGTTCACCCTATATATAATTGCCTAAATATGGCAGTAGCGCCTCGGCGCACACTATGTATATAATAGCCTCAATATGGTAGTAGTGCCTCAGTGCATGCTATGTATATAACAGCCTCAATATGAAAGTAGCATCTCGGTGAACATAATGTATATAAAGGTCTCAATATTGCAGTAGTACCTTGGCGTGCACTAACACGCAATCCACGCAAAATAAGCATATTACTAGATTGACCTTCAAAGCTACTCTTGTTAGTTATGAAGGTTCATTTAGATAACTTATATACACTAGACTTACTAGATGTTGGACTCAACTTACCAAACACATATGAGTGGATATTTTACTTGCTAACCTTCCTTTTATACTTTCTAAAGCTTGATTAGGGATCACAATACAAAGAAGAAACTTGACAAAAGGATAACTTACATTTCGTGCAAAAAGAATCAGATTTTTTATAAGAAGGCAACTTGAATCACGATAATGTATAACTTAGTTCCTTAAGACTTGTTAGGTTACCAAATCAGCTCTCTTACGATAGAATACTCAAATTCTTTCTTTCGGAGATTTAGAGTTCCATTTCTAGGTTCATGCCGATAAGGAATAAAGAAGCCTTAACATACCTCGTTCCTTCCAAAGAATGCGCTTACCACAACTTGGACTTTCCTTTATTAAGTTAATATATAACACAAGGGTATAATGAAGCTAATATTAGCTCTTAAACCTGATGAAAATTTTCCAGAACAGTAGCTAAACATTTCCGGGGCAGATTTACGTATTGGCATTACTTAAAGGGTGTATCGTCACACCTTTCTCCCCCATTTAAATACACATCATACACACACCAACTTACTGCCTCCAACAATACAAAACACATCAAACATCCCTTACACAACTCACCATAGCAAAATACAATAGCAACACATTGAACCCACGGCTTCCGATCACCGTCCTGTGAATTCTTAACAATAATTCAACAACATTTGTCCATCCGAACTTCAATCCAAAAAGATGGTTATGGGAAGAGTACTTACCACACTTGAAGGGGTGTTTTTATCCTCTTTTTATTGATTCCTTGCAAAGCTTAAGTACCCTCTACACATACACCAACAAGAGAAGAAGAAATCTCTTAATTGTTATATAACTTCTAAGTGTCAAACCTTATGGAAGGGGCTGCCATAGTGTATGTACTTCTCACCATAGGATATCCTAGCTATATATAGTAGATTAGTACCAATATAATAAGTTGTTTAACACACCTTAAGCTTGAATAAATCTTGATCTTCTTAGATTCCAAAAGGGAGAGAGGGGCTGCCTAGAGGAAAGAAGATAAGAGAGTTCTATTAAAATATTTCTAGCTTTTTGTGATCAATATTGATCAACAAAAGGTCTGTATAAAGGGTCCTCTTTGGCCGACTTTTTTTGAGTATATTTGGGAAAAAATGGGTCAAGAAACTTGGGACAAAATTATTGTTTGCTTGGGCCTCAAAAAGGTTAAGTTTTGTGGCTGATTTTGGGCTTCTCTTGGGTCAAAATGTGGTCAACATTTGTGTCTAGCTTTTGTAGTTGTTTGGGCCAGATTTGGTTGCACTTTGATGGGCCAACTTTAAGATTTATTTGGGCTACCATTAGGTCTAATAATCCATGGTGTTGTTTCCTATAATTGGCCTGCAAAACATAGTTCATTAGCGTAGGTAGGTGATGCACCTACTTGTCACCTAAGAGATTAGATAAGTCGAGCAAGCACCTCACTTGTTTTATCTCATTTTCAAAACCCTCATCCTTATACTTTAACTTAACACAGATATACATTTGTCCATTTCAAATTCTAGGCCAAGGTAATTCCTCACCACCCCGAGCTTAAGTGCCTTCATCGATATTGACTTAGTTGTATATGTGTTGAAAGGTACGGGTGTTACATCCTTCCCCACTTAGAATCATTCGTCCTCGAATGAGGTTAATGTGTATAAAACTCTAGCGGTTTAGGATTTCTAGAAATTTTGGGAGAGTTTCTTCTATAATTGGGACAATCCCAACAACCTGAAACTCAGCAAACGTCCAGCACAGTGCCTCATAGTGCGATACAACGATATACAATTAAATGCAATCATTTGCATATATTCAAACCTGATCATATTTGCACAGAAGGAAGAATATTAAGAAGATAAGGATATGACTTACCTCAATACTATCTTCATGGCATAAATAAATGGGGATACTTTTTCCTTATTTCTTCCTCGGCTTCCCACGTCATTTCCTCAACATTATTATTTCTCCACAACACCTTTACCGAAGTTATTTCTTTGGTTCTGAGCTTCCTAACTTGAAAATCTAGGATTGCAATTAGTACTTTCTCATAGGATAAGTCTTCAAGAAGTTGAACATCTTTGATAGGCATAATATGTGAAGGATCCCTATGCACTTTCGTAGCATCGATACATGAATACAGGATGGACTGTCTCCATCTCTGTAGGTAACTTTAGCTTATATTCCACTTTTCCTACCTTTTGAGTGATCATGTACAGTCAGATATATCTTGCACTAAGCTTTCCTATTTTACCAAACCGCATGACGCCTTTCATGGGGAAACCTTTAGGAAAACCCAATCATTAACATTAAATTCCAAATCTTGACGTTGCAAATCTGCATACAATTTTTGCCTACTCTGGGCTATTATTATTTTTTCTCGGATTAGCTTCACCTTCTCTATTGCCTGATGAACTAGGTTAGGCCCTAACAATTCTGCTTCCCCAACTTTAAACCATCCAATTGGTGATCTGTACTTTTGCCCTTATAAAGCTTCATAAGAATCCATTTGAATGCTTGCATGGAAGCTATTATTATAAGCAAACTCAATTAGTGACAAATAGTCATCCCAACACCCTTTAAAATCTAGTACACAAGCTCCTAGCATATCCTCGAGTGTCTGAATAGTGCGCTTAGCTTGTCCATCTATTTGTGGATGAAAAGTTGTACTGAGACTCAGTTGAGTACCTAAGCCTTTCTGGAAAGACCTCCATAAATTTGTTGTAAACTGGGAACCCCTATCCAAAATGATGGAAATTGGGACACCATGAAGTCGAACTATTTCTTTAATATATAACTTGGCATAATCTTCAGCCGTATAAGTCATTCTGACTGGCAAAAAGTGAGATGACTTTGTAAGTCTTTCTATAATTACCCAAATGGAATCATACTTTCGATAAGTACGGGGTAAGCCTATAATAAAATCCATGTTGATCACCTCCCATTTTCAGGTTGGTATCACTATATGCATTAGCCTTCTGGGCCTCTAGTGCTCAACTTTTACCTGTTGAAAATTCGGGCATTGGGATAAAAACTTTGCAATATTTCTCTTCATATTATTCCACTAGTATATTTGTCAAAGATCATGATAAATCTTTGTCGCTCCTGGATGGATTGAATAGCGGAAATAGTGGACTTTTGCCAAACTTTTCTCCCAAAGCTCCCCAATGTTAGGTACACATAGACGACCTTGATATCTCAGAACCCCATCTTCCATAAGCTCTAATAATGGTTGCTTCTGCTGCGGAATTTCTTTCCACAATCTTACTAAATCTAGTTCATCATATTGTAGTTCCTTTACCTTTGTTATAAGTGAGGATTCTGCTGTGTCAACTCCCCCGTTACCTAGGTCTAGTAGTCGAACCTACAAATTAGCTAACTGATGTAGTTCTCTTGTCATCTCAATTTTTCTATTTTCCACGTGGCTCAAGCTTCCTATGGATTCGCAGCTAAGTGCATCGGCCACTACATTAGCCATACATGGATGGTACAAAATATCTACGTCATAATTCTTTAGTAGGTCTAGCCACCTTCTTTGCCTTAGGTTTAATTCTTTCTGTTTGAATAAATATTGTAGACTCTTATGATCTGTAAACACATCTACATGAACTCCAAACAAGTAATGGTACCAAAATTTTAGGGCAAATATAACTGCTGCCAATTCAAGATCATGAGTAGGGTAATTTTGCTCGTGATTTCTCAGCTATATCGAGACATAGACAATAACTTTACCATGCTGCATTAGAACGCATCCCAACCCAATCCTTGTAGCATCACAATAAACAACATAACCTTTTGTTCCCTCTGGCAGAGCTAAGACAGGCGTTGAAGTAAGCCTATCCTTCAACTCCTGAAAACTCTGCTCACATGCATCAGACCACTGGAACTTGGCTGCTTTATGAGTCAACTTTGTCAATGGTGTAGATATAGAAGAAATCCTTCCATAAACCTCCTGTAATAACCTATTAAGCCTAAAAAACTACGGATCTTTGTAGCGTTCAAGGGCCTTGGCCAATTCTTTACAGCTTCAATCTTTTAGCCGTCAACTCTAATACCTTCGTCTATAATTATATGGCAAGAAAAGCAACCAAAGTCAACCAAAACTCACACTTGGAGAACTTTGCATATAATTTTTTATTTTGAAGTGTTTGCAATACTGCACGCAAATGATTTTCATGTTCATCTTCGGACCATGAGTAAATCAGGATATCGTCAATAAATACAATCACGAATATATCTAGGAAGGTCTTAAAGACCCAATTAATTAGGTCCATAATAGCTGATGGGACATTAGTAAGCTCGAAAGACATTACTAGAAACTCGAAGTGGCCATACCTCATCCTGAAGGCTATCTTTGGCACATCTATCCCTTTAACTTGCAGCTGGTGATACCCCGACCACAAGTCAATCTTTGAAAAATATTTGGCACCTTGCAACTGATCAAAAAGGTCATCAATCCTTAGAAGAGGATATTTATTCTTGATTGTAACTTTTTTTAGCTGTCGGTAATCAATACACATCCTCAAAGACCCATCTTTTTTTATGAACAAACAAAACTGGTGCGCCCCATAGTGATGTACTAGGCCTAATGAAACCTTTTTTGAGTAGATCCTTCAATTGTTCCTATAACCCTCTTAATTTTGCAGGAGCCATCCTGTAAGGGGGAATTGATATTGGCTGAGTATGTGGGAGAAGATCAATGGCAAACTCATTTTACCTTTCTGGAGGGATTCTTGCTTGTTGTGTAGTGTCACGCCCCAAACCAGGGGAGGCAGGACCGGCACTCAGAGCCGTAAAAGGCTGAGGGCACCAAAATAAAATGTATCTCTATTGAACCTATTGGGGGTCTGAGACCGACAAGGTCTCTATGTATAGCAATTAGAAACACTGATACAGTAGGTAAACAACTCAAGGCCGACAAGGGTAATATCATAGTAGATATCTAATAACAAGGCCGACAAGGCCATACCCAACACTGATATACATATACACGTCTACAACCCTCTATGAGTAATTAAAACATCTTATATCCAGGACAGGGCCCTAGACTACCCATAAACATACATATACATAACCTGATCAAAATATAAGCTAGACATATGATTTGTCAGCTTCAGGAAGAATGGAGCTTACCAAAATAGCTGAACTCTACAACTCCTATTGAAGAGGTCTATCCGGGTTTCTGTATGGACCTACATGCATGAATGCAGTACCCCCCGGAAATGGGGACGTCATTACAAAAATAATGTATTTGTATGTAAGGTAGAAACATAATAGTAAGTTGCAAGTAGTAAATTTGAACAGGATATAATATGAAACTTATAAATTGTAATCGGTAAGACTCGTTAAGCTCTTTTCTCTTTTATTATTTTTAGAACACAATGCATGCATTAACTCACACCATAAATCACTCTTTATAACACACGCTGAACCACAATAGCACCTCGATGCACCCTATATATAATAGTCTTAATATGGCAGTAGCACCTCGGTGCACACTATGTATATAATAGCCTCAATATGGTAGTAGCACCTCGGTGCACACTATGTAAATAATGGCCTCAATATGACAATAGAACCTTGATGCACACTATGTATGTAATAGCCTTAATATGGTAGTAGCACCTCGGCGCACACTAACACGCAATCCACGCAAAATAAGTGCATTACTAGATTGACCTTCAAATCTACTCTTTTTAGTTATGAAGGTTCATTTAGATAAATTCTATATTCTTGACTTACTAGATGTTGGACTCAACTTACCAAACACATATGAGTGGAGACTTGAATTGATAACCTTCCTTTTTTACTTTCTAAAGCTTGATTAAGGATCACAATACAAAGAAGAAACTCGACAAAAGGATAACTTACGTTTCGTGCAAAAAGAATCATTTTTTTATAACAAGGCAACTTGAATCACCATAATGCATAACTTAGTTCCTTAAGACTTTTAAGTTACCAAATCAGCTCTCTTATAATAGAATACTCAAATTCCTTCTTTAGAGATTTAGAGTTCAATTTCTAGGTTCATGCCGATAAGGAATAAAGAAGCCTTAACATACCTCATTCCTTCCGAAGATTGCCCTTAGCACAACTAAGCTTTTCCTTTATTAAGTTAATCTACAACACAAGGGTATAGTGAAGCTAATATTAGCTCTTAAACCTGATGCAACTTTGCCAAAATAGTAGCTAAACATTTCTAGGGCAGATTTACGTATTGGCATTAATTAAGGGTGTATTGTCACACCTTTCTCCCCCATTTCAATTCACATCACACACACACCAACTTACTGCCTCAAACAATACAAACCACATCAAACAGCCTTTACACAACTCACCATAGCGAAATACAATAGCGACACATTGAACCCATGGCTTCCAATCATCGTCCCGTGAGTTCTTAACAATAATTCAACAACATTTGTCCATTCGAACTTCAATCCAAAAAGATGGTCATGGGAAGAGTACTTACCACACTTGAAGGGGTGTTTTTATCCTCTTTTTATTGATGCCGTGCAAAGCTTAAGTACCCCCTACACATACACCAACAAGAGAAGAATAAATCTCTTAATTGTTACATAACTTCTAAGTGTCAAACCTTAAGGAAGGGGCAGCCATAGTTTCTGTACTTCTCACCATAGGATATCCTATCTATATGTAGTAGATTAGTACCAAGATAATAAGTTGTTTAACTCACCTTAAGTTTGAATAAATCTTGATCTTCTTAGAATCCTAAAGAGGGAGAGGGGCTGCCAAGAGGAAAGAAGATAAGAGAGAGTTCTAGTAAAACATTTCCAGCTTTTTGTGATCAATATTGATCAACAAAAGGTCTGTATAAAGGGGAATATTTGGACGACTTTTTTTGAGTATATTTGGGCCAAAATTATGCTTTGCTTGGGCCTCAAAAGGGTTAAGTTTTGTGGCTGATTTGGGCTTCTCTTGGGTCAAAATGTGGTCAACATTGTTGGCTACCTTTTGTAGTTGTTTGGGCCAGATTTTGGTGCACTTTGATGGGCCAACTTTAAGCATTATTTGGTGTACCATTAGGTCTAATAATCCATGGTGTTGCTGCCCGTAATCGGGCCACAAAACTTAGTTCGTTAGCGTAGGTAGTTGATGCACCTACTTGTCACCTAAGAGCTTAGATAAGTCGAGCAAGCACCTCACTTGTTTTATCTCATTTTTAAAACCCTCATCCTTATACTTTAATTTAACACATATATACATTTGGCCATTTCAAATTCTAGGCCAAGGTACTTCCTCACCACCCCGAGCTTAAGTACCTTTATCAATATTGACTTAGTCGTATAGGTGTTAAAAGGTATGGGGTGTTACATGTAGGTAGCCCATGAGTGAAGTAGGCGATAAAGAAAGTGTCAATGGAAGTCTTGATGGGTTTATGGACGCTGACAATGAACATGTGCCTCAAATGAAAGTAGGTGTAATCCGCCTACCCCCCACGATGGGAAATGTAGTATTTCATGTCACCAGCACAATGCTCCATTTGATACAAATGAAGGGTATGTTTTGAGGATCAGCCCACGAAGATAGCAATAGGCATATTCACAATTTTGTGGAGATATGTCAACTATTTATATTCCAAAATATCTCCTAAGAATCCACTCGACTTTGCATATTCCTTTTCTCTCTCAAGCCATGACTTGGTTGGAGGAATTGCCGGATGGGTCAATCACCACTTGGGCTGAGTTGGTAGATGCTTTCACTACTAATTTTTCCCTCCATCATGAATGATGCAGTGGAGGGATGAAATTACCAACTTCTGCCAACTTCACGATGAACCTTTGCATGAGGTATGGGTGAGTTTTAAGAATAAGCTCATGTTGTGTCCTAACCATGTATTAGTTGAACAATGTTTTGCTACAAAGCTTCTTTAGATCCTTGAACTCAATGAATAAGTCCATCTCTAACAATCTTGGAGGTGGTACCTTCATGGATCTACAATTTCCTATTGCATCGGCCCTCCTAGAGAGAATGACCAAGACTAACCAAGCTTGGCACACAAGGGAGGCGGATGTTGCTACCTTGGGAGTGACTACATCCATCCTAAGAAATGAGATGCGCTGGAAGGATGAAGAGAGGGATGAGACCATGGTGAAAATAATGACCCAAATTGCCCTCTTGGCAAAGCATACGATGAGGGCCAGAAGTGCTAAGACCGTGAATACTGTGAGTACAACAGAGATCAAGGCTACCGATGATAAGCTCATGACCATTGTGGATGGTAAAGTTTTCTATGTAAAAGTGGTTTCTCATCCCGGGTATTATCGCTTGAGGGATGAGAATCAAGGTTGGAACAAGGACAAGGAACAAGATGGAAATTGGAGAGATCGTGACAAAGAGGGTGATAGATTCAATCACTAGAGCTCAACTCCATATGTGCCTCCAAACAAATTGAATTCTTTATACCAACCCACCACAAGAAATTCCGATCACTCCAAGATAGAGGACATGTTTTCCTTGGTTTTGAAGAAATTAGACTCAACAAATACCGGGGTTAGTGAGCTAAAAAGCAAGGTTTCAATATTTCATCAAACCGTGAGGTCTCATTCAGCCTCAATCGAGCATCTTGAGGCATAAATGAACCATATATCCACTTAAATGAATCCAATAATAGAGGTAACACTCCCTAGTGACACCACAACCAATCCTAAAAATAATGCTCATGTTATGGGTATTGTTACTAGGAGTGGAAAAATGAGTGGTATAGTGGACAAGCCCATTATGGATGATATGGAAAATCCATCTATTGTAGGGAAAAAGCCTAATGTTGAAGCCATTGAGATGTCGTGTGACAAAGAAAATAGGGAACCGGAAATTAGGGTGAAGCTTGGTGCACCCAATGTTCCGGTGAATGTAGATATTGAGGCATGAATGTTCCGGTGAAGCAGGACCCTCCCATTTTGCAAAGTGTGTCAACCACACTACCCAAGGGACCTCTTCCATATCCTCAAAGGTTAAACAAGAAGAAGGAAGAGCAAAAATTTAACAAGTTTGTTGACATGTTCATCAAGCTTTGGATAAATATTCCTTTAGTTGAAGCCTTAACACAAATGTCGGGGTATGCCAAATTTATGAAAGAGTTAATCAAGAAGAAGAAGATTGTTGATATGGGCACTATTGAGATTTTACACAGCTGTAGCGCTATGATGATGAGTAATGTCGCTACAAAATGGGATGATCCGGCTGCATTCACTATATCGTGTACTATTGGGTTATTTGTGTTCCGTAAAGCCTTGTGTGATTTAGGGGCGAGCATCAACTTGATGCCCCTAGTGATCTTTAACAAGTTGGGATTGGGTACACCCAAACCTACATCCATGTATCTACTCATGGCCAACCGGTCCATTAAGCGCCCAGTGGGGATTCTCTTTGATGTATTGATGAAGGTCAACAAGTTCATTCTCTTGGAAGACTTCATGATCTTGTATTATGAAGTAGATGTTGAGATGCCCATCATCTTGGGGCAACCACTATTAGCCACGGGGAGAGCACTTGTAGATGTTGGAATCGGTGAACTCAAATTTGAGGTTGGAAATGAGGTAGTGACATTCAATATATGCCAACCCACAAAGCCACCGGATAAATTGAGGGTAATCTCAGTGATTGATGTTGAGGGTAAGATTTATCATGTCCTTGAGGAGTGTGATATGGCAAAGATGGTCAAGTTTGAAAATTTGCCAAGTCGACAACATGATGATATTTTGAGGACGTTAAAGGAGTAATTCCCTTCTTGGGTGGGACGACGCCAACCGGATTGTCATGCTATCCGACAATGACTAATTTTTAGGTACTATCGTCGAGCCGCGATGTAAAATCAAGAACTTCTTAGGAGGCAACCCAAGTTTTTATACTTTGATTTTCTTTACCTTTTTGTTTTATTTGGTTTGTTTTAGGAATGCAGGGAGAAGAAAAATGAACAAGTGGAAAAATAGGGCAAAAGGGGGAGGTGTAGAGGACTATGTGGTTCGCACAAGCCATTATGCATGTTGTAGGGTCTAACACACCCCAAAATAGAAGGCTAGATGAAAAATGTTGAGTTGGAGGTGACATGCGCTGGGCTATGCATTTCGCACAAGCCCATGTGCACGTCACACCTCTATCGCACACCGTAACAGAAGCTTGGCCAAGTTTGGGGTATAAAAAGGTAAGGTGCAAAATGACATATGGTCTGCGCAAGGGCTTGTACAAACTGTATGTTGTAGCACACCAAGATAAATTTCAAATTTCAATTGACCTAACCCAGAGACCGACCCGGCTCAATTTGTTTCTTCTTTTCCACTTTATATCTGCCACCTTCAAATTTTCTCTTCATATTTTCTCCTCAACTCTCCAAATTCTCTCTAAAAACCTCCCATAAATCCCTCAAACTTCCCCAAACTCTTCTCCTTCTCTCACCCAATCTCTACCACCACTCCACCAGTGGCACCATCGATGTTCTCTGGGCAAGGTTGTTGGGTCACCACTGTTGCTCTCCAAAAGCTCTAATTTTTGCTTCTCCTCATTTAATCTTCATTTGTGGTAAGTTCTCTAATGTTGAATACATGATTTATGTTGATTGGGAACTCATATTGTGAAGCATGCTTGTTAGAATTGCCATGTTGATTTTGGGTGAGATCCAAAAAATTTGGGTCCCCAATTTTGAATTGTGTTATGAATTTTGCTTAGGATCAACTTGGTAGAACTTGATATTGTGATAATGCATGTTGATTGTAGTAGTTTTTAGCCTTGAAAATCTGTGTTTGGGGTGAAGTTTGAGTAACCCACTTGTGATAGACGCATGATTTGGCCCTATGATAGATTGGGTGATGTCATTCTTAAGGGAAAATCATCGTTTTTCATAAGTTTTGGTTCAAAACCCTTATGTAGGGCTGAAATTTGCTACTATTATTGTGCCCATAATCTTTGTTGAATATTTTGTTCTGTATATGATCTTGTGCGAGGAGGTAGAAATTGTTGTTGAATTTTTATGCCTAAGTGTTGCAATTGATGGCTTGATGTTCCCAATTATAGACGGGGTAACATACTTATTAAGGGAAATGGTTGAGATTTTATTTTGTTTTTAATGGTGATAATGGAATCTGGGGAAGTCTGAGTACCCAGATAAATTGTAGTCATGTTATGTTTTGCCCCCGAATGTTTAAAAATTATTGGTTTACTACTTGGTGCCAAGTGTTTTATGCAAATCTTGCTCCATGAATCACATGTGTAATTCACAAGAACCCAAGGAACCAAAAATTCCAATTATGCTCTAGTGTATTTCACATGTGGTTCATGGATCTTGATGTGCAGAACGGATAAGGCATTGCACCTGCTGAAAAATTGGTTCCAGCTCACTGTTTTTGAGGTGCGAAGAAGGGTGCCACACTGATAAGTTTGTAATCTACCAACTTATTGAGACTTTATCCATGAACTATTACGGTGTTTTGAATAGATTTAGAGGTTCTTATGGCCTTTATTGATGTCTATGTAGGTACTTGTGATCAAAGATGAAAAATAAGGAAATGGACCCAAAAAGAGCTTAAAATGAGTGAAGTATGAAGTGATCGAAAAGGATGGATATTCTACCTTGAGTTGTGGCTCTTGTGCGACACGCACAAGCCTTGGTGCATTCCGCACCTCTCACCACATGGAGCCTTGAATCGACTGAAGGATCTGTTATGAGGTGCGGTCGTTGTGCGACGCGCACAATCCATGGTGCGAACCACACCTCCTTCGGATGACAACTCCCAAGCCAACTGAGTCACTGGTCCAACTGAAGAGGGTATGCAATGCGTACATGCTGACGTTCAAACTGCACCTCGCACTACATACAACCCAAAGGGCATTTTTGTCTAAAAATTTAGTGACATTTTGGGAAAGTATTTAAACTCAGTTTTGGGCACAATTGTAATAGAATTCATTCAGTTTTTAATACTCTTGAGTACATTTAGCTTTGAAAACAGGTTTTCTCTCTAATAAGAAGAAGAGGGTTTCAATCAATTCTCTCTTCCAATTCTTAGTTCACTATTTGTGTACAAAACAGAGCTTAGATATTGAAATTACACTTGAATGAAAAGGAATTTGAATTACCCATTTGGTAAATCTTCTTCCTTTAGTATGAGTAGCTAATTTCATTGTCTTGGGATGTGTTGATAATGGGTGCTTGAGAAATGGGTATGGGTGTTGCTAATTCTTTCTTATAATTATGTATTTGACATGGGTCTAGTAGTTTCACCAAGTTTTAATCCTAAAATTGGTGGTTGCAAACATTGATTTTCCTTACTTGGTTATGTTGTTGCTTGAAAGAGAATTTCATAGCTTCAGATGTAAAATTACTAGTGGGAACTTGGGCTTCCATTTAGATTGAGGCTAGAAATAGCTCATATCGATGGAATCACCCACTTAAGGGTCTAAGACAAAAATGGTATGACCTCCCTAAGCTTTAGCTTGGTTGTTTGTTGTTAAACTGATAGTTCTTTAACCGAGACTATTGCACATATGGTTGTTGGTTGAGAGATGAGCAAACATACCTAAAACCAAGGCTACTTATGTCAATTAGTGAGAATTTGCGTGAATAAGTAATCACCCTATCCCATACTAAAGCCCCATTGGACGCACATCCCTAGTCGTCTACTCTCATTTGTACTCATGTTTACTTTATTGTTTTGTTTGAATTGAGATTGTTGCGACGTAATCCCAATTCCACCTAATCCTTTACTTTCGTATTTTCAAACACTTACTCTCTTAGTGAAGTTGTTTCAATACAATTATTATTGTGCTAACTAGAATTCTATATGAGTACGACCCTGACATCCGTTCGATACTTATAAATGTGTTTTTCTTGACGATCACCGATACCTCCATCTTTGGAGAGTAAGTTTGAGCATTTATAAAAAATGGTGTCATTGCCGGGGACTTGATTTGATAGCTATTTTTTATTGTAGATTTGAAATCACTTAGAGAGTGCTTTTGTTTTTTACTTTTTTTTGTTGTATGTGTTGTGATCGAGCATGCTAGCCTATGATCGAGGCAGACGATAACGAGAGCGTTGAAGGCTTCATGGATGCAAATAAAGTTGAGCATATGGTGCAAGGGGTTGTGGGTGCAATCTATCTCGAATGATGCAGCTAAGTGACGAGATCACCAACTTTAAGCAACTCCTGGATGAGCCTCTACATGAGGTTTGGTTAAGGTTCATAAAGAAGCTTGTCTTGTATCTGAACCATGAGTTACCGGACAACGTATTGCTCTAAAGCTTCTATCGATCATTGAACTCCATGAATAAGTTGGTATCTAAAAACCTTGGAAATGACACCTTTATGGACTTAGAATTTACTATTGCCTCGACTTTATTAGAAAGAATGACAAAGACCAACCAAGCTTGGCATACGAGGGAAGAAGATGTGCCAAATTTCGGAGTGACCTCATCCATCTTGACCAATGAAATAAGAAAAAGGGATGAGGAGCGGGATGAGTCAATGACCAAGATGATGACTCAAATTGATTTGATGGCCAAGCATGTAATGGGAGCAGGTGGTGTGAAAGTTGTGAATACGGTGAGTACACCAGAAATTCAAGCAAGTGATGATGAGTTGATAACAGTTGTCGACGGTAAACTGTGCTTTGTGTTGGCGGGTTCTTGCCCAGGGTATAATTGCCCGAGGGAGGAGAACCAAGGTTAGATAAGAGATAAGGAAAGGGAAAGAAATTAGAGGGATAGAGACAAAGATGGTGATCGCTTCAATCACCGGAGCTCAAATCCTTATGTACCTCCAAACAAAGTAGACTCTCTCTACCAACTGGGCACAAGCAACCCCGGTCATTCCATGCTAGAGGACATGTTGTCCTTGGTTCTCAAGAAGGTGGATAAGACAAATACCAGAGTGAGTGAGATAAAGAGTGAAGTTTCAACACTTCATCAAACTATGAGCTCTCAATCAGCCTCAATCAAGCATCTTGAGTCCCAAATGAACCACCTCTCGACCCAAATAAACCCAAGGATGAAGGGGACGCTGACTAGTGGTACCATCACCAATCTAAAGAATGATTGATTTGAGGTACTATCGTCGAGCTGTGACATTAAATCAAGCTCTGCTTGGGAGGCAACCCAAGTTTATTTCTTTTGTTTTTTGGTTATCTTTTGTTGTTTTTAGTGTGTTTTTAGGGAATGCATAGAGCAGAGAAATGGACAAGTGCAAATAGGGCAAAAATGGCCTGTACGAAGGACCGTATGGACTACACGAATAGTTGTGTGTGTCGCATGGTTCATCGCATGCCAAAAAAAAGGACTGGGAGAAAATAGAACTATTGGAGGTGATTTGCATTAGGTCATGCAGACCGCACGAGCCCAAATGCGTATTGCACCTCAATCGCATGGCAAACCAGAAGCTTGGGCAAGGCCAGGGCAAAAAAAAGGTAATGTGCGAAGCAACATGCGGTCTGCACAAGGGCTTGTGCAAATTGAATGTCGAGGCACACCAAAGGTAAATTTGAATTTTTAATTGACCTAACCCATTGATCGACCCAACCTAGAGATGTCCTGACTCAACTTTTCTTCTTCTTTTCTCTTTATATTTTTCCACCTTCACCATCTTCCCCATATTTTCTCTCCAACTCTCAAAATTCTCTCCAAAAATCTCCCACCAGTCCCTCTACTTCTCCCAAAATCTTCTTCTTCTCTCCCACAATCACCACCACCGCTTCTCCGTGCCACCACTATCATCTCTCTGGGCGATTTGATTGGGTCACCATTGTTTCACTCCAAAAGCTCTAATTTTTACTTCTCTCCGCCTAATCTTCACTTGTGGTAAGTTCCCCAATATTAAATACTTGTCTTTATGAAATTGGTAACTCATATTGTGAAGCATGCTTAATAGAATTACTATGTTGATTTTGGGTGAGATCCAAAAAATTTGGGTCTCTAATTTTGAATTGTATCGAGAATTTTGCTTAGTGTCAACTTGGTAGAACTTGAAATTTTGGTAAAGCATGTTGATTGGTAGTGATTTTTAGCCTTGAATTATGAGTTTAGGGTGAAGTCTGAGTAACCCACTCGTGACTGATGCATGATTTGGCCCGATGATAGATTGGGCGATGTCGTTCTTAAGGGAAAATCATTGTTTGTCATGAGGTTTTGTTGAGAATAGTTTGTGGGGATTAATGTTGCTACTTGTATGCCCATGATTCTTTGTTGAAGATTATCTTTGGGTGTATGATCTTGTGTGGGGAGGGGCTAATTGTTGCTAAACTTGTTAGTGCCCATTTTTGCAAGTGAGGGCTTGATATTCCCAATGATAGATGGGGTAACGTCCATCTTAAGGGAAGTCATTGAGTTCTTTTCTTGCTTGATTGATTTTTTCAATGGAAATTCGGGGATGTCTGAGTACTCGGGTGTTTATGGTCATGTTAACCCTTGCCCCTTTGTTTAAATTGTTGGTTTGTTGAGTGGTGCCAAGTGCCTAAGCACATCTTGCTCTCTGTATCATATACGTAACTTACAAGAACACAAGGAACCAAAAATTCCAATTGTTCCTTTGTGCGTTTCGCATGTGATCCATAAATATTGATGTACGGGTTGCACAAGGCATCACATCATGTAAAAAGGAAGGTCAGTTCACTGCTTTAAGGGGCAAAGCATGGTGCGATGCGCACTTTGGTTGGTGCGGTCCGCACCAGCTTCACACTTAAGTGGAAAACCTCCTGCAGGGTTTTGTTAGCTAGTGCAGAGACACATGCGATGTGTACTTCCTCTGGTGTGGTTCTCATGTGGCTCGCACGAGCTAGCAATCCCCTACTTTGTTTTCTACTTCATTGCATTCTCACAATCTCTATTTTTAGAACATGTCCTCTAGCAGGGGTAATGCAGAAAGGATTTCACGAAGGCCAACAGCTCCCTCCTCCTCTAATCCAGCCTCAAAAGGGAAGAAAAAAACCTCATCTTCCCATCCCCAAGTCTCCGAGGAGGAGAGAGTTCGATTTGGAATAGAAGGGATGAGGGTCATTTATGATCGTGATATGGGTAGATCCTTCAACACAGAGCAAAGCTTTAACCTATATGCAGTGGGGGATAACCTATCTAACATCCCAAATCAGTTTGCCAACCGTCAGTGGAATCCATTCTAATAGGTGCCTGGGAACTACTACAAGGAGTTACTCTAGGAGTTCTTTGCCTCATATCAGGCAACACAAGATGCTAAAGGTTACAAAGGGGGTTGTGAAACATTCCCCGCATTGGAGTCAGTCGTGGTTTGAGACAAGGAAATTAGGATCACTCCGGCTACTACTAATGCTATCTATTAGAGCACTCCCATTGAACCAGCCCCTAAGCTTATGGCTAAGCTACTTCTCAAGCGCAAACCTCTTAAATGGGATGCTCATATCATTGCTCCTGATAAACCTCTCTAGGCTACTATAGGGGGTGAAATACCACATCAGTCTTTGTACTTTGAGGCACACCTTTGGTATGATTTTGTTAGCTACTGCTTTATGCCTTCTCAGAATGACCAAAAGGTCACGCATGATGGGGCTATTCTGGTAGCCGCAATCATCATGGGGGATCATATCAACTTTGGTGAGGCCATCACCTTAGTGATTAAAAGAAAGGCTCGTAGGGGTGGTGATGCATTCCCCTTTCCAGTGCTAATCAGTAAACTTTGTGCACAAGTCGGTGTCCCTTACTTTGAATTTGATTTTCCTACTCCAGCCATTGGTGTGTTGGATCTTGATAAGAAAACTGACTGGGATGCTCCTCATTTCAAAAGGCATAGGGTAGAAGCATCGGTGGAAGTTGAGGATGATGACTCTGATACTGCACTATATGATTCCTCTCATTTTCATCCTTCTTCAGAAGCACACACCCTCACTACTAAAGCACCTAGAGGGCCATTATCTAAAAGTGGTCTTCAAGGTATGATTGACAAAACATACAATCACGAGAGGCAATTGAGAGACTTGTCGAATGATCTACTAGGATTGATTGAGAGGGCGGTGAAGAGGGTCATCAAGGGAGTTGTGGAGAGCGTGTCCACTCTTTGCAAAAGGGTGGATGTTTGTGAGAAATCTATCAAGACACTCAAGAAGGACCTCGACAAGGCAAAAGGCAAAGCCGCAGCGGAGGAGGCATATTTGCACACCCTACCCCAACCTCGGACCATTCCTGGTCCCCTGGACAACTTGTTGGAATCCCTTGTGGATGATCAGAAGGAGCTACCTAGTAATGAAGATGTGGAGTTAGATGATGAGGCAGCAGCTACAGATGATGATGATGAGGCATAGCCCTCCAGGGAGTTCCACCTTCCATCCTATAATAGATATAGCATTATGGGCAATGCTTCTTTTATAGGGAGGGGTGGCATTACTTGCTTTTTATTTATTGGTTGCCCGTGATTGGGCTTAAGATATTGTTTTTATTACCCTTGTCGGGCTTTGTTGACCTTTTTTTATTCTGTTAGATTGAATTTGGCCCTTGTCGGGCGTATTTTGGATGATTATGATGCTTATTGCCCTTGTCGGGCCTTTTTAATTTTAGTTTGTTTTAAGCTTAATTGTTCCCTTTCCGAGCTTGATTTTGGTTTTGTTATTGCCGGGTTTGGCTTACACCCCCCATTGTTTCACTACCCGTGCTTTGCAAATGCGCTAAAGGCCTACGCCAAGGCTTATTTTTAATTGAACCATCAGCGCGAAATTTGGATATCGCCTTGTTAATAGTAGTTTATCAATAAACTCTGAGGGTTTTCTTAATACCACGGTTCTTTCCTAAGGAGCAAAAGTTTTGTTTATTTTTGTTTTCTTTTGTTTTTGTCTCAAACCAGATTGGTGTTTCCCTATGATAGATTGAAAGCCGACCTTCTTAAGGGAAAATGCCAAGTTTTAGTTAAAAATTTAGTCCGTAGTTTCTTGTCTCGAAATGGGTCCACCAAAAAAAAATCTTGGCAAGTTATTTTTGAAAATAAAAGGAAGAAGAGAAATGAATTTTTGAGGAAAAGCATTCTCTTGTCATGACTTGCACACTCTTGCTTTGGCTTGATTGACTGACAAATGAGTGTTTAATGAACTTGGAATAGCTTGTTGAAAGTCTTTTATCCCAATTGATTTTGATACTAATGAGAGAAGTCTTGTGGCATGATGCCTTGTGTGGTGAGGCTTTACTTTGATTCTCGTGCATGCGTGTAATCTAGAACTTGAGGCGAATATGATTCAAGGCAAAATTCTAGGTGTGACCGAGCTTGGAATATGAACTTAGGCCCATTTTGATAGCCACTTCAGTCAAATGACTTCCCTCAACATCAATCCTAGTGAACCTTTTTGAGCTTGTGACCGTTCTTTGGCACCTTGTTTAACACCTTGACCTTTTTGGAACCTCTATCTTGGCACCAGTCCTCCTTAATTGCTTGGAAGTGAAATGTAGGCTAAAAGCCTAAGTTTGTAGTGGGGACATAAAAAGACAACATGGGTAAATTCCTAAGTTTAGGGGTGCATGTGATCAAATGAGGAGAAGGAAAGGAATGCACTTCAAGTGCAAGGTGGCACCTTAAGTTTCAATTGGAAATTGCTCCAAAAGTTCAATCCAATGAGCAAAATAAAAAGCAAGAATAGGTTCTACCAAATGTAGGTGGTACAACGAGTTTGAATGATCCTAATTGAAAAGGAGAAGCTTGGGTTATGTGAGGGAGAAATAAGGTGAAGTTGAAACTTGAAAATGTGAGCGGTGTTCGAAATGACAACAAAGAGCATTAGGGAGGTGTAGTCACTTGAACCAAATGAAATCCCCACCTTAGCCCTAGCCAACATCGTAACCCACAAGTCCTTGGTGATTCCGAGCTTGGCCATCCTACATTAGTGGCAATGTACATGAAGGGCAAGCCTATGGTTTGACGTGTGTGCACTTGAACTTCCTTGAGAGAGTAAGAGTCTTCTTGGTTCTCCTATAATCCCTTTGTTTTGAAAATTGCTTGATTGTGAGTGGGATTATCTCTTGTGGTGAGTGGCATCATGCACTCAAATTGAAACACGAAGTCTCTATTTCAGTTGAGAGGAATGAATGAGAGAGGTTATATGGCAAATCTCGAGGAAAACCTTGACGGTCTATGCCAATTACTTGAGAAGCTTAAATGTATTATTTTGAATGACAAAAATTCCCTTGATTTTGAATGAAAAATGAAGTCCTTTTGGGAAAAGGTTTTGAAATGACCAATTGCCTTGATATTGTGGTGAATCAAATTGAGATAAGCATTATAGTTGAGTCTTTTTGTTTGAGTCTTTTTTTTGTTTATTCTTTTTCTTGATTTTTACAATAGATTAGTCTTTTGTGCCTTGATTGAGTCTAGAGCATAATTCATTCCTCACCTTGTGAGTATCTTTCTTGGTGACAAGCAATAGTTCAAGTTTGGGGGTTTCATAAGTCAGTAATCTACCAACTTATTCAGCCTTTATCCATGAATTATTGCTATATTTTGAATAGATTTAGAGGTTCTTATGGCCTTTATTGATGTCTATACAGGTACTTGTGATCAAAGATGGAAAATAAGAAAATGGACCCAAAAAGAGCCTAAAAGGAGTGAAGTGTGAAGTGATCGAAAAGGATGGAGATTCTACCTTGAGATGCGGTGCTTGTACGACACGTACAACCCTTGGTGCATTCCACACCTTTCACCGCATGGATCCTTGAATCGACTGAAGGATTTATTATGAGGTGCGGTCGTTGTGCAACACGCACAACCCATGGTATGAACCGCACCTCCTTCGCATGACAACTCCCAATCCAGCTGAGTCACTAGTCCAACTGAAGAGGGTGTGCAATGCACACATGCTGACGTGTGAACCGCACGTCATACTGCACACCACCCGAAGGTCATTTTTGTCCAAAAATTTAGTGACGTTTTGGGAAAGTATTTAAACTCAATTTTGGGCACAATTGTAATAGAATTCATTAAGTTTTGAATACTCTTGAGTAAATTTAGCTTTGATAACAAATTTCCTCTCTAAGAAGAAGAAGAGGGTTTCAATTAATTCTCTCTTCCAATTCTTAGTTCACCATTTGTGTACAAAACAGAGCTTAGATATTGAAATTACACTTGAATGAAGAGGAATTTGACTTACCGATTTGGTAAATCTTATTTTTGCTTGATTTCTGAAGCATGGTTGTTTTCCTTACGTTTATAATGCCTTCACAGCGTTCTAGGCGTAAGGTTTATACAACTTTGGGCCAAAAATGGGCCAAAAATGGGCCAAAAATGGTGGGGGATGTGAAGGTTTGTTCTTGAATAAAACTTGCGATTTGGACTAATTTTAAGGGTTATAATGCCCAATTTTTTGTAGAAAATGGAAATAGAATACTTTAGGAACACTGATCTGAACTTGGAGTGTCAAAAATGGAGTTTTGGGTCAAGGGGCGCCATTAAAGCACCTCTTGGAGTTCTGGAATGATGAAGATCGCTATAGCGGTCTCGACCGCTATAGCGGTCCCACTATAGTGAAGAACTTTTTGCTATAGCGATTCCACTGTAGTGGACACTCGTCCGTTATAGCGGAAGACCGCGAGACAGTAGACCTTCCAGGCTACACTTAGAAAGTTTTTCCCATCTTAACTTGTTCCTTTATGCTTTATCGAGTTCTAACCCCACCTCTTACCACATTTGCAGGTTAACACATTCCAATGGCTGAAGAACAAGAGCCCCAGTACCCTTATGTCAGGTTACCTGACGATGCTAGCAAAGAAAGGTTTCGAGAATATCACCGATATGGATTTTGCTATGAAAGGGCCTTCAAAATGGAAGGGGTGGCTGAGAGGGCAGGTGTCTTCCATCGGAGGCTCCTAGAGTTTGAATGGACCTCACTGGTGGTGGCTCCCCCGCTTGCACTTATCGTTTGGGTGCGGAAGTTCTATGCCATACTCCCCACCGTCCTTTGGGATGATCCCAACCCTACCATCTTCCTTCGAGGGGTAGATGTTTCAGTGAATTCTCGGATAATCAATGAGGTACTAGGAGTGCCTCATGTCTCTAATGAAGCATACGAGGCTAAGTTTTGACTTTGGGACATGACTTGGTTGAGGGACACCTTAGTGGATGCAGAGCTTCGAGATCAGGTCTACTGGCCCAGTGCTGAGGGCATCACTAGTGCCTACTTCTTTGCAGACGCTAGGAGATGGTTGAATATGGTGTCCCAGAGGATTCATCCATCAGGCAACACCACCGACGTGACCTATGCTCGGGCTTTAGTGGTTGCTTGTGCTATTCAGGGGATCATCCTGAATGTTGGGGAGCAGATTATCTCCGAGTAGAGGGACTTCTACCGGGGTCCTAAAAGATGCCCCTTTCTTTCGGGTCTAGTGTCCGAGCTGTGATGATAGTACCATGTTCCCGAGGATCACACTGATCACAAGGTAGCCATAAATGACCCCTTCAACCCTTTCCGGGTGAAAATCGTTACTTCTAAGAAGAAGAGAAAGGTAGGTGAAGCAGGGAGAAGCTAGGCTGCTGAGGAGGTAGATGATGATGATGAGGATGATGATACTCCCGCTCCTTCCCAGCCTCAGCCCCCGATCACTAGCCGCCAGCTTGAGGAGACTTTAGTAGCGGTCCAGAGATTCACAGAGGGCACCGCTGCAGGAGGTACTGCCCAACCCCCTTCTGCTCAGGATTTTGCTGCACTCAACAGGGAGTTAGAGGAAGAGAAGAGGAAGAGATGCTCCCGGGATCATATGTTTGCCTGGATGTGGAAGACGGTCAAGGCCATGTTCTTTTGCGTCGCCCCTGGTCAGGAGCTTCCCACACTTGGGCCTGAGAACAGGCAGGAGTTCCCCTTCCTGAGTGATGATGAGGCGTAGGACCTCCCCCTCCCCTTTTTATTAAGATTTAACTGATTTGGGTGTTTGCCACCGTTTGGGGCATGTACTAGATAATGCTTACCCTTTCCCTTTTTTCTTTACTTTTCGAGCACATGGATGCTAGTTTTAGACATTATTTCCCTTATATGCATACTATGTTAGTTCTATTACTGATTTACTTGTCTTACATGGTAATTTATAGCTTAACCATTGCGTTTTTAAGCCCTGAATATGAAACAAGAAACAGGGAAACAGGGCAGGCATTTTACCCCGTGCCCTTCTGCTATAGCGGTTGTCACTCCGCTATAGCGGTACCACCATAGCTATAAAAATCCTGCTATAGCGGGATCACCGTAGCGGTGCAGTTTTGCTATGGCAGTTCCGACGATAACAGTCCAGAAATTTGAAATTTTCAGCAAGTGTACTCATCTCTCTTTCCAGTTTTTATTGTCTAACCCCGTCAATCCCGCCATGGTCTTAAACAACCCCCAAGACCATTCTTGGCAATGCACAGATTAAAGCTTAGCATCCAATTATCACCAATCATAAAAGAATTTCACAAGAAATTTAATCACAATAACACCTTCCCTCTATCCTACGGGAATAATCCCATTGTTCCCATGGTTCCCAACCAAGTCCAAATTATCCTGAAACCGAAGTTTCCCTACAGTCATAAGTCTTTCCCCTCACCACCTTAACCAATGATGAGTCCCCTTTTGGAATGTACACAAATTTCCAATAAAAACACATGGCAATTCACCAAGCAAGTACAAACAATCAAGTTACGACTCTTCCCCGACAAACATATCCACAACAAAACAACCTATTACATACCAACTAATTCATACAAGCATTGTAACACACAAAAGTTTCAAACTTCACATCACAACAAAATCAAGCCACATATACTACACTGTAATCATTCCATATGATTGTTAGTCGATCATCCATGGCTTATCACAGCCTCCCAGGCCAGATACCAATTGGAACCTTTCCGGTTCCAACTTCTCTTGCTCATTTCATCACAACCGGAGTCTAATAACATCCTGCACTTTGTTGAGATATCAATTGGAATCGGGCGATACCAATTGAACTCAACCCATACCAGAAAGTAAACAACCGAATGAAGAGTAACAAAAGAAGAGAGATGTTTCCTAGAATATTTCATAGCTTCCCAAAGATTAGATGTGGACGTCAATACATAAATCCGCAGGACTCTATTCGATATTTTGCTCTTGTACTAGGAGAGCAGTAACCTGGGCTCTGATACCATTTATCATGACCAAACTACCGGGCCATGCGGGCACCTACTCTTATCCACCTAGATAGGAGAACCCTTACCAACCGATCCAACAGGCAATGCGGAAAAAGAAGTAACCCATGAAATAAACCTTTTTGATACAAGAAAATCATTTTTAATATTTGAAGAAATAAATCACTTACAATTTGAAAACAGCCCTCCCTAGAACCTAGTCTAAGCCGGTACAAGAGCTACTACAAGAGAAATACAATTTAAATAAACAAGGACACAACTCCACCATAGAAACAAGAAGTAGGAGCTGCTGGAGATTCACCGTCGTCCTGTACCTATGAAACATCACCAACCCTACAACCAGACTATTCCCAAAAGGTATAGCAAGAGTAGAATCAATACAAATACACGTACTGGTAGGCATCATCTGTCGACTCGAATACACTCATACCATCATATAAGAAATCGAGGAAAATACACATTTATCTATAATACTCCAGTCCTTCAACATCCACCTTTATCCAAAACCTAATATCGACCCGAGCCTGCCTGTCCCTTTCGCTGCCAAATCCCTCACTCGGGACTCTACACCCGGACTCGTAGGACTTCTCAGGTCACACTAACTTTAGATTCGCCAAGTCACCTTAACCTTGGAATATTACCAAGTCGCACTAACCCTTAACTTCTTAAGTCACCCTACACTAGACCAACCACTCAGTCCAGACCCGGACTGCCACTCCGTTTACTAAACCAACCCCTATGACTAAGCACCCAGAAACAACCTAGTAACTACCAACCCAGATTAACCACACTCATGGTGCTATTAAAAAATATTTCGGACCTCTCAGGGATCCCTAAGACAAATCCCCAACATGATAATACTAAATGGCAATACAACTCCAGACTCTCGGTCTTCCTCCTAGTTTATCAATCACATGTAACAGTCAACACCCACTGATGATACCCAATGACCATAACACATCGATATATCTTTTTACATAATCTGGACCCACCCCGGGATCCCCCTATCAATGCATGTGTATTAAATATGCAACCCGGTCTACCCCAAAACCCAACTCACAATCAGGTATAATAACCTGACCTCTCATGGACCATACACAATAATCATATTTCAATAAGATAGCCCAACCCATTCATGAGACCATCGAAAGAATACAACCATGCAAATAACATAATTCGTACCAGGCGTGGTACCCGATCCAACCATTATGGATTTCCATACCAGGCGTGGTACCCAAGCCAACCATTAGAATTTTTATACCAGGCATGGTACCCGAGCCAACCGTTGGTATTCTCGTACCAAGTGTGGTACCCGATCCAACCGAATATCACACAGAAATCCAACAGTCACAAATAATGAACAACACACACTTGTAAACCAACAAGCAATAACACTCAGATTTTTTACAAGACTGCACTCCGAACATTTAAACATTCATAACTATTCCCTAGCATGCAACTCATACAATACATAAGCAAAAGCACACGAACATATAATGCATAAAGAGAATCAATAATCCTTTAGTATGAGTAGCTAATTTCATTATCTAGGGATGTGTTGATAATGGGTGCTTGACAAATGGGTGTGGGTGTTGCTAATTCTTGCTTATAATTACTTATTTGACATGGGTCTAGTAGTTTCACCTAGTTTTAATCCTAAAATTGGTGGTTGCAAACATTGATTTTCCTTACTTGGTTATGTTGTTGCTTGAAAGAAAATTTCATAACTTCGGATGTGAAATTACTAGTGGGAACTTGGGCTTCCATTTAGATTAAGGCTAGAAATAGCTCATATCGATAGAATCACCCACTTAAGGGTCTAAGTCAGAAATGGTATGACCTCTCTAAGCTTTAGCTTGGTTGTTTGTTGTTTAATCAATAGTGCTTTAACCGAGACTATTGGAAATATGGTTGTTGGTTGAGAGATGAGCAACCATACCTAAAACCAAGGCTACCTATGTCAATGAGTGAGAATTTGTGTGAATAAGCAATCACCCTATCCCATACTAAAGCCCCATTGGATGCACATCCCCAGTCGTCTACTCTCATTTGTACTCCCATTTACTTTATTGTTTTGTTTGAATTGAGATTGTTGTGACAGAATCCTGATTCCCCCCCCCCCCAATCCTTTACTTTTATGTTTTCAAACACTTACTCTCTTAGTGAAGTCATTTCAATACAATTATTATTGTGCTTTCTACAAGTGTCTGTGGGTACGACCCCGACATCCGTTGGGTACTTATAAATGTGTTTTTCTTGACGATCGCTGATACCTCCATCTTTGGAGAGTATGTTTGAGATTTTATCAGACGCGCACTTATGTGCATACAAACCACACCAGCAATCGCACCTCAGTGGAAGAATAGTTGAAGGATCGGGTAGCTCATGTGACATCATGTGCGAAGCGCACAATGGCTTGTGTGTTTCACACATGGTCTGAATGAGCTGTCAATTACCTCTTTAATTTTTCTCCTTCTTTGCATTCCAATCTTTTTAGTTGTTAACTTCTTTCTAGTCTTTTTCTTCCACTTATGTCAAAAAAATACAAAAAGATTTTGCTTTTGTTTTTGGACTCACAATCTCCATGTGCAGAACATAACTTCTAGCAGGGGAAATGCCAAGAGGAGTTCGAGAAGTCCAACAGCTCCTTCCTCCTCCAATCCAACCTCAAAGGGCAAGCAGAAAGCCACAACATCTTCTCCTGCCTAAATTTCAGAGGATGAGAGGATTGAGTTTGGGGTGGAAGGTATGAGGGTCATCTATGATCATGATAGTAGCAGTTCCTTCAACACGGAGCAGAGTTTCAATCTTGATGTAGTGGCGGATAACCTTCCCAACATCCCCGAGCAGTTTGCCAAACGACAATGGAATCTATTTTAGGAGATGCCCGGAAACTATTACAAGGAGATAGTCCGGGAATTCTTTGTCTCATATCAAGCCACAAAAGATGCTAAGGGCTATGAGGGGGAAGAAACTTTTCCCGCTTTGGAATCAGTAATGGTTCAAGGCAAGGAAGTATAGATCACTCTAGTTGTAATTCTATCTATTGGAGCACCCCAATTGAGCCAGCACCTGAACTCATGGCCAAGTTGACTGTCAAACACAAACCTCTTGAGTGGGCTACTCCTATTATTGATCCTGACACACCTTTGAGGCCCGCCTTTGGTATGATTTTGTTCGCTCTCGCTTTCTACCTTCTCAAAATAACCAAAAGGTCACCCATTATGGAGCTATTCTGATAGCCTCAATCATGGTGGGGGATCATATTAACTTTGGTGAGATAGTGGCCTTGGTGATCAAGAGGAAGGTTCGTGGGGGTGGTGATGCATTTCCCTTTCCTGTGCTCATCAGTAAACTCTATGCAAATGCCAACATTCCTTATTTCAGTTGTGATACTCCTACTTTTACAACTGGTGTACTGAATCTTGACAAGAAAACTGATAGAGATGCCCCCGTTTCAAAAAGCACAGAGTAGAGACATCAGTGGAGGTTGAGGTTGATGACTCGGATGCTGAAGCAAATGTTTCCTCTCCTTTTAAGGCTGTTTCTTAACCACATACCTCCACGGTCGCTGCACCCAGAGGACCTTTGACCAAAAGTGGCTTACAGGACATGGTTGACAAGACATTTATCCATGAAAGGCAACTGAATGAATAGTCTAATAAGTTGTCTGGTATGATACAAAGAGTTGTCAAGAATTCCATGCAAGAGGTAATGGATAGTGTCACCAAACTTTGCCAAAGGGTGGACGTTGTTGAGGGTGCATTGAAGGAACTCAAGAAGTATGTTGCCAAGGCAAAAGGGAATGCTCCACTTGAGGAGGTAGATTTGAGCACCTTACCCCAGCCCCGCCAGACTCGTGGACCCATGGATGATTTGTTTGCAGCTTATGCAGAGGATGAGCTTGAGCTTTCTAGTGTTGAGTATGTTGAGCTAGATAATGATGAGAACCCACTATTTCAGCAGGCCCTCAGGGATTTCACAGTGACAGCACACTCCTGAAAGGGTGTCACGCGACCTAGTAGAGAGGCTGCAGATGATGAGGCAGCAGTTGATGATGATGATGAGGCATAGTTTTCTAGGGAGTTGCACCCCTTCTCTCCTTATTTGATCTTAAAGCATTGAGGGCAATGCTTCTTCTTATGAGGGGAGGTGGTGTTATTTGATTTGATTTGGGTGCCCGTGTTGGGCTCGAGATATTTTATTGTCCTTGCCGGAC
Organism: Jaltomata sinuosa; assembly: GCA_003996215.1. Classification (NCBI taxonomy): domain Eukaryota; kingdom Viridiplantae; phylum Streptophyta; class Magnoliopsida; order Solanales; family Solanaceae; genus Jaltomata; species Jaltomata sinuosa. The sequence continues at coordinate 160,491 of QJPP01001163.1, read as the reverse complement.
CTTGTTGACTTTATTTTTTCTTGCTAGATTTTAATTGGCCCTTGTCGGGAATGTTTGATGATTGTGATGATATTGCCCTTGCCGGGCCTTTTTTATTTTATTTTGTGCTTAATTGTACCCTCGCTGGGCTTGATTTTTAATTTTTGGTTGTGTGTGCCGGGTTAGTCTTACACGATTCAATTGTCTCTCTACCCATGCCTTGCAAATGCGCTAAGGGCCTATGCAAAGGCTCATTTTTCAAATGATTCATGAGCGCGCAAATTGGTAATCGCCTTGTTAATAGTAGTTTAGCAATAAACTCCGAGGGTTTTCTTAATACCACAGTTCTTTCCTAAGGATTAAATGTTTTCTTTATTTTTTTTCTTTTTCTTTTATTTTTTTGTCGAACCGAGTTGGATTTTCCCAATGATAGATTGAGAGGCAACTTTCTTAAGGAAAAATGCCAAGTTTTAGTTTTAATATTGAGTCCGTAGTGTGCTTGTCTCGAAATGGTCCCACCAAGAAAAAATATTTTCCTCTGTTTGCTTCTGTGACTATTTTTTTCATTATATTTTATTTACCGCTTTTATATCTTATATGCGCTCAATCGGCCTATGATACCTATTGGGTACCCATTTCTTTGCAATTGGTGCTCATACTACACTTCTGCTTCTTCCTGGTGCAGATCCTAGTGTGAGCTATTATCATTGACCACGTGGATACCCGTGCAACTTTTGGACATCCGAGACTAGGATGAGCTCCTGACGACCGGGGCTTGACCATATCTCTTTTCTTTGGCACTGTTTACTCTTTTGCTTATTCAGAGACAATTGTATATTCTATTTTTGTACTCCCTCTTGCACTCTGTATATTTTGTAGTGGCTTCTTTACTATGACACCAGGTCATGGGATGGTGTAGCTTCCTTATATATATATATATAACCTTTTTGTACTTCGTTATCTTGCTTCCGCTAATTATGTTTCTTCCACTTTCTTACTTGGAGTATAGTCCATTACTAACAGTTTCGGGCTACGGAAATTAGTTCTCCTACATGAGGGTTATAGGTACCATCATGACCTAAGAAATTGGATCATGACTGTTGACACCTAATTTTGACTTCCCTATACCTCACTCGGGCTGTTATTTTACTAACTATTATTATTTTAAATCTTAATATTCCTTACGTATTACTTTTATTACTAAATAAATCGCATGTTTTGTCATTATCTTGACACTTCTCAAATTTGTGTACATTATTTATAAATACATAATTTATTGCTATTTTATTGTGAATTTTATATTATTATATGTCAATATATGTACATAATTTATTTATGAGTATTTTTCTTTAAAATAATATTTCGTGATAATAATTGTTAATTATTATTTATCTATCAAATTTTATATATGTAATATTTTATTAATTAAATAGCATCCCAATTTCAATTTACCTCTCAATTTTTTTAAACTTTGGCCACTTTTTACCTATTTAATGTCAATTTTAGTCTCAATCGAGTCCATTTGGCCCATTTCTAAATTTCCATTTCAGTTTCATTTAACCCAATATGATGACCCAATTTTGTGACCAATATAATGACCTGGATCTGACCCATAATCTAATTTAATTGCAGTTGTTCATCCGAGATGATCTAACAGCTCTCATTTAATTTCTCTCTATTTCCTTTTATATTATACAAAAAAACTCTAAAACCCTCAATCATTTTCACACCCCCACCAGCCGCCACCCTTCCCCTTCTTCTCTTCTCCTCTCCGGTCACTGCTGGCCACCCCTCTAACGAATTGTCATCGCTCATCCGTGCACCAGCGAGCTCCATCAAAACCACCTGCAACTCTCTCCATCTCTCCTCTACCTGCAACTCAGACGCCCTTCCCTTCTCCTCTCTCTCAACCAGCCACCACCGCCCTCTTTCCTCTCTTCACTCCGACCAGCCCCTACCTCCGTTGAAACCCTAACCACCACCCTCTCACTCTTCGTCACCTCCTCCACTTCTCCTTCTCCGGTGAAACCCCTCCATAAACCACCAGTAGTCAACCACCAACCCAAACCCCTCCACCTTCACTTCCTTTCTCCTTTTCCCTCTTTCTCTCGCCCTAAAATTCTAAACAAACCCAACGCTGCCTCCACCTTCGACGAGTTGAAAAACGCTGAGGAGATTTCGGTAGAGTTTTGCTCAGTGTGTGAGATACCAACATCAGCTTTGGGGTAATTTGAGCAAGAAAGCGCATAACCTAATTTCAATTAATTGGACTTTATGACGGATACGAATCATCTTCGGTATGGTCTTCCCCATTGTTCTTTTGTCATCCCAAATCATTGTTTCAAGTATGGTGTTTATAGATTTGAATTATGTTGAAATTAATTAGCAAATTGAGTGTGTAACTGGTTGTGTTTTATTCTTTATGGCCGTGCATTATCCATTCATGATCGATGGGATCTAGCAAAGCCTTAAATTCTTATTATGTATACTATGAATTTTTAGTTTGGTATGTTGCGGTTTGTGTTCATACTCTACACGAGCTATGCATTTTTTTCAAAGCCATATGATAGCCTGATTGATCTTGTTTTCCTCTCCCAATCAAGTTCGGTTCATAGCAATCATCTTCATATGGTACTCATGGTGTATTTGGATTATTAGCTTGTAGGATTTGTAACATACTTGTATGGTAAAGCGTGACAACTACAAGCTCTATTATTATGAATATGTATTCAACTCTTTGTTCTCTTGATTATTTTGGTAAACTTTGATTCACTTTGGCTGCTAATTGACCCTTCATTACTTTCACTGGTTGTGACAGCTTTAATATTTGTAAAATTATGGCAATGTGGCATGATTTGCTCTTAATTGACTTGGCTCATCTATTTAAGGAAATAATTCTCTTGGTTGGTTTTCTGAATATTTTCCCTCCTTTAACTAATTGACACAATTTTAATACTTTCCTAATTATGGTAATCCTGGTATAATTTGCCCCTAATTGATTTGTCTCATCTGCTTAAGGAAAATAATCCCCTTGATTAGTTTTTTTTTAATATTATCCCTCCCACTAATTATTTGATTGTTTTTCCTTTCACCTTCTCTTATTTTTCTTGAGTAATGATATTTCTCTAGTATAAAAAGATTACTCCATGTTCTCTAAAAAGGGATCTAGAATTCACATACTGAAAGTTCCCCACCACTATTATCACGAACACTCATACATACGCACACAAGATACACAAGGCAAAACTTATAGAGAAATAGAGTTTTCCTGGGGTCCTACTATCTGTTTTAACTCTCTCTCGTGCAAGTTCTCTTTACTGCTCTCAATTTGGATTTGTTCTACTTTACTACTTTTAAAGAAAAAGTGTTTGAAGTTGTTGGATCACTATTTTTTGTTGTTTCACTTGGTTTCTACTTGACTGGTTAGTCTCCTCCCGAAGTTTTCAATACTTATGTGGTAGATTGTTGTAGTTTCCATCTTGCCATTGGTTTATAGTTGTTTAATTCTTTAAGTATGATATAGGAAGTACCTAGGTATGTTCTCTATTACTCTTTTGTGTGTCGCTAAAATCTATACGATAGGAGCATGCCTATAGGTCTCAAAACTTCTTCGTGAATGTCTCCTTGTAATCGTTTTGTTTGTTGTGATTCCTAAATTGAAATTTATGACTAGTACATGCTTTATTTATGGTCCCTTGGCTACTGGTAAAGGCTAGTTTGTCCAGTCCCCTTTGGTATGACCATTGCCAGGATCCTTGAGATTTTCGAGATCTTGACATGCCAAAGGGGATGGTCTCGTCTCTATTGAGATCGTTTTCGAGAGTTTGGCCAGCGTATTTGTGGACAGCTCAAACCTAGAGAAGAATGATTTTAAGTGTTTGGAATTCATTTCTGGGATTATTGTTGTTTTTTATTTATTCATATTGGCCTTGTAATAAGTGTTGTATCTTTGACCACTGGTAAAAGTAAAGATACAGGAGGTACTTGATGTCGAGGGAATGGGGTGCTATGTTCTTCTGTGCCATCTTTAACTCTCCTTTTGCTACTCTTTTACCTAATTTATGCAAATGTTTTAAGCACAAATTTAATTATTAAAAGTTACTTTTATTTCTTTATTATATCCAAACCCAATGTCCAATTTCGTTTTAACAGTTGGGACAGGACATGGTGTTTTTTGTTTTAATTATATATCAAATACTTGTCCTAACAAATAGTTAGTGGGAGGTAAACAAACGGAATTATGAGGTCTAATTCCTAATCTTATAAACTAAGTCAATGCATCCCCAGGAGTACCACCTACCAAATCTTTCAAAATGGAATTGTGTATCTATATGTAAATATATTTATGTGCTTGTTGTTCAAACTCCAAATATTTCACTTGTCTTTGCAAAATATATATTATATTTAATTTTAAACTTTAAGACCGATCCCAAAATAAATTATTGTTATAGTGGAGGAGCACGATTAATAATATCGTGGTATCATCCCTATAAAGCAAAAAATATTTTTAAGTCTTATAAAATCATCTCATGACTTTATATTTAATTCTTATAAACTTAATTTTATTACTATGTCATTCTTATTTCTTTATTTGTTTTGGGTCGTTAGTATCTTCATTTTGAGACTCGCCATTTTCCTATTGTAATAAATATAGTTTCATTTGTTTAAGTTAATTATTTGTGTAATTACTTGAATTTAGGTTTCGTCTGATAAAGATAGTTAGCCCCTCTTTATTTTACTATTTTTAATCAATTCCCTCTTCTCGCTTATCTAATATTAAAGATTCTCTATGATCAATTGTCTAGTTATATAAATTGGTATTAGTTAATTAATAATCAAGTTTGTATATTTAGTTTCACTTATTCGCCTACTCTTTTAAATCAATCAATAAATTTGCATGTTTAATCACTTTAATCACTCAGATTCGTATTCATTAGATAATAATTTCCGCCTAGTTTATTTATTTATTGCAAAATAAAAGTTTTTCCATGATTAATCACCTAGTTATTTAAATTTGTATTAATTAAGCAAAAATCAACTTTTTCATGTTTAGTCTTTACTCACTTGTTTTTAAATAGTTAATAAAAATGAATTTGCTATTTAATCACTTAGTTTCTTATTTATTAGGCAATAATTTACGTCTAGTTTATTTATTCATTTTAAATTAAAAGTTTTTCTATGTTAATCACCTAGTTATTTAAGTTCGCATGTTCAGAAAAATGAGTTGTTTAATTAGCGAATAAATTAGCATGTTTAATTTTTTATCATTTGCTTTAGATTAATAAGTAGAAAGAAACATAAATGCATAGGTGGCTAGTATAAAACCATAAAAACATGTGCTTTATGCGTCCAAGAATCAAAGGCCCCAAAAAAATTGTTGTTATTATATAGGTAGTGATTTCTTTGTGTTTATTTATAACATATAGGTATGTAAATAATTAGTATCTTATTATACAACCTAGGAAATTTCTTTCAAGTTAATAAAATGTTATGCATTTATTTCATTACAATACCTTAGTTTTTGTTCTAAAAAATCTTATTGATATATAATAAGCTTTAAATAGTTGAATTCATAATTCTAAAATATCAAACAAAGTTCTACCATTATTTAACTAAAAAACTTAAAAATTTGAAAATAAAAAAATGTACTACATACTTATTGTCATGACTATATAAAGAAATAATGAACTTTTCTAATTATTAGTTGTAACTTTGTTATAATAAGTTTGTCATGCTTATAATATAGATAATTTAGCTTAATAAATTCATCGACCTTTGTTTATCATGTAATCTCCCCACATAATATACGAATTCGGCAGGGACCCACATTTATAGACCTCGAAAGCTGCTTCACACCTTCCTTTTGAGGTAACTTGAACCCTTACCTGATTTCTGGTGACGTAGACTTTAAAATTAAGTTAATCGTAGTTAGTTAGAATGGTACCCTAATGCACCTTAATTCGTTAGGTGGCGACTCTTCACTCTTTTAATCCTAAAAAGAATTGTCACATCGAATTTCTATTTTTGCGAGAAAAATGGGGCGCGAAAATGACAGCTTGGTATCAAAGACAGGTTCAACGGTGTCATCTGTATAGGAGCCAATGTTTAGTAGAGTCCTGCGGATTGGGGTAGAGACGTCCGCACTCTATCTTTGGGAGGCTACAGTGGCATTTTAGGAAACATGGATCTTTTCTTGCTTCTATATCATGCGTCTTATCCAAGCGGTTTCCTGAAATCTCATTTGCTCTAGTTCACTCTTTCACAGATGGCTCGTATGAGATCTTTAGCAATGAACGAGGGAGAGCCTTCGACACCAGCACAACTGACTCTAGCTAGGGGCTAGGGTGGTCGTAGAGGTAGAGGTCAAGGATGTGCCCGCGCAGCGGCATCAGTTAGAGCTCCTGAGGCTGAGTTTGAGCCCGAGTTAGTCCTAGATCAGTAGCCCATAGAATAGAGGGAAGCCCAGGTGCCACTAGGGTAAGTAGCAGCATCAGTACCAGCCCTAGCTCCTTCATTAGATATTCGGGGTTTGCTTTTTCAGCTACTAGGTATGATTGGGGGTCAACCTTCAGATACCGCACAGACATCTGCTCAGGGGGTAGCCCTGGGTGTTCAAAGTTTAGTAATGCAGCCTGCTACTGTGGCTCCACGTGCAGAGGTTCTGTCAGTGCCTATAGTTGTCCAGCCTCTTGATCCTCGCCTAGTTATGACAGAGTCGGAGCAGAAGGCTTTGGGTCGATTTCTGAGATTGTCTCCGCCGAGGTTCTCTAGTGCTCCCGGACAGGATACTTATGATTTTATTTCTACATGCGAGGAGATTCTTTATTATCTTGGGTGGTTGGATACTCACGGGGTCGGTTATACTACTTATCAGCTGGAGGTCCCAGTTAAGCTTTAATGGAGGGCCCATGTAGCTTGCAGACCGTCTCAGTCTCCTCAGTTGACTTGGAGAGAGTTCTATGAGGCCTTTATGGCCAAGTTTTTGCCTCAGAGTGATCATGAGCGTCCTAGAGAGCAGTTACTAGATTGATGCATGGATTATGTCAGTGGCCGAATATGAGATCCATTTTCACCAGTTGGCTCCAATCGAGGCTATGATCATTCCTACAGAGCCAGACAGGGTTCATCAGTTTGTTTGGGGGTTGAGGACCGAGCATCGACACACTACTGAGATACTAGTTGCCAGTGGTCAAGCGTTTCAGGGTATAGAAGACCATGTCCGTACTATGGAGGATTTCTATCATCAGTACTCGGGGACCATAGATAAGAGGTCATGCTATCAGGGTGGTTATAGTGGTTCCCGCTCTGGCGGTAGAGGTTCAGGTCAGTGGGGCCGAGGGTATCAATTATAACAACATCAGGGTCAGTCTAGCTGACCAGTTCAGGCGTCACTTCAGGCTTTAGGTGGGCCTCAGTTTTAGCATAGTTATAGTGGCCAGTCATTGAGGGTTACAACACATGGGGCATCAGGCTGGGTGGCCATACTGATTCAGCCAGTTCATCTCGATAGGGTGGGCCATTAGGGTCGTGCTACGAGTGTGGTATCATTGGTCATTATTCTATAAAGTGCCCCCAGTGGGGTACAGTTCATCCAGCCAGCTCAGTCCTTGAGAGCAGTGCAGCCGCTGATTAGAGAAGGTGGTGTTCAGGGTAGAGGTGGTGCCCAGCATGGAAGGACATGTAGTCGGGATAGTGGTCGGTCAGGTGGTCATATACAAGTGGAAAAAAAACCTCCGGCATCATATACTATCGGATCGTACACTAAGCAAACAGCAAACAAGGGTAGATCTCACACAAATGAATGATATGAGGCAATAGTGGAAACCAGGTGGAACAGTAACTTTGTATGTACCTCTTCCAGTGCCTATGAACCCAGCAGGTAGGATCCATGGAAGGACACGACCCGTATACCTCAACCACATTGTATACCCCTCCTCCGGCACACTCAGCACATAGCCTTTGGTCCGTATCAACAAGGTCCATGGAGGTCCTACACCATATACTAAATCTCAAATCTCAATATAACAGTCTGGAATGCAACTGGATCCAAACTAGTAACTAAATCTCGAAAAATGCATGCCCAGAGTTTCTCCGTGTCTAAATCAGTGAAATAAGTCTCAAAAACCCCTAATAAGGGTGCCCTATGTCATTGTTACTACCCTAAATGCATATTCATATGTCTTGTACTACTGGTCCATAGTTCCAAATCTCAATAATGATTCTGACTACCAAAATAACAAACTTAAAGATTGAAGAAACCACGTGAAATAATTTGTATATTTATGGGTGGTATCCCTGGGGCAAAAGCCTAGTATGGGTCGATCCCAATTTATGTAGTTATGGGTGGTATCCCAGGGGTGAAAGCCTAGCATGGGTCAATCCCAATTTGTATATTTATGAGAACAACATCCCAGGGGCTAAAATGCCTAGCATGGGTCATCCTTTTCTACCATTGATCAGTTGGTCATTTGTATCACATGCCTTACAAAGATTATAAACTAAAGAAAAGTAAAGAAAGAAATGTAATGTACATGATTTCACAAGTGTAAGCAAGGGTGGTCTTTAACTCTTATCTCTATGTTATGCATTGATACTTGATTTAATTTAAGCTCTTATTTTACATATGGTTACTTTATGCCTTACATATTCAGTACATTCTTTCGTACTGATGTTCCTCACAGGGTACATTGTGTTTGATGCTACAGGTACAAGTACTCCAGCTAGTAGACCTCCCCAATAGGAGCACAGGATAATCAGTTGCTATTGATGAGCTCTAGGTTAATTTGGGGCTATACCTAGTCTTTGCTACATATTTTTGGTATTGTATATTTAAGGGTAAGGCAGGGCCCTATCCTGACCTAAACTAAGTTTGTTCATCATTTAGAGGCTTTGTAGACTAATGTTAAAGTAAAGCTTACTTATGTATTATCTCTTAATAATTGTGGCCTTAACGGCCAGATCATGTATATAAGTTTTGGGCCTATCTATGTTGGTCTTGTTATAAGGCAACTTATCTATAGTCAAAGCTTTGTAATTGTCAAAGTTATATGTATGATAATCATAGGTTATAATTTGGTTCTCTCAGTCCTTTAGGGCATCGAGTGCCTATCCGTCTAAATAGGATTTGAGGCGTGACAAAAGTGGTATCATAGCAGGTCATCATAGGGAGTCTACAAAGTCGTGTCTATGTAGAGTCTTGCTTATGGGTATATTGGGCACCACATCTATAAACAGGAGGCTATGGGACATTTAGGTGTTGTCACTTTTCCTTCATTTCTTAGATCATGTGATAGAGCTAATGTCATAGGTGGATCATATCTAACCTTTGAATTATTTTTATTATATCAAAAATGCAGGTTATAAGGAGAAGAAAAAGTACAGGTAAGCAAGTAGATATGGCTAGTAGAGAAGGGACCAGAAAATCACCACTTAGACGACCTAATCAAAGTAAGGCTCAAGTTATCTCTATCATAGACTTCCTCAACACCTCCATCTCAAGAAGAGCTAAGAAGGGCAACAGCACCCCAAGAACCATCTATTAATGCTACTGAGCAAGATCGAATGAATGTGGTCCAATTGTTGACTGGCATAGTTGTTGGCCAAGGACAAGGGCAAGAAGGTTCAATTGCAGGTACTAGTGGTGCAAATAGGGCCCTAGTGTGAGGATACGTGGTTTTCTTAATTCGGACCCTTCATCATTCACCGGGTTATATCTTAATAAAGATCAATAAGACTTTATTGATCAGATCCAAAGGACCTTGGATATCATGCATGTATTTGGTAAAGAAGCAGTTGAGCTAGCATCATATAGATTAAAAGGTGTGGCTATATTATGGTACAAAGATTGGAAACAATCTAGGGGTATAAATGCACCTTTAGCTAAATGGAAAGAGTTCACAAAGGCATTCCTTGACTATTATTTGCCATTGGAGATCTGGGAGGCTGGTGCAACTCAGTTCTTAATTCTTTGCCAAGGGAATATGAGTGTGAGAGAGTATAGTCTCAAGTTTAATTCTTTGGCCAGGTATGCTCCTAATGTAGTAGCTACTATGGAGGATAGAGTTTATCAATACATGGATAGATTAGATTAGTATCTAGTTAGATATTGTACTATTGTTTCTTTGAATAAAGACATGGATATAGCAAGGATACAAGCTTTTGCACAAAGATGGAGGTTCAAAGGCAAAGAAAAAGGACACAGGAGTCATAAAGAGAGTATTCCAAGAGGGCTAGATCTATGGGGCAGTTTACACTATCCCAACGTGAGTTTACGCCTAAGTTTTCTAATAGACCACCTAGGCCATCATTTTCCTACTCTATATCTAGTAATCCACCTTAGGTTTAAGGGTCTAGGGGCAATCAGTTTGGGAAAAGAAGTGAAAGCCAAGGTTCACAAATAGCGGGGTACCAAGAGCAGGGAAGTATGAGTCAATCAGGACCTCCATGATAGCCTTGTAAATAATGTGGAAGACATCATTTAGGTTTATGTTGATTTGGGAAAGAGGCTTGCTTTTGGTGTGGTACACCAGGATATATAATAAGGATCTTCCCTCGAAGGGGAATGGGTGGTATGGCACAACCTATTGGGTCATCTACTGCATCATCATCAGTGCCTTCTTTAGGTAGGGGTCTACAAATGCATACAGGTCATGGTAGAGGTGTTAGAGGAGCAGCTAGTTCCAGAGGAGTACAGAATCGTACATATGCTCCAGTAGATCGACAAAATTTGGAGACTTCACCTGATGTGGTTACAGGTACATTGTCCATCTTTTCACATACTGTATATGCATTAATTGATTCGGGTTCTACATTATCATATGTCACCCTATTGATTGCTAGGAAGTTTAAAAGAACACCAGAATTATTGGTTAAACCATTTAAATTATCTATGCCATTTGGCGAGTCTGTTATAGCTAAAGGAGTTTACTGTAATTGCATAGTAACTATTTGTGATTGTGATACATTGGCTGACCTTGTTGAGTTAAAATGGTAGATTTTTATATTACAATGGGTATAGATTGGTTGGCTTCTTGTTATGCCATGGTAGATTGTTGAGCTAAGAGGGTGTATTTCCATTTTTCAAAAGAGACAGTTCTTGAATGGAGAGGTAATATTAGAGTGCCAAGAGGTAATTTTATTTCTTATCTTAAGGCAAAAAATATGATGTCCAAAAGGTACATATGTAAATTGTAAGAGTGAGAGATGTCGATGCGGAGTCACTAACTCTTCAATCCATTCCAGTGGTAAATGAATTTTCTGATGTATTTCCTGAAGAGCTTCCAGGTTTGCCTCCAGAACAAGAAAGAGAGTTTGTTATTAATGTGATTCCAGGTACTCAACCTATCTCTATCCCTCCATATAGAATGGTAGCGGCAGAATTATGAGAACTAAAGGAGCAACTAAAAGATATGTTAGAAAAGGGATTCATAAGGCCTAGTATGTCCCCTTGGGGCACACTAGTTTTATTTGTACATAAGAAAGATGGCTCTTTGAGAATATGTATTGACTACCGACAGTTGAATAAGGTGATGATTAAGAACAAATATCCCCTCCCTAGAATTGATGATTTGTTTGATGAGTTACAGGGTGCTAAGTGTTTCTCAATGATTGACTTGAGGTCGGGTTATCACCAAGTGAGGGTCAAAGAGAAAGATATACCCAAGACAACTTTTCAAACATGGTATGGTCATTTTGAGTTTTTAGTTATGTCATTTGGGCTAACAAATGCACTAGCAGCTTTTATGGATTTGATGAATAGGGTGTTCAAGCCATTCTTGGATGTGTTCGTGATAGTATTTATAGATGATATTTTGGTTTATTCAAGATTAAAAGAGGACCACGCTAATCACTTGTGGATGGTGTTACAGATTCTTCATGATTGTAAGTTATATGCAAAGTTCTCTAAATGTGAGTTTTGGTTAAAATCTATGGCATTCTTGGGTCATATTGTATCTGACGAAGGAATAAGGGTTAATGCTCAAAAGATAGAGGTTGTGAAGAACTGGCAGAGACCTATAACGCTTACGGAGGTTCATAGTTTCCTTGGGTTGGCAGGTTACTATAGAAGGTTTGTTGAAGGATTTTCTTTCATTGCTGCACCCTTAACAAAGCTAACACACAAGGCAGCAAAGTTTCAATGGAGCAATGCATGCGAAAGAAGCTTCCAAGAGCTGAAGAATAAGTTGACTTCTACACCTATATTATCACTTCCATTAGGCACAGAAGGGTATGCAGTATATTGTGATGCTTCGAGAGTTGTCCTAGGATTTGTATTGATGCAACATGGTAGAGTAATATCTTATGCCTCAAGATAGTTTAAGTCACATGAGAAAAATTATCCAACCCATGATCTAGAGCTAGCAGTGGTTGTATTTTCTTTTAAAATATGGCGCCACTACTTGTATGGAGTTCATGTTGACATATATACTGATCGTAAGAGATTATGGCAGCAAAGATGGCTTGTGCTATTAAAAGATTATGATGTTGATATCTTGTATCATTTAGGGAAAGCAAACATGGAAGATGATGCTTTAAGTCATAACATGATGGAAAGCACCTACGAGCAGTCCATGTAAAGATAAAGAACAGCTAAGGATCTATACTAACTAGTTAGCCTAGGGGTTCTCCTTCTTGAATCTCTGGATGAAGAGGTTATTGTGCAAAACACAGCAGAATCTTCATTAGTAGATGAAGTAATAGAGAAGCAATACAAGGATCCTATTCTATTACAGCTTAAGGATAATGTACAACAAGGTGTGACAAAGGCATTTGAGCTCACACTAGACGACGTACTCCAGTTCCAAAACAGATTATGTGTACCTAATGTAGATGGTCTAAAGAAGATAATTATGACTGAAGCACATCATTTAAGATATTTTGTCTATCCGGGGTCAATCAAAATATATCATGACTTGAAGGGAGTGTATTTGTGGAGTGACATGAAGAAGAACATTGAAGAATTTGTGGCTCAATGTGTAAATTGTCAACAAGTTAAAGTAGAGCACCAAAAGCCCGGAGGTTATATGCAACGTATAGATCTTCCAATTTGGAAGTGGGACATGATCAACATGGATTTCATCACTGGTTTGCCTTGCTCATTTTGGAAGTTTGATTTCATATGGGTAATAGTTGATAGACTCATCAAAGCAGCACACTTTTTGCCGATCAAGACTACTTATACAGTTGAACAGTATGAAAGGTTGTATACTAAAGAGATAGTTCAACGACATGGAGTGCCAATCTCTATTATATCTGATAGGGGAGCTTAATTCACTATGAATTTTTGGAAATCATTTCAAAAGAGTTTGGGGACGCAAGTAAATTTAAGTACAACTTTTCACCCTCAAATGGATGGTCAAGTAGAACGTACAATCCAAATACTTAAGGATATATTGTGAGCTTGTGTATTGGACTTCAAAGGTAGTTGTAATGATCATTTGCCACTTATTGAGTTCGCTAACAATAATAGCTATAATTCGAGTATCAAAATGGCACCTTATAAAGCCTTATAGGGGAGAAAGTGCAGATTACCAAGCGGATTATTTGAAGTAGGTGAAACTGCCTTGTTTGGGGCAGATCTTGTTCATTAAGCTATTGAAAAAGTTAAGGTGATACGACAGTGGCTAGCAACAGCTCAAAGTTGACACAAATCATATGCGGATGTTAGAAGGAGAGGGCTAGAGTTTTCTATAAGAGATTGGGTATTCTTGAAGGTGTCACCAAGAAAGGGGTAATGAGATTTGGTAAAAAAAGGAAAGTTGAGTCTGTGCTACATAGGGTCATATAAGAATTTTCGGAGAGTTGGACAAGTCGCATATGAGTTAGAGCTACCCCAAGATCTTTCAATAATTCATCCGGTGTTTCATATCTCAATGCTTTGAAAGTGCATAGGTGACCCATCTCATATTACTCCTACTGAAGATGTACAAGTTATGGGAGATCTCACTTATGAAGAAGTACCCATTGATCTTTTGGATCAACAAGTTAAAAAGTTTTGAAAGGAAGAAGTGGCTTCCGTAATAGTACTATGGAGAAACCAACAAGTAGAAGAAATTACATGAGAAGCAGAAGAAGCAATAAGATCCAAGTATCCCCATTTATTTCAAACCGAAGAGAAAGGAGAAAGTGTTAGTTAAGGCATTAACAAGTAAGTATAAGTCTATATGTATTATCTGGCTAATAGTGGTACTTAATTTAGGCCAAAACTTGTTTGGGCTGGTTAACTATGCTATCATTCGAGGACGAATGTTCTAAAGGGGGGGAGAGGATGTAACACCCCATATTCTGCGTATACTAGTTCTAATCATATAGCACTTAACATAGCCTTGTCGTATAGGTAAGGGACCAAGTTTCTTATATGAGTACTGATAGTTTAATATATATAGGAAGGCATTGTAATGCCCTATACATTTTAGCACATATACAACCAAGTTAACCTCGATGAAAGTATATAAACTTGAGATAATAAGGTGGTATTTGAGCTTAAAACTTAAAGTGAAGTGTTAAGTTAAAGCAAAGGGGATTGAGATTTATAAAATGGAATAAAATAAGTGAGTTGCTTGCTTGACTTAATTAAGCTAGTAGGTGATCTAAATGGAATAAAATAAGTGAGTTGCTTGCTTGACTTAATTAAGCTAGTAGGTGCATCACTTACTTTGACTTATTGACCAACCTAAAGAATAAAGTAGGTTTATCACCTACTAAGACTCCTTGGGATCAGCTTATAGGACCAAGTACATCCATCACCTTCTTGACCAATTCTGGCCCAAGCTAAGTGAAAGAAAAGGAGAAGAATGGGCAGCCAAGGCCTAATAAGCTTAAGTCCACAAAGGACCAAGTTGAATGGCCAAGTAGGTGCATCACTTACTTGGCAATTTATGGCCCAAAATGAACAACAAAAGTCGGCCTAAGCAGGTCCTTTTTAAAGGGATAAAGATTAGTTCATTTGCTTCATTTTAACTTGAAAAAAAAAATAGATTTCTCAAGTTTCTCTCTTGGTCTCTCTTAGGTTCTACAGCAGTCCTAAAATTCTTATTAGGGTTCTTGGGATTTCCTTTTGTTCCAAGATAAAGGTAAGTGAATAAATCATTATCTTAGCTTAATAAGATTGTGAGAATTATATTCTTTGTGTTTAAAGAATAGGAAAGTCCTCTCTAAGCTTGGCAGTCACACTTTTCTTGGTCATTAAGAGACTTTTCTCTTCTTCTTTGGTTTAAGTGTGAATAAAAATTCAAGTTCTTGAAGAAGTACAAGTCAAGATATAAATTTCCAAAAATTTTAGGTAAATTTACTGCCCATTTTTGCCCCTCTTTATATGCAAATTTGGTTGAGAATTGCTTATGTAATTTTGTCAAGAACTCATAGGGTGCTGATTGGAATCCTTGAGTTCAGTATTTTCTTGTTGTGTTGAAGGATGTTTGGGGATGTTTTATGAGCTATTTTATATGAATATGTTGGGGACAACTTGGTTGACCTTGTAAAAGGGTGTGTGAAGTTGTATTGAAGTATGGAAGGAGGGTGAGGTGATACACCACTTAATTAGGCATTATGTGAACTTGCTGCCTGACAGACTTTTATATATTATTTGGCATGTGTTGTGAAGCACGAGGTGTTTTGGAGGACTTTATAAGAAAGTTGTATAGTATATAGACGTGTTTAGAGGAGAAGAGGTAAAAACAACACTTTTGAATTGGTCAATTATGAGCTTACTGCCCAGTTACTGATTTAGTGAAATAAAGTAGCCCAAATTGGTTGATTAGCTACAAATACTAGTTTTACCACTTATTTCATTGTAGATAAATAATCTTAAAGGGAGGAGGTTAATTTGTTGTAATATCTGGTTGCACAACAAGGTATGTAAGGCTATCTAATTACATATTCCTTGGCATGAAATTCAATACTTGTGATACTATCAACAAAGTGAGTTTCCTAAGTGTTCTTCCGAGTGAAAGATACATAGTGGCAGCATACAATCCCCAATGTAGCTAACGATCTTTTTCCTGCTCCATAGTGTGTCAAAGTACTTCAATATGTGTTTACTATTAGATTTGCATGCTTATTCCTCTAAGGACTAGTATGACAAAGGTATTCTACACAGCAAGATTCGTGAGTTATTCTCTACATCAAATGAGGTTCACTGTGTCACATAAGTTCTTAAGTACTATGTTGATTTCACATATGCTCCCTATGTCATTGTTACTACCCTAAATGCATATTCATATGTCTTGTACTATTCTTCCATAGTTCCAAAGCTCAATAATGATTGTGACCACCAAAAAAACAATCTCAAAGATTAAAGAAACCATGTGAAGAAATATGTTATTTATCGATGGTATCCTAGGGGAAAAGGCCTAGCATGGGTCAATCCCAATTTGTATATTTATGAGAATAGCATCCCAGAGTTAAACTTCCTAGCATGGGTCATCCTCTTCTACCACTAATCAGTTGGTCATTTGTATCACATGCCTTACAAAGATTATAAAGCAAAGAAAAGTAAAGAAAGGAATGTAATGTACATGATTCCACAAGTGTAAGAACGGGTGATCTTTCATTCTTATCTCTATGTTATGCATTGATACTTGATTTCACTTGAGCTCTTATTTTACATATGGTTACTTTATGCCTTACATATTTAGTATATTCTTTTGTACTGGCATCCCTCATGGGGGACGGTGTGTTTCATGTCACAGGCACAAGTACTCCAGCTAGTAGACCTCCCCAATGAGAGCACAAGATACTCAGCTGCTATTGATGAGCTCCAGGTTGATTCAGGGATTTACCGTGTCTTTGCTACATATTTTTGGTATTGTATAGTTAAAGGTAAGACAGGGCCCTATCCCCACCTAAACTAAGTTTGTTCATCTTTTAGAGGCTTTGTAGACTAATGTTAAAGTAAAGCTTAATTATTTCTTGTATCTTAATTATTGTGGCCTCAACGGCCAGATCATGTACATAAGTTTTGGGCCTATCTACGTTGGTTTGTTATAAGGCACCTTATATATAGTCAAATCTTTCTAATTGTCATAGTTATATTCATGATAATCACATGCTATAAATTGGTTCTCTCGGGCCTTTAGGGCATCGAGTGCCTGTCCGTCTAAATAGTATTTGAGGTGTGACAAATATTTAGACTTATAGTCCAAAGACCGAGGTATAATGTCAGTGGCGTATAAATGAATTATTGTGCAAAAAGTAAAGCTATAATTTATATAGTATGGTTTGTGCCATGGAGCATAAGGATAGTTCACAAAATTATTGGCATTATTGTAAGGAGATGTGTTCTCCTATGATGGATAAAATGAGGTTTCTCTCAGTTAGGTAATACATGAAAAGCTTGATAATTATAATGAATGATTGTCATGTCTATCTAGACAATAATGGTTATATAAAAATCCTTGAAGGATTTATAAGGTTCTAAAGCGATTCCATTGAATACCCCAATAGTTGTAAGATCGCTTAACATAAAGAAAGATTAATTTTAATCTCATAAAAATGCTTAGAAAGTACCATGTTTTATTTTTTCCTCAATCGAGGTTTTATCTCATTAAGTTTTCCTAGCAAGATTTTTAATGAGGTAGCTAGCAATGCATTTCTACATATGTATTGTAACAATCCATCCTATTGTTATAGTGATGATGAGGGCGTACGTTTCTGGCTAGAGTTATCCCTGGGTGAGAGTTGGTAAAATCTAAAGCTAAGGTAGATTTTGATGAAAATCTAGTATTGTATGCTCTAGAGACAATTTGTGTCTCATGGTATAATACTTGATAATGTGGTGTTCATTGGTAGAAAGTCGAGTGCTGTAGGATCCTATAAAAAGTTTTAGGATGATAAACAAGTTTATAGAACTCCAATTATAGTGATTACTACATTGGGATCGATTCGTGATATCTGGAATCAAGGTGTGTGTTATAAAATGGTGAATTTTAACTGAGTTCCCGATCCTGTATCATTGTTACGTCCTTTTTAGCCTATTTTTAGATGGTTTTGTCTTGAGCCGGGGGTCTATCGGAAATAGCCTCTCTACCTCACCTCTGAGGTAGTGGTATGGACTGCGTACACTCTACCCTCCCCAGACCCCACGCTGTGGGAATACACTGGGTATGTTGTTGTTGTTGTTGTTGTTTAACTGAGTTCCCGAGTTTCTAGTTTTTGGAACCACTGTAGTGGAAAAAGTTCTGCTATAGCGAGTCTGCTATAGCTGTTAAGTTCTGCCACAATGAGTATGGCAAGTTATCACAGCTCACTGTAGCAATCCAAGTCTTGCCACAACCAGCTCGCCGTAGTGAGAAAGAGACCGTTGCAGTGAGAGATGGGATCAAATTACCTGACTTTAGTTAATTTTCCGAGTTTTATTTCACAAACTCCAAAAACTCATTCTAGAGCTCCAAGAAGGTGATTTTCCCAAGGCTGGGATATTTTCCTTCGTTCGAGGTAAGTTATTCTATAAACCTCTTTGTTTAGTAATCATTAATCCTTGTAGAATCATTAGATTATAGATTAATGATTGAATTCTTAGGTTAGAGACCTAAATACATGAAAAGTGGAAAAAACTCATGGTTAGGTGTAAATTTACCTAGACTTGATCCTAGGTTGTTATTTAATACTTCCTATCATGAATTTAGCATTTTTAAACATGATTAGAATGAATTGGGAACCTTGAGTTCCATAAAGGTGTGACCTTTAGCATAAAAATGGCTTTAAAAGAGAGAATTGGAGTAGAAACTCCATGAATAATGATCATATGAATGATGTGGGGCTAGTTGATGGTTAATTAACCCTTGGGGAATGCTACAAACCTCGAGTAATAGAGCTAGTGGATTAAATTCCTGAGTCCTAAAATGAAAGAGTAAATGATTCATTACTCCTTATTTTTTGTCCATCTAGACTTTGAATGCACTGAAGCATTGAGAAAGGGCAAGGCTATTTAAAGGTAGCTTGTGGTTTGGAATTATTCAATTAAGGTAGGTTATGATTTCATTGGAGTTGAGACTTGATTTAGTGTTTGTACATATTTGAATTGAATAACTTATGATTGGTCTTCAGACATATTTGAGTTGATAATTGTGAACATGTTAATGTTTGAATGAATAAGCAGTGTATGTTGATAATGACTAAAGAACATGTACTGACAAAGTTTATGTATGATTAGTGCACTATGTTGTATCCCGAGAGATAGAGACTTGGAACTATAGGTTCATATTGGTTGAGGGGTCGGGTACCACGTAGGTACGGATTTTTATACTAACTTTATTATTATGGAGCTGGTACCACAAGCTGGTATGGATACTAACACTGATATTATTATTATAGGTCGGGTTCCATGAGCTTGTATGGTACATAGACCCTGGTGTATATGTTTCCTGTAGGACATGGCTAGTTGGGCAGAAAAAAGTCCTTTTAAAATGTGTGTACACATTTAGAGTTACATTTATTATGGCGGATCAATGATGTCGTTGTTTGGTGGAGTTATGGAAGGGGTCTAAATGTAATTAGACTTTTAAATAACAAGTTTGGGAAATCAACAATTCCCCCTATAAGTAATTATAGTCGATAATGGTCATAAGAAGTGGGTCTATGTTAAGGCTAACACATGTCTAGTCCTTTTACTGAATTCTTGTTATTTTCGTACCTACGTGTCCTTTTGTTATTAGTGTAGTACTCTAGCCAGCTGTGAGGGGAATTTAGTATTATATATCTCTGTAGTAGTCATTGTGGGGCATCTAATGAATGAAAAATCCTTTTACTTTTAAATATGTCAATTTTCTTCTTGCTTTCACGGTTTTCAGTAGCTGTTTTGCTATAATTGGTATCTAGAGCCAGGCTTTCCAAAGGCGGACAATATGGTAGAAATGCAAAATGAAAAATCTCCTGATGAAGGATGGGAAAACATTGAGAATCAATTGCAAGATTTCATCAATGATTCTCACAAACGACTGGAGATGTTAGAAGAAAACCAACAGAGGATGAATGTAGAAAACTCGAACAAACACGACGAGAACAATCATCGACTAGAGGTTTTGCTGAGACGTAGGGAGTTAGAAGGAAGGTTGGATGCAGTGACATTGGGGGATCTCGTGCAGCATTGTCATTAGGATACTCTTCCGTCGAAAGAGAAGGATCTTCAGTATACAAAAACTACAGGGCGACTCTTTCACCGGTAACTCCTATACCTTTTATGACTGGTAGAGGTATGACTTTTCCTCCAGTTTCTTATAATCTTGTACCATCTTTTGCTATACCAACAACCCAATATAAACAACCATCATTTTATCCCCCTGTTTTGTAGCCATCGATATATCCCCCTGCTCTGATATCCCTGGCTAACCCTGCCAGGACATCAAGTTTTCCCTCTACTCCTATTTCATTTGCAAACCCAACCATTCCTGCTACTTTGCAAACCAAAATGTACCTAGCAGTAGGAATCAAAACACCACCCATATGCAGTTTGGTACAACTTATTTGCCTTCTCTAGCATATCAAGTTATTGTAAGTAGCGGCTTATACAACCAAATATGCCCTCTAATACGCCAACCAACACAAATAACTCATTTAGAGCCCCTAAGGCCAAACTAGCTTTTCCTAAGTTTAATTGTAATAACCCATGCGGTTGGATACAAAGATGTGAGAATTTTTTTGAGTTATATCAAATATCTTAGGAGGAAAAAATAAGTTATGTGGCTGTGCATATTAAGGATAAAATGGACTCGTGGTTTGATGTGTACATGATGGACTATGGTGGAGTTGTGTCTTGGGAAGAATTTTGTTTGGATGTATGTCATAGATATGGTAACATTTGACCGATGTATGTTTTCATTGAATTCAATCAACTTAATTAATGGGTTGATGTCAAAAGTTATTTCAGCAAATTTGAAGAGTTGCATTTTTTTGTGATGCTAGTTGATCCAATATTTAATGAAGCATATTTTGTTTATTGCTTTCTGGGAGGATTGAAGGACGATTTAGCACCCATGGTTAGGGCATATAATCCACAGACCTTGATTGATACTTTAGAAATGGCTAAGTTGCATGAACAGACTCTGGCAGCCATATACAGAAATGTTCAACCTCTAAAGATATCTTATTCTTAAACAAAGATTACCTTTCCACCCAGCCCAAAGGGAACTGCCCCTCCAAATTTCAAAACCCTACCTCCTATAATCACTTGACCCCAGTTGACACTACCCAAGAATCCTACCATGGAAATATTAAGGAATAATATATTATGTTTTTACTGTCACGAAAAATATTTTCAGGTCCATAAATGCAAACAAAGGGGTTTACATGCATTAGAAGGTGAGGGAGACCCAAATGTCGAAAAGGGTGAGGTTTTTGATGAACATGACAACCAAGAGGGTGAGGTTCCAGATATGGCACAAGAAGAAGAAGGAGCTATTAGTATGATGGAAGAAGGAACCATTAGTATGATGGAGGTCCCTTTCCACAACCCACACACCATCAAGATCTCTGGACTACTTAAAAATGAGCCCATAGTAATTATGGTAGATTATGGGGCTACAAACAGTTTTATCAATCCCCAAGTGGTTACAGCTTTACGGTTGGAGATGAGTGCTTTTGCGAAGACCCATGAGGGTAAAGTTTGCAAATGGTGAAACCATTGTGAGTAACTTGATCTGTTCTAAGGTGCATTGGGAAATGAAGGGAGAAGGATTCAATTTCGAATTCAGGTTGTTAAATATTGGTGGTTGTGATGTAATACAGGGAATAGTTTGGATTGATTTGGTTGCTCCTATAATGCTACATACTAGGCTGCATAGCATTACATTCATGAGGGGAAATAGGATGGTGACGATAGTTGGGTATCACGAATCTCAATATTTGGGCCTAGCTAATGCACATACCATTCATTGGCTACTAAGAAGGAGTAGTTGCAATTGGGTGGCCCAATCCTTTCAAGTGGAAACCGTTGGGACTAGCAGTCCCGAAACTATTCCAGCCAAAGCTGAGATCCTTTTGGAGAGACTTAAGCAAGTTTTTGAAGAACCTAACACACTACCCCCAAATCATGAATGTGACCATGCCATTGAACTCCAACCAGGGTCAGGTCTAGTGAATCAAAGACCTTACAGATACTCACATGAACAAAAGGATTCCATAGAAAGGATTGTCAATGAAATGCAGGAACCTAATACTATGAGACCTAGTACTTCACCTTTTAGCTCTCCTGTATTTTTAGTCAAAAAGAAAGACTTTACATGGAGATTATGTGTTGACTATCGCAAGCTCAATGAAATCACGATTAAAAACAAGTATCTAATTCGGGCGGTGGAAGATTTACTTGATGAACTACATGGAGCACATTATTTCTCCAAGTTAGATTTGAGGTCCGAGTATCATCAAATCAGGATGAAAAAGGGTGATGAGAACAAAATGGCCTTCAAGACACACCATGGGCTATGGGAGTTCACAGTTATACCCTTTGAGCTAACAAATGCTCCGGCAACCTTTCAGGCCCTAATGCACAACATTTTTGGCCCTTACCTTTGAAAATTTGTGTTATTCTTCTTTGATGACATTTTAATTTACAGCAAAAACCTTCATGAGCATTTATGGCACTTGCAAGTGCTGTTTGAGCTTTTGGTAGCTCATGAGCTCTGTGCAAAACACTCAAAATACAGTTTTTCCCAAGATAAAGTTGAGTATTTGGGACATGTCATAATGGGTGAAGGTGTGAGCACTGATAAAGCAAAGATAGAAGCAATGGAGAAATATCCAGTACCAACTTACGTTAAAGGATTGTATGGTTTCCTTGGGCTAACAGGTTATTACAGGCATTTTATTCAAAATTATGTAGTTATTAGCAAGCCTTTAACGACACTGTTAAAGAAGGAAGGATTCCTATGGACGAGGGAAGCAACATTGGCGTTTGAAGCTCTCAAATATGCAATGACACATGCCCTTGTTCTAGCTTTTCCAGATCTCACTGTACCATTCACGGTGGAAGTTGATGCGAGTGGAGTGGTGTGGGAGTAGTTTTGTCACAAAACAATAGGTCAATTGCTTTCATGAGTCAGGCATTAAGTTTAAAACATCTTGGGTTGTCGACATACAAAAAAGAACTGATTTCCCTTCTGTTAGCAGTGAAAAAATGAAGTTAATATCTACATCCTAACCACTTCGTGATCAAAACAGATCACTTCAACCTGAAATTTGTTAGAGACCAATGCATCACTACTTCTTTACAACATAAAGGGGTAACAAAATTGATGGGCTTAAGTTATGAAATACATTACAGGCAGGGAAAAGAAAATGTCATAGCGGATGCATTGTCTCGAAGAGGTGAAAAGGCTCAAGAAGATCAACCAATAGCAGATTATATGGGCCTACCCATAGCTCAGCCAAAATTGACCCAAGAAGTAATGGAGAGTTACGAAGGTGACCAGGAAGTCTAATCCTTAATCACTAAACTCAGTTTGGATCCAAATGTGGTGGCTTAAATGACTTTCTAGCCAGGTGTATTAAGGTGTCAAGACAAGGTTTAGATTGGAAACAAAAGAATCTTAAGCCAAAATTAGTCCAACAAATGCATTCAATAGCATGGGGAGGACAACAGGAGTTCATGCTACCTACCAAAGGCTAAAATCAATTTTCTACTGGCCTAAAATGATACAAGATGTGCAAAAGACATTCCAAGAATGTGAAATTTGCCAAAGGAATAAAAGTGAAAGTTGTGCATACCCCGGATTGGTACATCCATTACCAATTCCAAATAGGGCCTGGGAGCATATCTCCATGGATTTCATCGAAGGCCTACCAAAGTCTCGAGGTGAAAAATGTAATTGGGTTGTCATTTATAGGCTTACTAAATACGGCCATTTCATAAGCTTAGCCCACCCTTACAATGCATCCCAACTTGCCCAAGTCTTTTTGGATCAAGTGTACAAGCTGCACGGAGTACCTTGTTCGATTGTGTCACATAGAGATCCCATTTTTGTAAGTCTATTTTTACAAGAACTATTCAAGAACCTGCAGGTTCAGCTCAAGCTAAGTTCATCTTAACATCCGCAAATGGATGGACAAACAGAATGATTAAATCGATGATTGGAATCATACCTGCGATGTATGACTGGATAAAAACCAAAAGAATGGTGCAAATGGCTACCCTTAGCTGAGTTCTGGTACAATACAAATTTTTAGTCGACCATTAGAATGACTCCCTTTTCAAGCCCTATATGGATACGAGCCCCCTCAGCCAATATTTGAACTTATTGCTCAGTCAAAAGTCAAGTCAGTAGATCAATTATTAAAAGATAGACAGATCATTAGCAAGCAGCTTAAGGAGAATTTGATTAAGTCCCAATATCATATGAAATAATATGCGGATAGCAGGCGAAGTGAGCAAGAGTTTGAAATTGGGGATTTGGTATTCATCAAATGACAACCTTACCGACAGACATCAGTGTCGCTAAGAAAAAATCTCAAATTGGCTTCAAAGTTTTTTGGTCCTCACCCAATAATCAAGAAGATTGGGCTGGTAGCCTATGAACTTTAATTTCCCAATGAATCAAGAATCCACCATGTTTTCCATGTTTCACAGCTTAATAAGAAGTTGGGGCCAACTATTTTTTTGGTAAAGGAACCCCTTTTTTGCAACTAAGATGATCAACTCATAGCTGAGCCCATTGCGATTCTAGAGCGACCTCTGGTGAAGAAGAGGAATAGGAAAGCAGCTCAAGTCCTTGTGCAGTGGGCAAATTTATCTCTAGAAGATGCAACATGGGAAGATTTTACGTCTTTTACAGCATAATTTCTAAATTTTCAGCCTTGATTATCAATCAAGATTTCAATGGGGATGGAATGTAGCGGATCAATGAAGCCGTTGTTTGGCAGAGTTCTGGAAGGGGTCTAAATGTAAATAGACTTTTGGATAACAAGTTTGGGAAATTAATAATTTCCCACTATAAGTAATTATAGTCGATAATGGTCCTAAGAAGTGGGTCTATGTTAAGGCCAACACGTGTCTAGTCCTTTTATTGAATTCTTGTTATTTCCATACCTACGTGTCCTTTTGTTATTAGTGTAGTACTCTAGCCAGCTGTGAGGGGAATTTAGTATTATATATCTCTATAGTAGTCATTGAAGGGGAATCTAATGAATGAAAAATCCTTTTACTTTTAATTAACTTTGTTGATTTTTGTCTTGCTTTCACGGTTTTCAGTAGCTATATTGCTATATTTACATTGATGATTGATGTTGAGAGTTGAAATGGCATATTGAGCTGAAACTAAGAGAACTGAGCTACATTTGTGAAAGTGAGGTGGACATAGATCCCCGTGAGATATGACTGTTGAGAGTGTGAGTACTTGAATTGTTATGATAACATTCGGTGACTTATATGATTTATTATTGACCTTGTTTGGTTTGACTTGAGGTGATTATTTGTTGACTGAACTACTTATGAAGTGTTGAAGTTTCATTCTACTTATTATTTGATTTAACTGTATGCTTGTTCTAAATTGCCTACCAGTACATAGTGGTTTGTACTGATACTACCATGTATTCTTCTTTTTTTGAGTATAGAACATGTTCCAGAGGCTCAGACGTGACCCTCATCTCTAGAGAAGACAGCTGATTTTGATCCAAGAGTGAGCACTACATATTCAGGCTACCATGGATCTTCACTTGGGTCATTTTCCTTCTTTTGGATGATGAAAATCTCTTTACTTTGATTAGTTTTTGATATCTTAGACATGTTTGGTTTTGTTTAGAGTTCTTGTACGATGACTTTTGGGTCTTGGGAAAATGTAATAGATAGTGATTCTCCTCCACACTTAAATTGTTTGGTTGGTACTTAGTATCTATTCCTAATTTAAGTTGATTTTATTATTATTTCATCTAAAACTGGTTAATTGTTGGGTTAAGGCTTGAGTTAGACGGTTCTCCCATTGGATGATTAGTATGGGTGCCACTCATGGTCATTTGGATTATGAAAAAGTTGGTATCAGAGTCCTAGGCTCATCGATCTCATTGTACAAGAACATATCTAGTAGAGACTTGTGACATGGTACAAAGGTGTCTGTACTATTCTTCTGGAGGCTACAAGACACTAGAAAAACTCAATTCCTTTTTTTCTTCATGCTATTACTTGATTCCAATTGGTATTTGCCCATCCAAATTGGTATCTAACTCTTTCACACTTATTTTTGCAGATAGTGAGAACACGTGCGAGAGTAGAGATACTCAAATCGACTGTAGAGGTTGTAGTTTATGGTAGAGGACAAGTGATAGGGAGAGGCAGAGGAAAGAGAGCAGTGTCCTCCAGGGGCAGGGCTTGATCTGTAGCACCGGCTCGGGAGAGGTCCGCATCTTATCCACTACAAATTTATCTTCTTGAAGTTGCATAGAATAAAGCAATATTGATTTAGAAGAATAAGGCTACACCAATTTAGGGAGGTGCAGCACCAATTCAGATGTCTTCAGCTATGATTAATTAAGTTTTGAGCTTCTTGAGTGGGTTAGCATGGACTGGAGCTACACCTATATTTCCCACAGTGAAGTGTCCAGGAGTGAAGCATGCTGCTACTGTAGCTCCTCAGATGGATGAGGCTTTGAAGATAGTTATATTCCTAAGATAGGTAGCAGGTCCGATAATGACCGGGGATGAGCATATTTTATTCTATAAGTTTTTCAAGATGAAGCCTCTGATCTTCCATGGTCTTGAATCTGAGGATGCATATGAGTTTATCATCAACTTCCATGAGCGACTTTATAATATGGGTATATTTGAGAGGTATGGTGTGAAGTTTGTCACTTTCCAACTTCATGGTGATGCTAAGATGTGGTGGAGAGCCTATGTGGACTACAGGGCTGTTGGGTTACCTCCATTAACTTGGTACAGTTCTACTCAGTGTTCTTAGAGAAATATATCCCATATACTTTGAGGGATAGGAGGAGAGATGAGTTTGCTAGTATCGAGCAAGGGAGTTCATCAGTTGCATCCTATGAGGCTCGGTTCCATTTATTTTCCCATTATTCACTACAGCTGCTAAATATTGAGGAGGAATGGATTTGTCATTTCGTGAAAGGGTTAAATGTAGGTCTTCAGATTTCAGCATTACAGATGGTATCCTCTAGCTCTCAAGAGGTTATTGAGTTTGTAAAGAGTGCTAAGGGTATAAAACAGGAAAGTCATGCAAAGGTTGCAACAAAGAAGTCCCGGACAGGGGGCAACTTCAGTGGTTCATATTCTAGGGGTCAGAGTTTGCAGGGATACTCTGCACACACTATTCAGTCAGTGATGCAAGTGTTAGTTGTGTGTCCGACAGGGGTCATCCAGACTTTTGTGGTTATCTCACTTCTTCTACTTTAGCACAGTGACCTACTCTGGATAGAGTTTGCTATGAGTACGGAGAGTGAGTGGGTAATTATAGTCCTGCTTTTATGAGATTTGTAGCCTTTATCTGTGCCAAGAGTTTTATAAGGAGGGGGTGTTCTACATTCTTAGCACATCTCTTGGACACTAGTGCAAAGGTACCATCAATCAAGTCAGTGCCCGTGGTGCATGAGTTTCAAGAGGTGTTCCCTGCAAATTTGTCGAGCATTCACCCAGATCATGACATTGACTTTTGTATTGACCTAGAGCCCAATACTCGTCTCATTTCTATTCCCTCTTATAGGATGGTGTCAACTGAAATGACAGAGCTAAAGGCTCAGTTGCAAGAGTTGCTGGGAAAGGGGTTTATTCATCCGAGTGCCTCTCCATGGGGTGATCTAGTGTTGTTTGTAAATAAAATGATGGTAGTCAATGTATGTGCATAGACTACTAGCAGTTGGATAAGATTATAGTCCATAAATAGTATCTATTTCCCTGGATCAATGATTTTTTTGACCAGTTGCAGGGTGCATGCGTATTTTCTAAGACTGATTTGAGGTCCAAATATCATCAGCTAAAGATTTGGCCTGCTTACGATCCTAAGACTGCATTCTAAACCTGGTATAGACACTATGAAATTCTAATGATGTCTTTTTGGCTAATTGTGATGACCCTTCCGGTCATCTTCGTGTTTATGCATTTATTGCACTGTTAGAGCCTTTTTGTAGCTGCCCCAAGCTATTTATGGCTTTCTGGGACCGGTGGTTCGGTGCCCTGGTCGTTCGTTTGTTCGTTTTGGTTGTTTGTCTATTTTAGAGCTTAAACTTAGAAAATCATTGACTTTGGTCAACATTCTTAGCTAACATGCTTGGAATTGAATTCTGATAGTTATGTTAGCTTCAGAGTGATGAGTTTGGTCTAGTTGGACCTTTAGTTGAGGCCTGAGAACTTCCAGTTTGGGTTTTGTGTGGTTTTTTTAGTTTTTGGGCTATTTGGAGTAGAAAGTGGAACTTTGGGTGACTTTCAATGATTGGAGTGTCGGATTTGAAATCCGATGATTCCATCAGCTCTGGAATGTAGAGTTTAGGCTAGGAAGGTGGTTGGTTTGGATTTCGGGTAGGCCAGACTCATTTTGAGACCTTGAGTTCCTTTTCGTTAATGTTGACTTGGGTCAACATTTCTAGAAATGACCTCATATGGGAGTTTCGTCGATTCCGTTGAATCTGGAACATCGTTTTCACTCTGTTCCCATTATTAGTTTTTGAATATTGGTTTTCGATTGTGCCAACAACACCCCGTGGAGTGTTAGAGAAAATATAGAAAATAGTTGCAGGCCAGCCTTCAGCCCAATTGCGCCAAGGCCAGCGCGATCGCGCCTCAGGGCCTTCCAGCCGTCAGCGCGATAGCGCCGAGGCGCCTTCCACCCCTTCAGCGCTGTAGACGCTGGCCTAGCGCCGATGGTGTTGGCCATTTTCTTGTAGCTATAAATAGCTGGAAGTCTGTTTTTCCAGTCATTGTAGCTCATTCTTTCTCACTCTAAACTCAATTTCCTCTCTCCCAAATTGCTCCATTTTGATCCTAAGCATTGGGAAGTCGATTGTGGGTGGATTTTTCGCACTTCTTCGTTGTTTGGTAAGCTCTCTCTTCTCTTAAATTTTCCTAAAACCTCCATTGATGCCCTTCTCTAAAGCTTGAGTTTTTCCTTGTGAATTATGGCCGTCCAGCTGGTGCATGCTCGTGGGAGTGGGAAAATTATCCTTCTTGACTCGAGTTTTTGCCTTTGTGGTAAGTATTTCTTGCCCATATTCTGTTTTATTTTCTAGAATTCCATTCTTTAAACCCAAACCTTTGCGGGCTGTTTTGATGCCCTTTTCCTTGGCCATTTGTGCTCAAATTTGGAGCATGCCCCTTGGAATCGTTGGGGTCATTATGGCTCTTTTCATTTTTGGTTTTGGGTTGTGGGCCCTGCAGGCTTGCTTTTGACTCGGATATCGGCCCGGCTACAACTGTGGTAATATGGGTACCATTAGACTCGTTTTAACATCATATTTATGGTCTTGATAGTTTGATTGTCATTCGGGAGTTCTCAGAGCATTTTAGGCTTGGACCTGGTTGTTGGGGCAGCTTGTCTCGGACGACAGGTAGGTTATGGCTTAACTCCCTAGACTTTGCATATATCGGGTAAAATTGTACTAGTTGGTATCCTTGGATTGGGTTATTAGGTTGGTACCACAGATCTTCACCGCTTTTCCATGATTCATCCTATTTCTTTCCTCTGTTGTGTGTAGTATTCCTACTAGTTGGTGTATTTATTATCCTTGTGATCCCGTGAGGTCTTGTTGACTCTGGAACATAGAAGGTGGGATTATTGGGAATGTCTACGAGTCCTGGACATAGAAGTATCCTTCTAGGCTGGTTATGCTTGCTGAGTAGCTTTGGAGCCTGTGCAGGGCCGTCAGGTTGATTGTGAGCTGCCGGGTAGCTATTTGTGATAATCATATCATTTCCATGCATATAAAGAGGTTTTCCACATTTTATTACGATTTTTGGATTTGGGTCTGCGAAAACTAATTTCCTAAACCTTGCATGACCCTGGGGGCCCGTTTTTGATGAAATTGGATTTGGAAATGATTTGAGTTGATAGGTGGATCTTTTGGGGTAAAAGAAGGTTAAAAATATGGTTTTATCATGATTTACTACTATTGTCAGACTCGACCGGGTTGGAGTGCTAGCTGAGTTTTCTCACTGATTTGAAATGGCTTTAGGCTCGATTGGGTCAAGCATCTGAGAAATTTTACTACTATTTTAGACTCGGTTGTGCTCGGGCACCCTTGGAAGGGTTTTTGAGACAGCTTTTGCACTGTTTTAGTCCTAGACAGGGTCTAGGCATGCATATTGAGACTTAGCCACTAGCTTGAACCCAGAATCAATTTTGGAGGGCACATTTTGATTTTGAGATTTAGTATAGGGTCCGAAACCTCCATGGACCTTGACGCTCCGGGCCAAGGGCTTGGGGCTGCGTGTGCCGAAGGAAAGAATATACGGTGGAGTAGAGGTATACGGGCTGAGTCCTTCCATTGAACCTGCTTGCTGGGAATGATCGGCACCGGAGGAGGTACATACAGAGATTCTATTTCACCCTGAGGTCATCATGCATTATATCATCCATTGTTTGCGATACCACCTTTTTTTGCTGTTTGTTGGTTGTACGCTCCGGTAGTATGGGATGCCGGAGGGTTTGTTTTCACTTGATTGCATTCCTCGGTTGTTTGCGCGTCCTAGGACCTGTAGGTAGACTCTGTTTACTTAATTTTGGATTTTTTTCTCTACTACGGTTATAAGTGTGGAATTGGGCTTGCTAGACTGTTACTTATGGATTGAGAATTGGCATGGTTTGGGTGCTTATTCATTCTTTTTATCGATCATGTCTACTTTATCCTTCCCTCCCATTCTATATACTTGAGGTTACCAGTATACCATCCCTTGCTAGAACTTATCTATATATACTATTTTTGCGAGGATCCCAGGTGCGTCGTTATCTTTTCACCTGTATTTGCCATGTATATATCCTATTTGCTAGTCTTGCTTATTGCTTTCGGTTGTCTTCCTTCTGGGCTAGTTCTTGTGTACTTTAACGTTGACTTCTGTGACTGTTTGTTTCTACTCTGCCTGCTACTGTTCTTTTTCTTTATATGTGCCCAGTCAGCCTATGATACATACTGGGTACCTTATGCTTCGCATTTGGTGCTCACCCTACCCCCTATATCTTCTGGTGCAGATCTTGGTATGGGCCATCACCGTTAGAGCGCCGGGCTGTTTTTGGATCATCTAGGCTGAGGGTGAGCTCTTGGCATTCAGAGCTTGACTTAGTTTATCTTTTGTATATTTTGCACTCTGTTACTATTCGAAGATAGCTTATTTATATATCTCTTTTGGATATTTTGTACTCCTGTTATAGTACGGATCTTATAAGTTTGATCAATTCCAATAAATTTTTGAATTTAAAACTTGCTCGAATTGGATTCTTTCGACTATGATACCAAGTTTTGGGTTGGATTAGCTTCCAGTTTGTATTTATATTACTCCGATTATCCAGTTTGTTCATCTTGTTCCCTTACTTCCACTTATTTATTGTTCTTCCGCTTAAACTATTAGAAAGTAGCCCATTACTAACCATTATGTGCTACGGGGATTGGTTAACCTATCGGGGGGTTGTAGGTGCCATCATGACCGAGAAATTAGGTGGTGACAGCTTGGTATAAGAGCTCTAGGTTCACCGGTGTCATCGGCATAGGAGCCAATGTCTAATAGAGTCCTGCAGATTGGGGTGGAGATATCCGTGCTCAATCTTCGAGAGGCTATAGTGACATCTTAGGGAAATGCATTTTTCTTGCTTCTCTTTCGTGCGTAGTATCCTTGAAAGTTCCTAAAAATTTCACTTGTTCTGGTTCACTCTTCCGCAGATGGTTCGTACGATATCATCAGCTTCAGGTGGAGGAGAGCCTCCTGCCCTTGCACCTCTGACTCCAGCTAGGGGTCGGGGTGGTCGCAAGGGCAAGGGCAAGGCTAGAGGTCATCCCAGAGCAGCGGCGCCTTCTAGGGCCGCCAGGTTTGATATAGAGTCAAAGTATGACTACGAGCCAGAGTTAGCTCCAGAGCATCAGCATGTGGACTCGTCGATGGCCCAGGTACCATCACCTCCAGTGACAGTTCTAGCATCGGTTTCTATGCCAGGTTCAGCCCCAGCTCTGTCTTCGGATATTCGGGGTTTACTTGTTCATCTCTTGGGTATGATTGGGGAGCATCCTTCTGAGGAAGCACAGGCATCCGCTCAGGGGGCAGCCCTGGGGTTTCAGAGTTTAGGAGCGCAGCCTATTACTGTGGCTCCCTGTGCTGAGGTTGTTCAAGTCCCATCGATTGCCCAGCCTCTTGCTCCTCGCCCAACCATAACAGATGGGGAGCAGAAGGCCTTAGGGAGATTTCTGAGTTTGGCACCGCCGAGGTTTGCTGGTACACAGGGTCAGGACCTCCATGATTTTATCACCACCTGTAAGGAGATGTTGCATCACTTGGGGTTATTACAGACTCACAGGATTGTCTATACTTCATATCAGCTGGAGGGTCCAGCAAAGTTATGGTGGAGAGCACAGGTTGCTTGTAGGCCTTTTACATCACCTCCCTTGACCTGGTCTGAGTTTTATGAGGACTTTATGGCTAAGTTCTTGCCACAGAGCAACAGGGAGCTTCGGAGGGAGGAGTTCACTAGACTTTCCCAGGATTCGATTATTGTCTCAGAGTATGAGACCCGTTTCCATTAGCTTGCTCCATTTGGGGCCATAATTATGCCTACTAAGGCCAACAGGATTCGTAGATTTGTTTGGGGGTTGCGGAGAGAGTTCAGAGAGCCTGCAGAGATACCAGTCACTAGCGGTTGGTCATTTGAGGCCATTTCAGACTATGCCCATACAGTTAAGGATTCGCGTCATTATGACATTGTGGCCAGAGATAGAAGGCCTCGACATTAGGGTGGTTATAGTGGTTCTAGGCATGGTGGTAGAGGTTCCAGCCAATAGGGTTGAGGCTATAAGCCACAGCAGTATCAGGGTCAGTCTAGTCGACCAGTTCAGGCTTCACTCTAGGCTTTGGGGCCTTAGTTTGAGCACGGTCAGGGTAGCCATCAGGGCCAGAGCGGTCAGTCTTCGAGGGGTGCATCTTTCGGGGCATCAGGCCATGGTGGCCATTCGAGTTCTGTTGGTTCATCCCGACTGGGTAGGTCATCAGGGGATTGTTACACTTGTGGTGTGGTTGGTCACTTTGCTAGAGATTCCCCCCAGCAGGGTACAGTTCAGCTGGCTGAGCTGTTGTGAGCAATTCAGCCTCCAGCTAGGGGGATGGTGGTCAGGCTAGGGGTGGTGCCCCATGTGGCAGAGCAGGTGGTAGGGATGGTGGTCAGGCAAGTGGAGGTCATCGTCAGTTCTATGGCGGTCCCTGGGAGATCGGAGGCAGAGACCTCGGATGCTATGATCACAGGTATGATTTATGTGTGTCGCCAGCCAGCTTATGCTTTGTTTGATCCTGGATCCACTTTTTCATATATATATCTGCCTACTTTCTGCCTTGTTTGGGGTTTGCTAGTGAGCCATTGTCTGTGCCTATTTCTGTTTTGACCCTAGTAGGAGATTCTTTAATAGTGGATTGAATTCTGAGATCCTTTGTGATATCTGTTGGTGATTTGGATACTTAGGCTGACTTGATACTTGATATGTTAGACTTTGATGTGATACTGGGCATGGACTGGTTATCCCCTCACCGTGCGGTTTTGGATTGCTATGCCAAGACCGTTACCATAGCCGTGCCCGGTGTATCCCCGGTTGTGTGACGGGGTTCTCCTAGCCATGCACCGTCTGGGATCATCTCTTGTTTTCGAGCCAGGAAGTTGATTTCCAGTAGGTGTCTAGCTTATCTAGCATATGTCCGAGATGCTAGTGTTGATCCTACGTCTCCTGAGTCTGTTCTTGTGGCTAGAGACTTCCTAGATGTGTTTCCTACTGACCTGCCAGGCCTTCCACCTGAGAGGGATATTGATTTCTCCTTTGAGTTAGAACCTGGCACCAGGCCCATTTTTATCCCTCCCTACCGTATGGCTCCTGCTGAGTTGAGAGAGCTTAAGGAGTAGCTCCAGGATTTGTTAGCTAAGGGGTTCATTAGACCGAGTGTGTCTCCTTGGGGTGCTCCTGTCCTCTTCGTGAAGAAGAAGGCTGGGTCGATATAGATGTGTATTGACTATCGACAGCTGAATAAGGTGACAGTGAAGAATAGGTATCTGATACCGAGGATTGATGACCTGTTTGATCAGCTTTAGGGTTCCGCCATGTTTTCTAAGATTGATTTGAGGTCCGGCTACCATCAGTTGAGGATTAGGGCAGAGGACATCCCTAAGACAGCATTCAGGACACGTTATGGCCATTATGAGTTCTTGGTGATGTCTTTTGGGTTGACTAATGCCCTCGCAGCCTTTATGGATTTGATGCATAGGGTTCTTGTCCCGTTCCTGGATATGTTTGTGATAGTCTTCATTGATGACATTCTGATATACTCGAGGAGTAGGGATGAGCATGAGCATCATTTGAGGACCGTACTTCAGACTTTGAGATATCATCGGCTTTATGCCAAGTTCTCAAAGTGTGAGTTTTAGCTTGAGTCAATTGCATTCCTAGGACACATAGTATCCAAGGATGGGATTAGAGTGGATCCGGGTAAGATTTATGCGGTTCATGATTGTCCTAGACCTACCACTCCTACCGAGGTTCGCAGCTTTATTGGGTTAGTCGATTATTATAGACGGTTTGTTGAGGGATTTTCTTCCATAGCAGCACTCTTGACTATGTTGACTAGGAAGGATGTTCCATTCCAGTGGTCTGGTCAGTGCGAGGATAGCTTCCAGAGGCTTAAGGCCTTATTGACTTCGACTCTAGTCCTGACTTTGCCGGTTGAGGGTCAGGGGTTCTCTATGTATTGTGATGCTTCAGTGGTCATTCTTGGTTGTGCATTGATGCAACGGGGTCAAGTGATAGCATATGCATTGAGGCAATTGAAGGTTCATGAGCGCAACTACCCCACTCACGACTTAGAGTTGGCGATAGTAGTTTTTGCGCTCAAGATCTGGATGCACTATCTATATGGAGTTCATTGTGAGATATTCACCAACCATCATAGTCTTCAGTATATTACGAGTAAACACGAGCTGAACTCAAGGCAGAGGAGATGGATTGAGTTGCTGAAGGACTATGATTTCACTATTTTATACTGCAAATTCGAGAAGGGGTTTGCATCCATTGCTACTCATCTGACCCTACTGACTCAGAAAGAGGTACCTTTTCATTGATTGAATGAATGTGATGAGAGCTTTTAAAATCTCAATACATTATTGACTACCGCTCCTATTCTTGCATTGCCAGTGGAGGTTAAGAATTTTATTGTATATTGTGATGCCTCACGATCTGGTTTAGGTATTGTGTTGATGCATGAAAGGAACGTTATTGCATATGCTTTGAGGAAATTCAAGGTACATCAGAAGAATTGTCCTACTCACGACTTAGAGTTGGCTGTTGTGGTATTTGCTCTTAAGATGTGAAGGAATTACTTGTATGGGGTTTGTTGTGAAGTATACACAGACCATTGCAGTTTGCAACATGTATTCATACAGAAGGATTTGAATTTGAGGTAGCGTAGGTGGATGGAGTTGCCTAAAGACTATGATATCACCATTCTATACCATCCAGGTAAGGATAATGTAGTAGCCGATGCATTGAGTAGGAAATCTGAAAGTATGGGTAGCTTGGCCTATTTGAAGGCTACCAGACGTCCATTGACTAGAGAGATTCAGACTTTAGCTAACAGTTTTATGAGGCTTGAAATGTTTGAGAGGGGTGAATTGTTAGCATGTGTTGAGGCCAGGTCCTCATTTCTTGAGTAGATTAATGCCAAGCAATTCGAGGATGCTAAGTTGAGCAAAATCTATGATAACGCTTTGCAGAGTGAGGCCAAGGAGGCCATGACTAATGATGAGGTGTTCTAAGCATCAAGGGGCAAGTTTGTGTATCCCGTGTTGATGATTTGATTCATACTATTCAAGTTGAGCCTCATTGTTTGAAGTACTCTATATATTCTGGTGTGACCAAGATGTACAACAATTTGAAGCAACACTATTGGTGGGGTCGAATGAAAAGAGACATAGTTGATTTTATTGCTAAGTGTCAAAATTGCCAGCCGGTGAAGTATGAACATCAGAAGCTTTGTGGTAATCTTTAGAGGATGCCCATTCCTGAATGAAAGTGGAAGATGATAGCCATGAATTTTATTATTGGTCTTCCCAAGATTTTGGGAAATACAATTCTATCTGAGTAATTATGGATAGACTGACGAAGTCTGCGCACTTCATTCTAGTCTAGGTGACTTACAATGCGTTGAAGTTGCCCAAGTTTTATCTCAAGGAAGTTGTTCCATTGCATAGAGTTTCTATTTCTATTATTTTGGATAGGAGTACTCAGTTTACCTCTAACTTTTGGGAGAAGTTACATGAAGATTTGGGTAGTAGGTTGGACCTTAGTACAACCTTTCACCCTCAAATCGATGAGAAATTTGAGCATATGATTCAGGTTTTGGAGGACATGCTTTGTGCATGAGTGATCAATTTCGAAGGTCATTTGGACCAATATCTACCTTTGGCAGAATTTTCATATAATAATAGCTACCATTCAAGCATAGATATGGCTCCGTTTGAGGCCTTATATGGGAGAGATATAGATCTCCCATTGGTTTGTTTGATGCAGTTGAGATGAGACCGTGGGGTACTGATCTTCTAAGTGACTCTAAGGATAAGATGAAATTCATCCAAGAGAAGCTTCTAGCGGCTCAAAGCAGGCAAAAGGAATATGCAGATAGAAAAGTAAGATATATGCATTTCATGGAAGGTAAGCAAAGGTTTCTCAAAGTCTCACCCATGAAGGGTGTTATGAGATTCGGTAAGCAGGGTAAACTTAGTCCAAGTTACATTGGACCTTTTGAGATTCTTAAGAGTGTAGGGTCGGTAGCCTATAGATTGGCTTTAACTTTAAGCTTGTCGGGAGTTCATCCCATATCTTATGTGTCGATGCTTAAGAAGTATCACGGAGATGGTGACTACATTATTCATTGGGATTTGGTCCTGTTAGATGAAAACCTCTCTTATAAAAAGGAACTTGTTTCTATTCTTGATAGAGATGTTTAGAAATCAAGAACTAAGGAGATTGCGTTTGTGAAAGACTAGTGGATGAACTGTCTTGTTGAGGAGGCCACTTGGGACACTAAAACAGACATGCGTAGTAAGTATCCGTAGCTTTTTGTCAATTCAGGTAACTCTTTTTTTTTCCTTTTCTTTATTATTTTTATTCGGGGATAAATAGTTATTTAATTTATATTTGATGTTCTGATTTATCCCATCATCATAGGTATAATGAGGGTGTAAGTTCTTGACTAGAGTTATCCCTTGGATGAGAGTTGGTAAAATCTCAAGCTAGGGTGAAATTTGATGAAAATCTAGTATTGTGTGCTCTAGAGAAGATTTTCATCTCGTGGTGTCATACTTAATAGTGTGGTATCCATTGGTGGATTTTCAAGTGGTCTAAGGTCTCATAGGAAGTTTCAAGATGATAAACGGGTTCATGAAATTCCAGTTATGTTGGTTACCATGTTGGAATTGATTTGTGATGTCTAGACCAAGGTGTATATTGTAAAATGAGGAGTTTGAGCCAAGTTCCCGAGTTTTTGGTTTTTGGAACCGCTACAGCGAACAAAGTTTTGCTGCAGTGAGTCTGCCGTAGCGGTAAAGTTCTACCATAACAAGCCTGGAAAGTCATCAAAGCTCGCCATAGCAAGCCAAGTCACGCCACAACGAGTTTGTCATAGTAAAAAAACAATTGTTGTAGTGAGAGACGGGGTCAGATTACCTGACTTAAGTCAATTTTTTGAGGTTTATTTCACAAACTCCCAAAACTCATTCTAGATCTCCAAGAAGGTAATTTCCCCAAGGCTAGGGTATTTTCCTTTATTCGAGGTAAGTTATTCTATAAATCTCTTCATTTAACAATTTGTAATCCTTATAGAGTTATTATATTATGGATTAATGGTGAAATTCCTAGGTTAGAGCCCTAAATGCATGAAAAGTGGAAAAAAACGTATGGATAGGTGTAAATTTACCTAGATTTGATCCTAGGTTGTTATTTAATACTTCCTAGCATGAATTTAGTATTTCTCAACATGATTAGAATGAATTAGAAATCTTGAGTGCCATAAAGGTGTGACATTAGCAAAAATGGCTTAAAAGGGAGAATTGGAGCAGAAACTCCATGAATAGTAATCATATGAATGATGTGGGTATAGTTGATGGTTAATTGACCCTTGTGGAAAGCCACAGACCTCGAGTAAACGCATAGTTAGTGGATTAATTTTTTAGATCTAAAATAAAAGAGTAAATGATTAATTACTCCCTATTGTTTGTTTGTCTAGACTTTGAACGCTCTGAAGCATTGAGGAAGGGCAAGGCTATTGCAAGGGAGCTTGTGGTTTGGAAATCTGCAGTTAAGGTAGGTTAAGATTTAATTGGAGTGGAGACTTGATTAAGGGCTTGTATGTTTTTTAATTGAATAACTTGTGATTGGTCTTCAAACATACTTGAGTTGATGATTGTGAACATGTTAATGCTTGAATGAATAAGTAGTGTATATTGAAAATGACTAAAAATCTTGTAATGATTAAGTGTACATATGATTAGTGTATTGTGTTGTATCCTTAGAGATAGAGACTTGAAACCATAGGTTCATATTGGTTGAGGGGTTGGGTACCACATAGGTACGAATTTTTATACTGACTTTATTATTGTAGAGTGGGTACCATGAGTCAGTACGAATATTAACACTGACAATATTATTATGGATCGGATACCATGAGCCGGTACGATACATGTACCCTGGTGCGTCCACTGCACGTCATGGCTAGTTGGACAGAAATAAATCTTTTTAGCATGTGTGTACTGATAAATGCTCAAATCGTACTTCCCAAATCTGAAGGCACGGTGATCGTCAAGCAAAACACATTTATAAGTACCCAACAGATGTTGGGGTCATACCCACACAGAATAATGTAGTCGCGATCGAGCTAATAAAGAATCCAAGTAACTTATTGGAGTTCAATGAACAAAAAGGGGAAAAGATATCTAAAAGGGGGGTTTTAGACTAAAACAAAAAATAAAGAAAAATAACTACAAGATAGATTGATAAATGGCTTTAACCTTGCTTTCGTCAAGCAAGGATAATAAAGGAGAATTGGGAATGGGAATTCAATTCACAAGATTTGCACCCGATTAACACATGGGTAGTCTTGGCTAAAGGTGCACTTAACCGTCTTTCAACCAATCAAGCAACGATCCTCATGGGTTCTCTTGAATCCCCACGAGTGAGCAATAATCAATAAATCAACTTGGGTGAGTTGGGATATTTCTAACCTCAACTCTTAGATGGGAGTTTTCGACAACCAAACTATCTCTAGACTTGATCTAGAGTGATAACCCCAAATCCCCACTATTGAATCTTCCCGAATTTAGGGAAATCCTCTCTCAAGCAAAAACCCAAATTAGAAAGCTAAGTCAATGTTTGCAACCATTGACTATAATTTCAAGCATGGAGGATTCAATAGACCCAAATAATCAAACAAGAGCAAAATCTATAGATGAATTCAATACCCAAATAAGTATTATCTCTAATACAAAACCCAAATCTCAAGTCAACAATACACCAATAAAATAGCAATTAAGAACAAGAGTTTGAAGAATGAAAACTAAAGATTTTACAATAAAGAGCATTCAAATCTTCACTCTAATGGTGTTGGTTGATGAACTTGCTCTCCAAGCTTTCCAAGAGTTGTGAGAATATCCAAAGATATCTTCCAAATCGGCTGAGAAGAGTTTTATGTGAATTGGGGTTTCCAAAAAGGGAAATTTCCATTTCTGCCCCGCAGCTAATATTCCTTCTTTGCCTACGCGTGTGGTCTACCGCGTTCGCAAAGAGTCTTCTGTTTGGTTGACCTTCGTGTAGCTTCTGCTCAAGTAGCCTCCACGTACGCGGAGGTTCTGCCACGTTCCCACAGGCTAATCAGCTGTCAGTTCTTTATTTCTTCCGAATGGCTTCTTTTTGACTTGTTTTTATCTGAATTCTTCCCGAACACTTCTAAAACACAAAGACCTGCAAAATAGAAGTAATATGTGTCAATTGCACTATTTTCCACTTTAAACTAGCAAAAGCATAAGATTAGAAGCTAAATAGGTAGGTAGAATACCAACTTATCAAACCCCCAAACTTGAACTATTGCTTGTTCTCAAGCAACTAAAAATTCAATTTCAAGAGGCACACACCACAAGTGCAAAGACATCACTTCAAGTCAAGGAAAACTCATTTCAATCACCAAGTATGACTTTGGTTGGTACTAACGATTAGTCAATTACATGATAACTTAATCTAAGCATTCTCCTCTATTTAAAACACAATTCAAGGATGCAATGGAACATTAAGAACAACCAAGTGACAACATCCAATCCTTGAGATGTGACTCAAAACCACTAGCTTACCAAAACATGCTCAATTGACTCATTTTCAGAGTTTATGAATGTCACCAACTATCCTAATTCGCATGCCCTGAACAAAGTCCCAAAAACACAATATGTACAAAGAAAATCACAAGGGACAAATACAAACACTCACACTCACAAGGAAGTTCAAATGCTAACAGGTATCAACCATAGGCTTGCCCTTATTTTCATTCGCCACTATCTCAAGAACAATCGGTCGGAGATCTCAAAAGGCTTTTATAAGCTTGTAATATTGGCTCGGGGATGGGTAGGATACCCATTTGGATTCAAGTGACTACATATCCTCTAACTCTACACAACCCTTTCAATTCGAAGCCAAAGCCATCTCTTTCATTTTCATTTAACACGAGGCACCATTTCACTTCTTTTTATTCGAAGCCCCAATTCTTATCATTTCCTTCACCTTGGAGGATTTTCTTTCTTTCCTTTCCTCTTTGCTTTTCTTTTCAAAATCTTTCTTATTTTTGGGAATTCTTTTTTATGCAACAAACCAAGATAAGCTCACTTAGCACTCCTCCAAGGTACCTTTAATCAACCCCCAAACATAGACTTTTAGCCTCGATTTCACACTTGTGGAGTTCAAGGAGGGACAGATTCAAAGGAGGGATTTATTGTCAAAATGGTTCAAGGCTTGTACCGAAGTTTCCAAAGAAGAGGTATTAGGCTCAAGAGGGGTGACTAATGATTCAATTTGAGTGCAATGGTGGCTTTTAAGGCTAAGTAGGCTTCAATAATTACAAAGAAGGCCTAAGATCATTTCTCCAACTAAAAGTAATCAAAACTAGCTTTAAAGACTAACCGGGCAAGTTCTAGTTAACACAAGCACGCACAAAAATTATTCAACTAAACTTCACCACACATGGCATGCGAATCATTCAAGAAGGATCAATTACAACTCCCTAAACAAGAACAAAAAGGAGCCACATTTTCCATTATCACAGGAAATGAGCTAAGAGTCACAAAAAGATCAAGGGGTTGTCACAAACATCATTCTTCGCCATGCACTTTTCACAAATTTTTTGGAAGGGTATACCTATTTCACTTAACATGCAAGACTACTTCATTAGTACCAAACAAGTCAATCGCAACCAAAACTCATTTCAATCACCAAGTATGACTTTGGTTGGTACTAACGATTAGTCAATTACATGATAACTTAATCTAAGCATTCTCCTCTATTTAAAACACAATTCAAGGATGCAATGGAACATTAAGAACAACCAAGTGACAACATCCAATCCTTGAGATGTGACTCAAAACCACTAGCTTACCAAAACATGCTCAATTGACTCATTTTCAGAGTTTATGAATGTCACCAACTATCCTAATTCGCATGCCCTGAACAAAGTCCCAAAAACACAATATGTACAAAGAAAATCACAAGGGACAAATACAAACACTCACACTCACAAGGAAGTTCAAATGCTAACAGGTATCAACCATAGGCTTGCCCTTATTTTCATTCGCCACTATCTCAAGAACAATCGGTCGGAGATCTCAAAAGGCTTTTATAAGCTTGTAATATTGGCTCGGGGATGGGTAGGATACCCATTTGGATTCAAGTGACTACATATCCTCTAACTCTACACAACCCTTTCAATTCGAAGCCAAAGCCATCTCTTTCATTTTCATTTAACACGAGGCACCATTTCACTTCTTTTTATTCGAAGCCCCAATTCTTATCATTTCCTTCACCTTGGAGGATTTTCTTTCTTTCCTTTCCTCTTTGCTTTTCTTTTCAAAATCTTTCTTATTTTTGGGAATTCTTTTTTATGCAACAAACCAAGATAAGCTCACTTAGCACTCCTCCAAGGTACCTTTAATCAACCCCCAAACATAGACTTTTAGCCTCGATTTCACACTTGTGGAGTTCAAGGAGGGACAGATTCAAAGGAGGGATTTATTGTCAAAATGGTTCAAGGCTTGTACCGAAGTTTCCAAAGAAGAGGTATTAGGCTCAAGAGGGGTGACTAATGATTCAATTTGAGTGCAATGGTGGCTTTTAAGGCTAAGTAGGCTTCAATAATTACAAAGAAGGCCTAAGATCATTTCTCCAACTAAAAGTAATCAAAACTAGCTTTAAAGACTAACCGGGCAAGTTCTAGTTAACACAAGCACGCACAAAAATTATTCAACTAAACTTCACCACACATGGCATGCGAATCATTCAAGAAGGATCAATTACAACTCCCTAAACAAGAACAAAAAGGAGCCACATTTTCCATTATCACAGGAAATGAGCTAAGAGTCACAAAAAGATCAAGGGGTTGTCACAAACATCATTCTTCGCCATGCACTTTTCACAAATTTTTTGGAAGGGTATACCTATTTCACTTAACATGCAAGACTACTTCATTAGTACCAAACAAGTCAATCGCAACCAAAACCTCAAAAGACGACGATTTTCCCTTAAGAATGACATCACTCAGTCTATCATTGGGCCAATTCATCTATCTAAATTAGTACGGCTACACAAGATGTATCAACACAATCATCACAATCTCCGAGAACATGCGAGTCACACGTGCAATGCACAGACCAGTCAGTGGGCATGTGAGAAGCTCATGTGATTCGCACGTTGACATGTGTGATACAAGTATTCCCCACCTCAGACAAGTTCTATCTAGCATAACGGGTACTCGGACTTCCCCTGACCCACAACAACCAATACCTCAACTAGAAAATAGCAAAAGAAGCTAAAAAGTAAAGAAAACTAAAAAGCTAAACCATCAACTTCTTCCACACAATACCAAAACCCGATGAGGGTGTAAGTCCACAAAGCACACCCAACAAGGGCACAACAATATATAAACAAACAAAACAAGCCCAGCAAAGGCACAATAATATCCAAAATGATAAAACAAGCTCGGCGAGGGAACAATAATATCCATAAGTAAAGCAAGCTAAACTACAAAGATAGAGTGCGGATCAACACGCTACCCCCAACTAAGATAGGGCAGTGCCCTCACTGCATCAAAGTAAGGAATAAGTTTGAAGGGGCTCCCTAAGGTGTATCAAAACACATAGATTGATCAATGAACGAAAAGGAGAAAAGATATCTAAAAGGGGGTTTATAGACTAAAACAAAAGATAAAGAAAAATAACTACAAGATATATTGATCAATGGCTTTAACTTTGCTTTCGTCAAGCAAGGATAATAAAGGAGAATTGAGAATGAGAATTCAATTCACAAAACTTGCACCCGATTAACACATGGGTAGTTTTAGCTAAAGGTGCACTTAACCATGTTTCAACCAGTCAAGCAACAATCCTCATGTGTTCTCTCAAATCACTACGAGTGAGCAATAACCAATAAATCAACTTGGGTAAGTTGGGCTATTTCTAACCCCAACCTTTAGATGGGAGTTTCCAGCAATCAAACTATCTCTAGCCTTGATCTAGAGTGGAAACCCCAAATCCCCATTATTAAATCTTTCCGAATTTAGGGAAATCCTCTCTCAAGCAAAAACCCAAATAAGAAATCTAAGTCAATGTTTGCAACCATGGACTATAATTTCAAGCATAGAGGATTCAATAGACCCAAATAATCAAACAAGAGCCAAATTTATAGATGAATTCAATACCCAAACAAGTATTATCTCTGATACAATACCCAAATCTCAAGTCAAAAATACACCAATAAAATAGCAATTAAGAACAAGAGTTTGAAGAATGGAAACTAAAGATTTTACAATAAAGAGCATCCAAATCTTCACTCCTATGGTGTTGGTTGATGAACTTGCTCTCCAAGCTTGCCAAGAGTTGTGAGAATAGCCAAAGATGTCTTCCAAATCGATTGAGAAGAGTTCTATGTGAATTGGGGCTTTCAAAAAGGGAAATTTACATTTCTGCCCTATAGTTAATATTCCTTCTTCGCCTACGAGTGTGGTCCACCGCGTTCGTGAAGAGTCTTCTGTCTGGTTGACCTTCACATACGCAGAAAGACTACCATATTTGCGTAGCTTCTGCTCAAGTGTCCTCTGCGTAC
Source organism: Jaltomata sinuosa (assembly GCA_003996215.1). NCBI lineage: Eukaryota > Viridiplantae > Streptophyta > Magnoliopsida > Solanales > Solanaceae > Jaltomata > Jaltomata sinuosa. The sequence goes on along the minus strand of QJPP01001163.1, from coordinate 116,013 downwards.
GCGGAGGTTCTGCCGCGTTTGCACATGCTAATCAGCTGTCAGTTTTTTATTTCTTCTGATGGCTCTTTTTTGACTTGGTTTCATCTGAATTCTTCTCGAACACTTCTAAAACACAAAGACCTACAAAATAGAAGTAATTTGTGTCAATTGCACTATTTTTTCACTTTAAACTAGCAAAATCATAAGATTAAAAGTTAAATAAGTAGGTAGAATACCAACTTATCATGTACACATTTACAGTTAGTTACATTTACATTGATGTTTGATGTTGAGAGTTGAAAATGCATATTGAGCTGAAACTATGAGTACTAAGTTACATTTGTGAAAGTGAGGTAGACATAGATCCCTGTGAGATATAATTGTTGAGAGCGTGAGTACTTGAATTATTATGATAACATTTGGTGACTTATATGATTTGTTATAGACCTTGTTTAGTTTGATTTGAGGTGATTATTTATTGACTGAACTACTTTTTAAGTGTTGAAGTTCCATTCTATTTGTTATTTGATTTAAATGTATGTTTGTTCTAAATTGAGTCGATATATACATAGTGATTTATACTGATACTATCTTGTACTCTTCTTTTATTGAGTGCACATCGTATTTCAGAAGCTCAGACGTGATCTTATCTCAAGCCAGGACAGTTGATTTCGATCCAAGGGTGAGCACTATATCTTCAGGTTGTCATGGATCTTCACTTGTTTCATTGTCCTTTTTTCTAACAATGAAACTCTCTTTATGTTGATTAGTTTTGGACATCTTAGACGTGTTTAGTTTTGTTTAGAGTTCTTGTACAATGACTTTCTAGTCTTGAAAAAATATAATAGATAGTGATTCTCTTCTGTACTTAAATTTTTTGGTTGATACTTAGTATATATCATTAATATAAGTTGGTTTTATTATTATTTCATCTAAAACTAATTAATTATTGGGTTAAGACTTGGGTTAGATGGTTCTCTCACCTGAGAGTTAGTGTGGGTGTTACTCACGGTCACTTGGATCGTAAAATGTTTACTCTGAAGATTTGAGAAATGAAATATTTCTCCATCGATCAACCAATATACACTGAAAATTTTTTAACGTGATTTTACATCGATCACGGTCTCTTCTTAGACTTTGTAATCCTGTAAATGTATTTTTAATACAAAATATACTCGAATACAAATACAAATGTATTTTGACTGCTCTTGTATATGTATCGACATACATTGAAAACTCAAATTTATTTGTATGTGTTTAGCTGATCTGGTATATGTACTTAATATACAAATATATCAAATGTATTTGTACTCGAATACAAATCCAAATATATTTTGACTGCTCTTGTGTACTCGAATACAAATCCAAATGTATTTTGACTGCTCTTGTATATGTATCGACACACATTGAAAACTCAAATGTATTTGTATGTGTTTGACTGGTCTGATATATGTACTTAACATACAAACATATCAAATGTATTTGTATTTAGATATAAATACAAATGTATTTTTTTTACTGTTCTGACATATGTATTAGTTGTATGCAAAGCAAATACACAATACAAAATGATTTGTATGTTTGGCTGGTCTGGTAAATATATTTACACAAATAAAAACATACATTTTGTATTTTTAATAGAATTGGCAGAATCACAAATACATCTATAACAACCTTATAAAGACAAATACATTCAAAATTCTTTTTTAAATTTTATAGTTTTCAACCGATTTAAGTTTTTCATTTGGAAATAAAATCTGAAAATGCAACTCACGCCCGTAATATAAGGAAAGAATTAAAATCATTAAAGATCCTTAAAGATCCTTTCCTTTAAAGATCATTGATACACGGAATGAATTAAAATCACTAAAGATCATTTCCTTTTTAAATGGTAACAATCACCTAAAATAACTCTTCCACCTCAATATGTATTTGTATTTGGCAGATTAATTCCAGCCGTTAAATACAATTAAAATAGTAATATTTTGCCATTTTAATTGATGTCGCCTGTAATTTCAAAAAGACTAATATCTCCTTCTTAATTATGGACTCAAGTTTGCTATTTCTGAAATTTTCTCTTTATTAATCATATAACGGTTTCAACAGAGCTGGTAAGTAGCATCATCTATACTTTCAATGTGAAGAACGTATGGAATGACTTCAAGAATTAAGGGAAGATGCGGTCAGTGCTTCATATGCAAGTATATACTTTTTCTGTTCATTTTTACTTGTCCACTTTGGACTTGACACGCTTCTTAAGAAGCAATGATTGATGAGAAAATTTTACCATGGTGCCCATATTAAATAATATTTAGTATTAAGTCTTGAAAAATGATTTGAGAAACAAGTAATTAATGCTAAGAGTAAAATATGAAAAAGAAAATAATTATTTTTTCTTGAAATGTTAAAAGTGAGGGATCCCTAAAAGTGACAAGTAAAAGTGAAATTCTATTTTTGAAATAGTAAACAAATAAAATGAACGGACGGAGTATAACAAATCTTGTCGCTCTCAAAAGCTAGAAAAATTGTGTCAGTAATAGATGCGTTAACTATTGCCAAATGCAAGGTGCGAAGAAGGTAGTGAACCATGGTAAAAAGTTGTACATGTTATGAAATTGAAGAAATTAGAAAGAAAATTGAAGAGAGATTGAATGATAACTCTTTGTATTGAATCTTGAATTGGTTCAAATAGAAGAATATATCACTATTTATAAGTAAAAAGAATAAAATAAGGAGAATATATTATTTTCCTTATAGATGTTAAATTAAAAGAAAATTAAATATTTTGTAATTAATGTAAACCCTAAACTTGAAAGGAAAGTAAATATTATAGAATATTCCTAGATTAAAAAAAAGTAATATTATATCATTAATATAGATCACAGGGTAGAAAGAAAGTATATTTTAACATTACCCTTCAAACTCAAATTGATGTATCCAACTTGAGTTTGAACACTTAATCTATATATATTTAAAAGCAAGAAAGTCTAGCCTAGAATTTTGCCAAGTGACAGCCTAGGATAAAGACATGTGTTAGTTTTTAGGACAAATTAATTAAGTTAGTTAATTAGTTATTGTTTAGTTTTAATTTTTAAAATTTTTTAAAAAATTAAAATTTTGATAGTTATTTTATTTTTTTACAGTTTTTTAATATCAATGTTAATTTTTTACATTTTTTTTAAATTCAAATTTTGACAGTTTGGAAATTGAAATTGATGTGTTATTAAATTTTGTTACATCTGACTAAAAGAAATTAGACGTTGAATATTTATAAATATTTTACATTAAGTTTTTAAACTTTGAAATTGCATTGTCCTCAGTTGTAGCACTGGCACATTAGTTCAAACCGAACGGCTTATTCTTCCTCAGTTTGCAGATGGTTTCTTTTCTCTCCCTTTCATGGAAATAAAACTTTCTCTTTACATGTGCAGCAGTTCTCTTGCTACAAAGCAACCAAATTTCTTCTACTAAGGCTAACCCAAAGAAATCTCGTTGTGGTCATCTCTTCTCTGAGAGGTAAATTTTCAATTTTCCCACATATTCAACTTTCCTCTTTTACTATTGTCTCATTTTTTTGGTAGCCAGCAAATTCCTGTATTTTGGAGATTTAGTAGTAATTGCTTTCAAGATTATCCAGTTTTTTGCATGCTATGTTCAGTGTTTATATGAACACTGAATTAGGTTCATTGATAGAAAATCAAAAGCCAAGCTTTTCATTGTTTGTTGAAATTGTTGTCAGATTTCTAATAGGTGTTTGACGAATTGCTTCTACGAGTTATGTATTGGTATAATATTTCTCAGACCCAACTTTGTGGGACTACACTGGTATATTTATGTCTATTAGAAATTAACTCTCCTTTGTATTCAATGATATTCTGAGTTTTGGGTTTTGAATCGATAGTTCTAAAAGTTTTCACCGAATTCCATTTGTGATATGTAGAATTATTGTCGGGACATACTGTTTGTTCAATTTCTGGCCAAATTCAGTTTGCTGAATCTATGGGAGATGATCACTTGGTAAGTAGTCCTGGCTCATGATAAATCTTGGTTCTAAGAACTGTATTTACTTAACTAGATTATGTGAGGTCTGCATTAATGTTGGTCAGTTGCTTTATAAACAATCAAGATGTGTTGTTTATGATTAAAAGTTGATCTTTGAAGAGGTCAAGCCCGCTTACTTTGGTTTTACCATAGGTCGTTATCTTTTGGCTAAAAAAAGAAATCATTTTGTCCAGTTTGATTTTTTGACTAACCTTGCTGTACATTTTTGGTCAATGATATGAGAATTAATTACAATTTGATGATCACTTAGATGAGATAATTAGTTTAGCAAGGATAGTGAATACTGCTGGTGTAGGAAATAGTAGGAAAGTGAAAGGGATATGGAGTTGGAAGAGGATAGTATCGGATTAACCTTGCTGCTAAGAGAAATCAATTCATTGCACGTTATTTGTATACACACATTTTTGTTTTAGCTAAGAGATGATTTTTTGAATTCCATATGGAAGTTACTGTACGGATATCTGAAGAAACCCAAAGGAGATCTGATGGGCTGAGGCTTGAGTTAATGGAAGTCTTTACTGATAATGACAAGGTTGTGACCCGAAAAAAGGTTCGTGATCCTAAAGAGCAAGAGTTGTTCTTAGTTTGCCTTCTTGGCCTCAAATAATCAAGGAAGTACTTGTAGTTAACATGACCTTGATTTTTCATAATACATAGTTTGACGCTCCTACATATAGTTTTCCCCCCATTGCCTGAGCACGTCGTTTCTGTCTTTTTTTCCAAGTCCGTTACCACCTGCTTTTCAGGCCTAATTCACCCACATTCCACGCTTTAATTTTCATAAGTTGCCCAATTTCTTTTAGACTTGTTCTATCTTTTTACATATTTAAATTTGTCTTTGTTAATCAAAATTGGATTGTAATTTCCTTTTCCATAATGTTTTCGGCTAACAGAACCATCTCTCTTCTAATAATCTATCTTCCCTTTTCAAGAATATCTGTCTCTCAGTTCAAATGGCTGGCACGAATTTTTTCTCTATTGGTAAACAGTTACTTTCTTCCCTCTCTCCTAAAGGATGGAGAGAATCCATGTTTAAGTCGTGAACAGTCCTTAATCTCTGTGATTTCTCAGAGAACGCAGACAAAATACATAGGGAGTTTGCGACAGAGTTCGAAAGGCAATGTTGTGAGTGATTCTGATGCTGAAATTATCAGAATAAGAGCTCTACTAAGGTAATTGTTTTTGCTGATTTTCCTTTGCTGAAGTAGAGGAAATAAATTTCACTTTCTCTATCTTAAAAGACTAATCTTCAAAGTAGATTAGATCAAACAAACAACAACAACAACAACATACCCAGTGTATTCCCACAATGTGGGGTCTGGGGAGGGTAGAGTGTACGCAGTACGTACCTCTACCTCAGAGGTGAGGTAGAGAGGCTGTTTCCGATAGACCCCCGGCTCAAGACAAAAATAGTCTAAAAATAGGCTAAAAAGGACGTAATAAAGATACAGGATAAAAATGAACGATAAAAATACAAGAGACAATAGGTAGGAATATGTAGTAACAAACAACAGATAGAAATAGAGCACTGCCACAAAATAATACTACGAGGAATCCAAGAACAAGAAACTACCTACTAGCACTACGATTACTAGTCGGGACAACAAGGGAAAACACTCCTACCTACTAGCATAGACACACTTCTACCTACTACCCTTCTACCCTAATCCGCGTCCTCTACACCTTCCTATCTAGGGTCATGTCCTCGGTAAGCTATAACTGCGCCATGTCCTGTCGAATCACCTCTCCCCAATACTTCTTTGGTCTACCTCTTCCTCTCCAGAAACCATCCATAGCCAACCTCTCACACATCCGCACTGGGGCATTCGTGCCTCTCCTCCTCACATGACCGAACCATCTCAACCTCGCTTCCCGCATCTTATCTTCCACCGACGCCTCACCCACCTTATCTCGGATAACCTCATTCCTAATCCTATCTCTCCTAGTAAACCCACACATCCATAACAACATCCTCATCTCCGCCACCTTTATCTTTTGAACATGGGAGTTCTTAACTGGCCAACACTCTACTCCATACAATAAAGTTGGTCGAACCACCACCCTGTAGAACTTGCCTTTAAGTTTAGTAGGCACCTTCTTATCACACAAGACTCCATATGCGAGCCTCCATTTCATCCACCCAACACCAATACGGTGAGTGACATCCTCATCAATCTCTCCATTTTCCTGGATAATAGACCCAAGATACTTAAAACTCCCTCTCTTTTGGATGACCTGTGTATCCAGCTTCACTTCTACGTCATCATCATGAGTCGCCTCACTGAACTTGCACTCCATATATTCAGTCTTGGTCCTGCTCAACCTAAACCCTTTAGACTTGAGGATCTGTCTCCAAACCTTCAACTTAGCATTAACTCCTCCGCGAGTCTCGTCAACCAAAACTACATCGTCCGCAAATAACATACACCATGGCACCTCACCTTGTATTTTTCGCGTCAATACATTCATTACCAAGGCAAATAGAAAAAGGCTAAGGGTCGATCCCTGGTGCAACCCCATCAACACGGGAAAGTGCTCCGAATCTCCTTCCACAGTTCTATCGCGAGTCTTGGCCCCCTCGTACATGTCCTTAATTGATCTGGTGTACGCCACGGGTACACCTCGAGCCTCCAAACACCTCCAAAGGACCTCCCTAGGGACTTTATCGTACGCCTTTTCTAGATCGATGAACACCATGTGCAAGTCCTTCTTCCTTTCCCGGTACTGCTCCACCAGTCTTCTAAGGAGATGAATAGCTTTCGTAGTCGAGCGTCCTGGCATAAATCCGAACTGGTTCTCGGAAATAAACACGATTTGTCTCAACCTCAACTCCACCACCCTTTCTCAGACCTTCATAGTATGGCTTAGCAACTTGATACCCCTATAGTAGTTGCAACTCTGAATATCGCCCTTGTTCTTATACAAAGGAATCATCGTGCTCCATCTCCAAGCTTCAGGCATCTTTCATTCTGAAAATACCATCAAATAACCCGGTTAGCCACTTCACACCTGCCTCACCCGAGCTCTTCCAGAAGTCAACGGGAATCTCATCTGGCCTCGTCGCCCTACCCCTACGTATCCTACGAATCGCAACCTTAACCTCCTCAACCTTTATACGCCTACAATAACCATAGTCACGATGCCTCTTTGAGTGTTCCAAATCTCTCAGCACAAATCCTTTGTCCCCCTCTTCGTTCAAGAGTCCATGAAAGTAAGACTGCCATCTCCTTTTAATGAGTACCTCATTTACTAGTACTTTGCCATCTTCGTCCTTGATGCACTTCACTTGGTCAAGGTTCTGAGTCCTCCTCTCTCTAGCATGTATGACTTCTTATCCCCACCTTTATCCTCTAAAGCCGCGTATAAGCTTTCAAAGGCTGCAGTTTTAGCCGCCGTTACCGCTAACTTAGCCTCCTTCCTAGCTATCTTATACGCCTCCCTATTCATTCGCTTCTCCTCCTCATCCTTACTCTCTACCAACTTTGCGTATGCCCCCTTTTTAGCCTCCACCTTCCCCTTTACGTCTCCATTCCACCACCAGTCCCCTCGATGCTTGCCAGAACGACCTCTCGAGATGCCCACCAGTCCCCTTATGCAACTAGCAGTCGTATCCCACATATTGTCCACATCCCCACTACTCCCCAAGCCCCCCTAGCCATCAACTTCTCCCCTATTTCCAGTGCACTGGCCATATTCAGGCTACCCCATTTAATCCTTGACCGGTCATCCACAATCCTCTTTTTTTTCTCCTTCTTGATCTCTAAATCCATCACTAAAAGCCTATGTTGGGGCGAAAGATTCTCACTTGGGATAACCTTACGGTCTTTACAGAGACCTCTATCACCCTTCCTAAGGAGCAAAAAGTCTATCTGAGTCTTGGCCACCAAACTACGGAAGGTAACCAAGTGCTCCTCCTTCTTCGGGAAACTTGAATTAGCTACTCTCAACCCAAAGGCTCTAGCGAAATCCAAGAGTGAGGCTCCCCCTTCATTCCTATCCCCGAAACCAAAGCCTCCATGCACATCGTTATAACCCCTCGAAGATGCCCCGATGTGCCCATTGAAATCTCCTCCTATGAAAATCTTCTCCGTGTTAGGCAAACCTCCCACCACCTCATCCAAAACTTCCCAAAAGCATTTCTTCTCCTCCTCGTCCAAGCCCGCTTGCGGTGCGTACGCACTAATAATGTTCAAAGTAGACCCTCCAAGGACTAACTTAATCGACATCAGCCTATCGTTGACCCTCCTAACCTCCACCACTTGCTCTCTCAACTCTCCATCCACTAAGATACCTACCCCATTCCTATTCCTCACACCTCCTGAGTACCACAACTTATACTCATCTACCTCCCGCGCCTTAGTGCCCACCCATTTAGTTTCCTGGACACACGCTATGCTAATCCTCCTCTTCCTTAGAACCTTCACTAGCTCTATGGACTTTCCTGATAAAGTCCGTATGTTCCAAGACCCTATTCTCAACCTAGATGGTCCCTTAACTCCCTTAGCTCTCCTGCCCCCCCCCCCCCCCCCGCCGCCTCCCCCTCGCCCTCGCCCCCGACCCCGCCCCCAGTCCCGACTGCGACCAATGACATGACCCTACTCGACCATCGTCCACCAAAGCCACTAAAAAACGTGCGCTATAATCAGGGATAAACCAACTCCACCAACTACTCTATACTAAACAACTATAACACAAGAAAAGCAAAACAAGGTACAAGAGACAGGAAAAGGTCTAGAACAACAATGATCAAGAACTACACTACCAAACACGATCTTCTAGGCTCGAAGAAGAGGGAACAAGGCAGGAAGATATAGAGCCAATAATTTGTTTCCAGAATACAATACACGCCAAAATCAATATAAAATTGAACTAGTCAGCGAGTGATAACGCAATGGAAAAATTTCAACCTAAATAGGCTATCAAGAATGCGATAAAAATCCAAGCAAATGTCAACTACTGAGGACGAAATAAAGACTAGGGATAGAAGTCACCGGGGTCAAGCTGGGAGGAGAGAAGGACGGTTTGCTTGCTAAAGTGGTTGGATTCCGGCAAGATGAGGTGTCGAAATTGGTCGCCGGAATCTTGTTGTTCGCCAGAAGCTGGTTGATCGCCGAAATTTATACTAGATCTGATTTTGAAAACGAACCTGCAAGAAGAAGTAGATACAAAAGAAAACAAAGAAAGGAGAAGAAAGCAAGAACAAGAAGCAGATCTTGCCGGAACAGATCTGGCTGGCGCAGAGCTGATGGTGACGGTCGGCGAAGAAAATGACTGCCGGAGAACGTCGCCGGTAAAGATGGATTCGTCGGCGGTAAGTGACGGCGTCTAGCGGTTGGCGATGCGAAATCTGGGGCGGACCTTGGTCGCTGGTCGTCGGAATAAGGTGGAGGAGAAGATCTTGGCGGCGGTTTTAGGTCGCCGGCGTGGACAGAGCTACGGCGGATCTGGGTTGCACACCACTGAATTGAAGATCTTGGCTGCAGTTTCCTCCAACAGGTGAAATAAGAAGGTGGAAACTTTACTTTTGCAGAAATATCACCGGAGAAGAAGATCTGAGTTTCACCGGAAGATTGTGTTTTCTGTCGGACGGTGGTCACCGTTGATGGCGGTTCCTTCAGTAGGAAGATCAAACATCTACTTAAAATGTATTCTTTCAAACTTCTATTTAAAATTATAAATTGCAACTTCTTATAACTAAAAGTATTTAGGAAAGATAAAATAATAATTTAATAAGTATGATTCCCCTGTTTGCATTTAAGATTATACTCCACAACTTTGGAGGATAAGGAGCATCTCAGTACTTCTGTGGATGACGTGGTCAGAACTTTAGTAAACTAATATAAGGAATACCAATTGGGGTCTACAACAATACACTTTTGACTGGTCTTACAAGTATCAAATTTGATTTATAAAGTAAACCAACAAATATATTGCAGCTTCAACAGGTTAAAATCAACTTATAAATTGGAGATTGTCAAGCTTACAACATAAGATAAAGCCCCAATGAGATGAGGAATTTGTGACCCCCTATTTAGACTTTCGGTCCTTCATCATTCTGAATCGAGACTTGGTCTGGCTCGCATCGTCTCAACAACTGACAGGGAGCACCTCAGCGATCGCACGCTTATGCTTAAGTAACAAATTTGAATTGGTTTCTTATTAAACCACAGTAATGTCCTAAAGGTTTTATCTTTTGACAGATGGAAGAGGGCAATATGTCTGACGATATTTTGACCTCGGCTGTGACATTTGTGAAAGGTGGAATTCAAGATTCCTGCAATGATGCTTGCAGCAAATGCCTTGAAGAATTGTCCATAGTGATTCTTCTATAGTATGTATTTTTCACATTATCTGGTATACTGTGAACATAATTTGCTTCATTTCGGCATAATATAATCTTTCAATTTGCAGGTGACAGGTTGCAACCATGAGTTCCATCTTCAATATATTGTTGACTGGTGAGCTAAATGGTTCCCTATTTTGTAGATATCTCATGTCTAAACTGTTATTTCATTTATCTATTTGATGCATAACGTCTGTTTATGACTAACCAAAAAATGATATTTTGTGGTCAGTGATGACTCTCTTTGGGCCTTTGTTGTTCCTCTAATGCCGTAAAAATGAGTTTTAGGTTTTCTTGCGGAAACTTAGAATTCTCTATGAAGTGCCAATGGTGGAGACCCATAAAATAAACGTAGCGTATTCTTACAATGTCAAAGATCCAAATACTGCAATTAAGAATGACATAGAGATTTTGAAATTTTTCCTTGTATCTAATATATTACTCCGTTGCCCAACTTTTGGATTCCATGATTTTCTTGGAAGATTTTGTGCCCCTATTGAAACTTGAAAATGTAAAAGAGAGGTGGTCCCTTTGATTTCTGCATTGTGATTCTTTCTGATAATTAATACCATAACAAAATAGTGCTTGATGATGCTCACTGATTGTGACTAAAGCTGATGCGGACATAATCGCAGTTGATGACTGAGAAAAGGATGTGACATCCGTAGTTTCTTCCATGAATTTTGATGTTTTATCTCATCTATTTAGATTTTGTACTCATCTGTCTAGAGAGCAGGAGGAGGGGGGTTGTTCTTACTTTACTGTTGGTTCCTTGCTGTGTCTATTTGGATTAAAAAAAGACTGAACAAAATAACAAAAAATCACTTTTTTAGTGCCAAATATCTCCTATTACCATTATTCCAACTGAATCCATTTTGAAGGTAAACTTCTATTTTTCAATCATTTCTATAATTCAATTTGTGGTTGTTTTTGTTTCTACTTTATCGATATTTACTGAAAACCATTATTTGTTGTTAGTGAACAATTATTTTGTAAGTAAGGATTATAGGTGAAGTTGATTTTGAATTCTATTTTTAATTTTGAGTTATTGTTATCAAGAACTATACTTTCATCACTAATGACTCTTCTCACTATATTATTTCATGTGCCAGGAGAAGGAGATGTCTTAACAAAGTTTTTCATCAGATTGTGCAGTAGTTAAAGAGAGAGAAATACTTCCGCAAAGAAAATCACCATGAAGTGAACAGTACGTTTTCCTCATTGATTTTTTCTTTTTGGTCTTTGATGTGTCTCACATTCTGAATAACTCAGAAGATTTTATATTTGATTTTTTACATTTTACAATCTATAATTCATGAAGTTCCTCATTAAAAAGATATCAAAATAGCATAAATTTTCAAGATAACCACGGAATAATAGCTCCTCATAAAGTGTTTCTCAACATATGCTTAAATTTTGAAACTAATCAATCTTGAATAATACTAGGGCTCTATCATTTGGATTCCAGTACACGGCATGTTTGTAGGAAGATAAATTAACTTTACAGATGTATTTTCTCAAACAAATAAAATTTACAATCATGTATAAATAGGATAAGGATAATGTTTGAGAATTATCTCTGCCCTCCTTCCTTTAGAAATGATGTTGTAGCCTGTATTTGAATTCAAAGATGGAAATTAGAATGTATTCATCTCTCTTTGAAAAGGTCATAATATTTTTAGATCGAGTAAAAGCTTACATGTTTTTATAGCAACATTATTATGGAGTAAGTATTCTTTTAGGTTTCTTTCTTTCTTTCAATAAACTCCAACTCTTAAGTTGTTGTATTTGTATTATGTTTTTGTTCTATTTGTATTTCACTAAGAATTTGTGCGCTTCAACTGTCAAGACAAGATACTAATGTTTCCTTGAAAGCTTACACTTTTTTTGGTTCACCCAAATTTGACAATTTTCACATATTACATTGAGTGAGTATTCCTTTTTATTAGATTTATCCTTTTTCTTATGGAGCTCAATTTTATATTTAAAAATGCTAAATTTATGTTTTAATGGCCTGGTGACAAAAGGTGCAACAACAGCTTTGATCCTTATCTTTTTTAGCTTAACAGTATTTACTTTATCTGTTTCTTTTACTTGCTTTAATCTTGTTCATTAATTTTATCTTTTACTCAATTTTTTTGTTGAATAAAAAATACCTTCAATAATTTATCTTGTTTGAAAGCTCTTCTTTGTTGTTGTGTTTAAAGAGAACTTATCTATTTTGCAAGAGAAATGGTGGAGAGATCTTTAGACTCTTTCAAAATGGAGATTTTGGACTCAAATCTCTCAGGAATAGATACACGAATTTTTTCAACTATCTTGTTTTCTTTAAAATCCTCGTCAAGCAACTAATTCTATTGACATTCAAAAAACAATTATCAGAATACTTAGTTATGGTTTCACCCTCTTACATCATAAGAGATTCAAAATCGCTTTTCAAATTCTGAATTTGATTTTGTCTATCTCGCTCACTTTCATGGTACTGCTTTTCGAGTTTTTCCGAAGCTTTTCTTACTACCTCACATACACTGATTTTAGAGAAGATTGAATCTACAACTGAATTTTGAATTACATTTTGATTTTGTATTTTTAATTCTCTTCAAAGTGAAATTTGATTTGAGCAACAGTAGGATTTTCAGAGACTGTATGAGTTGATCTTCCACTACAATTTTTCACATATCATAAGCTTCAAGATAAAACTTTATCTTAATTATCCACATTTGATACTTTTCAACACTGAAGGTTTGTGGGGCATTAAGAGAGATTATTGCTTGCCATTTGAAAACAAGGTTAAAATAGTATAAATAGAAAATCAGTATAAAAATAGCCCTCCGTTGAATAAAAAAGCACACATTGAAATTGAGTTAAAAATTGATATGGGTTAAAAAGGTGGTTGAAAAGTCTTCTTCAATGAACTCACTTGAGATAAATGAAAGGCTCTGATACTACTGTTATGGAATCAAAGAAACTGGAAGAAAATTGAAAGGAAAATAAATGATAACTCTTTGTATTGATTCAAATAGAAGAGTACATACTATTTATTAGCAATTAAAGAGAATAAAATAAGAAAGAATATGTTATTTTCCGTATCTATATTCCTAAACTAAAAGAAAAGTAAATATTTTACCATTAATGTATATCAAAGGATAGATGGAAAGTAAATTTTAATAGTATCGTACATAAGATAGGGTGAAAAACAAAATAACATATTGAATTCCATGGTAAAATATCCAGAGTTGCTCTAATCAACCACTCCTAAAAATAGGCAGTAATTGCAAAGTCCACCGACAACACCCTTTTCTGGTCCCTATTGATAATAACGCCATCAGCGTTATACAAAATATACAAAAATCATACAACCAGAAAAGGAATACAGGTTCTCAACCTCGATCGGACAATCTTTTATTGTTCTAACTTCTAAAGCCGAATTAACCTGTAATGAAAAGTTTACAGTTACCACCTAAACTTGGTCCCAAGTGGGGATTAGGAGAGTCCAAGATGACAGAGTTGACCAAAATACAGGGAAAAGAACAGCAACCTTAGTACTCTCCAAGAATTCAAAAACTAGAGGTGAGAGCAATTTCAGTTGATACCACGGAATGATGGCAAGACGGCAATAAGTGGATCACCATAACCAACAGCTTCTGCAAAGAACCATGGATTGAACAGTGAGTTGAGGTTTTCCAGAAAGAACATTAGATTAACGTTTCAAAATAATACCATTCAAAATTTTAAAATACATGCGCAGACCTACATCAAATAAATTAACGTTTTCGGAAGCTAAAAGATTCATCAAACGCACGCAGATGCCAAAGAAATAATACTGGGCAAACAGCTTAGTTAAGTTGGTTGGCTGTGAACCATGTGTGCTCGGTTGAAAAGAACCATCATAATGTGCAAAATGGCCAAAACTCAGTCACGCATCAATTAGATCTCAGGCACCAACTATGGCAGCACCTATACATTACAAGTATGCCAGTTGCTGGTTAGGTCCTCCTACTCACTTTTTTCAGTATCACTGACTGACCAAGAGAATCCATTAGACAAAGTTATCCCTTTTTGTTTGAGGGGGGGGGGGGGGGGAGATAAATTTCCTGTGTATTTCACTGCAAATTTTGTAGTTTTAAATATCTCATATGCACTATAATTGTTAATTTAGCAGGAAACTGCAGCTGGGACAACTTGACGAGTAAAACAAGGTGGAGAAAGAAAAAATGTTGAAAGACCCATACCACCATCATTAAAGAGAATCTTCAAGACTTCTCCAGCCGCATCTGACTGCTCAACAAAAAAATAAGAAAGTACAAAAGAGAGGTCACCAAACATTACCCTGAAAGCAGATAATTAAGGAAAAAGATTGCCTTGAAAAGGCTTACCCTGACAGGAAGTTCTGTCCCAAACTGATCCAAAAAGCCAATAATCTGTCCCTCCTTGATAACATCACCCTGCACACAAGCACACATGCATGATTCAAGCGCCAAGCTATACCCATATAAAACTTGTCAGATTCAATCGTGGCATGTGAGCATCACGTTGAAGACAAAAAAGCATATGTCAACAAGAAATGTCAATGGTCTACGGAGTTCCAAGATCTAGAAAAACCAATGGCGCTCAATCTTTAAGACCTTTAAGCAAAGAAATGATGATGCTCACAAGGCATACACAAGCTAGATGTCCTCAGCGAACCCCTTACAACAACTAGACATGATAGTTTGTTAAGAGAGATATAATAGGACACTAATCTAATTTTAGGAGAAAGAAGTTGGTGATTGCCCTCTAGAATATGAAAGCCTTCAAAAAGAAGAATCAGAACAAAAACCGGAGGGTTGGATTCATTATGGGTTACCTCTTTACATGTAGGTGGTTGTTTCTTTCCCTTTAATGTCCTGGCCCTTCGGAATGAACCAACCTGTCAGAAAAAATTGGAAGCCGTTGCTGACATAGTACATGATACATGCTAAAAGGGTTTAACAGGTCAAGCAATACATACTGTGGGGCATGATACAAGAACATAACCACTAGCTCCAGTAGCCTCTAGAGCTGCTAATTTTGCTGATTTTTCAGCAGCAACGTTTGTGAATGGGCTGATCTTTTCTGAGGAAGATTTCCCCGGGGATGCTGCAGGAGCAACAGCTGTTGATGAAATGGATGGTTTGCTTGCACTAGGTGGTGGTGGTGGTGGTGGTGCGGAAAGAACAGGTCCAGGCACTACTGGAGCTTCAATGTTCCGTTTCAGGTGCAGTTCGAAATCTCCAACCTATGAGAATGCCACAATATGCAGTCAAACATCAGTAGAAATCATAAAACCTTTTCTTTCAGAATATATTAGACAGAGAAGTTTTCTGAAAAAATATTCAGAATTATATTTTAACAAAAAGAAAAAATAAATATTTACGTGAGAAATCTACAAAAGTGATTCTCTACACTTGCAATATGTGTCATGTCGAAACCAACATGAAGTTTGTAGATTTGCATAATCAACTAAACAAATCAGAAAATTGACTATCATAATTGTTAGGATCGGGAATCCCGGATAGTGCGGAATTTAGATAAAGCAGTCAATTAAAGACAATAACAAAGAAGATAGTAACGGTAAGTTGAGAAAATAAAGGAGACACAAATTTAATGTGGTTCGGTCAACGTGACCTACGTCCATAAACGGAGAGGAGAAAGTTTACTATAACAACCGATACACAAAAGAGAGTATACAAAATTAGAGACGAAATGTTATAGTCCCTAGTTCTAAATGTTATAGTTCCTAGTTCTGGATCGAGTCGTTGGACGATTAACTTGAAAGTCAGGCCCAACACTCATGTCTAAGCCCTTGTTCTTGTTCCTTGACCTACCTATGATTATTGAATTTTGCAATTCATTCAGGGAACTGCAACCTGAGAACTTGTTTGAGAAGTTCCGACTCTCTGTGACTTGATAAAATCCAACTTGTTTTATTAATAACGTCAACTCTCTTAAATAGAGGTTTACAGTAGCAAGAGTCCTAACAAACTAGAAATAGAAAAGTGCTATAGAACTTAATTAATAAGAGTCCTAACAAACTAGAAATAGAAAAAGTCCTATAGAACTGAATTAAAGAGAGTCCTAATTATCATTATTTGTCCTATTAATTCTTGCGCCAATAACATTACTTCCTTCCCGAAGGGAAAGCTTGTCCTCAAGCTTGAAGTCTGGAAAGACAACTTTGAAATGATGCAACTGAACCAGATAGGCCGCACCACTAAACCAGAATTTCCCAATCACCACGATTCAGATTCCCCATCCTCTATTTCTAGCCAAAATAACTTTTTGCATTGATGGCCTTGAACATAAGGATCATCACAGTTGTAGCACAACCCCTTTGGACGTCGGGCAGTCATCTCGGCGCTAGTCAACTTTTTCACAAAAGGATCAGAAGCAGTTACCTCAGCACCTGGAGTTATTGCTGTAGCGGCAGCCCTTGCACTAATATTTGAGGTTGAACTATAGCCCCTTTGTGTGCTAGAAGAAATTTGTATCTTCTTCTCAAATGCTCTTGCCAGACTCATTGCTTGTACTAGGTTAGATGAGTTGTGCAATTCAACATCAAGACGAATCAAATCAACCAACCCTGCAGTAAACATATCTACTTGTTGCAGTAAACATATCTACTTGTTGGTCTATACGTACAGATGATGCACGAGCCAACATCCTTTTTTTTTTTGAGAATGGCACCAGCCAACATAATTTGGAAGTTCCTCTCTTCAACAGAACTAGTTTGTTTCAAGTTGATCAGTTCCCCTAATGGATTGCTTTTCATTGGTGGGCCAAAACGAAGAGTACAATACTCTTTGAAGACACCCAATGTTAAATTGGGTTCCTCTTGTTCCAGTTGATAAACCCACAATTGTGCCTCCCATACCATGTGAAAAGTAGCTAAACCTACTTAACCTACTTTTTCTTGGTTGGCTGTACGGTGGTTAGAGAAGAATTTCTCACAACAATGAAGCCAAATAAGAGGATCTTTACTTCCATCATAAGTAGGAAAGTCTAATTTAGTGTATCTAGGAACTATACCTCTTACTCCAGTGTTGTCATTGTACCAAAATTATTGTTGTTGTTTCTTCCTCCTAGACGCACATCGAGTTGTTCACCTGCATTACTGGTTCGTTGGACAGATGCAGCGCTATTGTCTACAAATTCGACTCCCTTTTCACTAGTCGTGGTGCGGATTAGGGTTTCAATTTGTTGCGATAGTTGCTAGAATTTGGTTTCCATCCTTGCTTCTGAAGCTGCTAATTTTGCTTCAGTTTGAGTTTGGGCTTCCTGCAAAAGACTCCGCAACTTTGCTTCTATGGTATTTTCGTCCATGGTGACAAGCTCTGATACCAAATTGTTATGGTCCCTAGTTCTGGATCGAGTCGCTGGACGATTAACTTGAAAGTCAGGCCCAACACTCACGTCTAAGCCCTTGTTCTTGTTCCTTGACCTACCTATGATTATTGAATTTTGCAATTCATTCAGGGAACTGCAACCTGAGAACTTGTTTAACTTGTTTGAGAAGTTCTGACTCTCTTTGACTTGATAAAATCCAACTTGTTTTATTATAACGTCAACTCTCTTAAATAGAGGTTTACAGTAGCAAGAGTCCTAACAAACTAGCAATAGAAAAGTCTAGAACTGAATTAAAAAGAGTCCTAATCCACTTAGGGAAGTTTTATTCTACTAACAAAAATAAATCAAAAAATAATAATCATTATATGTCCTATTAATTCTTGCGTCAATAACACGAAACTCCAACGATCCCAAAATATATCCCAAGAGAATAACCTCCCAATTCACTCCAAGAAGAGGTTCACACAAAGCGTTTCCCAACACTACTCTATCGGATATACACAAAACTCTCTATTACAATGAACACTCAATATGAGTTTCTTACAAAATGTGGGATGATTAAGATGAAGAAACAAGACCAATATTTATAGGACAAGTTCTTGGTCCCCAAGTATGGTAAAAAGAATAAAAGAAAATTCTTTTATTCTTTGGCTCCAAGATTAGCCCATTTGCATATGCCTAATTTAGGTTATATTTTACAATAATCATTCCACAATTGTTGGTGACAACTTCAAACCTACGTGGACGATACTTGCTACAGTTCCAGTATGACACTAATAGCAGCTTTCAACCTTATTATTTTTTCTCATTGCAGTATTACATATGAACATGATTGGTGGAACAGAATTGTTGAATCCTCCAAAGCTCTCGGCATCAATATGAACCTTTATTCCTTCTTTTCTTCCACTATGTAGCAATATATGAAATTCTGATTCCTATGGCATCATGCTTGAATTTTACCCAATTATTACCAAATATACCATCAGACTTTTCAGGTCATGCTGAGCAAATGTTACCATCTCAAGATATTCTCTACTTTGTTTTAACAAACGTAATACATTTTACAAGCTCTTTTTAAACTCTTTTTTTTATATATATATTACAAATGGGGACTAGGGAAGGGGGATAGTAAGGAGCAAATTCACACCTATTGTTTGTACTCTCCCACCATTACCACTAAGCTATAAGTCTTGGTACTAGTTAACTTGTAAACTAAGTAATCTGTAGATTGCAACCAAGCTGACGTTGGTTAGTGACTAATAAAATCATTTTAGAATATGCTAGTACATAGTTTCAGATCATGTGACAGTGGTAAAGCTATAATGCATACTCAGTGGCTCTGGAATTTCATAGAATTTGGAGATAAAACATGCTTCATTCTTCTCTTTCGGTTATTTTCAACTTCCTCAGATTTTTAGTCTTATATTCCCGTCTATAATATAGTTCCATATTTCTATTTCAGAATCTCCCCGACAAATAAAAAGGCAAAGTGATTATCACTGTATATAAAAGGATGCACCAGCAGACAAAGAAATGCTAACCTTAAGTTTCAGCTCAGCTACCTCTGTATCATCACACACCTCGGTGATTAGAGCCTGGTGAATATCAGTAGAACAAACAAACAATCATGCTTAAAGTCACAGCAAGCAAAGAGTTAGTCTAGAAATCTGTCTAAGATAAGAAAGCAGTATTAAAAAGCATGATCACAACAATTGCCTAATGAAGACTAGAAGACATGATTTTGACTAGGTTGCCAGAATTAAGTAAAATGACACTGGTGACTATGGGTTAGCCACAAACATGATCAGTATTTTCAAATCATACAGAAAAATGAGAAACAATTACCTAATCACAAATTCAAATTACGGCTGACAAAGATTTGGCCAAAGTTGCAAGATTTCTTGGTTTCTACATTGTTCAATTTGCATTTGCATGAAAATGGTGAAACAAGAAAATCCATAGAACTCATGCTTTAATACAGAAGGACCAATTATGCCAAAAGTTAAGCATCAAACATACAATGATAAATAGTCAACACAAGGTACTTCCGGCACCCATAAAAAGGGTGGAAAAGGCAGTGAGACATTCTAACTTCCAAGGAGATAAACCAACCTCAAAACCCTTTGGAAATGTTGCTGTTGGTAGTGGACTATTCTCCGTTGGCACTTTTTGGTGGCTATCTGCAAGAACAGCTCCTTCAGATTAAGGGAGTTTGGCCTAAAAAAGTTAGATGTGACAGAAGGCTACTTTCTACTCTTAATCAGATAAATGCCAAAATGATAAGCTTTAGATTCCAATAGAAGATCTGCATACTGCTCAGAATGAATTAATAGGGTGATTGCAAGCATAACGGTCTGGTAGATATCAAAAAGTACTAGCACATCAAATAAACCAAGAATGAGATGTACATTCAATACAATAGCCAAATGGAAATTAGAAAAGATTAGCCCCTAGATACTGATTTACACCTGGTGCAATAACAAAGTAACTCACCACCAGATTTCGCTGTTACAGTTGTTTCAGATGTCTTTGCATATGACAGTATCAATCTACCATGCTTGTTAGGAGAAGACATGAGTCTTGCACCATTTGAGGAGCCCTTTAGGGGCAACCTAGTAGGCTTGGAGAAGGCAATACTATTTGTTGGAATAACGCCAGGCACTTCAATTACTGACCTCACATGGGAAGTGGTACCAACTGAATCTATCAGAAACAGTAAAGTAGGATAACAGAAAGATTGATTAGAACCATTGGAGGATATCCCACATGAAATAGATAGCTAGAGCAGAACTATTGGCAAACATTTATGCAAGAAAACAGGTTGGCATCAGTAAGATAATTGAGAAACTGGATACAGTGAATGCCAAAAGATAAAACGAACTTTGGGTTTATTAAAAGAAAAAATGCACAAAAACATTGGCCCTTTTTTCGTTCAAGCAGAAGGAGAAACATTATTTTTTGTCCTTTCCTGGATCAACATCAGTTTATACTCATTAATTAGGATTCTACCTCATGTTTTTCTGGTTCAATTTCACACTAGTCCCTATACTCAGCAAAACTGAAAGTAAATTGAACGAAAAGACCTTACAGCTTCATCATTCAAGAACCACTAGTTTGAAGTTCCTCTTAGAGACTATTAACACATATTTACTGCCACAAGTTTCTAATCTTCAGTTCTTCTAAAATCAGCCATAAAAGTGAGGACACTGTATAGCCACTATTCAGTTTAAAATATCATTATTAATCCACGAAAACTAATACAGTAGCAGAGAAGAAAACAGACAGATATCTACAAGCTATAAAGCTCACTTCAATCGCATAATTTATGCATTTAAACCAATGTCGGATCTGAGGTGAAAATGAGAAAGTAAAGCAGATAGCTATCATTTCTTGCCAATGAGAGCAAAAAAGAATCTAATCTAAGAAGTTAATCTCGCTATATTTCAACATAACAGCAAAAAATTGCAGATAAAACTACATTAACATATAAAAGACGCAGATACGCCTGAAAATTGTATATCTTACGTTGGAAGGAGCGGAGAACGGCGGCGGACTCCATCTGGATAGGAGCTCTGATCGGAGAGAACGAGGAAAATGAAGAAGAAATTGGAGAGATATCACAAGAAAAATGGGGAGGAGGAATTTATAGCAAATGGAAACTGAGAAAATGTGAGTTTGGATGTCAGCTTAGCACAGAGGTGAGATATATTAGTACTATCTTCATTGAGATGTCCGCCCCCGAACTTCTATTTCTTCACCCACTTTCCGACTCTTTGCTTGACACTACAATTAGTTGCACGAAACCACATTACTTCTAGGGAAAAGAACCAAATTTACCCCTTTGCTTTTGTTTAATGATTAATTTTATGAGCCAATCGGCGACCCCTTAAAGTTGACACCACTTTTAATTTAGACACCTCAATTGAGGGTTGTTCATTTTAGACACCTTATGTAGGGGTGCGTTGTATCATTTTGACACTTTTTTAACAATCAGCAACAACAAGAAGAGAGTGTAATACACTCGCAATGATGTGACAAAACAACCAATTAAATAATTACATGTGACATTTTAATTTAAAAAACAGGTTGCATATTTCCCTAAATAATTGGAAGACCATTTTAAAAAAAAATTTGCAACACCCCCCCCCCCCCCCCCCCCCCGGCCCCTTCCATTCGCTCATCTTCTCCAACACACCCAACCCTCCTCACCCTCTCCGCGATCATCTTCTCCGATACAACCCAATACCCCACCCACCCCCCCCCCTCCTTCCTCCTCATTTCTTTTCCCAGCAGCTACCCCCGCCTCATGACCTCCTTCTTCTTCTTCTTCTTTGAATTTTATTAAAATTTTGATTTTTTTTTTTTTGCAATTGTTAAATTCAAAGATAAAGAAGAAGAAGATGATGATGGTGATGATGCTTTTGAGATATCAATGGAGATGGTGATATTGACGGCGAATTTTTCATTTTTTCCGACGAACAAATGATCATAATGTATTTTTTAGATCTAAAAAAAATAAAGAAAATGATGATTGAAAAGAAATATTTAACTCATAAATTATTTTTAAGTAGTTTATTTAAGAGAAAAGGAATAAACAAAAAGAAAAAAAAAGTTTGAAGAGCAGGCGTTGCCGGTACACCGGAGAAGACAACTTTCAAACTTGACTTTATTTTTGGTTTCTTTTTAATTTAATTAAAGAGAAAAAATGAATTTTTTGCCCAAAAAAAAGAAGAAAAATATTGTTTGAAATTCATTTAACGCGCCTAAGGAAAGTGAGCAACACTTTCTTTGTCATGTCAGCAAAAAGTGTCAAATTGAAACAGCGGACCCCTGCTTAAGGTGTTTAAAACGAACAACTCTTAGTTGAGGTGTCTAAGTTAAAAATCGTGCCAACTTTTGGGGGCCACCGATGGGTTCCACCTACTATCTGATTACATGTACCCCGCTATCAGCAAAGTTTTCACTTCTACCTCTCATTGGATAGAATTCCCAAGTTAACTTACATAATCCAAAAAAATTAAAAAACCATTACTCATAAATTAACATGTCTGCCACAACCATATTTGACCTAAAATGACCTAAATCTCATCTACCCATCTTTAGATATATTCTACGTAACAAATATGCTCGGGGTGCTAAAACTATGCAGGAAATCATAGTAAGCATGGATGTTGAAGGGGCAATTTTCGGAGCAAGTTTTGGTGGCTGGTTGAATGACAAGTATGGTCGGAGAAATCAATTCTTTTAACAGATATGTTCTTTATTGGTGCGATCATCATGGCACTTGTCCCGGTACCTTGAGTGATAATTATTGGAAAAGTAATCATTGATTTTAGGAGTTGAAATGGCTTCTATGACTTCACCACTTTATATCTCGAAAGCTTTCCCGGCTCGGACTAGAGGAGCTTTAGTTAGCATGAACGGTCTGCTAATTACGGGAGGATAGTTTCTGTTTTATCTTATCAACTTAGCATTTACCAGGGTAATAATGCATGTTGAATCTCTTTTACAGTCTTTTTTAGTCCATTGGAAATATTCTTTTTTTCGAAATGTTTTAACTGATATATTTGTAAGGGAGAATATGTTTAAAAAGGGGCAGATGAGATTTGGGTTCTTTTAGGTTAGGTTGGGTCGGGGCTGGTGGGTTAGTTTATGGGTAATAAATTTTTAAAAAAATTTGGATTATTTAAGTTAATTTGGGAATTTCTATCCAATGAAGGGTAGAAGTGAAAACTTTGTTGAAGAAAGGGCTAAATATAGCTGGATAGTATAACGAACGGTAAAGTTAAACTAAACTAGAGGAGTAAATCTAACCCTTTTTCCTTATTTTAATCATAATTAAATGATATAAAATAGGTTTAAGTCATCTACCGACCCTTAAAGTTATCCGCATAATTCACTTAGATAGCTCAACCTACCCTTATACCTATTAAGCACTTTAACTATTCAAAAATAATTTCTATTAGACACAAAATGCCGACATGAAAAAAAAAGTGTGTGACACTCTCTTTAAGCGCATAAAACAATTTTAGATAACATTTTTTTGCAGCTTTTACACCTAACTTAATAAAAAAAATGATTAAATAAAAAAAGGAAGAAGAAGAACGTCTTCCTCCTCCAAATCCATCCCTCCTCTGTAACTAATCTCACATTCTCCTCATTCCCCCCCACCCTTCCCCTCCCTCTCCTCCTCTATTCAATTTTTCTATTGTTTATCTTTAAATTTTTTTGCATTTGTTTATCAGAACAAGTAGATCAAAGTTTTTTAAAAAATTGATGAAACTCCATTTTTTCTAGTAAGAGTGATGATTTTTTTCCGATGAAAATTCAGTATTATTTTTTGTAACTGTGGTAAATGATTAGTAGTTGAGAAGAAGGGTTAATGTATAGGAGTTTCTAATGCTATCAAAATGAAAGGGAAATGAGGGGTTAGCATGGGCCGGGGGCGATGGTGTACTGTTGAAGCTAGCAACGGTGGAAAGAGGAGTGAGGTTCGATGAAAAAGAAGAAGTGGAGTGAGGGTGGGGGGTGCCTGTGTTTGGATTAATTAAAAAAATGAGTTTTTATTTTCTTGAAATATCTCTTTTAATTATTTAAATAGAGTTACGTTTTAAAGAAAAATTACTTAGACCCAATTGCCACGTGACATTAACTCATTGGTCTATCTGTTATAATGGCGTGTGAGTTACACTTACTTTTGCTTTTCAACAGATTTTCATTTCATGTAAAATATGTATGAATTTTTTTAGTTTAAACTGTTCAATAGGTATAAGGCTGGGTTAAGATGCCTAAGTGAATTTTGTGAACAACTTTAAGGGAACGCAGATGACTTAAGCTAAGATTATATGTCATATATTTATATAGGTGGAAATCATTTTTCCTCTCTAATTTTGCAATGAGAATTGCATTATCCCTTCAAATATAGATGAAGGGCATGTTTGAATTGACTTATTTTAGGTATTTTAAGCACTTTTATAGTATTTAGGTAAAATAAAATAAATAGGCTTTTGTCATGCCCTAAACTCGGGAGGCGCAGTTGGCACCTAGTGTCACACCTGACCCTGAGTTGATCCATTCGAAAATGTACGCTATTGCCGCACCTTAGATAGACCAGTAAACACAAAAACAAGTATATATCGGCTTATCAAAAGCCTTGATCGTCAACGCCACAATCGAGAATCTTGTAGCAAGTATCTCAACTAACCCAATAGTTTACAACAGAATCTAAGTAAATACCTATGCAGGTCATCAAGATTACCATGATATCTATAATCATAAAATCGCTATGTGAGTCATCGAGGACACTATGATATCTAGAATTATAAAAAGGTTGTACATATAAAGGCTAATTGTACATATAAAGGCTAACAAGACCGTCAAACTGATGGTACAAAAGTAACAAGGCCGACATGGCATCGTACTACTATACAACCCCAATGAGTGTCACGATTCAAAATTGGGGCATGATGACGCCTACTATAACCCCCAGTAGGCAAGCAAAAACTCAAAGCAACGATTAATAATAAAGCCTATCATAGAAAAATGCGAAAGCAGAATAATAAGATAAACAGTCCACAAGTGTAGATATATACATAATTGTATAAAATATACAATACGGGCCCGAAAAAACCAAGAAAGACAATATGTAAACATAAAGAACTAATCTTGGACCTGGTGTCATCGGTACAAGAGCCACTAAGTACGAGAATAAGGCTAAACATAAATACAATTGTCTATCAAAATACAAAAATAAAGACAGTCAGTCTAAACGGAAAAACAGTAAATCTCTGAAAATCGAAAGCTCACCATCTAAACAGCAACAAGCGACGAATGAGCGGAGGATCAACATGGATGACTCGTACTAGGCGCTACATCAGAAGAAAATACAGAAGTATAGTATGAGTATCAAAACACAAGGTACTCACTAGGCATCATAGGCCGACCGAGCTCAAAAGATAATATACAATATAAATAACACGATAAGGATTAACAAGTCAAAACTAACCTAGGATCTCAAAATGGTACAAGCAATCTAGAAATCTAATTACACAAAGGGGTAAAGGAAAAATAGTACTAATATACACGCAATATAAGGAAAACAGAGAGAAAGTCATGCAGTATAAGATGATGCAATGCAGTATGTGGCCATGCAGAAAAGTAAAACCATGAATCATCCCTTGGGCTGCCCGTAGGCTCATCAACATATGCCAAAAATTTAAAACCCAAAATCATCTTGCGAGCCATCCGTGGGCTCCCAAATCTTCTCGTAGGCCGGCCGTAGGCTCCCTGAATCGTCTCACAGGTTGTCGGTAGGCTCATTAACATATGCAAAAAGGTAAACTGAGAAAAAGGTCCAGGAGTGCCCCTCGAACTGAATATAAAATTGGCACAGTTTCTCTTTTAAAAAACCAAAAAGTCGCACAGTTCCTCCCAAGTTAAAAATCAGTAGTAAAAAATGATATTATCCTTCAGAAAATTCAAAATCCATAATAAAGTGATACCATTTCCTCTTTAAAATTGAAAATCGGTAGTAAGTGAGGGATGATCCTCTCTTTTTAAATAAAAAATTCGTATATCTACTCTAGATCGTACCACCATCCATGTGTATGTATGTATGAATGTATGCACGCCATCACCAGTGAATAAATATATATAGGTATAGGTATAAGTACACACCAAACAGGGTAAAACCACACAACATATCAAGATTTCACTAACTTGGAGTCCATCAGTCCAAGTCCACGACCTTAGGCCCACTATCGCGCATCATAATGAAATACAAAAATAACGCGATAATAATAGAAACTCGTGAAAGAAGGCTACTCTACCATAGGATACTACCCCAACCTAAGCTAAGGATACCTAATATATCTCTAATTCTATAGTCTAATCTCAAATCGATAATAGGCAACCTAAACTAAGGCTCAAGAAGCAAAAATACTAGTCTAAAGTCTCCAAAAATAGGCCATAGACGTAAAGAAATCAGTATAAACCTAACCCTATCTTGCAATTTCCCTAACCAACATGCAATCTTTACTACATATCATCTACATGAGCTAAGTCTGGAGAAAAGAAAACCTTAACTTACCTCACGATCGAACGACAAACCACGAGCCGTCACCCAGAAGCTCCTCTTCATGCAATGCCTCAGATTGTTGCCACGCTATTAAGAATATATTCTACACGTCAATACGAGACTAACGATACTTATATCACTATTTAGAATTTAGGCCATAAATTGGGTAAAAAATAACCCTCAGGGACTCTCAACAGAATCAAAAATAAATTCACAATTATGTTCCCTGTAGGGTAATAAACCCATGCCCGAAAGTTGAGAGCAAACAAAAATTGATTTGGGGCCAAAACAGCCCCAAAAGCTTGCTAGATCAAAGGGAATTTAAGCTACAAATTTACGAGATTAAAGGATGGATAGACACGTAAGTTAATAGGGAAACACAAGGGACATAATAGGAACTTACTCGAATATTATGAGGGCGAAAATCTACAGGAAATGAGCTCTTCACAACTCCCAAGCTCTTAATTCTCAAGAAAATGGTGAAAAAAACAATGGAAAGGATTATATACTGTCAGTAGTCCTTCTACGTAATCGCGGGGACCCCATCACGATCACAGGATTGCACCCAGCTGGAACATCACCATCGCAGTGGGCCCCTTCACGAACGCAAAGAAGAAATTAGATCGGGTCCTAATGGACCATTTATCGCAATTGCAGAGGTCCTACGTGAATGCGATGGCCAAACGGTTAGACCATCACAAAGGCAAAGGCCTCATCGCGATCACAAAGAGGAAAAGTAGATGCACTAGCAACTGAAAACCAGCTATACACCAGTCTAAAAATGACTCCAAATGGACCATCGAGATTCATTCAAAATCATGCGAATACAAACCAAACATGCTACCCAACTGGAAATGACATTCCAGACTCAAAGAAATCATTAGAATAACCCACAGAGGTTGTCTTGATGATATGTTGACCGAAGTCAACACTTTTTTGGTTTTTTATAAAAGCCACCCAAGTACCCAAAATGAGTCTGAAAGACTTGGGACCCAAACCAAAGGTCCCACTAGAAAAAAATCCATACTGTGAAGTTAACGACGCTGACAAAATTCTCATATGACCCGTTTACTCAAAATATTGACCAAAATCAAATATTTCAACTTTAAGAGTTCCAAAATAGAGAAACTCTTCTAAAACCCAATCAAATATCTTGAGAAATGTGCCACCTATCCCTGCAAGTCACATAAGCAGTATTGAAGCTACGGGAAGGGTCAAATGGTAAAAATGCATGAATAAGGGAAAATGACTACGAGGATCATTACAAAATCCACTACTAAAAGAATTTTCATCCTCGAAAGCCTAGGAACAGAAAGTGCCTGAAGGCTAAAAAAGGTGAGTATATCAGGTCCGCATATCGAGCTTGGCTTCCCAAGTAGCCTCCTCGACAAGATGATGCCTCCACAGAACTTTGACCGATGGAAACTCCTCAGACCTCAACTTCTAACATGCATGTCCAGTATAACAACATGCTCTTTCTCAAAACCAGAGTCTTGCCTAACTTAGCTGAATCCCACTGAAGCATGTGAGGCTCCTTCGATACATACCATCGCAACATTAAACACAAGGAAACCAGGGGAACATCCAAAAGAGTTGGTAGCCAGGCTCACTCAACTACCTCCCCAATATACGACAGAAACTTAAATGGGCCAATGAACCCAGGGCTAAGCTTGCCCCTCCTCCCGAACCTCATCACACCCATACTCTATCCATAGAACCACGTAATAGGTCAGTACTCTAAGTCCTACTCTCGAGAGTATCAACCCAACCCTCTAGAAACCCGTACCTCTTATAATACAATGCCTTGAATAGAATCATTTGAATACTCAAATGGTAGCTATTGTCATCTGTGACCTCTGCCAAAGCCAAGAACTGGTCCTACTAACCTTCGAAATCAGTAACACATGCCCGTAGCATATCCACAAGAACCTGAATAGTCCACTTCAACTGACCATTTGTCTGTGAATGGAAAGTTATGCCTAACTCAACCCAGGTACCCAACTCTCTGTTAATCAACCTCTAGAAACATGAGGTAAACTGACTGCCACTGTCAAAAATGATAGGAACAAGCACCACATGGAGATGGACAACCTCCTGAATATAGATCTGAGCCAACCTCTTTGAACTGTACAAAGTCTAAACTGGCAGAAAGTTGGCAAACTTGGTCAACCTATCCACGATGTCCCATAAAGCACCAAATATTTGTAGTGTACATGGAAAGCCTACCATAAAGTCCATAGCTAACCGCTCCTACTCCTACCCAGGAATGAGTCAAACCACC
The DNA here is from genome assembly GCA_003996215.1 of Jaltomata sinuosa. Lineage (NCBI taxonomy): Eukaryota > Viridiplantae > Streptophyta > Magnoliopsida > Solanales > Solanaceae > Jaltomata > Jaltomata sinuosa. Next base: position 86,907 of record QJPP01001163.1, on the reverse strand, counting down.
TGGTCTCTAGTGCCTGTATCTCACCCGCTGAGAGTTAAAACACCTAGACATAAATCTTAAATAGTTTTCTTCATCCCATACTACTAGCAATGCTGCCACAAGTCATGACACATCTTTGCTACTATTGGATGGATAGAATATCTAAAACAATGGGCCTACTCCATAATCAACCTCGCTAAATTTCCAACTTTAGGGACACAGATACAACCCTCAATCCTCGAAATACCCTCCAGACCTAAGGTCGCCTTCCTAGCCTCGCCCCTCAACACTTTATCCCAAATCATCCTCAACTTTACATCCTTGAACTACTATGCCTAAATCTGCTCCAACAGTATAAAACTAGCCTCCACACAAGCAAGAACTCACCCCAGCTCAAAAGTATCAGGTTGAACCAACTTGTTGGCTAAGGACTAGATGTCCGAAGCCAAAGATCACTCCTCTGCCACTAGCAAAATGAACTCCCCTATACTCACCGCCTTCTGGTCCAAAGCATCCACCATGATGCATCATGATAAGTTGGTAATCTACCAACTTATTGAGCCTTTATTCATGAATTATTGTCATGTTTTGATGCGATTTAGAGGTACTTATTGCCTTTATTGTCTTAAATACAAGTAATCTTAGTCAATTGAAGGAAGAAAAGATTTGAACCCGAAAGAGCTTAAAATGGAAGCTAAAGTACATAGATGATTGGAAGGGCAAGGATCTGCTAAGATGGGCCAAGAGATATGCGAGCAGCAAGAGAGCACCTATGTTTCACAGGTGCCAATGCACACGAGAGTTCAGACACTGCTTGAGTAATTATCCATATGCAAATCGCACATTGCTAAGGGCGATCGCCCTCCCTTTGCACCTGACATCAAAGTACTTAGACAACACTGCCCAATAGATTAGTCACCTGCGAGCCGCAAGTCCCAAAGGGCGGCTACATGTGCCTTCTCCCTTGTTTCACATATGTCACTAAGGGCAATTACGTCCAATTGTGTGTGACGTAATTGAGAAGGTTCCAAAACCCTTTTTGGAACCTGTGCAAAGGATATACAATAATTTTTACTTTCCCAAGGAATATAGTTGATAGAGTACAATTTTTTCTTCTTTTTCTCTAGTGAAAAACACCATTGTTAACGTTTTTGAGCTTGGAATTTGAATTTAGCTTACAGAATGAATGAAATTATGGAAAATCCTATTGGTATCTTCTCTTATTCCTTCACTATAAGTAGCTAAACTCAATTCTAGGGGTGTGTGTATGATAGGTGTTTGAATTTGGGAAGGGGTGTTGATTATTTGTATTTATAATTGATTATTAAGTATGGGTCTATTGAATTCTTCATGTTTTATTTTATAAAATTGATGGCTGCAAACATTAATTTAGCTTACTAATTGTGTTCTTACTTGAGAGAGGAGTTCTTAAATTAGGTGAGAGTTCAATAGTAGGGATTTGAGATTTTCGCCATAAATTGAGACTAGAAATAGCTTGATTTTAGGAAATTCTAATCTAAGAGTCAAATCTAGAGATAGTTTGACTCACCTAAGCTAAAATTGGCTGGTTTGATGTAATTATGAGGCTTGAAAGAGATCATAGTAAATATACTTAGTGGGTTGAAAAACTGCTAAGTATAGCTTAAACTAAGCTACCCATGCTAATAATTGATAGTTTGCTTGAATAATCAACCCCTATCCCATTATATGAGCCTATCAGAAGCACACCCAAGTCTTCCAACTCTTGATCAAATCAATTGTGTCGACGTTCTCTTTTTTTCTATGTTTTGAATTGTGATTTCCCAAACCTTTACCCCCAAATTTACTTTTGCTTGTTTGAGCAATTTGCTTACTCTAGTATTAGTTTTTGATGTTTAGTGGCAAGTCATTGTACCAATCTCTATAGATTCGACCCCGATATCCATTGGGTACTTATTGTTTTGCTTGGCGATTTTTACCACCTTCTTTGGGAGAGTGATTTTGAATGTCATCACATTAACGTGCAATCCACCAACTCTAGAAGCCTCTCAATATACGGTAACCCCTGGCCCTCAACTGGAAGAGTAAAAATCAGAGCTGAAGTCACTAAGGACTTGAGCTTCAGAAAGTTTGCCTCACACTCATTGAAATACTAGCAAGGAACATTCTCCTAAGTTAATCAAGTCAATAATGCCGCAGCCCAAGAAAACCCCTTCACAACCCATCTGTAGTAACTTTCTAACCCAGAAAGGATGAAGCCCAACTCTCAATGCTGCTCATACTCTTCCTTACTCCCCAAGTAGACTAAGATGTCATTGATGAACCCAAGGAAAAGACGAATCCAAATAGGCCCGAACACACAGTCCACCAAAACCACAAGTGCTGTTGGGATGTGGGTCAAACCAAAAGACATATCTATGAACTCGTAGTGGACGTAACGAGTCCTAGAGGTAGTCTTTGGAATTTCTGCTTCCTTGATCCTCAATTGGTGGGAACCTGACCATAAATTAGCCTTTAGAAAACACTGTCGCGCCCTTTAGTTGGCCTAACAAGTCAACAATATGCGGCATCAAATACCTATTCCACAGTAGTCACCTTATTCAACTGTTAGTAATCGATACACACATGTAAGGTGCCACCTCTATTCTTCACAAACCAAACAGGAGCACTCCACGGAGATACATTAGGTCGGATAAACTCCCTACTCAGAAGTTCCTAAAGCTTCTCCTCTAGCCCTCTCAACCTTTCTAGTGCCATCCGGTACGATAGAATAGAAATAGGCCAAGTGCCTGACTCAATCATCAGTGTCAAAGTCGAAGCCACGGTCCATTGAAAACCCAAGTGACTTAGTAGGAAACACATTGAATACTTGATAACTATAGAAATAGACCCAAGTGAAGGATGTCGGCACTAGTACCACAAACATAAGCAAGATAACCCAAACACCCCTGAGCTTACCAACCATCGCACCCTCAGGAATGATATAACTCCCCTAGGCATATAGCTATCGATACCCCTCCACACAAACCAATGGATTCCAGGCATATGTGTGGTAACAACCTTGGCAAAATAAGCCAAGAACACAAGATAATAACATAACCAATTCAAGCCTAGAATCATGTCGATTATCCATCAATTAGTATAACAAGGTCAACCCATGCGTCATACCCAAAGATAGTCGACTCCCAATACTGATACACTCGATCCCCTACTAAAAGAACTTCCTACAAGGTATCTACATGCATAAACACCAACAAGACTCACACAATAAACCCAAAAGAGAAGAAAAGTGAGCAAATATATATATGAGAATATGCAAACCTCATATCAAGAAATACAAAAGTTGGCTGATTATAACATAGATCGTACATGTGATGATGACATCTGGAGCCTCAACCTCTGGCCCACCCAAAAAAAGCATTTGAGTGACTGCGTCCACCACGACCACCTGACCTTCTTGGTTGAAAATTGCCTCTAACAACTTGGGGACCACCTCTACTGCTCTGTGCACTACTTATGGCCAGTGGTACTGGAATCTTGAGAGAGTGAAACTGCCTGAACCTGGGGAAATCTCTAGAAAAATTCCCTAACTTACCATACGCATAACACCCTCTACCAAATAGAGTCTGGTATGAAGATCCTGCTAAACCAGACTGGCCACTACAACCTGAATACCGAGAATGTGAACCTCGAGAAGTTTGACTTGAACCCTGTCTACTTTAACCAACATGACCTGAATAATCGCCATCTGAACCCTGTGGTGCCGCCTAAACTGTTCTGCTAGACTGAGAGTAATGATGTTGACCTCTACCAGAGAATCCCCTATCTCGGACTGAGAACCAGTGAAATTGCCTTGACGACAATGCCTCTTAGCGCTGTGTCCATAGGCCTCGCAAAATGACCCCTCTATAATCCTTGAGTGATTAACAACCTGAAGGAAAGAAGTCCCAACTGTCACTAAGTGCTTTGTCTCCAATTGGATTGGTGAAATCAAACCTTTGACAAATCTCTGCACCCTCTCATACTCTATTGGTATAGTCATAGTAGTGTTCCTAGTCAATTCGTGAAACCTCAACTCATACTCCTAAATAGACATAGGACCCTACTAAAGATCTACAAACTCATCCCTGACCATAGAACCGCTCAAATACCGAGCACTCTCCCTGCCTATGAAACACCCTCCAGAAGACTCAGAGTCCTAGCCATGGTGCCCTGATGAACTGACATTGCCACAAATCCTATCAGAGGCAGGGCTAGCCTCTAATCCTCAGGCTGAAGAGGTATACCCTTAATCTCTATCTCTGTTTTGGGTAATGATGCTATAGCAACAGGCGCAAAGGCCTTGTCCTCACCCGCTGTCGTACTCGTCTTAACTATCCGAGAAGGAATGGAACAATTAAAATTTAGAAGTTGATAGAGTCAAGAACGCACGATAAGGAATTAAAAAAATGAAATTTCTCTAAAGAATGCTCTATAACCTCCCGCAAATAGGATACAGACGTCATCATATCAATCTGCAATACTCTATTAGGCACTTTCTGTTATACGTAAGACTGGTGAACTCAAAGCTCTGATACCATGTTGTCACAACCCAAAATTGGCCCACAATAGCGCCTACTATAATGTCCTAGTAGGCAAGCCAAAATCCAAAGCAACAATTAAAAATAACTCATATAATAGGAAATGCGGAAGCAGAATAATAAGATAAATAAGTCACAAGTATAGATATATACATAATGATATAAAATATACAATACAGGCCCAAAGAAAACCAAGAAAGACAATACGTATACATAAGGAACCAACCCCAGACATAGTGTCACTAGTACAAGAGCCACTAAGTACGAGAATAAGGCTAAACAAAAATACAACTATCTATCAAAATACAAAAATAAAGACAATCAGTCTAAGAGGGAAAGTAATAAATCTTCGAACACTAAGAGCTTACCACGATTCAAAAAGCAACAGGCCACAACTGAGCAGAGGATCAACGGGGATGACTCATACTAGGCGCTCCATCAGAAAAAGATGCAAAAGTGTAGTATGAGTATAAAAACATGGGACACTCAGTAGGCATCATAGACTGACCGAGCTCAGAAGATAATATAAAACATAAATAACATGATAAGTATTAACACATCAAAAACTAATCTAGGATCTCAAATTGGTACAAGCAATCTAGAAATATAATCACACAAAGGGATAAGGGGAAAATAGTACTAATAATACATGCAATATAAGGAAAATAGAGAGAACATCGTGTAGATGATATCATGCAATGCAGTATATGGCCATGCAAAAAAGTAAAACCTTGAATCATCCCGCAGGCCGCTCGTAGGCTCATTAACATTTAAAGGAAAAGCATATATAATACAAGCATATCCAAAGACCAATCACGAGTTACATAATTTCACTACCACATGCAATAAGGTAAGTCTAAACCCTAATTCAGCACAGTACCTACAGGCCCTTACCAATCTCGCCCGCCACACTGGTGGGTTCTATACTTCTATTTAGGTCTAACCAACTATCGCCTCCCTCTTACGACACTAGAATAAGGTTTGTATTTTTGGATACAAGATCACCACTCATCTTGACTTTGTTACTACCCTACTCCCCATAACTATGAGTCCTATACACAAGTAATTCTTATTATTCCTTTTTTAGTCCCCATCCCAGGACATCCCCATTTGGTCAATCTACTAAGGGCTCCCAAACTATTATGATAGGGCTTCAACCACCCCCAACTAGGCATCTGAACTTATCACAATTTGTTTAAGAATCATTCTAAAGTTATTCTTCTTTACCAGTTAGATTCTCTGTGGTTCAGGCATCACCCAGTTATTAAATACAAGGTTTAAGTCTCAAGAATTATACCTTAAGCAATGTCTGCACGTACAACTCTCCATACATGAAATCAATCACAATCCAGGCTTATTAACTACATCCAACTATTACCGTTCAGACTCCATGCCCAAAGGCCTAAGCATATTATCTCTATTAATTTTTATACAGGAAATATGCTTACTAGTCAACCGGACCGAACCCATGAAAACTCCTCTCCCGAATGAATCCCCTAGCCCTTTGGTCTATGTGTCTATGTAACATTGATGACACTCATTTTTGATGAATTGCACGTACTCCACCTCCTCTCCTTTGGCCATATCCATTTCTACAAGAGAAAATTTATGGGTACAAAATCATTAAGAGGGAATAGGAGATGAAATTGAAGAAAGTTGAGAAATCTTTTCCAGCTGGGATAGCTACTATGTTTAGACCTTTGTCATAATGGATGTCACCCCATTATGATGAGTCATTATGGCTAGCAACATTGCTATGGCAAAATCCTCCTGCTATAATGGAATTGACCGTCTTTGACTTTTGTTGTAGTGGAAATTTCTCCGCTATTGTGGCAGTCGCATAGAAGCCTACCTCTTGCTATAGCAGGTGTGGCAAAGCAAGAACTCGAGATTGCTCCCAATTTTGCTTTTTTCACAATGCACCCTCAAACCATGATATTTCAGATTAACCCCTTTACGTCATGTTCGATATTGGGAGTTCTACTTACTCGAATTTACTTTTGAAAATTTCTACAGATTCCTTATAGTCTTAGATAATATAAGGTCAAGCTAAAATTTATTACATTTACCCAATCCATTCTCAGATTATCCTAAACCATACCTCGCTCTGATTTTTACAAAACTATCCTAGCCTGAAATTTTTATCTTCCAATTTGGGGAAAAACATAACCCAAATTTTTGCATGATTGGCTCACCCGTAACAATGAAAAGGGTCGTTACATTCATCTACCTCTTGCTCATCAATATATTAAGTACTCATAGATCTTGCTCATAGCTATGTTGCCACCTCATACAACTAACCACAAGGCAATACAATGTAACATGTAGAATAATGCAATAATATATGCAATGATATATGCAAGAATGTGTACATATAGGATATGGGTCTTATTTCTACCCACTAGCCATGACCTGCAGGGAAACTTAGGTGTCCATGTACCATACCAGTGTTGTATCCGCTCCATAATAATCATACTGATAATAATTAATGCTACTAGGCTCTGGGCCTGTACCTGATGAATGCATGCATATGTGGGATTTTCGAAGAATACACTTTGTTTTATCAATATACCTCTCATATCGGGCATAGCCCACAAATATGCTACTCCTATACGCAAGTTTTATGGTGATTGAAACTTCTTAAGGCAAGCCCAAAAATTTAAATACAATTTCAAGAAATCTTCCTACCGTTACTACCCTATATTGAGTCTAAGACTCTATGAACTTCATGGGAACAATGAAGGGGGTAGTGTAAAAACTTTGACAATGTAAAGTTAGTAGGCATGCTTCGTCAATCTACCCCATAAAATCAAGAGAATGTCCCACACCCTAAAACCCAATTCCTACTCAAAAATAAAGCATAATAGATTCTCAATCTATGAAATCTAAGCGTGATAATCATGATTTAAGTTACGAAAGGACTCTTACCTTGAAAGATCAACTTAGAGCGAGTGGAAGTTGAGAGGGTTTCATGTGAGAAGAAAGGAAATAGTTTGAAAGTGGGAGGAATAAACTTCTCCCATCGTTAAAAACTGCTGATCGCTCATCGTGACAGGACACAACTTTATCGAAATAAGGACCTATCCATCATAATGAGACAACTCACTGCAGTGGGTATCAGACTGCCATGAAAAGTTAGCCATGCCCACCAATTACTTCGGGGTTAGAAATCTGTGGTTTAGTAAAATTCCTTTTGCCTTTTTACCTCAGGGGAAACTCTAAACTCCTTTAGGTGGTTAATTCCCTCATGATTGTGAGAAAGTAGCAAAGGAACTTAGCTCATATCTAATGTATAGGTTGCCTTAATTTCTTCTCAAGGCCTCGGTAAGGAAGGTGACGTATACAAAGTATTCAAAGGTGATGAATGAATTAACTTGCACCAGTTATTAGCAAACTCATGCCTCACTAGGTCTAGGTCCATTCAAGGATGAACGATTGGTATATTGGTATCTATTGTAATGATCAATCTCATCATTATTAGAAATTTATACATCTTTTGTTGGGATGAGCCTGAGATTATTGTGATGGTTTATTGCAAAAAAGAATCTCATTGTGATGGACTACCGTGATGGAGTGTCCCTCATTGCAGCAAGGACATGGGGCAAAAGTTGGGATTTAGTTTGTTCAGTCTTTAAACCCTTTTCAAAAAGGAGGTTTTTTCCTAAAAATGCCCCAGATCTTTTCCAACCCTGCCCCAGATCTTTTCCAACCCTAGGAAAGCAAGAAAAGAGAAGGGGAGCTCTCACAAAAGGGTGGAATTCCCCTCCCCATTGTGGTGACCATTCCTCCTGATTTCTTGGGATAGGAACAACATGCAGGTTGCATGCATCATGGCAGCAGCTCAACTTTTGAGGTAGGTTATGGTTAAGTAATAGAAAGGATGTCAGTACTATAGGATCTACCGAGTACGTGAGCGATGCATGAATCATGATAAGACAGTTTAAAGCATGCTTAAGAATGAACTTGTTACGTAAAGAAGGGACATGAATAGATATCAAAGTATAAAACATGAAACATGAAATAAAGCTGAAGTTTCATAGTACATAATCACATAACTTCATAGCTTGAAAATAACATGTGGGAGTTTCTTTTAACCGACATAAACCAAGCTGAGCTACATGGAGTCCGATGTATACGCCCCATCGAAAGGACCCAATATACCTTGCCAGGGTATATAGGCATGACTGTGGCGTGATTACAAAAGAAATCTTATGCCAATAGAGGGGACTTAGAACCTACGGGGGCACGTAGTTCTGGGACCCTGGGTACTCTCACCCGGTCCAACTTGGTGCTAAATACTACTCCAAAAAAATATAACATGTGCTCACATACATGTGACATATCTGATGCCAATCGTGTTCATAACTTGTTCATAATTGTTCATACCCCAGATATTCATACTACTCATGAGTTTTTAGTTTAGAAATCAATTCATGAGCATTGATGGAACATCGGGTGTCTTGTCTTGCATAATACTTCATAACATGGAAAGACTTGTATATTTCATGACTTATAAAATTTGCATGGCTCTAGTTCAATTTTATAATACATATATTTTCATAGAACATAGGAACTAGGCATGCACATGCTTGAAAATCCATGAGGAACATGCTAACAACATCCAATTTGCTTAAATCAACTTCATGCATGTAGAAATTTTCATGGTTAAATTTTAATTCATGAAATAAGAGTCAACATATAAAAACCCATGCAAAATCATGCAATTTAATAGTAATTTCATAATCAAATCGTGAGAGGATCATATTTAGTAAAAACTCATAAGAATTAGATAAGAACCCTAATTTGAAGATCATGAAATCAAAATTTTAATTAGGGGTTTTGGGCACAAGGTGAAAGGAACCCATTGTTGATTACCCACATACCTTGATTGAAGATAACCCACTTGAATTGGAAAGACTTAGGAGGCTTGAACTTGGAGCTTGAGACTTGAATCTTGGAGAAGAATTTTCCTTTTTGGGAGAAGAGTGAAGTAATGAGAAGGATCTTAGGCTAATGAGGATGAAAATCCTTCTTAAAATTGTCTAAACGACATCATTTAGGAGTTAAAAGAGTGGGTAATAACCAAAATACCCCTGGAACTTAACTAAGAAAAAGCTGGAAAAAGGTCGGTGTCAGGGACTACGGGTCGGTTGTACGGGTCATCATTTGAATCACGACTCGTGGTTCCTGGCAGGAACTTCCAGGCTACAGAAGCACTTCTACGGGTCAACAGGATGGACCCATAGAATGAACGATGGATCGTCGTTTGGAGTCGTGGTTCCTGGGGACCTAGCCGGTCCTTGGTCAAACCACGAGTCAGGACTACGGCTCATCATTTGGACGATGAGTCGTAGAATGGAGTCGTTATTTCAGAGGGACTTGCCAACCCTCTGATCTGAGTTCCACGAGTGGACAGGACGGACCCGTGGTTTGAACCACGATCCATAGAACCAACTCTTGGTTCCAGACCAGAGGATGATCGATCAAGGGGAAATCACAGTTCCATTCCACAACCCGTGGTTCAAACCACGGTCCGTGGTTTGGACCTGCCATTCCTGAGATAAGAACCTTTTTTGTGAGATTTTAACTTAGATAGCTGGTTTGATTTCCGAGGTGTTACAATATCTCCCTCTTGGGATCATTCGTCCTCGAATGAAGGCTAAGCAAAGAAAACAGAAGAGAAAACAGCCCAACCAGCAACAGAACATGGAGATCAAAGAGTAAACATAAAAACTTAACCTTTCAACTTGAAAACATGATAAACTAACTTTGTAAAATATGGATGCATGCTAGAATCATGAGAGTAACTGATGGAATAGAATAGGAGGGACATACTACGAAGGAAACTAGCACCTCAAGCTGGAACTGAATCAGAAGAAAAGAGATGAGGATATTTGGCATTCATGGCCTCCTCCGCTTCCCAAGTAGCACCCTCTACAAGCTGATTCCTCTAAAGGACTTTCACCAAAGTGACTTCTTTGTTCCTCAACCTCCAAATCTGACGATCACGGATCTCTACGGGAACCTCCTCATAGGTGAGACTATCTTTCACACCCATATCCTCTAAAGGGACAATCAAGCTCGGGTCACCAACATACTTCTTCAACAAGGAAACATGAAAAACTGGATGAACCGCTTCCAACTCTGTTGGCAACTCCAACTCATAAACAATGCTACCAACTCTCCTCAAAATCTGACAAAGACCTACAAAACAGGGACTAAGCTTTCCTTTCTTACCAAACCTCATCACACCCTTCATGGGTGACACCTTTAGGAAAACCCAATCATCAACTTCAAATTCTAACTCCCTTCTCCTCACATCCGCATAAGATTTCTGTCGACTCTGAGTGGTCTTCAATATTTCCCTAATATCTTGGTCAATATCTTGAATCATGCCACCCGACCTTAGACGCTTCACCTTTACTTATTGATAGTTGGGACACTTAGATACAAACCTGGCTATGTCCCTCTTCATACCATTCCACTAAAAGACTTCCCATAGATCACGGTACATCTTAGTAGCACCCGGATGAATGGAATATCTAGAACTGTGAGCCTAGGTCAGAATCTGCTGTCTTAACCCATCTACATCTGGCACACATAAGCGACCCTAATAATGAAGCACACCATCTCCCTCTTGGGAGAAAACCTCCACCTGATGCTGATGAACTGCACCCTTAAGCTGAAGTAGAATGGGATCCTTGTCTTTCTTTGCCTTCACCTCAACTACCAAAGATGATTCAACACCATTTTGTACAATCACACCACTTTCTGTCGAGTCCATAAGGCGAACTCCCAACCGAGCTAGCCTATGAACCTCATTAACCAATTCCTTCTTTCCATCATCAACGGAAGACACACTTCCCATGGACAGTCTACTCAAAGCTTCCGCCACGACATTGGCCTTACCCGGATGGTAAAGCACACTCATATCATAATCCTTAAGGAGCTCAAGCCAGCTCCTTTATTGCAAATTCAACTCCTTCTGAGTGAACACATACTGAAGGCTCTTATGATCAGTGAATACATCCACATGCACCCCATACAAATAATATCTCCAAATCTTCAAAGCAAAGAACACAGCGGCCAACTCAAGATCATGAGTAGGATAGTTCTTCTCATGAGTCTTAAGCTATCTCAAAGCATAATCAATCACTTTACCATGCTGCATCAAAACACAACCCAAACCAATCCTAGAAGCATCACAATGCACAACAAAATCATCTAGGCCCTCGAGTAGAGCTAACACTGGAGCGGTGGTCAATCTAGTGTTCAATTCCTGAAAGTTCTTCTCACACAAGTCAAACCACTGAAACTTTACCTTCTTCTGGGTCAATCGGGTTAAAGGGGCTGCAATGGAAGAAAATCCTTCCACAAACCTCCTGTAGTAACCAACCAAACCCAAAAAGCTCCTAATATCAGACGGGGAAGTGGGTCTAGGCCAGTTCTTTACTGCCTCTATCTTTTGAGAATCAACTCGGATACCATCCCTAGTCACAATATGACCCAGAAAGGCAACTGACTGCATCCAGAACTAGCACTTGCTAAACTTGCCAAACAACTATCTCTCCTTGAGAGTTTGCAACACAACCCTAAAGTGATCTGCATGCTCCTCCTCACTCCGAGAGTAGATGAGCATATCATCAATGAAAACAATCAAAAACAAATCCAGATACTGCTTGAACACGCGGTTCATCAAATCCATAAAGGCTGTAGGAGCATTCGTTAGACCAAAAGACATAACAATAAACTCATAAAGACCATATCGAGTCCTGAAGGCTGTCTTAAGAATATCACACTTTCTAACACGAAGTTGATGATAACCGGATCTAACATCGATTTTGGAGAAGAAACTAGCACCCTGAAGCTGATCGAACAAGTCATCAATCCTAGGAATGGGATATTTATTCTTGATTGTGACCTTGTTCAATTGACGATAGTCAATACACATTCTAAGAGAATCATCTTTTTTTCGAACAAATAAAACTGGGGCACCCCATGGAGAAATGCTAGGCCTGATAAAACCTTTATCAAGAAGATTCTTTAACTGATCCTTCAACTTTTTGAGTTCTGCGGGAGCCATTTTATAGAGAGGAATATAGATAAGCTGCGTATCTGGGAGAAGATCTATCCCAAAGTCTATCTCTCTCTTGGGAGGGACTTCGGGAAAATCCTCATGAAACACTTCTGGAAACTCATTCACAATAGGACCAGACTAAAGGGATGGGGTTTCGGACTCCGTGTCCATAACCCACACTATGTGATAAACATACCCATTTGAAATCATCTTCCTAGCCTTAAGATAAGATATGAAATGACCTTTCGAGGAAGTGGGACTACCTTGCCATTCTAAAATGGGTTCATTTCGAAACTAGAAACTGACAACCCGAGTACGACAATCAACAGAAGCATCACATGCATACAACCAATCCATACCAAGAATGACATCAAAATCAGTCATCTCCAACTCTACTAGATCCGCTGAAGATACCCTATGAAGGACTGAGATAGGGCAATTTTGGTAGATCCTTTTGGCTAAGACCGACTCACCAACGGGAGTAGAAACACAAAAGGGTTCTAAAAGCAATTCATAATAAACTTCAAACTTGCATGCTACATAAGGGGTCACAAATGATAAGGAGGTACCGGGATCCAACAAAGCATACACATTGAAAGAGAAGACTTTTAACATACCCGTAACAATATCTGGGGAACCCTCTTGATCCTGATGAGAGGACATAGCATAAAGGCGATTATGGCGCTGACCACCAGAACTAGAAGCTGCGCCCTGCTGGGCTGGTCTACCTCCTGAAGCTGCTGGGGTAGACTGAGTACTACCTCCCTGTCCCTTCCTAGCTGAAGGGCAATCTCTGATATGATGTCTAGGATGACCATAACCAAAGCAACCCTCTTTACCGGCCAAGCACTCACCGGGGTGATTCTTCCCATACCTGGTACAAACATGGAAAGAAGGACCCTTTGCGCCACTACCCTGAGACTGAGGGTAGAAACCAGATCCCCTACCACCCTGATCATGACAAAGCCTCTGAGCCTAGGTAGGAGCACTAGCAGAAGAATGAACCGATCCTAATGACTTTTTCTGGAAAGAGGAGCGATGTCCACCTCCGGACCTGTGTCACACATCTACACCAAAATAGAGCAAGAGTAGCATCAGTACAACCACGCGTACTAGTAGGTATCATCGACCGATCAAGATTAGCTTACATAAATCATATATATATATATATATATAAATTAATTCGAAACATATATTACCACTTCAACATATAACAAGGTAAAAGAGTGTGAAAGGTCATCTATTGTAACAACTAGGTTCATCATTATAGGTAAACCTTTTGTGCCAAGTTTAGAGTTGGAAAACTTCCTGGTTTGAGAGTTGGAAATTCTGGGCTAGAAAGAGTCGAGGATGGAGACCATTAAGGCAGTTTCAAAGTAATGTTCAGAAATTCAAAAGATGGACCTGGTTCCTCTTCAAGCTTAGTATCACTGACTGTACTCATAAAACTTTTGAAATTTATCTGAGAATGCCACGTAGATACTATCCTATGTTTCCCGCCTATCCACAATGGTGTCGTGTTGATTGAATCTGAAGTAACATGTCTAAAAGATCCCACTCTTTTCTTTAAAAGGATAGAAAATTCAAAAGCTCTCAAAAACCTATACCCCTGTCTTTTCCTCCTTGTGTATCTTTCCCTTAAACCTCTCTTAATTCTTAAAAAAATCATCTGCCCTCACAATATCCCAAACAAACTCTTCTATTAAATTTTCACAGATAAGGAGTCCGACATTTCTAAAAAAGCATCTCAATAAGATGTCATTGATGTTCAAAAACAGGGCCAAAATTATAATCTTGTTGTTGTGAGGGAAGATTTAAATGCAGATACTATTCCTCTAAGGGAACTGTCTGAGGAACCTGGTCCCTTTCCTAAGAATGGATATAAGGAAGTGATGGAATCATATGTAGTAGTGTCAGAATGCTCTAGGTGCATCAAGTAGCAGGGAATTATTTGGTGAAGAAAAACAGGATGAAGACGACACTCTTTCACTAATTACAAAATTCAAGTGAACCCCAGTAGCCATCGCAACTGCTCCTCCACCATCAGAGAGGGATCTCAAGAAGGGACCTGCTACAAGAGGCAGTGAAAGGAATAAATTAGAACAATCTCTTGAGTAGATTCGTGACAAAACTGTAAAGAGTCGTTGATTGAAGAAGAAAGTTATTGGTGAAAATGAGGTAGTGCTAGAACAACTGGTTGATCTTAATGAAGAAAATAACTCACAAACTATTGAAGAGGTACCTAATCTAGGAGAGAAGTATAGAAAGGAGAAGGCTGAGTCTAAAAGGCATGTTGAAGAAAAGAAGGATGAGGGGACCAGGAAGTATCCCAAGACATATATCAGTCAGAAGAAGAAGGATGGACTCTCTGGATTGAAAAGAAAAAAAGGTGATGAGGGACCTGGTGCTCATTCCAAATTATCTAAGACAAAAGAACTCAATTAGTAATTTTTTATCTAATTACTGCGCAACAAAAAGGTCCTTTGCTGAGTTGGAGAAGGTAGCGACCCTGATATCTCAAAGAGAGGTTGAGATTGCAGATAGTTACTTCAGGACCCAGTGTGAGACTTGGTATGGTGAAAGAACTTCAAAAGGAAAATGCAGAATTAAAGACGAAAGTTGCTACCTTAAGGAACTAGGTCAAGGATCTCACTCAGGAACTTCTCCGTGCTAATGATCGTTTAAATACCCTATTCAAAACTCTAGCCAAGCCCTCCTTATCTGCTTCCTATTTGTTTTGCTAGCCCTTTTTTGTGTCAGTTTTTGTTATTCATTCTCCTATGTGGCTTAATCTCTTAACAATTTCTCTGTTTTATGTATACTTTTTGTGATGCTAAATATGCAATGAACAATGAATTATTGTTTTTGTTACTTGTCCAGATTTCTCTATTTTTGACTATTTTCTCATGTTAGTGTTGCCATAGTGGCCATGAGTTAATATGAGACCTTTTCACTTTTTCTTGGTTTACTCTCTTTGCTCTTTTTAATGATGCCAAAAGGGGAAAGATCTTGGTGATAGGGGAACAGGTATGCATACGTCTGTGTTTGGAGATCTTGGTGATAGGGGAAGCAAGGGGAACAAGAGAGCACTATGATGGGGGAACAAGTACGAAGAAATTAAAGATGCAATTTTTATGCTAAAAAAGGACTCAAGTTTGTCATCATCAAAAAAGGGAAAATAATTGATACAATCTTGATTTTTATGATTGACAAACTAACAGTGGACCTAGTATTAATAAATATTATGATGACAGGGGAAATAACATGGAAGTGTTGAACTAGTATATGGGTTATGTGGTTTTGATGATTGAAAAAACTCATGAAGGGACTCGGTACCTAGTATGCATAAATACGTGGTCAACTAGTATTTGGTAGCTTTGCAGTAGGGAATTGGAACAGGTTCATGAATTTAAGTGTGTGCGAATATCTTTTGGGCAAATCTAGTCCTCAAGCAAAACTTGATTTATGTGTTTGTCATCATCAAAAAGGGGGAAATTGATGAAGCATAAATGTTGAAGTACTATGCCTTGTTTTGATAATTTGACAAACCTGTTGAGGAACCAGATATGCTTCCTAAAGAACATGATCCATTTTTAAGAGTCAACTGTAGGAGAACCTGGTTCTCAGGGGGAACTTGCTTCATGTGTTTGTGTAATGACCGAGTTCATCATTACGGGTAAACCTTTTGTGTCAAGTTTAGAGTTAGAAAAACTTCCGGGTTTGTGAGTTGGAAATTTCTGGGCTAGGCTAGTCTCAGCCAGTTTTGGGCAAAGGACAGTCTAGGGAAATCCGGGTGAGGATTGGGTGATGTGTCTTGTAGTGATCTAATTTTTCCATTAGCTAAGGCATAGAGGAGTTCGGGGAACTTTTTGGAAGTGAATTTGGGTAAGTAGAACTCCCAGAATCGAGGTTGACGTGAAAGGGTTATTCCAAAACGTCGAGGAATTAAGGTGTGTTGTAAAATGGAAACTTTTTAGGGATCTTTTGAGTTTCTTCCCGTGATGAGCACCATCACTACGCTATATCGGTGACTGCTATAGCGATAAAATATCCGCTATAGCAAAAGTCAATGCCGGTCAGCACTGCTATAGCAGACAGTTTTGCTACGATGGTACTGCTATAGTGGAGCATGGACCGCCATAGCGGGTGAGATGGGATTTAATGCAGAAACTCCTCCAAAACATTTGGTTTTCATCAAGAATGTTTTGGGAGAATTTTAGGCAATTTTAGGCAATTTTCCTCCATTTGGCATTATTTTTCGTCCCAAAGGTAAGGATTCTACTCCCTTTACTTAGTGCTTTAATAACTACGGAGTAGAATTACTAGTTGTGGACTTGGAGGAAGGTTTGAAATGATCTAGGCATGGTAGAATCCAGGGAAAAAAGGGATTCTAGGGTGCTAGAGTTCTTGGGTCTTGTTTATTGTTGATGGGTTATGATCACTTAGCCATAATTCCTAAATGTATCCGTAAAATGATGAACTTAGGTGAATTTATGGTAGAAAAGCCCGGGAAAGGGTGGAATGTCATAGTTTGGCTTGGATTTTGGGATTTTTGCATAATCTGGGTAACTAGTAGGCCATGAGGATTGATTGTGGTCATTATATGTTGTTTTTAGACCAAGAACAAACAAGAAATTCGGAAGACGGGAAGGCTCCGATTCGGTAAATATTTGGATAATTCGAGGTAGATGATGGTTATTGATTCTAATATGCATTATGTGTTCACATACTATTTCATAGTAGTGTATGAGTTGCATGATTAGGAAATGAATTGTGAATATCT
This sequence comes from Jaltomata sinuosa, assembly GCA_003996215.1. Taxonomy (NCBI): domain Eukaryota; kingdom Viridiplantae; phylum Streptophyta; class Magnoliopsida; order Solanales; family Solanaceae; genus Jaltomata; species Jaltomata sinuosa. The sequence goes on along the minus strand of QJPP01001163.1, from coordinate 69,509 downwards.
AATTGTTCGGTAATCAACCTTGTGAAATGAACTTGTTTGTTTGCTTGTTGGTTTTACAAGTATGTTTGTTCATTGGTTGTGATTGATTGGACCTGGTGTGACATTCGGTTGGCTCGGGTACCATGCCTGGTACGGAAATTACTAACAGTTGGCTCGGGTACCACGCCTGGTACACAAATTCATAATGGTTGGCTCAGGTACCACATGGTACGGGTTATGTTATTTGAAATTGTTGTATTCTTTCGATAATTTCATGAGTGGATTGTCACAACCCAATTTCTCGGTCATGATGGCTTCTACACCCCCTAGTAGGCGAACTCATCGCCGTAGCCCGGAACAATTAGTAATGGGCTACTATCAACCAATTAATCAGGAGAACAATATAAATATGCAGAATCAAGAGAAAATAAGTAAATAAAAGGAACAATAGGAATTTATATATACATAATAAGTTCTAGAGAATGTATGGTATACCGGTAACCTAAAGTATAAGGAAAAGGGAGCGAAGAGTAGAGATAGACATGCTCGGAAAACAGAAATCAAAGATCGAGCAAATCATGACAAATCTCAAATCCAGAAACCAACCACCTAGCCGTAACAGGGAACAATTCCATAAATAAATAACAAGAGTCTACCTACAGTCCCCCGATGGTCCATACAACCGAGGAACACAAACAAGTGAAAACAAACCCACCGGAATCCCATACTACTGATTCCATACTACTGGAGCATATAATCAACAAATAGCAAACAAGGCTGGAGCCTCAAACAATGAATGATATGATGCATGAAGATCTCAGGTGAAATGGTATCTCTGTATGTACCCCCTCTAGTACCGATCAGGCCCAGCAGGTAGGTTCCATGGAAGGACACTGCTCGTATACCACTACTCCATCGTATACCCTCTCTCTGGCACACGCAGCCCAAAGCTCCAGACCCGGAGCAGCAAGGTCCATGGAGGTCCCGGACCCCATACTAAAATGCAGTATTAAAATATGTCATTTGGAAGCAAGTCTGGGTTCAAGATAGAGACCCAGTCTCGAATATGCATTCTTAGACCCTGTCCAGGACTAAAGTAGTAGAAAAACACTCAAAAACCCCTCCAAGGGTGCCCGGGCGTAACAGGGTCTAAAAAGTAGAAAATCATCTCAGGTGCTTGGTCCGACCGAGGCTAAAATCACCTCAATTAGCAAGAAAACTCAACTAGCACCCCGGCCCTGCTGAGTCTAGCATTAATAATAAAACTGGTGATAGAAATCAAAATTTAACTTTCTTTACCTCAAGAAGATCCACCAGTTAAATCAAACCATTTCCCATATCATTTCCATCGAAAACGAGCCCCCGGGGCCATGCAAGGTTTAGAAAACAATTCCAGTAGGCCCGAATCCAAAAGCATAGTAAAACATGGATAAATCCTCCTTTATATGCCTGGAAATGAATGATTAACACAAATAGCCGCCCAGCAGCTCACAATCAACCTATCGGCCCTGCAAAGACCCACAGCTACTCAGCAAGCATAACCAGCCTAGAAAGATATTTCTATGCCCGGGACTCGCGGACATTCCCAATAACCCACCTTCTATGTTCCAGAGTCAACAAGGCCTCACAGGACCACAAGGGTGATAATATCAACTACTGAGAATACTGCACACAACGGAGGAAGGAAATGGACGAATCATGGAAAAATGGTCTAGGTCTGTGGTACCAACCTAATAACCCAACTGAAGGATGCCAGCTAGTACAATTTTATACGATATATGCTAAGTCTAGGGAGTTTAGAACATAACCTACCTGTCGTTCGACGACAAGCTGCTAGGACGATGATGTCCACGCTCGAACTGCTCCGAGAAGCCCCGAAACAAAATCAAACTCGAATTTGGTTTGAATAACTTGATGTAGATAATTGATTTTCTTTCAGAAATAAAATACTGAATCAAAATAACTTTCCCATAGAAACCCTTAGTAACGTGATATATGAAGATATGAAGCACTTTGTTTTCATGAAGAAAACCGTATGAGAAGACATGAAGGGCTATATGCGTACACCTATAGCAACTGCAAAATTTCACTAGATTCTTTTCTACCTAGCCCAAGTTGACACCTTTCTATATCTATATATACCACCCAAACTCAATATACTAATTGCTAAAAATAAATAGCTTATTAGTGGATAGGTGGCACCAAAATTAATTTTGGAAAAAGTCCTCCACTTCCACGTAGAGTGGATGTGACCATATTAAAATATTCTTATCCCGTTACGTATATATTTGGGTATTGCATATATTCGTGGTAAAGTATATATAACTTTTTGAATACATCATAATTAATAGAAAATTATTTCCAATAAAACCTACTATATTATAATAATAAATTTTTAACATAACTAATTTTGCTATCTCCGTTAAAACATTAGTAATTTATAAAACTCTTATAAAATAAATACATACACAAATATATTATAACAAAAGTATTTTTATAAATATTTAAAATATTTTAGGAAGGCAATAAAGATAAAACTTTTACCAAATTCTAATTTTAAATCAAATATTTTCAAGTACGCACGATGTTAATAAAATTCTCAAATTTAGGCTCGCAAGCCTTGATATGGGACAAAGGTTAAGGTCATACGGTCTCAAATCACCATCACACGATTTTGATACTCAGCTCCTACGGCTCAACTCTAAAATAGGGGAACGACCATAAGGACCAAACGAACGGCCAGGGCACCGAACCACTGATCCCAGCAAGCCATATATGACTTGGGGCCGCTACAGAAAAGCTCTAATAGTACAATAAATGCGTAAACGCAAAGATGATCGGAAGGGTCATCACAACATCCACTACTAAAAAGACTTTCATCCTAGAAAGTCAAGAAGAAGGGATTACCTGAAGGCTCGAACAACTGCGGGTACTGAGCACCACTCTCGGTGTCCTAAGTAGCCTCCTCGACTGGACGATGTCTCCACTGAAACTTCACAACCAGAATCTCTCTAGATCTCAACCTCATAATATCTCTGGCCAGAATAGCTATCGGCTCCTCAAAAATGACAAACTCTCGTCTAACTGAACCAAATCCCAATGCAACACATGAGACTTATATGGCACATACCAGTGCAACATCGAGACATGAAAAACTGGGTGAACAACTGAAAACATCGGAGGCAAAGCCAACATGTAGGCAACACTACCAACTCTCTTTAGAATCTCAAACAACCCAATAAACCTGGGGCTAAGCTTGCCCCGTCGACCAAATCTCATCACGCCCTTCACGGGCGATACTCGAAGGAAAACCAGGTCACCAACACTGAACTCCAAGGCACGAAGTCTATGATCATCGTAGCGCTTCTGCCTACTCTGGGCTACTCTAAGTCTGTCATGAATCAAACAAACTCGGTTTAAGGAATCTCTAAGCAAATCTGTACTCTGCGGTTTGGACTCTAACCATCGAACTAACCAATCGGCTATCTACAATGCCTACCATACAAAGCCTCGAAAGGTGCCATGCCGATGCTCTAATGGAAACTATTATTATAAGGAAACTCGGCCAAAGGCACAAATTGATCCCATAAACCTCATAAGTCAAGCACACAAGCCCGAAGCATGTCCTCCAGGACCTGAATAGTTATCTCGGACTGGCCATCTGTCTGAGGGTGGAAAACGGTACTAAGTTGGACCTCCGTACCCAAATCCCTCTGTATAGCTCTCCAGAAATGAGATGTGAACTGGGTGTCGCGGTCTGAAATGATAGAAGCTGGGACCCCATGCAACCGAACAACCTCGTGAATGTGGATCTGAGCTAACCTCTCAGCACCATAGGAAGTCTGAACCGGCAAGAAGTGGGCTGACTTAGTCAGCCGATCTATAATCACCCAAATGGAATCAAAACCCCGAGAAGTACGAGGCAAACCAACAACAAAGTCCATAGTAATACCTTCCCACTTCCACTCAGGAATGGGAAGTCACTGCAATAAGCCACCCGATCTCATGTGCTCAAACTTTACCTGTTGACAGTTCAAGCACCAAGATACAAACTCTGCTACGTCCCGCTTCATACCACACCACCAGTAAAGTTGTCTCAAATCTCTATACATCTTCGCTGCGCCAGGATAAATGGAGTATTTAGAACAATATCCCTCACGAAGTATCAACTGAATCAAATCACCAACCCTCAGAACACAAAGGCGTCTATCAAACCTCAGAACCCCATCTTATTCTAGAGTAGCCTAATAGGCCTCACCCTGAGCAACCTGATCACGAAGGTCACACAACCGCTGATCCTCAAACTAACGGCTCTGAATTTGATCAATAAAAGTAGAATGAACCTCGATACTGGCGAGAACTCTGCTAGGATCCAACAAGTCAAGCCTAACCAAATGATTAGCCAAGGACTGGATGTCCAAGTCCAACGAACGCTCTGAAACTGAAAGAGAAGCTAGGCTACCCATACTCACTGCCTTCCAGCTCAAGGCATCCGCTACCATATTTACCTTGCCCGAATGATACAAAATAGTGAAATCATAGTCCTTCAGTAGCTCGACCCATCTCCTCTGCCTCGAGTTCAGCTCTCGCTAACTCGTGATATACTGGAGACTATGGTGATCAGTGAAGATCTCACAGTGAACTCCATATAGGTAATGCCTCCAGATCTTAAGCACAAAAACTACCGCCGCCAACTCAAGTCATGGGTGAGGTAGTTGTGCTCGTGAACCTTCAGCTACCTCGATGCATATGATATCACTCGACCCTGCTACATCAACACACAACCAAGACCAACCCCATAAGCATCACAATACATAGAGAAGCTCTGACCCTCAACCGACAAAGTCAAAACTGGAGCTAAAGTCAATAAGGCCTTAAGCCTCTGAAAGCTATCCTCGCACTGATCCGACCACTAAAATGGGACATCCTTCCTAGTCAGCATAGTTAAGGGTGTTGCTATGGAAGAAAATCCCTGAACGAACCGTCTGTAGTAACCTACTAACCCAATAAAGCTGTAGACCTCAGTAGTAGTAGGTCTGGGCCAATCACAAACCGTTGAAATCTTTCCTGGATCAACCCTAATCCCATCTTTAGACACCATGTGCCCTAGGAATGCAACTGACTCAAGCCAAAACTCGCACTTTGAGAACTTGGCATAAAGCCGATGATCTCTCTAAGTCTGGAGTATAATCCTCAAGTGTTTCTCATGCTCATCTCTACTCTGCGAGTATACTAAGATGTCATCTATGAAAACTATCACAAATGAGTCCAAATACGGGCCACGCACCCTGTGCATCAAGTTCATAAAGGCTGCGGGGGCATTAGTCAACCCAAAAGACATCACCAGGAACTCATAATGGCCATAACGTGTCCTGAATGCTGTCTTAGGGATGTCCTCTGCCTTAATCCTCAACTAATGGTAGCCAAACCTCAAATCAATCTTTGAAAACACAGTTGAACCCTGAAGCTGATCAAACAAGTTATTAATCCTCAGCATTGGATACCTATTCTTCACTATCACCCTATTCAACTGTCGATAACCAATATACATCCGCATCGACCAATCTTTATTCTTCACGAAGAGGATAGGAGCACCCCAAGGAGACACACTCGGTCTAATGAACCTCTTATCTAACAAATTTTGGAGCTGCTCCTTAAGCTCTCTCAACTCAGCAGGAGCCATACGCTAGGGAGGGATAGAAATGGGCCTGGTGCCGGCTCTAACTCAATGGCAAAATCAACATCTCTCTCAGGTGGAAGGCCTGGCAGGTCGGTAAGAAATACTTCTAGGAAATCTCTAACCATAGGGATGGACTCAGGAGGTGTAGGGTCAGCACTAACATCTCGTACATATGTTAGATAAGCTAAACACCCATGAGAAATCAACTTCCTAGCTCAAAGACAAGAGATGATCCTAGATGGTGCATGGCTAACAGAACCCGGCCACACAACCGGGGATACACCGAGCACGGCTATGGTAACGGTCTTGGCATAACAATTCAAAACTGTACGGTGAGGGGATAACTAGTCTATGCCCAATATTACATCAAAATCTAACATATCAAGTATCATCAAATCACCCCAAGTCTCCAAATCACCAACAAATATCATACAGGAACTCACAATCCGATCCACTACTAAAGAATCTCCTACTGGGGCCGAAACAAAAATAAGAACAGATAATGGCTCACTAGCCAACCCCAAACAAGGCAGAAAGTAGGCACATACATATGAACAAGTGTATCCAGGATCAAATAAAGCCATAGCAGACTGATGGCATACATAAATTATACCTGTAACCACAGCATCCGAGGCCTCTGCCTCCGGTCTCCCAGGGACCACATAGAACTGACGACGACCTCTACCTGCTCGACTTCCATCCCTACCAACTGCTCTGCCACGTGGAGAACCATCTCTACCGTGACCACCACCCCCTCTAGCCGGAAGCTGAACTACTCGTAAAGGCTTGGTCGGCTGAACTGTACCCTGTTGGGGGCAATCTTTAGCAAAATGGACAATGACACCATAATCATAGCAAGCTGAACCCCACTAGGGGAAATCCCTGGTGTAGTGACAGCTAACACCGCAATAATAGAAGGACCCTGACGGCCCACCCGATCGAGATGGACCAGCTAAACTCATGTGGCCACCTCGGCCTAATGCCCTAGAAGTAGCATCTCTCAAAGACTACCCCTGCTCAAACTGAGAACTACCCAAAGTCTGAAGTGAAGCCTGAACGGGTCTAATAGTCTGACCCTGATGCTGCTGTGGCTGATGAACCCGACCCCACTAGCCTGAACCTCTACCACCCTGTCAAGAACCATTGAATCTACCCTAACCACGAGGCCTCTTATCCCTAGCCCCTGATCATATCAATGCAAGTCCTCCACAATATGGGCATAATCTGAAATAGCCTGAAATGATCGACCACTAGCAACTAATATCTCGGCTGGCCCTCTCAACTCTGTCCGCAACCCCTAAACAAATCTATGAACCCTGTCCGGCTCAGTAGGAATGGTCATAGCCCCAAATGGAGCAAGCTGATGGAAACGATTCTCATACTCAGATACGATCATAGAACCCTGGATAAGTCTGGTAAACTTCTATCGTACAAACCATCCGCGGGAGAATGAACTAGAACAAGTGATATTTCAAGAAACCATCAAGGATAAGACACACGATATAGAGGCAATAAGAAGGTAGTATTTCCTAATATGCCACTGTAGCCTCCTGAAGATTGAGTACAGACGTCTTTGCCCCGATCCGCAAGACTCTACTAGACATTGGCTCCTATACCAATGACACCGGTGAACCTAGAGCTTTGTTACCAAGCGGTCATGACCCAATTTCTCAGACATAATGGCACCTACAACCCCCAGTAGGCGAATCAATCCCCGTAGCCCGGAATAGTTAGTAATGGGCTACTATCAACCAATTAAGCAGGAGAACAGTATAAATATGCAAAAGCAAGGGAAAATAAGTAAAGAAAAGGGACAACAGGAATTTATATATACATAATAAGTTCTAGAGAATAGACAGTATACCGGTAACCTCAAGTATAAGGAAAAGGGAGCGAAGAGTAGAGATAGACATGCTCGGAAAATAGAAATCAAAGATCGAACTAATCATGACAAATCTCAAATCCAGAAACCAACAACCTAGACATAACAGGGAACAATTCCGTAAATAAATAACAAGAGTCTACCTACAGTCCCTCGGTGACCCATACAACCGAGAAATACAAACAAGTGAAAATAACCCTCCGACATCCCATACTACTGAAGCGTACAATCAACAAACAACAAACAAGGGTGGAGCCTCAAACAATGAATAATATGATGTATGAAGATCTCAGGTGAAATGGTATCTCTGTATGTACCCCCTCCAGTGCCGATCGGTCCCAGCAAGTAGGTTCCTTGGAAGGACACTGCCCGTATACTTCTACTCCACCGTATACCCTCCCTCTGGCAAATACAACTCGAAGCCCCAGTCCCAGAGAGACAAGGTCCATGGAGGTCCCAGATCCCATACTAAAACGTAGTATTAAAATATGTCATCCAAAAGCAAGTCTGGGTTCAAGACAGAGACCCAGTCTCGAATATGCATGCCTAGACCCTGTCCAGGACTAAAGTAGTAGAAAATGCCTCAAAAACCCCTCCAAGGGTGCCCGGGCATGACCGGGTCTAACAGTAGAAAATCATCTCAGGTGCTCGGTCCGACCGAGGCTAAAATCACCTCAAGTAGTAAGAAGACTCAACTAGCATCCCAGCCCTGCCGAGTCTAGAATTAATAGTAAAACTGGTGATAGAAATCAAAATTTAACTTTCTTTACCTCAAGAAGATCCACCAGTTAAATCAAACCATTTCCCATATCATTTCCATCGAAAACGAGCCCCCGGGGCCATGCAAGGTTTAGAAAACAATTCCAGTAGGCCCGAATCCAAAAGCATAGTAAAACATGGATAAATCCTCCTTTATATGCCTGGAAATGAATGATTAACACAAATAGCCGCCCAGCAGCTCACAATCAACCTATCGGCCCTGCAAAGACCCACAGCTACTCAGCAAGCATAACCAGCCTAGAAAGATATTTCTATGCCCGGGACTCGCGGACATTCCCAATAAACCACCTTCTATGTTCCAGAGTCAACAAGGCCTCACAGGACCACAAGGGTGATAATATCAACTACTGAGAATACTGCACACAACGGAGGAAGGAAATGGACGAATCATGGAAAAATGGTCTAGGTCTGTGGTACCAACCTAATAACCCAACTGAAGGATGCCATCTAGTACAATTTTATCCAATATATGCTAAGTCTAGGGAGTTTAGACCATAACCTACCTGTCGTCCGATGACAAGCTGCTAGGACGATGATGTCCATGCTCGAACTGCTCCAAGAAGCTCCGAAATGAAATCAAACTCGAATTTGGATTGAATAACTTGATGTAGATAATTGATTTTATTTCAGAAATAAAATACTGAATCAAAATAACTTTCCCATAGACACCCTTAGTAACGTGATATGAAGATGTGAAGCTCTTTGTTTTCATGAAGAAAACCGTATGAGATGAAGGGCTATATGCGTACACCTATAGCAACTGCAAAATTTCACTAGATTCGTTTCTACCTAGCCCAAGTTGACACCTTTCTATATCTATATATACCACCCAAACTCAATACACTAATTGCTAAAAATAAATAGCATATTAGTGGATAGGTGGCAGCAAAAAGAATTTTGGAAAAAGTTGTCAATCTCCTCCACTTCCACGTGGAGTGGAGGTGACCATATTAAAATATTCTTATCCCGTTACATATATATTCGGGTATTGCATATATTCGTGGTAAAGTATATATAAATTTTTGAATACATCATAATTAATAGAAAAATATTTCCAATAAAACCTACTATATTATAATAATTTTTTAACATAACTAAATTTGCTATCTCCGTTAAAATATTAGTAATTTATAAAACTCTTATAAAATAAATACATACACAAATATATTATAACAAAAGTATTTTCATAAATACTTAAAATATTTTAGGAAGACAATAGAGATAAAACTTTTACCGAATTCTAATTTTAAATCAAATATTTTCATGTACGCACGATGTTAATAAAATTCTCAAATTTAGGCTCGCAAGCCTTGATACGGGACAAAGGTTAAGGTCGTACGGTCGCAAATCACTATCGCATGATTTTGATACTCAGGTCCTATGGCTCAACTCTAAAATTAGGGAACGACACATGTTGAACACTTAGGTTTGGTTAGGGGGATCCTTGGTGGGTCTGGGCTATGTGAAAAGGGTTATATATATGTTGTTTTCATTGTATATGTCAATGGTTGTCATCTGTTTTCATGTGGTTCATAAGGTAAGAAAAAAATTGTAGTCGCTATATTGTGGCTTATTACAAGTTTACTGTGCCTTACTATGTTATGGTTTACTGTTCATATTTTGCTTATTTGGAACTAGTTGATGATCCTACCAGTACACGGTAGTCGTGTACTGATTCTGCACTTGTTTTTCTTTTGTGAGTATAAGAAATCATTCGACAACTGACGCGTAACCTCACTTGTAGATTCGGCGAATTCAGGATTTAAGAGTGAGCTATTCTTCCGAGCTACCTTATCTTCATCGATGATTGGTTATAGCCCATCTTTTTCGGGCTTAAACATTCATTTATACTTTTGGGGTTGCATCCCCATATTCTAGATATTGGTAGAATGTTTTGGTATGGTGACTTTCAGGTTATAGAGAGGATTTTTCCGCATATTCATGTTATTAGTGTTGAGATATTGAATTGCTAGTTTATTTAATCGCAAACTGGTTTTAAGCTATTAGATTATGTTAAGTATTGGTTATCATCGGTTCACTCATTCAGGGATTGGGTTGGTGCCACTCATGGCGGGTTGGGTCGTGACAGTTTGCCATCATTAAAAAGGAAGAAATTAATGATGCATAGTTACTAAGGTACTATGCTTTGTTTTGATGATTTGACAAAACTGCCGAGGGACCAGATGAGGGACCAGACACACACTAGGCCAATCTTAGAGGGAACATGGGAAATAAGATCTCAGGGGGAACAAGGGAACAAATTGTATAATTGAAATGACCATTCAAGGGGGAATGTTCATTCAATAGGAACTATCTCTTAGAGGGGTATTATTTCATGGGGAGCAAATGAGAGACCAGGTACGTGCACCAGGCCGATCTGTAAAAGTCAACTCTCACAATAGTCCACAGCTATAAAGATGCTGCCAACTATGAAAGAGCTGTAGAAAAGTTATTATGGTCTCTTATCTTATAGGGAACAAATGAGGGACCAGGTACGCGCACTAGGTTAATCCGTACGAGTCAACTCTGACAGCTTTCCACAGCTATAAAGTTAATGTCACTATAGAAGAAATGCAACATTGAAGGCAGCACTATAGAAAAGTTGTTGCAGTCCCTCTCTCTTGTCCAATGGTCAAATGTTTTACCTCTCTCATCCTCCATATACTTTCAACACACCAAGAGATGAAAACTTAGCTTTCACAAAATCAAAATATCATATATACTCTCTGCATAGCCACCAAGTTGTCCAACAAGACAAAGCTTCAACAACCAAGGGACTAGTTATGCTACAACTGAATATGTATTTAGGTCTAGGTTGTTGAGTATTTGTCTTTTTCTCTTCATTTAAAACATACTCCTCATTTTTAGAAGCTTGTGTAGGTGTTTCATTTTTCCTCTTATATTAAAGATTTGAGTGAGGGATAGAGTTAGCCGTAGTTGTGTCAACTAGAATTAGTTGATTGGTTGGGCTAGAGTTAGCCAAGTTGTTGTCAGTTAGGCTACAATAGAGGAATTATAGTGAGGCTCGTGTTGAGATATTACAAGAGGTTGGGGTTAATAGGTTAACCTTAGGATTACCAGAGTTTGTAATTCGACATCGTTATTGTTTTAGTAGATTGTGTTGGTGAAAATCCTACGTGGTAGGTCGTGGTTTTACTCCCTTGAGTAAGGAGGTTTCCACGTAAATATTGTGTGTTCCTTACCTTATGTATTAGTGTATTTTACCTTCTGTCGCAGTTGTTATAGTCAGTCAAGGACCTGGTCTCTTGACTGGTGGTGGACACATACAAGCCAACACATACAAAGTCACATAGTAAGCAATGAGGAAAGGGAAAATCAAAATAACTTCAAATAGACTTGTATCATATTACGAATAAAACATTGTAACAGAAGTAAAATTAAGACAAGTGATTGGCATTTATAGAAGCTTTCCAATAATAGTATGAACGTCAAAACTCAAGCGAAATCCTAATTCATCAATAAACCTCTAGGCAATACATCACAGAACCACAGAGTTGTTGACCCGATCCTCCAAGCGATGACCTCACACTTGTTGTGTTCGTCTAATTGTGGCAACAAAGATGGATAATGAGAGGTCATTGTCTATTGTGGTTCGGAGTTTGGTTTCAGGGAAAGGGACGTTATATTTTTGTGATGGTGCCGGTTATATGTGGAGGGACGATGGTGTTGGCATGAAATTGTTTTTGTGTTCTCTCTGCATGTGATGAGAGGCAAATGTGAGTATTTTTCTGTTGTTGTTGCTACATGAAAGCGATGTGAGGGAGAGAATTTTTGGAGGCTCCTCTTTTAATCTTCTTTTCTTTTTTTTGAATAGAAAAATGAGATGTCCATATAAGAGAAAAAATAAGGACGTTGGATGAGAAAGTGAAAAAGGAGAGAATAATATTATGAAGCGATTTTTGGGGAGAAAATATATTCTTCCATTTAAAGGAAATATTTAGGAGAATTTTATGCAAGTTTAAAATTTGAAATTTAGACTCAACATATATATATAAAGAGTAACTACTAAATTACTAAGTAAAAGAAAATATTATTGAATATAGTAACTCAACAACTATATTTTGTAATCAAAAGTAATTCACTAGTATTTATGATAAAACGAATAATAAATTCAAAATATTTGATCAAGTATTTATATATAAAAAAATAGATAAATATAAAAGAGTTAGTAAATAAAAACATTTGCAAGTAAAGATTAAAGTAATACTAATACTAATAATAATAATAATAATAATAATATAATAATACCAAAATAATGCAAATAATGATTACTAACATAAAATTTGATAAAAAATAAGTAAAAGGGGTATTTTTGGCCTTGCAGACAAAATAATGCTCAAATGTGTGAAATAACAAAAAGACGGGACAAAATTGGGTGTCAACGTACATGACCCCCGCCGAGGCTATGATAAATCGGTAATCTACCAACTTATTCAGTCTTTATCCATGAATTATTGATGTATTTTTAATAGATTTAGAGGTTCATATGACCTTTATTGATGTCTATGCAGGTACTTGTGATCAAAGACGAAAAACAAGGAAATGGACCCAAAAAGAGCTTAAAAGGAGCGAAGTGTAAAGTGATTGAAAAAGATGAAGATTCTACCTTGAAATGCGGTGATTGTTGATAAGTTAGTATTCTACCTACTTAATTGGCTTCTAATCTTATGTTTTTGCTGGTATGAAGTGAATAAATAGTGCAATTTGACACAAATTACTTCTATTTTGAAGATTTCTGTATTTTAGAAGTGTTCGGGAAAGATTCAGGTGAAAACAAGTCAAATGGGAGCTAAAAGGGGTTGCTGATCACTGACACCAAGTTACTCATCGCGACCGCGAGAGTAAATCACACGACCGCGATGCATAAGGAGAAAGCTAAAACTACGCGATTGCGAAGTGAAGCCACGCGACCGCATGGAGGAAGAAGTCAGAACTATGCGACCGCGAGGTTGAGACCACGCGACCGCATGGAGAGAAAATACAGAACCTCGCGATCGCAAAGCATGATCATGTGACCACGATGACGGCATTGTCAGCTGCAGGACAGATGTGGAAATTCCCACTTTTGGAAACCCCAATTGATACAAAAGACTCCTTAGCCCTTTTGGAAAAAACAATTTGGCTATTCTCATAACTTTTGGCAAGCTTAGAGAGCAAGTTCATCAGCCAACACCATAGAAGTGAAGATTTGGATTCTCTTTATTGTAAAATCTTTAGTTTCCATTCTTCAACTCTCGTTCTTAATTACTATTTTATTGGTGTAATTGTTGAAATGAGATTTGGGTTTTGTATTAGAGATAATACTAGTTGGGTATTGAATTCATATATTGATTTTGTTCTTATTTGATTATTTGGGTCTATTGAATCCTCCATGCTTGAATTTATAGTCAATGGTTGCAAACATTGACTTAGCTTTATAATTTGGGTTTTTGCTTGAGAGAGGATTACCCTAAATTTGGGAAGATTTAATAGTGGGAATTTGGGATTTCCACTCTAGACGAAGGCTAGAGATAGTTTGGTTGCTGAAAACTCCCATCTAAGAGTTGGGGTTAGAGGTAACCCAACTCACCCAAGTTATTTGGTTGGTTTATTGCTTACTCGTGGTGGTTCGAGAGAACACATGAGATATATGCTCGATTGATCAAAAGATGATTAGGCATACCTTTAGCCAAGACTACCTAGGTGTTAATCAGGTGCAAGTCTTGTGAATTAAATTCTCATTCCCAATTTTCCCTTGTTGTCCTTTCTTGGCGAAAGCAAGGAAAGCCATTGATCACTTTATCTTTTATTTGATTTTCTTTTATCTTTAGTTGTAGTCTAAAATACCCCTTTTTAGATATCTTTTCCTCTTTTTGTTAATTGAACTTTAATAAGTTGCTTGGATTCTCTATTAGCTCGATCGCGACTACATTTTTCCCTTGGGTACGACCCCTACACTCATATGGAATTATAAATTTTATTTTGCTGCGCGATCGTCGTGGCCTCCAACTTTGGAGAGCACGATTTGAGCGTTCATAAAAAATGGCGCCATTGCCGGGGAACAATTTGGCGTATTGAGTTAGTTTAGAATTTGAGTCTACTTACTCTAGTTCAATTTTTGTGAATAGTTGTCTTTCTTTTGTGCTATTTTTGTTTTGTGATTGACTTCATGGCATCTCGAAATGATAGAGATGTTGGTGATTGCAACCCTTGTTATAATGACCCTTGTTGTTATTGTGGAGGACCCCATCTTCGACGAAAATGTAAAATTTTCCCTAGGAGAGGGAGGTATTCACCTTCTTGTTCCTATGATGGGTGTAATTTCTATTTGTGTGGTGGTCGTGATAGACATTGGAGAAATTGGCCTAATCACCATCCTCCTTCCCCCTCTTATGCTAACCATGTTGCTAGTGGTGCTTGTGATCCTAATAGGAACCATGACGTAGCAAGCAAAGGAGGCATGTATGAAAATCTCCAAACCCTCTTGGCCTCACTAGAAACCCAAGAGGAGGGTGTGAAATCCATAAATCAAGGCTTGGTGGGCATGAAAATGAAAGAATAAGCGGAGATAAATCTCGCCACACAATCCATGGCAGATTTGTCCACTCCTCCTAGTCAAGTTGATGAGAAAGAAACCTACCCGAAAAGCCTATATGCCATGGTTGAAACTCTCTTGGCTAAACAAGACATCACTGAGGAGGGTGTACAATCCATAAAGCAAGGCTTCGTGGATGCAAGGGCTAAAAAAGAAGAGAAAAATCATGCCACAACTCATGGAAGATTTGTCTACTCCTCTTAGTCAAATTGATGAAGAAAAACCTCTAAGCTGAGCAAAGGAACATGTCTCGAACATCAATCTTAATCAAATTCACTTTGGGGACGATGATGAAGATTTGCAAAACATGGAATTGCCCAAAAGTGAATCCGTACTGGTACTGCTTGAACCCCAACAAGAAGAGAAATTTCTATTGGGTGAGGTTGTGAGCCTAAAATGGGTGTTAAACCAATCTCACCAACTTGAGGCCTATGGGGAACAATGCGAGAGAATGCTACCAATTTTTGAGGTATTGTTGAAAAGGTATGCTAAGAGAAGTCAAAGAGAGAGGATGCTTGAAATTGCTATAAAAAATTTAGACATTGATTTGAATGCTCGTGTTGACACGTGCACAGTTGTGGGTAGTAGTTTTAAGTTATTCCCTATCGAAGAGGAATACACAGGAGAGGCTCCAAGATTGAAGGTGTTGTGGCAAAAAACTAATTCAGACAAGGATCACGATGCTTAAAGCAAACGAATGATACTAGAGTTGCAACGGTTCATCGTGAAAGACTCTAGTTCATTCAAAAATGAGGATGACATAAATGAGACAAGTTTGAAGGTGGAGATGCCCAAATCTTACTCCAACCACTTGTCAACCTTGAGTTTGGTTAAATGGATGAGAGTCAAAGTAATCAAGCTTTTGGAAGACCTTGGAAGGAGGATGGATCAAAGTTTATCCAGTTTTAAAGTTGTCATGGAAAGAAGGCAAGGAGACCTTCCTCACTTGAAGGCTAAAAAGTGCAAAATGCGACAATAAGAAAATGGCCTTCTCATGTTCACACCTTCACCCCGTGACTTTTACCGGAAGTTTAATTCAAATTTGGGTCGAAGGTTCAAGTCTTCCAAGTGGAGATCTAGATGGTGAAGCAACTTGCGTCACGCCGTGAACGTTAAGTTATGCGCTTGATGGGAGGCAACTCATTGCTTTTATGCTTTACATCACTTTTTGTTTCTTTTTGATGTGTCTTAGGTGCCCAAAGGAATGAGAAGAGGAACCAAGTGTTGAGAAGCACCAAAAATACTTCTGAAAAATGTGCTTTTCGCACCTGGAAGAGTGCCCGTCGCACATGCCATCGCACAAATTGTGAACTAAGCAAAAATACTGGCATGTGCGAAGGAGGTGTGTTTCGCATCTCCCAAAGTCCCCATCGCACCAGGCTTCGCATATCAAAACACTGCACTGTGCGGAAATTTAGAAAACTCATATGATGCTAAGGCATCGTGATTGTGCCACCTGACCCTCGCGATCGCGATGAGGTAAATTCTTCCTGACTCTTTCCGATCGCGTGAACACTTCGCAATCGCGTGAAGTCAGGTGATTTTAACTCCTCGTGATCACGTGATAGATCCTCATGACCGCGAGGCACTAAATAGTTACCAGGTATTAAAAGTTCAAACAAGCCATTTCAAAAGCAAAAGCTGCTTTGAAACTTGGTTCTTTTCTGTCCTAAAGGCAAGAATAATACACTCCATCAACTTCAGTTCCATAAGCATCTTTGCAACTCCTCAGGTATGATCTCTATTTTCTCTTCTTCAATCTACCTTCATTGTGCTTGTAAGTGCTCTAAATTCCCAAGTGGGTGTTAATCTTTTGCTTTCTTCATAATGTGCAAAGTGGGTGTGTGGTATGAAATTGTGGGTGTAATCTAGTTGGGGGTTAGTAATCTATTGGCTTGCTGATTTTTGGGGTAAGAGGTGATGCCCATGTGTTGTGAAAATGGTGTGCAAAAGGGTGCAAAGAACCTGTTCGACGAAATGTCTTAAAGAATTTTTCTAGGCAAGAAGATGACCATCGCGATTGCTATGCCAAATACCGTGATCGTGATGACCAACTTCAATGAGCTTCGCGATTGTGATGTCACATTCTGCGATCGCGATGACTTAAATTTCTGAAAAAAATAAATTGGTCTTCGCGATCGCGATGAAAAATCCCGCGATCGCGATGACCAGTTTTAGCATTCCCCAAAACAGCAACTCTGCCCAGCTCTATCCGGGCTTGTTTCGGATCATTTTTTTGGCCTAATCATGTCCCAATACGTTGCTTTACATGCCTATATCATTGTTTGACAACTTTGTTCCTTGTGTAGCTACTTTAAGCTTGAATATGGCCGAAATTGAACATGAAGATGCCACCCAAGTGGCCGACGAAAAGTACTTTGACCAAGGAACCTTCGTCTCCCTCAAGTGCTCCCAACTATATAATTTCCTTTTGACAATGCCAATCATGAGGGAGAGAGATATTATGTTGAATGTATTGGAGGAGAAACGGGCCGACTTCCATGAAAAGTTGGTTACAAGTGGGTGGTTGTGTTTCACCGCCGAGCCTATCAAGACAAACTTTGTCGTGATCCATGAATTTTATGCTAATGCGGCCAAGATGGACTTTGAAAATAACTTGATGGTGCAGGTGCGGGGAAAATTAGTTCAGTTTGATCCAAAGTTATTCAATGGATACTACCACCTCCCGAATGTCGATAATGCCACATACAAAGCCCGAGCTACAGAAATGGGGACCAATTGGTTTGTGGAGCACTTACATGATGGAAAGGTCCCATAATGGATAGTGTTGAATACGAGGATTGATTCCTCCGAGTTTAACCTTAAGGCCTACACTTGGATTTTGATTATTTGTGCCCAAGTTATGCCTTCAAAGAATGAATCTGATGTGACCCCTGATAAAGCAAATGTCATTTGTGCTATGATGGAGGGTCTTCGGTGAATGTAGGGCAACTGATCGTGTAAGAAATTCAACAAGTGGTCCTTGATGGTAGCAATAGTCTGCTCTTTCCTTCATTGATCACTCACTTGTGCTATGCAACCAGGGTTGCAAATAGGGATGGTGAAAATGGGAGGAAGCTCGAAAAATTGATTCACCCTCTGAAGAAGAGAGGCCTCTTACAAGCATCGAAGAAGAGGAATATAGATGTGGATTCACCATAATTTGGACTATTTCCCAAGTCCAGTGAGGCACATAAGTCAGCTGCTGCTGCAGAGCCTATTGGTCCCCTCAGGATTGGACCTCCGACACTCTGCCACATCTCCAGCCAAGTCTATGGCATGGATGCCCATCTTTGCTAGATTATAGCAGGCTTACCTTCGGGTCCAGGTGAGAGTTCCACCACACCGGCATCTGGGCCGTCATCTTCCACTACTTCTAGTGGCCCTACACTAGCTAGTGTGGCAAGAAAGCAGCAGCACATCAAGGAAAGGTTGGCTAAGGTGGAAAGGTGACAGAAAAAGTAGAGGGAACATGATAGGAAGCAAAGCAAGTTCCTCACGAAGATGATGAAAACTTTGAGGAAGCTATGTGGGTCTGAGGCTGAGGATGATGCTGATGAGGGAGACTGGGTCCTTTCTAGACCTAGCAGTTCTGGTTTTGAGTGATACACCCTTCAGGGAGCCCCCTCAAACTCTTCTCTTATTTTGTTGCAATGAGGGCACTGCACGTTGTTAGTTGGGGGTGACTGGCACTCTATCTAGCATGTTGTTTTATTATGGATATTGATCCCTTATCGGGCTTGTTTTTTTTATATATATATTTTATTGTTGGATATTGATGCGCCCTTGTCGGGCTTGTTTTTATATTGATGTACCCTCATCGGGTTTGTTTATTGATATGGATGGAGTTGATGGTTTAGGTTGTTAGTTTCTTTACTTGTAGCTTCTTTGTTTTTCTTCTTTTTAGTAGGTGTGTTGGATGTTTTGGAGCCAGGGGAAGTCTGAGTACCCATTAGGCTAGATAGAGCTTGTCGGATCTAGGAACACAGAATCGCACATGTCAATGTGTGAACTGCACGAGCTTCGCACATGCCCACTTTTGGCATGTGCGTTGCACGTGCAACCCGCACTTTAGCATGTGTGAATCGCATGTTCCTGTTGATTGTGATAGTTGGGTTGATCCACTGTGTGTAGCCATACTGATTTAGATAGATGAATTGTCCCAATGATAGACTGAGTGATGTCATTCTTAAGGGTAAATCGTCGTCTTTTAAGGTTTTGGTTGCGATTGACTTGTTTGGTACTAATGCAGTAGTCTTGCATGTTAAGTTAAATAGGCATACCCTTCCAAAAATTTTGTGAAAAGTGTATGGCGAAGAATGATTCTTGTGAAAACCCCTTTATAGTTTTGTGACTCTTAGCTCATTAACGGTGATAATATAGATGGCTCCTCTTGGTTCTTGTTTAGGAAGTTAAAATTGATCCTTCTTGAATAATTCGCATGCATTTATTGTGAGGTTTAGTTGAATAATTCTTGGGCATGCGTGTTGTCTAAAACTTTCCCCGAATGTGATTCAAGGCGAAATTCTAGGTTTAACCAAGCTTGGAAAATGACCTTAGGCCCTTTTGGATAGCCACTTCACCCATATGACTTCCCATGACATCAAATCCTAGTGAACCCCTTTTGAGCTTGTCACCGTTCTTTGACACCTTGTTAACACCTTGACCTTTTTGGAACCTCTATCTTGGCACTCGTCTTCCCTAATTGCTTGGAAATGAAATGTAGGCTAAAAGCCTAAGTTTGGGGGGGAAACGAAATATAACATAGGAAAATGCCTAAGTTTGGGGCTGCATGTGATCAAATAAGGAGAAGAAAAGAAGCGCACTTCAAGTGCAAGGTAGCACCTTAATTTTGAATTGAAAATTGCTCCAAAAGATCAATCTAATAAGTGCAAGGTAGCACCTTAATTTTGAATTGAAAATTGCTCCAAAAGATCAATCCAATGAGCAAATTGAAAAGTTAAAATATATGCTACCAAGTGAAGGTGATATAAGGAGTTGAATGATCATGAGTTAAAAAGGAGAATCTTGGGTTTTGTGAGGGAGAAATAAGGTGAAGTTGAAATTAAAAATGTGATCGGTGTTAGAAATAAGAATAAAGAGCACTAGGGAGGTGTAGTCACTTGAACCAAATGAGATCCTCACGTTAACCCTAGCCAACATCGTAACCCACAAGTCCTTTGTGATTCCGAACTTGGTTACCCTACATTAGTGGTGATTTAAAGGAAGGGCAAGCCTATGGTTCGATGTGTGTGCACTTGAACTTCCTTGTGAGTGTGAGTGTTTGTATTTGTCCCTTGTGATTATCTTTGTACATAATGTGTTTTTGGGACTTTCGTTCTTGTGAGGGCATGCAAATTAGAATAGTTGGTGACATTGATAAACTCCAAAAAATGAATCAAAGGAGCATGACTTGGTAAGCTAGTGGTTTGAGTCACATCTTGAGGATTGGTTATCGTCACTTGCTAGTTCTTATTTTGCCATTGCATAATTGAATTGTGTTTTTAATTGAAGGGAATGTTTAGAGTAAATTATCATGCGATTGACTAATCGTTATGTCACGCCTCAAATTCTATTTAGACGAATAGGCACTCGATGCCCTAAAGGCCCGAGAGAACCAACTTATAACCTGTGATTATCATGCATATAACTATGACAATTATGAAGCTTTGACTATAGATAAGCTGCCTTAATAACAAGTCCAACATAGATAGGCCCAAAACTTATGTACACAATCTGGCCGTTGAGGCCACAATTCTTAAGAGAAAAGGCATATTTAAGCTTTACTTTAACATTGGTCTACAAAGCCTCTACAAGATAGACAAACTTAGTTTAGGTCGGGACTGGGCCCCACCTTACCCTTAATTATACAATACCAAAAATATATACCAAAGACTCGGTAAAGCCCCGAATCAACCTGGAGCTCACCAACAACAGTCGAGTGTCCTGTGCTCCTACTGGGGAGGTCTACTAGCCAGAGTACATGTGTCTGCGGTATGAAACACAACATCCCCCATGAGGGACGTCCGTACGAGAGGATGTCCTGAATATGTAAGGCATAAAGTAAACCATATGTAAAATAAGAGCTCAAATAGAATCAGATATCAGTGCATAAACATGTAAATAGGAACAAAAGACCACATTTGCTTACACTTGTGAAATCATGTATATTACATTCTTTTCTCTACTCTTCTTTGCTTTATAATCATTGTAAGGCATGTGATACAAGTGACCAACTGATCAATGGTAGAAGAGGAGTCCCATGCTAGGAAATTTAACCCTGGGATGCTGCCCTCTTAAGTGTACAAATTAAGATCGACCAATGCTAGGCTTTTACCCCTAGGCTGCCACCCATAAGTACATAAATAGGGATCGACCCATGCTAGACTTTCACCCCTGGGATGCCAACCATACATATACAGATTACTTCATATAGTTTCTTTAATCTTGAGATTGTTGTTTTGGTGGTCGTAATCTTTATTGAGCTCGAAACTATGGAACAATAGTAGAAGACATGTGAATATGCACTTAAGGCAGTAACAATGACATAAGGAGCAAATAAAACATCAACATAATGTTTACAAACTTATATGACACAATGAACCTCATTTGGCTTAGAGAATAACTCACAAAGCTTGCTTTGAAAGTACCCATTTCATATTAGTACTAGGTAGAGTAAACATGCAGATCTAATAGTAAACACATATTGAAGTATTTTGACACACTATGAAGTGGGGAAACGATCGTTAGACATGTTGTAGGTTGTACGCTGCCACCATGTACCCTTTACTAGGAAGAGCACTTAGGAAGCTCACTTTGTTGATAGTAGCACAAGTACTAGATTTCATGCCAAAGAATGTGGAATCGGATAGCCTTATTTACCTTGTTGTGTAACTCGGATATTACAATGAATTAAGCTTCCCCCTTTCAGATTATTTATCTACAATCACATAAGTGGCAACACTAGTATTAGTAGCTAATTAACCAGTTTGGGCTACTTGATCTCATTAAATTAGTAACCGGGCAGTAAGCTCGTAATTGATCAAATAAAGAGTGTTCTTTCCACCCCCACCCCCCTCTATTTTAATCACATCTATATACTGTACGACCTTCTCATAAGGTCCCTTGATACTCCCTAGACTTCACAACATATACCAACCAGTAGTATACCAAAGTGTGCAAGCAGCAAGTTAACATAACACCCAATTAAGTGGTGTATCATCACACCCTCTTTCCATACTTCAAGACAACTATACACATTCCCCTCTAAGATCAACCAACTTGTCCCCAATAAAAACATATAAACATCCCCTAAAACAGCCCCAAACATCCTTCAACATAATAAGAAAATATCAAACTCAAGGATTCCAATCATTACCCCATGGTCCTTGACACAAATACATACCGAATTTTTCACCAAACTTGTATATAAAGAGGGGAAAAAATGGGTAGTAACTTTACCTCAAATTCTGAAAATCTGTTCTCCTAACGTGTACTTCTTCAAGAGCTTGAACTCCCCTTCAACTTAGCTTGAAAAAAGGGAGAATATTTAAGAACCCTAATGGTATTTTATGGATGCTATGTGGAGCTAAGAGAGATATAAAGAAGGAACTTTTGAAATCTATTTTTCCACAAGTTAAAATGAATAAAATGAACTGATCTTATCCCCTTTAAAGGGGCCTGCTTTTGGCCGACTTCCTTGGCTTATTTTGAGCCACAAAATGTCAAGAAGGTGATACACCTACTTGGCCATTTATACTGGGCTTTGTTGGACTTAACCTTATTGGGCCTTGGCTGCCAATTCTTCCCCTTTCTTTCACTTCTTTGGGCCAGAATTTATTCAAGTGGGTGATGGGTGTACTTGTCCCTCTAAGCTAGTCAAAACAGTCTTAGTAGGTGATGCACCTACTTAGTTCTTTAGGCTGGTCAATAAGTCAAAGTAGGTGATGCACCTACTTGTCACCTACTAGCTTAGTTAAGTCAAGCAAGCAGCTCACTTATTTTATTCCATTATCTAATTCCTAATACCTTTTGCTTTAACTTAACACTTCACCCTCAATATTAAGCTCGAATACCACCTTACCATCTCAAGTTCAAATACTTTTGTTGAGGTTAACTTGGCCATTTACGTGGTGAAATGAATGGGGAATTATAGCACCTCCCAATACATATTAAACCATCACTACTCATATAAGAAACTTGGTCCCTCACCTGTACGACAAGGCTATGTCAAGTGCTATATGAATAGGACTAGCATACGCAGAATACGGGTTGTTACATCCTTCCCCTCTTAAAAACATTCGTCCTCAAATGTTAGCATAGTTAACCAGCCCAAACAAGTTCAAGCCTAAGTTAAGTACTACTATTAGCCACATAATACATATAGACTTATACTTACTTTTCAATGCCTCAACTCAATATTTTAATCTTCCTCATCGGACTGAAATAGATGAGGATATTTGGATTTCATTGCTTCTTCTGCTTCCCATGTAACTTCTTTTACTTGTTGGTTTCTCCATAGTACTTTTATAGAAGCTACTTCTTTATTTCTTAACTTCTTAACTTGTTGATCCAGAATTGCAATGGGTACTTCTTCATAAATGAGATCTCCCGTAACTTGTACATCTTCAGTAGGAGTAATACGGGATGGGTCACGTATACACTTTCGAAGCATTGAGACATAAAACACTAGATGAACTATTGCAAGCTCTTGGGGTATCTCTAACTCATATGCGACTTGGCAAACTCTTCGAATAATCTTATATGGACGTATATAGTGCGGACTCAACTTTCCTCTTTTACCAAATCTTATCACCCCTTTTATTGGTGACACCTTCAAGAATACCCAATCTCATATAGCAAACTCCAGCCCTCTTCTTATAATATCTGCATATAATTTGTGTCGACTTTGAGCCGCTGCTAGCCGCTGTTGTATCACTTTAACTTTTTCCATAGCTTGATGAACAAGATTTGGCCCAAATAAAGTTATCTCACCCACTTCAAACCATTCGATTGGTGATTTGCACTTCTTTCCATATAAAGCTTCATAAGGTGCCATTTTGATACTTGAATGGTAGCTATTGTTGTAAGCAAACTCAATAAGTGGAAAATGGTCATCCCAGCTACCTTTGAAGTCTAATACACAAGCTCGCAACATATCCTCAAGTGTTTGGATTGTACGTTCTGCCTGACCATCCATTTGAGGGTGAAAGGCTGTACTTAAATTCACTTGTGTTCCCAAACTCTTCTGAAATGATTTCCAAAAATCAGCAGTGAATTGAGCTCTCTTATCAAATATAATAGAGATTGGCACTCCATGTAGCCGAACTATCTCTTTAATGTATAACCTTGCATACTCTTCAGCTGTATAAGTAATCTTGACCGGTAAGAAGTGTGCTTATTTGGTGAGTCTATCAACTATTACCCATATGGAATCAAATTTCCAAAATGAGCGGGGCAAACCAGTGATAGAATCCATGTTGATCATGTCCCACTTCCAAATTGGAAGATCTATATGTTGCATATAACCTCCGGGCTTTTGGTTCTCTACTTTAACTTATTGACAATTTGGACATTGAGCAACAAATTCTGCAATATTCTTCTTCATGTCACTCCACCAATACACTTCTTTCAAGTCATGATACATTTTGGTTGATCCCGGATGAACAGAGTATCTTGAATGATGTGCTTCTGTCATAATTCTCTTTCTTAGTTCATTTACATTAGGTACACATAATCTATTTTGGCACCGACGTGCTCCATCTTGCGTAAGCTCAAATGCCTTTGTCACACCTTGTAGTACATTCTCCTTAAGCTGTAATAGAGTAGGATCCTTATATTGCTTCTCTTGCACTTTCGCCACTAATGAAGATTCTGCCGTATTTTGCACGATAACTCCTTCATCCGGAGATTCCAGAAGGCGAACCCCCAAGCTAGATAGTTGGTGTAGATCCTTAACTATTCTTTGTCTTTCAATGGACTGCCCATAGGTGCTTTCCATCGTCTTATGACTTAAAGCATCGGCTACTACATTTGCTTTCCCCAGATGATACAAGATATCAACATAATAATCTTTTAACAACTCAAGCCAGCTTCGCTGCCTCAAATTCAGATCCTTCTTCTTAAAGATATATTGCAAAATCTTGTGGTCAGTATATATGTCAACATGAACCCCATACAAGTAGTGGCGCCATATCTTCAAAGCAAATATAACTGCTGCTAGCTCTAGATCATGGATTGGATAATTTTTCTCATATGGCCGCAACTATCTTGAGGCGTATGCTATTACTTTACCATGCTGCATCAATACACATCCTAAGCCCACTCTCGAAGAATCACAATATGTTGCATAACCTTTTGTGCCTTCTGGAAGTACCAATACAGGTGTAGAAGACAACTTATTCTTCAGCTCTTGGAAGCTTCTTTCGCATGAATCGCTCCATTGGAACTTGGCCGCCTTATGCATTAACTTTGTTAAGGGTGCAGAAATGGAAGAAAATCCTTCAACGAACCTTCTATAGTAACCTGCCAACCCAAGGAAACTACGAACCTCCATAGGTGTTGTAGGTCTTGGCCAGTTCTTCACAGCTTCTATCTTTTGAGTATCAAACCTTATTCCTTCAATGGAGACAATATGACCCAAGAATGCCACAGATTTTAACCAAAACTCACATTTAGAAAACTTTGCATATAGCTTACGATCACAAAGAATCTGTAACACCTGCCGCAAGTGATCAACATGGTCCTCTTTCAATCTTGAATAGACCAAGATATCATCTATAAATACTATCACAAACATATCCAAGAATGGCTTGAACATCCTATTCATGAAATCCATAAAGGCTGACGGTGCATTTGTTAGCCCAAATGACATAACTAAAAACTCAAAATGACCATACCGTGTTTGAAAAGTTGTCTTGGGTATATCTTTCTCTATGACTTTTACTTGATGATACCTGACCTCAAGTCAATCTTTAAGAAACACTTAGCACTCTGTAGTTGATCAAACAAATCATCAATTCTAGGGAGGGGATATTTGTTCTTAATCGTCACTTTATTCAGCTGTCGATAGTCAATACACATTCTTAATGAGCCATCTTTCTTACGTATAAATAAAACCGGTGCTCCTCAAGGGGACATACTAGGCCTTATGAATCTCTTTTCTAATAAGTCTTTTAGTTGTTCCTTTAGTTCTCGTAATTCTACCGGGGCCATTCTATATGGAGGGATGGAGATAGGTTGAGTACCTGGAATCACATCAATAACAAACTCTATTTCTTGTTCTGGAGGCAAACTTGGAAGCTCTTCGAGAAATACATCAGAAAATTCATTTACCACAGGAATGGATTAAAGAGTTAGTGACTCCGCATCGACATCTCTCACTCTCACTAGGTGACATATGTACCCTTTGGACATCATCTTCTTTGCCTTAAGATAAGAAATAAACTTACCTCTTGGCGCCCTAATATTACCTTTCCATTCAAGGACTGCCTCTTTTAGAAAATGGAAATGCATCCTCTTAGCTCGACAATCTATCGTGGCATAAAAAGAAGCCAACCAATCCATACCCATTATAACATCAAAATCTACCATTTCTAGCTCAATAAGGTCAGCCAATGTATTATGATCACCAACAGTTACTATGCAATTACAATAGACTTTTCTAGCTATAATAGACTCGCCAACCGGCGTAGACACCTCAAATGGTTTAACCAATAATTTTGGTGTTCTTTCAAACTTTCCAACAATCAATGGAGTGACATATGATAGTTTAGAGCCCGGATCAATTAATGCATATACATTATGTGAAAAGATGGACAATGTACCAGTAACCACATCGGGTGAAGTCTCTAAATTCTGTCGATCCGCTAAAGCATATGTACGATTTTGAAACACACTAGAACTAGCTACACTCTACCACCTCTACCACGACTTGTGGGCACCTATGTCCTGTTACCTAAAGAAGGTACCGATGATGATAATGCAACAATCAATCCAGTAGGTTATTCCATGCCACACATGCCCCTTTGAGGGCAATTCCTCATAATGTGTCCCGGTGTACCACACCAAAAGCAAGCATCTATCCCAAGCCGACATATACCTGAATGATTTCTTCCACATTGTCTACAAGACTGTCTAGGAGGTCTTAATTGGATCGTACTTCCCTACTCTTAGTACCCTGCTACTTGTGAGCCTTGACTCTCACTTCTTTGCCCAAACTGATTACCCCTAGACCCTTGAAACCAAGGTGGAGTGCTAGATGTAGAGTAGGAAGATGATGGCCTAGGTGGTCTCTTAGGAAACCGAGGCCTAAACTCACCTTGGGACAGCGCATACTGCCCCGTAGATCTGTCCCTCTTGGAGTGCCCTCCTTCTAAATCTTGTGTCCTTCTCCTTTGCCTTTGATCCTCCATCTTTTATGCAAAAGCTTGTATCCTTGCTATATACATGTCTTTGTTCAAAGAAGCAATAGTACAATCCCTAACCAGATATGAATCCAATCTATCCACGTAACGATGAACCCTATCCTCTATAGTAGCTACTACATTAGGAGCGTACCTGGCTAAAGAGTTAAACTTGAGACTATACTCTCTCACGCTCATATTCCCTTGGTGAAGATTTAAGAACTAAGTTGCATGGGACTCCTGGATCTCCAATGGCAGATAATGGTCAATGAATGCCTTTTTAAACTCTTTCCATTTAGCTGAAGGTGCATTTGTACCCTTAGATTGTTTCCAAGCTTCATACCACAATATAGCCACACTTTTTAATCTATATGATGCTAGCTCAAATGCTTCTTTACCAGAGACATGCATAATATCCAAGGTCTTTTGGATTTGATCAATAAAGTCTTGAGGATCTTCGTTAGGATCTGACCCAGTGAATGATGGAGGGTCCAAATTAAGGAAATCACGTATCCGTACACTGGCTTCCCTATTTGCACCATTAGCACCTGCTATTGGACCTGCTTGTCTCTGGACTTTACCAGCAAGTATATGAGTCAACAATTGGACCGCATTTTTTAAATCTTGGTCAGTAGCATTAACAGGTGGTTCTTGGGGTGTTGCTGCCCTCCTTAGCTCTTCTGGAGATGTAGGAGTGGAGGAAGTCCGTGATGAAGACACATGTTGAGCCTCACTTTGATTATATTGTCTAGGTGGTGATTTGCTGGTCCCTTCTCCAGTAACCACATCTACTTGCTTACCTGTACTCTTACTTCTCCTTGTAACTGGCATTTCTGCTATAATGAAAACAATTTAAAGGTTAGATGTGATAAACCTACAACATTGGCTCTATCGCACGATCTAAGAGATGAACGAAAAGAGACAAATCCTAAATGTCCCGTAGCCTCCTGTTTATAGATGTGGTGCACAACACACCCATAAGCAAGACTCTACATAGACACGGCTTTATAGACTCCCTAGGATGACCTGCTCTGATACCACTTTTCTCACGCCTCAAATTTTATTTAGACGAACAGGCACTCGATGTCCTAAAGTCCCGAGAGAACCAACTTATAACCTGTGATTATCATGCATATAACTATGACAATTATGAAGCTTTGACTATAGATAAGATGCCTTAATAACAAGTCCAACATAGATAGGCCCAAAACTTATGTACACGATCTGGTCGTTGAGGCCACAATTGTTAAGAGAAAAGACATAATTAAGCTTTACTTTAACATTGGTCTACAAAGCCTCTACAAGATAGACAAATTTAGTTTAGGTCAGGACAGGGCCCCGCCTTACCCTTAACTATACAATACAAAAAATATATACCAAAGACTCGGTAAAGGCCCGAATCAACCTGGAGCTCACCAACAACAGTCGAGTGTCCTGTGCTCCTACTGGGGAGGTCTACTAGCCAGAGTACCTATGCTTGCGGCATGAAACGTAGCATACCCCATGAGGGACATCAGTACGAGAGGATGTACTGAATATGTAAGGCATAAAGTAAACCATATATAAAACAAGAGCTCAAATAGAATCAGATATCAGTGCATAAACATATAAATAAGAACAAAAGACCACATTTGCTTACACTTGTGAAATCATGTATATTAAATTCTTTTCTTTACTCTTCTTTGCTTTATAATCATTGTAAGGCATGCGATACAAGTGACCAACTGATCAGTGGTAGAAGAGGAGTCCCATGCTAGGAAATTTAACCCTGGGATGCTGCCCTTTTAAGTGTGCAAATTGGGATTGACCAATGCTAGGCTTTTACCCCTAGGCTGCCACCCATAAGTACATAATAGGGATCGACCCATGCTAGACTTTCACCCCTGGGCTGCCAACCATACATATATAGATTACTTCATATAGTTTCTTTAATCTTGAGATTGTTGTTTTGGTGGTCGTAATCTTTATTGAGCTCAAAACTATGGAACAGTAGTAGAAGACATGTGAATATGAACTTAAGGCAGTAACAATGACATAAGGAGCAAATGTAAAATCAACATAATGTTTACAAACTTATATGACACAATGAACCTCATTTGGCTTAGAGAATAACTCACAAAGCTTGCTGTTGAAAGTACCCATTTCATATTAGTACTAGGTAGAGTAAACATAATAAAGAGTAAAGAGAGGAAATAAAGATCTCTTTAAATAAAGAGAATCTTTCCAAAAAAGAGTGTTCTTTCCACCCCCCCCCTCTCTTTTAAATTAGTAACATAATAACTTGATCTCATTAAATTAGTAACCGGGCAGTAAGCTCGTAATTGATCAAATAAAGAGTGTTCTTTCAACCCCCACCCCCCTCTCTTTTAATCACATCTATATACTGTACGACCTTCTCATAAGGTCCCTTGAAACTCCCCTGACTTCACAACATATACCAACCAGTAGTATACCAAAGTGTGCAGGCAACAAGTTAACATGACACCCAATTAAGTGGTGTATCATCACACCCTGCTTCCATACTTCAAGACAACTACACACATTCCCCTCTAAGATCAACCAAGCTGTCCCCAGTAAAAACATATAAACAACCCCTAAAACAGCCCCAAACATCCTTCAACATAATAAGAAAATATCAAACTCAAGGATTCCAATCATTACCCCATGGTCCTTGACACAAATACATACAAAATGTTTCACCAAACTTGTATATAAAGAGGAACAAATGGGCAGTAACTTTACCTCAAATTATGAAAATTTGTTCTCCTAACTTGTAGTTCTTCAAGAGCTTGAACTCCCCTTCAACTTAGCTTGAAAAAAGGGAGAATATTTAAGAACCCTAATGGTATTTTATGGCTTCTATGTGGAGCTAAGAGAGAGAGAAAGACGGAACTTTTGAAATCTATTTTTCCACAAGTTAAAATGAATAAAATGAACTGATCTTATCCCCTTTAAAGGGGCCTACTTTTGGCCGACTTCCTTGGCTTATTTTGAGCCACAAAATATCAAGAAGGTGATACACCTACTTGGCCATTTAACATGGGCTTTGTTGGACTTAACCTTATTGGGCCTTGGCTGCCAATTCCTACCCTTTATTTCACTTCTTTGGGCCAGAATTTATTCAAGTGGGTGATGGGTGTACTTGGCCCTCTAAGCTAGTCAAAACAGTCTTAGTAGGTGATGCACCTACTTAGTTCTTTAGGCTGGTCAATAAGTCAAAGTAGGTGATGCACCTACTTGTCACCTACTAGCTTAGTTAAGTCAATCAAGCATCTCACTTATTTTATTCCATTTTTTAATTCCTAATCCCTTTTGCTTTAACTTAACACTTCACCCTAAATATTAAGCTTGAATACCACCTTACCATCTCGAGTTCAAATACTTTTGTTGAGGTTAACTTGGCTGTTTACGTGCTGAAATGAATGTGGCATTACAGCACCTCCCAATACATATTAAACCATTACTACTCATATAAGAAACTTGGTACCTCACCTGTACGACAAGGCTATGTCAAGTGCTATATGAATAGGACTAGCATACGCAGAATACGGGTTATTACACGTTAGTACCAACTGAAGTCATGCTTGGTTCTTGAAATTGGTTTTCCTTGGCTTGTGGTATTGTCATTTGCACTTGTGTTGTATGCCTCTTGAGTTTGTTGCTTGAGGACAAGCAATAGTTCAAGTTTGGGGGTTTGATAAGTTGGTATTCTACCGACTTATTTGGCTTCTAATCTTTTGCTTTTGCTAGTATGAAGTGGATAAATAGTGCAATTTGACACAAATTACTTCTATTTTGAAAATTTCTGTGTTTTAGAAGTGTTCGAGAAAGATTCAAGTGAAAACAAGTCAAATGGGAGCTAAAGTTGTTGATCACTGACACCAAGTTACTCAGCATGACCGCGAGATTAAATCATTTGACCGCGATGCACAAGGAGAAATCTAAAACTACGCGACCGCGAAGTAAAGCCACATGACCGCGTGGAGGAAGAAGTCAGAAGTATGCGACCGCGAGGTTGAGACCATACGATCGCGAGGTTGAGACCATGCAACTACGTGGAGAGAAATTACAGAACCTCACGATCGCGAAGCATGATCATGCGACCGCGATCGGTCATCAGCTGCAAGACAGATTTGGAAATTCCCACTTTTGGAAACCCCAATTGATACAAAAGACTCCTCAGCCATTTTGGAATTTTTTTTTTGGCTATTTTCACAATATTTGGCAAGCTTGGAGAACAAGTTCATCAACCAACACCATAGGAGTGAAGATTTGCATGTTCTTTATTGTAAAATCTTTAGTTTCCATTCTTTAACTCTCGTACTTTATTGCTATTTTATTTGTGCAATTGTTGAATTGAGATTTGGATTTTGTATTAGAGATAATACTTGTTGGGAATTGAATTCATATATATATTTTGTTCTTGTTTGATTATTTGGGTCTATTGAATCCTCCATGCTTGAATTTATAGTCAATGGTTGCAAACATTGACTTAGCTTTTTAATTTGAGTTTTTGCTTGAGGGAGGATTACCCTAAATTCGGGAAGATTTAATATTGAGGATTTGGGGTTTCCACTCTAGACCAAGGCTAGAGATAGTTTGGTTGCCGGAAACTCCCATATAAGAGTTGGGGTTAGAGATAACCCAACTCACCCAAGTTATTTGGTTGGTTTATTGCTTACTCGTGGTGGTTCGAGAGAACACACGAGATATATGCTCGATTGGTCAAAAGATGATTAGGCATACCTTTAGCCAAGACTACCTAGATGTTAATCGGGTGCAAGTCTTATGAATTAAATTCCCATTCTCAATTTTCCCTTGTTGTACTTACTTGGTGAAAGCAAGGAAAGCCATTGATCACTTTATATTTTATTTGATTTTCTTTTATCTTTAGTTGTAGTCTAAAACGCCCTTTTTAGATATCTTTTCCTCTTTTTGTTAAATGAACTTCAATAATTTGCTTGGATTCTCTATTAGCACGATCGCGACTATATTGTTCCCTTGGGTATGACCCCAACACTCGTTGGAAATTATACATTTTGTTTTGCTGCACGATCGCCATGGCCTCCAACTTTGGAGAGCACGATTTGAGCATTCATCGCTTGTGCGACACGCACAAGCCTTGGTGAGTTCCGCACCTCCCACTGTATGGAGCCTTGAATCGACCGAAGAATCTGTTAAGGGTTGCAGTCGCTGTGCGACGCGCCCAACTCTTAGTGCAAATCACACCCCCATTGCATGAGGCCTCCATAATTAGATGAGTCACTGGTTCAACTGAAGAGGGTGTGCAAAGTGCACATGCTGACATGCGAACTGCACGTTGCGCCGCACACCACCCGAAGGGCATTTTTGTCTAAAATTTAGTGACGTTTAAGGAAAGTATTTAAACCCTTTTCAGGAAAAATTGTAAATACAATTCTTTAATTCTAAATACTCTTGAACAATTTATGCTTTTAGAACAAGTTTCCTCTCTAAGAAGAAGAAGAGGGTTTTAATCAATTCTTTCTTCTAATTCTTTGTTCACCATTTGTGTACAAAACTGAGCTTAGATATTGAAATTTCACTTGAATGAAGAGGAATTTGACTTACCCACTCGGTATATCTCTTTCCTTAAGCATGAGTAGCTAATTTCATTGTCTAGGGATATGTAGATGATGGGTGCTAGACATATGGGTGTGGGTGTTGCTAATTTTTGCTTATAATTGCTTAATTGACATAGGTCTAGTAGTTTCACCACATTTTAACTCTAAAATTGGTGGTTGCAAACATTGATTTTCCTTACTTGGTTATGTTGTTGCTTGAAAGAGAATTTCATAGCTTTGGATGTGAAATTGCTAGTAGGAACTTGGGCTTCCATTTAGATTGAGGCTAGAAATAGGTCATATCGCTTGAATCACCCATTTAAGGGTCTAAGCTAGAAATAGTATGACCTCCCTAAGCTTTATCTTGGTTGTTTATTGTTAAACCAATGGTGCTTTAACCATGACTTTTAGATATATCGTTGTTGATCCAGATATAAACGACCATACTTATAACCAAGGCTACCTATTGTCAATGAGCGAGAATTTGCATGAATAGGCAATCATCCTATCCCACACTAAAGCCCCATTTGATGCACATCCCTAGTCGTCTACTCTCATTTGTACACCCATTTTACTTTATTGCCTTACTTGAATTGAGATTTTGTGAGAGATATCCCAATTCCCCCCAATCCTTTACTTTTTTTGTTTTTGAACATTTACCCTCTTAGTGAAGTCTTTTCATTACAATCATTATTGTGCTATCTACAAGTCTCTGTGGGTATGACTCTGACATCCGTTGGGAACTATAAATGTGTTTTACTTGATGATCACCGATACCTCCATCCTGGAGAGTACGTTTGAGCGTTTATCAAAAAATGGCGCCATTTTCGGGGACTTGATTTGATAGCCTTTTTTATTGTAGACTTGAAATCACTTTGAGAGTACTTATTCTTTTATTTGTTCTTTGTTTGTGTTGTGATAAAGCAGGATAGTCCATGAGTGAGGTCAGTGACAACGAGAGTGTTAACAGAGGCTTCATGGATGTAGAAGCTATTGAGCCAGTGATACAAGTGGGAGTAGGTGCAATCCGCCTAACCCTCACAGTGGGAAATACGGTATTCCACGTTACGAGCACCATGATCCACTTGATCCAGATGAAGGGAATATTTGGTGGATCAGCACATAAAGACGCCAACCGACATATTCAAAATTTTGTAGAGATTTGTTAACCATTCATATTTTATAATATCTCCCAAGAATCCATCTTATTACGCCTATTCCTCATTTCCTTGACAGGGGAAGCCACGCGCGGTTGGAAGAATTGTCGAATGGGTCTATAACATCTTGGGATGTGTTAGTTGAGGCATTTACATCAAGATTCGTCCCTCCATCCCACATAATGCATCTAAGAGACGAGATTACCAACTTTAGGCAACTCCCGGATGAGCCTCTACATGAGGCTTGGTTAAGGTTAAAAAAGAAGCTTGTTTATGTCTGAACCATGGGTTGTCGTACAACGTATTGCTCCAAATCTTCTATCGGTCATTGAACTTTATAAATAAATCAGTGGCTAACAACCTTGGAGTTGAAACCTTCATGGACTTGCAATTCCCCATTGCCTCGGCTTTTTTAGAAAGAATGACCAAGAACAACCAAGCATGGCATACAAGAGAAGCGGATGTGCCAACTTCTGGAGCGCCCTCAACCATCTTAAGTAATGAAATGAGAAAAAGGGATGAGGAGAAAGATGAGACAATGGCAAAAATGATGACACAAATTGATTTGATGGCCAAGCATGTAATGGGAGTTGGTGTTGCTAAGGCGGTGAATGTTGTGAGTACATTTGAAATCAAAGCGAGTGATAGTAACATGATGACAGTTATAGATGGTAAATTGTGCTTTGTGTCGATGGGTTCTCATCCCGGGTATTATTGCCCGAGAGAAGAGAACCAAGGTTGGATCAGAGATAAGGAATGGGATGGAAATTAGAGAGATAGAGATAATTATGGTGATCGATTCAATCACTAAAGCTCAAACCCCTATATGCCTCCAAACAAAGCAGACTATCTCTACCAACCGGCCACAAGCAACCCCGGTCATTCCAAGCTAGAGGACATGTTGTCCTTGGTTATCAAGAAGGTGGATACAACCAATACCGGAGTGAAGACATGTTGTCCTTGGTTATCAAGAAGGTGGATACAACCAATACCAGAGTGAGTGAGCTAAAAAGTGAAGTTTCAACATTTCATCAAACTGTGAGCTCCCACTCAGCCTCGATCAAACATCTTGAGGCTCAAATGAACCACCTCTGAACCCAAATAAACTCGAGGATTAAGGGGACACTGCCTAGTGATACCATCATCAATCCAAAGAATGACTGAGTTTGAGGTACTATCATTTAGCTGCGATGTTAAATCAAGTGCTACTTCGGAGGCAACCCAAGTTTATTTCCTTTGTTTTTGGTTATGTTTTGTTGTTTTTGGTATTATATTTGGAATGCAAGAAGGAGAGGAATGAACAAGTGCAAAACAGGGCAAAATGGGATGTGTGGAAGACTGTACGGATTGCACAAGCCATTCTTCATGCCGCACGGCTCGCCCTATGCAAAAACAGAAGGCCTAGAAGAAAGTTGAAAAAAAATAGAGGTGACGTGCGCTGGGCTGTGCAGTATACACAAGCCCAAGTGCGCATCATACCTCCATTGCATAGCGAACCAGAAGCCTGGGCAAGGCCAGGGCATGAAAAGGTGAGGTGTGAAATGGCATGCGGTCCTCATGTTGCGCCGCACCAAAGGTAAATTTGAAATTTTAATTGACCTAACCCATTGACTGACCTGACCTGGAGATGACCCAGCTCAATTTTCTTCTTCTTTTCTCTTTATATTCTGCCACCTTCACCATCTTCACCATATTTTCTCTCCAACTACTCAAATTCTCTTCCAAAACCTCCCACAAATCCCCCTACTTCTCCCAAAATCTTTCTCTTCTCCCCCACAATCTCCACCACCGCTCTTTCGTGCCACTTCTATTCGTCTCTCCGGACGAGTTGATTAGGTCACCATTGTTGCATCTCAAAAGCTTTAATTTTTACTTCTCTCCACCAAATATTCACTTGTGGTAAGTTCCCCAATATTAAATACATATTTTTATGGTGATTGGGAACTCATACTGAGAAGCATGGTAAATAGAATTGCCATGTTGATTTTGGGTGAGATCTGAAATTTTGGGTAACCAATTTTGAATTGTGTTGAGAATTTTGCTTAGTGTCAACTTGGTAGAACTTGAATTTTATTAATGCATGTTGATTGGTAGTGATTTTTAGCCTTGAATTCTGCATTTGGGGTGAAGTCTGAGTAACCCACTTGTGATTGATGCATGATTTGGCCTGATGATAGATTGGGTGACGTCATTCTTAGGGGCAAAACATCATTTGTCATGAGGTTTTGTTGAGAATTATTTTTTAGGGCTGAATGTTGCTAGTTGTATACCCATGATCTCTGTTGAAAATTTTGATTGGGTGAATGATTTTGTGCGGGGAGGGATTAATTGTTGCTAAACTTATTGGTGCCTATTGTTGCGAGTGAAGGCTTGATGTTCCCAATGATAGACGGGGTAACGTCCATCTTAACGGAAGTCATTAAGTTCTTTTCTTGTTTGTTGATTTTTTCCATGGAAATCTGGGGAAGTCTGAGTACCCGGATGTTCTTAGTTATGATATCCTTGCCCCCTTTATTTAATATTGTTGGTTTGTTGCGTGGTGCCAAATGCCTAAGCATATCTTGCTCTATGGATCACGAGTGTAACTCACAAGAACACAAGGAACCAAAAATTCCAATTGTGCCTTTGTGCATTTCGTATGTTATGCATAGATCTTGATGTGCAGGTCGCACAAAGCATCACACCATGCTTGAAAAAGAGGGATAGTTCACTGCTTCGAGGGGCGAAGCTTGGTGCGATGCGCACTTTGGTTGGTGCGGTCTGCACCAGGTTCGCACCTCAAGGGAAAACACCTGTTGGGTTCTATTAGCTTGTGTAGAGGAACATGCGACGCGCACTCCCTCTTCACATGTGGCTCACATGAGCCAGCAGTCTCCTACTTTATTTTTCTACTTCGTTGCATCCCATTCCTTGTGGTTTGTTAACTTCTTTGTAGGTTTTGATTTTATTTTTGGCTCACAATCTCTGTATGCAGAGCATGTCTTCTACCAGGGGTAATGCTGAGAGGAGTTCATTAAGGCCAACATCTCCCTCCTCCTCCAATCCAACCTCAAAGGGGAAGAAGAAAGCCTCATCTTCCCTTACCCAAGTCTTTGAGGAGGAGAGAGTTCGGTTTAGAGTAGAAGGGATGAGGGTCATTTATGATCGTGATATGGGTAGGACCTTCAACACATAGCAAAACTTTAACCTGGATGCAGTGGGAGATAACCTACCCAACATCCCAACTCAGTTTGCAAACCGTTCGTGGCAGCCATTTCAGGAGGTGCCCAGAATCTACTACAAGGAGTTAGTCCGGGAGTTCTTTGCCTCATAACAGGCCACACAAGATGCTAAGGGATACAAAGGGGGTTGTGAAACATTCTTCGCTTTGGAATCAGTCATTGTTCGAGGTAAAGAAATCAGGATCACTCCAGATGCAATTAATGCTATCTATTGGAGAACTCCAATTGAACCAGCCCTTGAGCTCATGGCTAAGCTACTTCTCAAGTGCAAACCTCTCGAATGGGCTTCTCCTATCATTGCCCCTGATACACCTCTCTAGGCTACTTTAGGGGGTGAAATCCTATGCTGGACTCTGTACTTTGAGGCACACCTTTGGTATGATTTTGTTCGCTCTCGCCTCATGCTGTCTCAAAATGACCAAAAGGTCAGGCATGATGGGGCCATTCTAGTAGCCTCAATCATGTTGGGGGACCATATCAATGTTGGTGAGGTCATATCCTTAGTGATCAAAAGAAAGGCTCGTAGAGGTGGTGATGCATTCCCCTTTCTAGTGCTAATCAGTAAGCTTTGTGAATATGCAGGAGTCCCTTATTTTAACTGTGACACGCCAACTTCATCCATTGGTGTGTTGTATCTGGACAAGAAAACTTATAGGGATGCCCCTCGTTTCAAAAGTCATAGGGTAGAGGCATCGGTGGAAGTTGAGGATGGTGACTCTGATGCTGAATTTAATGCTTCCTCTCCTTCTCATCCTACTTTAGAAGCACACACCCCTACTGCCGCTGCGCCTAGAGAGCCATTGTCTAAAAGTGGCCTTCACGATATGGTTGACAAAACATACAACCATGAGAGGCAATTGAGGGACTTGTCAAATGATCTACCAGGATTGATTGATAGGGCAGTCAAGAGGGCCCTTAAGGGAGTCATGAATAGTATGACCAATCTTTGCAAACGGGTGGATGTTTGTGAGAAATCAATCAAAACACTCCAGAAGGTTATTAATAAGGCCAAAGGTAAAGCTCCGTTGGTAGAGGTTGATTTGAGAACTTTACCTCTGCCCTGTCGCAAGCGTGGCCCCATGGACTATTTGTTTTCATCTTTTGCAGATGATGAAGAGGAGATTCACGCTGGTGAGAATGCGGAGCTTGAAGATGACCAGAATCCTAATCTATAATAAGCCCTTAGAGAGTCCACTGTTACCGCGCACTCCTAAAAGGGTGGTGCTAGCCCGAGTGGAAAGACCACAGATGATGAGGCAACAACTGATGATGATGATGATGATGAGGCATAGTCCTCCAAGGAGCTGCACCTTCTTTTCTTTGAACTTATAGCATTGAGGGCAACGTTTCTTTTATGGGGAGGGGGTGGCATTACTTGATTTTTATTAGGTGCCCGTGATAGGGCTTGAGATATTGTTTTTATTGCCCTAGCCGGGTCTTGCTGACATTCTTAGTTTTGCTAGACTTGATTTGGCCCTTGTCGGGCATATTTCGGATGATTGTGATGCTTATTGCCCTTGTCGGGCTTAATTTTTAATTTTACTAGGTGATTATGTTGCTGGGTTGGTCTTACATGACCCATTATTTTATTACCCGTGCTTAGGAAATGCGCTAAAAGGTCTACGTCGAGGCTTGTTTTTAAATGAATCAGGAGCGCACAATTTGGTCATTGCCTTGTTAATAGTAGTTTAGCAATAAACTCCGAGGGTTTTCTTAATACCACGGTTCTTTCCCAAGGAGCAAAAGTTTTCTTAATTTTTATTTTTCTTTTGTTTTTGTGTCAAACCGGGTTGGTGTTTCCCTATGATAGATTGAGAGGCGACTTTCTTAAGGGAAAATGCCAAGTTTTAGTTTAAAATTGAGTCTGTAGTTGCTTGTCTCGAAATGGGCCCACCAAAAAAAAATCTTGGCAATATGTTTTTGAAAATAAAAGGAAGAAGGGAAATGAATTTTTGAAGAAAAGCATTCTCTTGTCATGACTTGCACACTCTCACTTTGGCTTGATTGACTCACAAACGAGTGTGTAAAGAACTCGAAATAGATTGTCAAAAGTCATTTGTCCTAATTGATTTTGAGACTAATGAAAGAAGTCGTGTGAAATGATGCCTTGTGTGGTGAGGCTTTACCTTGATTCTCGTGCATGCGTGTCATCTAGAACTTTCCTCGAATGTGGTTCAAGGCAAAATTCTAGGTGTGACCAAGCTTGAAAGATGACCTTAGGCCCTTTTTGATATCCATTTCACCCAAATGACTTCCCTTAACATCAATTCTAGTGAACCCCTTTGAGCTTGTGACCATTCTTTGGCACCTTGACCTTTTTGGAACCCATATCTTAGCACCTGTCCTCCTTAATTAATTAAAAGTGAAACATAGGCTAAAAGCCTACGTTTGGGGGGAATGAAAAAGACAACATAGGCAGATGCCTAAGTTTAGGGGTGTATGTGATCAAAGAAGGAGAAGAAAAGAAATTCACTTTCATTGCAAGGTAGCACCTTAAGTTTGAATTGAAAATTACTCCAAAAGTTCAATCCAATGAGAAAAATGAAAACCAATAATAGGTGCTACCAAATGAAGGTGGTATAAGGAGTTTGAATAATCATGATTGAAAAGAAGAAGCTTGGGTTGTGTGAGGGAGAAATAAGGTGAAGTTGAAATATGAAAATGTGAGCGGTGTTTGAAATGATATCAAAGAGCATTAGGGAGGTGTAGTCACTTGAACCAAATGAAATCCTCACCTTCCCCCGCGCCAACATCGTAACCCGCCAGTCCTTGGTGATTCTGATCTTGGCGACCCTACATTAGTGGTGATTTACATG
The DNA here is from genome assembly GCA_003996215.1 of Jaltomata sinuosa. Taxonomy (NCBI): domain Eukaryota; kingdom Viridiplantae; phylum Streptophyta; class Magnoliopsida; order Solanales; family Solanaceae; genus Jaltomata; species Jaltomata sinuosa. The sequence goes on along the minus strand of QJPP01001163.1, from coordinate 29,413 downwards.
AAGGGCAAGCCTATGGGTCGACATGTGTGCACTTGAACTTCCTTGAAAGAGTGAGAGTCTTCTTGGTTCTCCTATAATCCCTTTATTTTGTAAATTGCATAGTTGTGAGTGGGATTCTCTCTTGTGGTGAGTGGCATCATACATTCGAATTGAAACATGAAGTCTCTACTTCAATTGAGAGAAATGAATGAGACAATTTGTGTGGAAAATCTCGAGGCAACCCTTGACGGTCCATGACAATGACTTGAGAAGCTTAAATGACTCGTTTTGAATGATAAAATTCCCTTGATTTTGAATGAGAAATGGATTCCTTTTTGAAAAGGTTTTGAATAGACAAGTTGCTTTAATGATGTGGTGGTTCAAATTGAGCTAAGCATTATAGTTGAGTTTTTTTTGTTTGAGTCTTTTTGTTTACTCTTTTTCTTGATTTTTTGTATAGATTAGTCCTTTGTGCCTTGATTGAGTCTAGAGCATAATTCATTCCTTATCTTGTGAGTATCTTGCTTGAGGACAAGCAATAGTTCAAGTTTGGGGGTTTGATAAGTTGGTAATTTACCAACTTATTGAGCCTTTATCCATGAATTATTTCTATGTTTTGAACAGATTTAGAGGTTCTTATAGCCTTTATTGATGTTTATGCACGTACTTGTGATCAAAGACGGAAAACAAGGAAATGGACCCAAAAAGAGCTTAAAGGGAGCGAAGTGTTAAGTGATCAAAAAAGATAAAGATTCTGCCTTGAAATGCGGTGCTTGTGCGGGTGCATTCCGCATGGAGCCTTGAATTGACCAAAGAATCTGTTAAGGGGTGCGGTCACTGGGTGACGCACACAACTCCTGGTGCAAACTGCCCCCCCATCGCATGAGGCCTCCTAAGTTAGCTGAGTCACTGTTCAACTGAAGAGGGTGTGCAACGCGCACATGCTGATATGTGAATCACATGTCGTGCTGCACACCACCCGTAGGGCATTCTTATCTGAAATTTAGTGACGTTTTGGGAAAGTATTTAAACCCATTTTAGGCATAATTGTAAATACAATTCTTTAATTATGAATATTCTTGGACAATTTATGCTTTAAGAACAAGTTTCCTCTCTAAGAAGAAGAAGAGGGTTTTAATCAATTCTCTCTTCCAATTCTTAGTTTACCATTTTTGTACAAAACTGAGCTTAGATATTGAAATTCACTTGAATGAAGAGAAATTTGACTTACCCACTCGGTATATCTCTTTCCTTAAGAATGAGTGGCTAATTTCATTGTCTAGGGATGTGTAGATAATGGGTGCTTAACATATTGGTGTGGGTGTTGCTAATTTTTGCTTATAATTGCTTAATTGACATGGGTCTAGTAGTTTCACCACATTTTAACTATAAAATTGGTGGTTGCAAACATTAATTTTCCTTACTTGGTTATGTTGTTGCTTGAAAGAGAATTTCATAGCTTTGGATGTGAAATTGCTAGTAGGAACTTGGGCTTCCATTTAGATTGAGGCTAGAAATAGGTCATATCGATGGAAACACCCATTTAAGGGTCTAAGCTAGAAATAGTATGACCTCTCTAAGCTTTATCCTGGTTGTTTATTTGTAAACCAATGGTGCTTTAACTGAGACTTTTGGATATATGGCTGTTGATCCAGAGATAAATGACCATACCTATAACCAAGGCTACCTATGTCAATGAGCGAGAATTTGCATGAATAGGCAATCACCCTATCCCACACTAAGGCCCCAATTGATGCACATTTCTAGTCGTCTACTCTCATTTGTACACCTTTTTTACTTTATAGTCTTACTTGAATGAAGATTTTGTGACAGATATCCCAATTCCCCCCAATTCTCTACTTTCTTGTTTTTGAACATTTGCCCTCTTAGTGAAGTCTTTTCATTACAATCATTATTGTGCTATCTATAAGTTTCTGTGGCTACGAGCCCGACATTCGTTGGGAACTATTAATGTGTTTTGCTTGACGATCATCGATACCTTTATCTTGGAGAGTATGTTTGAGCATTTATCAAAAAATGGCACCGTTGTCGGGGACTTGATTTGATATCCTTTTTTATTGTAAACTTGAAATTACTTTGAGAGTACTTGTTCTTTTAATTGTTTGTTTTTTGTGTTGTGATTGAGCAGGCTAGTCCATGAGTGAGGCTGGTGACAACAATAGTGTCAACGGAGGCTTCATGGATGTAGAAGCTGCTAAGTTGGTGATACAAGTGGGAATAGGTGCAATCTGCCTACCCACCATGGTGGGAAATGCGGTATTCCACGTTACGAGCATCATTCTCCACTTGATCCAGATGAATAGAATATTTGGTGGAGCAGCACATGAAGACACCAACCGGCATATTCAAAATTTTGTGGAGATATGCCAACCATTCATTTTTCATAATATCTCCCATGAATTCATCTGATTGCGCATATTCCCCTTTTCCTTGACGGGAAGCCACGGCGTGGTTGGAAGAATTGCCATACATGTATATAAAATCTTAGGACGAGTTAGTTGAGGCATTCACATCAAGATTCTTCCCTCAATCTTGAATAATGCAGCTAAGAGATGAGATTACCAACTTTAGGCAACTCCTGGGTGAGCCTATACATAAGTCTTGGTTGAGGTTCAAAAAGAAGCTTGTCTTATGTCCGAACCATGGGTTGCCGGACAACGTACCGCACCAAAGCTTCTATCGGTCGTTGAACTCTATGAATAAGTCAGTGTCTAAAACCTTGGAGGTGGAACCTTCACGGAGTTGCAATTCTCCATTACCTCAGCTTTCATAAAAAGAATGACCAAGACTAACCAAGTGTGGCATACAAGAGAAGTGGATGTGCCAACTTCGGGAGAGCCCTCATCCATCTTAACCAATGAAATGAGAAAAAGGGATAAGGAGCGAGATGAGACAATGGCAAAAATAATGACACAAATAGACTTGCTTTTCAGCACATGATGGGGGCTGGTGGTGCTAAGACCGTGAATGTTGTGAGTACATCGGAGATAAAGGCTAGTGATGATGAGCTATTGACCATCGTGGATGGTAAACTTTTCTATTTGTCGGTGGGTTCTCGCCCCGGGTATTATCGCCCAAAGGGATGAGAATCAAGGTCGGAATAAGGACAAGGATGGTGATAGATACAATTACTGAAGTTTGAACCCATATGTACCTCCAAACAAATTGGATTCTTTGTACCAACCAACCACAAGCAATCCCGGTCATTCCAAATTGAGGACATGTTGTCCTTAGTGCTAAATAAGGTAGAAACAACAAATAGCGGGGTTAGTGAGATTAAAAGTGAAGTTTCAACACTTTGTCAAATCGTGAGATCTTACTCGGCCTCAATTAAACACCTCGAGGCCCAAATGAATCACCTCTCTAACCAAATTAACCCGAGATTGAAAGGAACACTACCTAGTGACACCATCACAAATCCTAAGAACAATGATCATGTCATGGCGATTGTCACTAGGAGTGGGAAAACAAGTGTAGTGGTAAAAGAGCTTGTGATGGAGCTAGTTGTAGTAGCAAAGAAACCTGTTATTGAAGCCATCGTCGAGTCAAATGATAAAGCAAAAGAGATCGTGCATGATGAAAATATTGTAGAACTGGGGGTTGGGGTGGAGCTTAGTGCACCCAATGCCTCGGTAAGTGTTGATGTGATGATAAGAGGGAGGAAGCTGAACCTCCTCCTAAAGAAACCATTGATGTTGAGGAGTATCCTGCTCTTGTGCAAAGTGTGCCGACCACACTACCTAAGGGACCTCGTCCATACCCTCAAAGGCTTAATAAGAAGAAGGAAGATCAGAAATTCAGCAAGTTTGTTGACATGTTTAGCAAGCTATCAATAAACATTCCTTTAGTTGAAGCCTTGATACAAATACTGGGGTACTCAAAGTTTATGAAAGAGTTGTTTAAAAAGAAATAGGTTGCCGATGTGGGAACTTTTGAGATATCGCACAGTTGTAGCACTATGATGACCAGCAATGTTTCTACGAAGCGAGATGATCCGGATAACTTCACAATACCATGTACCATTGGGCTCTTTACATTTCGAAAATCATTATGTGATCTAGGGGCGAGCATCAATCTAATGCCCCTAGCAATCTTTAACAAGCTAGGATTGGGTACACCCAAACCCACCTCTATGAGACTTCTCATCGTTGATCGGTCCATTAAGCGTCCAGTAGGAATCCTATTTGACCTATCGGTGCAGGTTGAAAAATTCATTCTCCCGGCGGACTTCGTGATCTTGGATTGCGAAGTAGATGTTGAAGTTCCCATCATTTTAGGGTGACCATTATTAGCCACGGGGAGAGCACTTGTAAATGTTAAACTCTGTGAGCTTAAATTCTGAGTGAGGAATGAAGTGGTGACATTCAATGTGTGCCAACCCATAAGACCTCCGGATGACTTGAGGGTGATATTGGTGATAGAGTTGGAGGGCAAGATTGATCATGCCCTTGAAGATTGGGAAGTGGGCAAGTCGCCCAAATTTAAAGAGTTGCCAAGTTGCCAAAATGATGATGTGATGAGGATGTTGAAAGAGACTCCCTTTATTGGGATGGGGCCATGCTAACCGGATTGGCATGCTATCAAATAATGACTAGGGTGAGGTACTATCATCGAGCCACTACATTAAATCAAGTGCTTCTTGGGAGGTAACCCAAGTGTCTTTACTTTATTTTCCTTTACCTTTTGTTGTTTTTGGTGTGTTTTAGGGATGCATGGAGGAGAAAAAAATAAACAAGTGCAAAACAGGGCAAGAAATGGGACGTGCGGAGGACCATGCGGTTTGCACAACCCATTGTGCGTGTTGCATGGCCCAACGCATGCCAAGAACAGAAACCTAGAAAGAAAAAGAAATTTTAGAGGTGATGTGCGTTGGTCTGTGCAATTTGCACAAGCCCATGTGCGCGTCATACCTCCAATGCATGATGAAACAGAAGCCTGGGCACATCAGGGGATAGAAAAGGTGAGGTGTGAAACAACATACAGATACACAAGGTCTTGTGCGAACCGCATGTCATGGCGCACCACAGGTAAATTTGAATTTTAATTGACCTAACCCATTGACCAACCTGACCTAACCAATTTTCTTCTTCTTTTCCATTTTAAATCTGCCACCCTCCTTCTTCTTCTCCGTATTTTCTTCCAAAACCTCTCAAATTCTCTCCCAAAACCTTTCACAAATCCCTCAAACTTGCCCAAAATCTCCTTCTCCTTATCTCCCAAAACCCTCAATCACCGCACCACCCATCTTCGTTGGTCGTCTCTTCGGACAAGTTGTTGTCACCATTGTTGCTCCTCAAAAGCTTCCATTTTTACTTCTCACATTTTAATCTTCATTTGTGGTAAGTTCTCCAACATTAAATACTTGTTTTGATGTTGATTGGGAACTCATATTGTGAAGCATGCTTAATAGAATTTCCATGTTGATTTTGGGTGATATCCAAAAAATTTGGGTCCCCAACTTTGAATTGTGTTATGGATTTTACTTAGGATTAACTTGGTAGAACTTTAATTTTGATAATGCATGTTGATTGGTAGTGATTTTTAGCCGTGAAATCTGTGTTTAGGGTGAAGTCTTAGTAACCCACTTGTGATTGATGCATGGTTTGGCAACTATGATATAATGGGTGACGTCTTTCTTAAGGGTAAATCATCATTTTTTATGAGGTTTGGTCAAAAATTGTTGTTTGGCTAAAAATTGTTGTTTGGGCTGAAAATTGTTGCTAATTGTATAACCATGATCTTTGTTGAATATGTATTGGGTGTATGATCTTGTGCGGGGAGGTGGTAATTGTTGTTGATAATTGTGTGCCCATTAGAGTGATTGAAGGCTTGATTTTCCCGATGATAGACGAGGTAACGTCCTTCTTAAGGGAAATTGTTAAGTTTTCTTTTGCTTAAAGTATGGGTCAATGGAAGTCCAGGGAAGTCTTAGTACCCAGATGATTGTGTGATCATGATACCCTTTGCCCCCGTTGTTATAACTGTTGGTTTATTGCTTGGTGCCAAGTGCTTTATGTAAATCTTGCTTTACGAATCACATACGTAATTCACAAGAACACAAGGAATTGAAACATTCCAATTGTGCATTTTGCATGTGATGCATATATCTTGATGTGCGGAATGCACAAGGCACCGTACCATGTGAAAAGAGATGTCCAGTTTACTATTTTAATATGCGATGGTTGGTGCGATGTGCATCCTGGATGGTGCAGTTTGCACAAGCTTTGTATATCTGAGCTGAAACCACTAAAGGTTTTTGTTAGCTCGTGTGTCACCTTATGCGACGCGCACCCTGTCTGGTGTGGTCCGCATGTGGTCCGCATGAGCCAACAGTCACCTACTTTGTTTTCTAATCCTTTGCATTCTGATCTTTGTAGTTTGTTAACTTCTTTTACAGTCTATTGTGATATATAGTAGTTGCACCTACCACTGACAACCATTTGTAGGAACATGTCTTCCACTAGGCAGCACCCAAAGAGGTGTAGTTCAAATCGAGCCTCAACATCCACAAATGTGAGCTTGCCTATACAAGATGAGAGTCTGACTGAATCTGAGATACGATTTGGCCTCAATGGGATGGAGGCATACTATGTGAGGTTTAGAGATAAGAGGTCTATTTTGGAAGAGAAAGGGATGAATGTGGAAGCATTTGAAGATGACCTCCCATATATACCCAAGCAATTCCATGAAAGAGCCTGGGACCATTTTACCAAGACTCCTGGTCCATATATCCCAGAGTTGGTGAGGTAATTTTATGCCTTTTACTGAGCTAGACAGTACATTTTAAAGCATAAGGGTCCGGTTCACAAGCTCCTATGCCTTGATTCTGTTTGGGTGAAGGGAATGGAAATAGATGTCACTCTGGCGGCCATCCACATTGCTATGTGGCATGATGAGCCAATTTCAGAGTCACAATTCATGAAATATGTAGCTGCAAAAGAAGACCAATATGAGTGGGTTGAAATCATCATAGCTGAGGGATCTCCTTTTTAGGCCATATCAAAGGGGCCCATTCATCGCTCTGACCTCAAGTTTAAAGCTTGGGTATGGATTAGATTTTGTATGCACACGGCTTATTCCAACCGGGCATAAAATGCAAGTGAGTATTGAGGTGGATATTCTAATCGCTCATATCATCACCAATCTTTGGTTGCATGAGGGGGAGATAATCGCCGAGCAAATCAAGTGGAGATCAAGACAAGAGAGCACCTCTATGGCTTTCCCCGCTCTTATTAGCTTCTTGTGTTTCCAAGAGCAATGTCCGCGAATCCGCCCTATGGATAAAATTAGCTAAGCTACCCATATTAATTCAATTATATACAAGAAGAGACGCAGATGCCCCACATGTTAAGAAAAAGCACCTTGTTCATAGTGTTACTCATGATCCGTTAGGCACTTCCTCCAACTCTCAAGAAGCATCAAAATACCATACCCATGCATCCCAAAGCAACCTCATCTTAAGGTAACTTGCTCAAGCTCAATCAACTTACTAACAAAAATGAGGAATGCCTAGAAAGGTTAGCTAAGGATATTCCAAGCATGATTCAAGCTGACATAAAATCATCTTTGAAGCCAATAGTGTCAAGTGTGACTAATCTTTGTGCTAAAATGGATACCATGGAAATGGAGGTTGATGAGCTTAGGCAAGTGATCTCGTATGTTGAGCCAAAGGTTTCTAATTGGGATCCTAATCTACTGGCCCAAAACTTCACATCTTCTCCAAAAGTTGATAGCCCTCCCAATGATTAGTGCACGGGTAGAGATCCAAATGAGGATGACAATGCCCCCAAAATCCAATCAGTGTGTGCGAAACTATCATTCGAGCAATATCTAGATCCTCTTAATTCACCGACGCCCGAATGAAAGCATTTGCCTAGGCTAAGTTGGTTACCACCGACTCTTTCTTATCATGAGTTGATGACTGCCACGGACAAATGGTTTGTAGATGACCCTCTTAGTCCCCTTAAGCTGTCATAGGACCCTACAATACCTTCATTGGCAAGTTTTCAAATTGACCCATCTCATGCCTACATCCCACCGCCAGTATCACCACCACTGCAAATTTAGAGGCCACCTCAGTAATTCTACTCGAGGCGGCATCATCGCCATCATTAGTATAATCAAGGAGTTTTTGCACTCATTCTTATTTGTATAATCTTTTATGCATTGAGGTCCATGAGTATTTTAAGTTTGGGGGGGTGCTTGTAATTATTTGGGGTATGGATCATGATTGTGATGATGTTTCCCTTGAGGGCCTTTCCTTTAGATTATGTTTTGTTTTGTTTTGAGCTTACTTGTGTCCTTGCTCGGCTTGATTTTTAATTTTATTTGGTGATTGTATTATCGGGTTGGTCTTACAAGCTCCATTGTTTTACTACCCGTGCTTAGGAAATGTGCTAAAAGGCCTACGCCAAGGCTTATTTTTAAATGAATCATGAGCACACAATTTGGTCATCGCCTTGTTAATAGTAGTTTAGCAATAAACTCTGAGTGTTTTTTTAATACCGTGATTTCTTTCCAAGGAGCAAAAGTTTTATTTATTTTTCCTTTTATTTTTCTGTCAAAACCGGGTTGGTGTTTCCCTATAATAGATTGAGAGGTGACTTTCTTAAGAGAAAATTCCAAGTTTTAGTTTAAAATTGAGTCCATAGTAGCTTGTTTCAAAAAGGGCCCACCAAAAAAATTTCTTGGCAAGATGTTTTTGAAAATAAAAGGAAGAAGGGAAATGAATTTTTGAGAAAAAAACATTCTCTTGTCATGACTTGCACACTCTCTCTTTGGCTTGATTGACTTCATTTATTCCAATTGATTTTTAGACTAATGAAAGAAGTCTTGTGGCATGATGCCTTGTGTGATGAGGCTTTACCTTGATTCTCGTGCATGCGTGTCATCAAAACTTGCCCCGAATGTGGTTCAAGTCAAAATTCAAGGTATGACCAAGATTGGAAGATGACCTTAGGCCCTTTTTGATGGCCACTTCACCAAAATAACTTTCCTCAACATCAATCCTAGTGAACCCCTTTGAGTTTGTGACCGTTCTTTGGCACCTTGTTTAAAACCTTGACCTTTTTGGAACCCATATCATAGCACCCGTCCTCCCTAATTACTTGAAAGTGAAAAGTAGGCTAAAAGCTAAGTTTGGAGGGGAAATAAAAAAGACAACATAGGCAAATGCCTAAGTTTGGGTGTGTATGTGATCAAATGGAGAGAAGAAAAAGAATGCACTTCAATTGCAAGGTAGCACCTTAAGTTTGAATTGAAAATTGCTCCAAAAATTCAATCCAATGAGCAAAATGAAAATCAAGAATAGGTGCTACCAAATGAAGGTGATACAAGGAGTTTGAAAAGAAGAAGCTTGGGTTGTGTGAGGGAGAAATAAGGTGAAGTTGAAATCTGAAAATGTGACCGGTGTTTGAAATGATACCAAAGAGCATTAGGGAGGTGTAGTCACATGAACCAAATGAAATCCTCACCTTATCCCTAGCCAACATCATAACCCGTAAATTCTTGGTGATTCCGAGCCTGGCTACCATAAATTAGTGGCAATTTACATGAAGGGCAAGCCTATGGGTCGACGTGTGTGCACTTGAACTTTCGTGAGAGAGTGAGAGTCTTCTTGGTTCTCTTAAAATCCCTTTATTTTTTGAATTGCATGATTGTGAGTGGAATTCTCTCTTGTGGTGAGTGGCATCATGCACTCGAATTGAAATATGAAATCTCTACTTCAATTGAGAGGAATGAATAAGACAAGTTGTGTGGCGAATATCGAGGCAAACCTTGATGGTCCATGCCAATGACTTGAGAAGCTTAAATGTCTTGTTTCGAATGACAAAATTCCTTTGATTTTGAATGAGAAATGAAGTCATTTTCTAAAAGGTTTTGAAATGACCAATTGACTTGATGATGTAGTGGTTCAAATTGAGATAAGCATTATAGTTGAGTCATTTTGTTTGAGTCTTTTTGTTTACTCTTTTTCTTGATTTTTAGTATAGATTAGTCTTTTGTGCCTTGATTGAGTCTAGAGCATAATTCATTCCTTGTCTTATGAGTATCTTGCTTGAGGACAAGCAATAGTTCAAGTTTGGGAGTTTGATAAGTCGATAATCTACCAACTAATTGAGCCTTTATTATCCATGAATTATTGCTATGTGTTGAATAGATTTAGAGGTTCTTATGGCCTTTATTGATGTTTATGCAGGTACTTGTGGTCAAAGATGGAAAATAAGAAAATGGACCCAAAAAGAGCTTAAAAGGAGAAAAGTATGAAGTGATCGAAAAAGATAAAGATTTTGCCTTGAAATACGGCGCTTGTGCGACCTGCACAAGCCTTGGTGCGTTCCACAGCTCCTACCGCATGGAGCCTTGAATTAACCGAAGAATTTGTTAAGGGGTGTGGTCGTTGTGCGATGTGCACAACTCCTGGTGCGAACCAAACCCCTGTCGCATGACGCCTCCTAAGTTAGCTGAGTCACTGGTTCAATTGAAGAGGGTGTGTGATGCACACATGCTAATGTGCGAACTGCACGTGCCGCACACCACCCGAAGGGCATTTTTGTCCAAAATTTAGTGACATTTTGGGAAAGTATTTAAACCCATTTTAGGCACAATTGTAAATACAATTCTTTAGTTCTGAATACTCTTGAACAATTTTAGCTTTGAGAATAAGTTTCCTCTTTAAGAAGAAGAAGAAGAAGAGGGTTTCAATCAATTCTCTCTTCCAATTCTTAGTTCACCATTTGTGTACAAATTGAGCTTAGATATTGAAATTTCACTTGAATAAAGAGGAATTTGACTTACCCACACGGTATATCTCTTTCCTTAAGCATGAGTAGCTAATTTCATTGTCTAGGGATGTGTAGATGATGGGTGCTTAACATATGGGTGTGGGTATTGCTAATTCTTGCTTACAATTGCTTAATTGACATGGGTCTAGTAGTTTCACCACATTTTAACTCTAAAATTAGTGGTTGCAAATATTGATTTTCCTTACTTGGTTATGTTGTTGCTTGAAAGAGAATTTCATAGCTTTGGATGTGAAATTGCTAGTAGGAACTTGGGCTTCCATTTAGATTGAGGTTAGAAATAGATCATATAGACGGAATCACCCATTTAAGGGTCTAAGCTAGAAATAGTTTGACCTCCCTAAGCTTTAGCTTGGTTGTTTATTGTTAAACCAATGGTGCTTTAATCGAGACTATTGGATATATGGTTGTTGATCGAGAGATGAACGACCATACCTATAACCAAGGCTACCTATGTCAATGAGCGAGAATTTGCATGAATAGGCAATCACCCTATCCCACACTAGAGCCCCATTTGATGCACATCCCTAGTCGTCTACTTTCATTTGTACATCCATTTTACTTTATAGCCTTACTTGAATTGAGATTTTATGACAGATATCCCAATTCCCCCCAATTCTTTACTTTCTTGTTTTTGAACATTTACCATCTTAGTGAAGTCTTTTCATTACAATCGTTATTGTGCTATCTACAAGTCTCTGTGGGTATGACCCCGACATCCGTTGGGAACTATAAATGTATTTTGCTTGATGATCTCTGATGCCTCCATCTTAGAGAGTACGTTTGAGCACTTATCAAAAATGGCGTCGTTGTCGGGGACTTGATTTGATAACCTTTTTTATTGTAGACTTGAAATCACTTTGAGCGTACTTGTTCTTTTAATTATTTGTTGTTTGTGTTGTGATTGAGTAGGCTAGTCCATGAGTGAGGCCGGTGAAAATAAGAGTGTCAACGGAGGCTTCATGGACGTAAAAGTTGTTAAGCCAGTGATACAAGTTGGAGTATGTGCAATCCGCCTAACCCCCCACGGTGGGAAATATGGTATTCCACACTACGATCACCATGCTCCACTTGATCCAGATGAAGGGAATGTTTGGTGGAGCAGCACATGAAGACACCAACCAGAATATTTGGAATTTTGTGGAGATTTGCCAACCATTCATATTTCATAATGTCTCCCAAGAATCCATCTGATTACGCCTATTCAACTTTTCCTTGACGGGGGAAGCCACTACGTGGTTGGAAGAATTTCCAGATGGGTCTATAACATCTTGGGACAAGTTGGTTAAGGCATTTACTTTAAGATTCTTCCCTTCATCTCGCATGATGCAGCTAAGAGACGAGATTACCAACTTTAGGCAACTCCCGGGTGAGCTTCTACATGAGGCTTGGTTGAGGTTCAAAAAGAAGCTTGTCTTATGTCCGAACCATGGGTTACCGGACAACGTATTGCTCCAAAGCTTTAATTGGTCATTGAACTCTATGAATAAGTCGGTGGCTAACAACCTTGGAGGTGGAACCTTAATGGACTTTCAATTCCCCATTGCCTCGGCTTTCTTAGAAAGAATGACCAAGACCAACCAAGCGTGGCATACAAGAGAAATAGATGTGCCAACTTCGGGAGCGCCCTCATCCATCTTAACAAATGAAATGAGAAAAAAGGATGAGGAGTGAGATGAGAGAATGGCAAAAATGATCAAATAGACTTGCTTACCGAGCACATGATGGGGGCAGGTGGTGCTAAGACCATGAATGTTGTGAGTATACCAGAGATAAAGGCTAGTGATGATGAGTTGTTGACCATCATGGATGGTAAACTTTGCTATTTGTCATCGGGTTCTCACCTCGGGTATTATTGCCCAAGGGATAAGAATTAAGGTTGGAACAGAGACAAGGATGGTGATAGATACAATTATCGAAGTTTGAAACCATATGTACCTCCAAACAAATCGGATTCTTTGTATCAACCAACCATAAGCAATCTCGGTCATTCCAAGATTGAGGACATGTTGTCCTTGGTGATAAAGAAGGTAGAAACCACAAATACTAAGGTTAGTGAGATTAAAAGTGAAGTGTCAACACTTCATCAAATCGTGATCTCTCAATCGGCCTCAATTAAACACCTCGAGGCCAAAATAAATCACCTCTCTAACCAAATGAACCCGAGATTGAAAGGAACACTACCTAGGGACACCACCATAAATCCTAAGAATGATGCTCATGTCATGGAGATTGTCACTAGGAGTGGGAAAACAAGTGGAGTTGTAAGAGAGCCTGTGATGGAGCCAGTTGTAGTGGCAAAGAAACATGTTATTGAAGTCATCATCAAGTCAAATGATAAAGGAAAAGAGATCGTGTATGATGAAAATGTTGTAGAACAAGGGGTTTGTGGAGCTTAGTGCACCCAATGCCCCGGTAAGTGTTGATGTCGATGATAAAAAGGAGGAAGCTGAACCTCTTCCCAAAGAAACCATTGATGTTGAGGAGGATCCTCCTCTTGTACAAAGTGTGCCGACCACACTACCCAAGGGACCTCCTTCGTACATTCAAAGGCTTAATAAGAAGAAGGAAGATTAGAAATTCAACAATTTTGTTGACATGTTTAGCAAGCTATCAATAAACATTCCTTTAGTTGAAGCCTTGATACAAATGTCAAGGTACTCAAAGTTCATGAAAGAGTTGCTCAAAAAGAAAAAGGTTGTCGATGTGGGAACCGTTGAGATATCACATAGTTATAGCGCTGTGATAACAAGCAATGTTGCTATGAATCGAGATGATTCGGGTGCCTTCACAATACTATGTACCATTGGGCTCTTTGTATTCCAAAAAGCATTATGTGATCTAGGGGCGAGCATCAATCTAATGCCCCTAGCAATCTTCAACAAGCTAGGATTGGGTACACCCAAACCCACCTCTATGAGACTTCTCATCGATGATTGGTCCATTAAGGGTCCGGTGGGAATCCTATTTGACATATCGGTGAAGGTTGAAAAATTCATTCTCCCGGCGGACTTCGTGATCTTGGATTGTGAAGTAGATTTGAGGTGCCCATCATTTTAGGGTGACAATTATTAGCCACAGGGAGAGCACTTGTAAATTTTAAACTCGGTGAGCTTAAATTTCGAGTGAGGAATGAAGTGGTGACATTCAATGTGTGCCAATCCATAAGACCTCCCGATGACTTGAGGGTGATATTGGTGATAGAGTTGGAGGGCAAGCTTGATCATGCCCTTGAAGATTGGGAAGTGGGCAAGTCACCCAAATTTGAAGAGTTGCCAAGTCGACAACATGATGATATGATGAGGACGTTGAAGGAGAAATTCCTTTTATTGGGATGGGGCAATGCCAATGGAATTGGCATGCTATCCAATAATGACTAGGGTGAGGTACTATCGTCGAGCTGCAATGTTAAATCAAGAACTTCTTGTGAGGCAACCCAAGTGTCTTTACTTTATTTTCCTTTACCTTTTATTGTTTTTGGTGTGTTTTATGGATGCATGGAGGAGAAAAAAATGAACAAGTGCAAAACTGGGAAAGAAATGGGACGTGCAGAGGACCACGCGGTTCGCATAACCCACTGTGTGTGTCGCATGGCCAAACGCATACCAAGAATAGAAACCTGGAAATAAAAAGAAATTTTGGAGGTGATGTGCGATTCGCACAAGCCCATGTGCGCGTCGCACCTCCAATGCATGATGAAACAGAAGAATGGGAACATCAGGGTATGAAAAGGTGAGGTGCAAAACAACATGCGGTCGCACAAGGTCTTGTGTGAACCGCATGTTGTGGCGCACCAGAGGTAAATTTGGAAGATGACCTTAGGCCCTTTTTGATAGCCACTTCACCCAACTGACTTCCCTCAACATCAATCCTAGTGAACCCCTTTGAGCTTGTGACCATTCTTTGGCACCTTGACCTTTTCAGAACCCATATCTTAGCACCTGTCCTCCCTAATTAATTAAAAGTGAAACATAGGCTAAAAGCCTAAGTTTGGGGGGGAATGAAAAAGACAACATAGGCAAATGCCTAAGTTTAGGGGTGTATGTGATCAAATAAGGAGAAGAAAAGAAATTCACTTTCATTGCAAGGTAGCACCGTAAGTTTGAATTGAAAATTGCTCCAAAAGTTCAATCCAATGAGAAAAATGAAAACCAATAATAGGTGCTACCAAATGAAGGTGATACAAGGAGTTTGAATGATCATGATTGAAAAGAAGAAGATTGGGTTGTGTGAGGGAGAAATAAGGTGAAGTTGAAATCTGAAAATGTGAGCGGTGTTTGAAATGATATCAAAGAGAATTAGGGAGGTGTAGTCACTTGAACCAAATGAAATCCTCACCTTAGCCCTAGCCAACATCGTAACCCGCAAGTCCTTGGTGATTCTGAGCCTGGCGACCCTACATTAGTGGTGATTTACATGAAGGGCAAGCCTATGGGTCGACATGTGTGCACTTGAACTTCCTTGAGAGAGTGAGAGTCTTCTTGGTTCTCCTATAATCCCTTTATTTTGTGAATTGCATGATTGTGAGTGGGATTCTCTCTTGTGGTGAATGGCATCATGCACTCGAATTAAAACATAAAGTCTCTACTTCAATTGAGAGGAATGAATGAGACAAGTTGTGTGGAGAATCTCGAGGCAAACCTTGATGGTCCATGCCAATGACTTGAGAAGCTTAATGTCTTGTTTTGAATGACAAAATTCCCTTGATTTTGAATGAGAAATGAAGTCCTTTTTGAAAAGGTTTTGAAATGACCAATTGCCTTGATGATGTGGTGGTTCAAATTGAGATAAGCATTATAGTTGAGTCTTTTTGTTTGAGTCTTTTTGTTTACTCTTTTGCGGAAGTATTTTTATTCATTATTTGAGTCTATATCTGGATATATATCTAATTCGTATGGCCAAAAATCTTCTGTAGAATTAATGATTTTATCAAGTATAATTTGTTGTAAATCTCTGTTAAGATTAACTGTTTTAATGATAGTGATTAATATTTTATTTTTAAAGAATATTTGGTATTTTGAGGGGTTACTTATTATTTTTAAGTCGTGGGTAGATTCATCCATTTTTGTAGTTGAGTCCATTATTTGCTGTTATTTTTATTTTTATGTGAGAAAGTTGCTTCATATAATTGTTTTTCTTTTATATGTGATTTTTGAAGGCTTATTATATTATTTTTTTATATATTTTAAAAATTCAGTATCTCCTATTTCTAAATAAATATCTAAATTTTGTCTTATTAGGTATATTTGGAAATCTATTAGTTCTTTGGTGTGTCTCCATTTTTCAAATGATTCTATATTCATATTTTGATTAAATGCTTTTATTGATCCGAATATAAATCTAGTTCGTATAAATCTAAATCGTCTATGTCATCTGGTATAATTAGTTCTATCCATCTTTGTTCCATTATTTCTGTTATCTCAAAAGTAACTAAAATATCGTAGATTTTTCTCCTAATATCGTTATTAAGTTGTTTAAGGATATATAATATGAGTATTTTATATTATTATTATCATCTATTAGGTATGTATTATTGCTCATTAAATTGATATTTATTCTTGTCATGTTTTTTACTAAACATATTCCCTCTAATCTCTTTGTTTATCATAAAGTTCATCATCTTTTAATAAGTTATTTTGAACAATCTCTTCTAGCCACTACCATGCTTTTCTTGCTTCAATCGTTTACCCTAACAGCGCCTCAACTCTGTCTACTCCCCTAAACGGCCTCCTTGCCTACCGGTTTCGACCTTAGGATGGCATAGTCTGGGCTTAACTACTCTCAGCAATATTTAGCCATGGCAAGCTTTCTTAAGATGTTCTTTATAACAGTACTAAAACATGATAAACAATTATGATATAAAAGAGATTATAAGGAATATAAAAGTTTAGCTATACATGACTATGAATAAGTATACCTGATTTTTTAGCTCGTCTGGATGCTCCATAGAAAACTTAGAAGATATATTTTATTTATGTATATGGAAGGTCTTACAAGTGAGGAATTGAGAGGTGGGGGATTTTTTTTTGCTGATGATCCCCTCCTTCATTCCCCTTACATCCTTTTATAGAAAAAATAAAACGACTCTTACTATTTACACATGACCCTTACTATTCACAAATGACCTTTCATGAACGACCTTTACTATTCATGAATGACTCTTACTATTTACTTTACGACTTTTTATAATAAAACAAAAATTATACTATTCTTATTTTTACATCTGTCCCTTATTTTATGAATTTTTTACAATACGGTACAAAAAACTTAAATGACTGACAGGGACATCTATCTACTTGACAGGGACATCTATCTACTTATGGAAAACAAAACTTTACATTTTTTCAAATTTCACTTATTTCTTTTTGACTTCTTTTTCTGCTTTCCACATATCTTCATTCCAGCTGTACATCTGGTATCTCTGTCATATCTCCTCCATTGCATTTTGAACAACGATGATCTAGATATTTATGACTAATTACCGTGCAGTATCTTGTTAATAGATTTTGAGAAATAAATTCGTACTTCAATGCTCTTGTCGTCGGTTTCTCTTCTGGTCTAAGTAATGATAATATCCATTGTTGGACTTCTTCCATATCTGCTTCTCTTACATTTCTTGAATTTGAATAAATCATTAATTGATCTCTGGCGTAGTAACTCCATATTGCGTTTCCATTTAAATAATTATCTGCTAGCTCTTGAATAATGGTTGAAATTCCAATAATTCGCTTGTTTGCATAGAAATTGGGTATTTCTATCATAGGTATTTCCGGTTGTATTATTATATCGTCTGGTAATATCATGTTTTTTGTCAATCCCAGTTTTACAACTTGGATCACTGGTTTTATCTCGTCATATAATATTTCTGCTGGTGCTGTATAGAATTTCACATAGAATAAATTTCCTTTTGTAACTCTTTTGTAGGTTAGAAATGCTTTATGTATTTCTGGTATTCCTTGTAGCTCTTCTCCGTCATATGTGTATACTGTACTGAGTAGTCCATAATGGTAACATGTTTTGACTAAGTTCGAATTTGTCTTTGGCTGTGCAATAAGTCTGTTATATCCCTGTAATTTTTGGGTTATGTAGTCTTGGGTTGAGTCTGTGGTTGTAACTGACCTTGGGTTTAGGTTTAAATATGTTTGGATTTTGTATATGTTTTGTATGTAGTTTTGGGACAAATGGTTGTATATCTTTTTCTCTTGGTGTAAACTTGCTGCGTATGTATTTATTTGGGGTGGTACCATAACTGGTCTTTGTATTTTTTGAGTAAATGGGTTTGTGAACATTGTATTTAAATTGGTATTTTTGTATTGTGGTTTTGTAGGTTGTCCGCTTGTACCTGCACTTGTACCTGCATTATTAGCAAATAAATTGTTTTGGGTTTTTCGGAGTTTCCCAACGTCTCCTTCTAGCTCCGGACGTTTATAGTCTTCCTGGGGACTGCTATCTTTAGCCTTAGACTTCAGATTAACTTCATTAGTCTTTAGCTTTTTTATCTCTTCATCCATACTATCCACTTTAGTACAAAGTGTAGTAATGGCTTTGAGTATCTTATCCATTGTATTATCTTCTGGCTCAGTTTGGGTACCTTTGTCTTGATAGGTAGTCTGCAATAACATTTTTGTCAGTCCTTATTACCTCAATTGTAAATGTAAAATTTTGTATATTTAATACAAGCCTTCTTATTTCCTTCGTTGTCACCGAGTCTGGTATTTTTCGCGTTATCCACCACTTTACTTGCGTATTATCTGTTCTTACAATAAATTTGTTATAAACAATATATGGCTCAAATGCTAACAAACATTTATATAATCCAAATAGTTCTTTTCTATTTATTTCCCATTTTAATTGTGGTTCCGTGTATGATCCCGAATAATATCTGCAATGATGTTCAATTTTTTCATTATCATATCTATATTTGAGAATTCCTCCATAACTGTGATCACTAGAATCAGTTTCTACTATGTATGTAAATTGCCTTTTTTCATTTGGAAAATATAGTTTTGGTAGTTTTTTACACAAATTTTTAATCTTTTTTATATGCATTTTATCTTTTTCGTCAAAATGGTATTCTACATCTTTCTTTAATTTTTTCTGCAGTGGTTTTAAGTTTTCTGCTAATTTAGGGATATATTCTCTTACTTGGTTAACTAATCCTAAAAATGATTGTAGCTTCTTTTTTGTGTCAAGTGTCTCATTTAAATTAATTATTTTCTGTACTACATGTGTTTGCATTTTTATTCCATTTTTATCTATTTGTATACCTAAGAATTCTATTTGATTTTTTATTATTTCTGCCTTCTTTTTACTTAAACCAATTCCTGATATTTCTATGATGTGTATAAATTTTTCTAGTAATTTTATATGTTCTTCTTCTGTCCTGGAATATAATAGTATATCATCTATATATATTATGCAATTTTCTAATTGGTTGAAGTAGCTGTCCATAAAATGTTGGTATCTACCTAGTGCGTTTTTATATCCAAAGGGTAATACATTCCATTCGTAAAAGCCTTGTGGTACCGTAAATGTTGTTAGTTTCTTAGATTCATCTTCTAGTTTTAAATGGTAAAATCCTGATTTGCAGTCAAATTTACTAAAATAGTTATATCCTTGTATTTGTCTGATTTTTAGTATTTTATTTGGTATTGGATAATTATATGTTTTCGTTTTTGCATTTAAATTTCTATAATCTATAACCATTCTACTTTTTCCTCGTTTTTGTTCACTATGTTTATTTACTATAAATGCTGGGCTAGTGTGTTTGTTGTTACTTTATTGTATGTATTTATTGTCTAATAATTCTTGTATATGCATTTTAAATTCTGTTAGGTCCTTAAAATTGTATTTTAAAGGTTTTTGCATTATTATACTATTTTCATCTATTAGTTCAATTTTTATTTTTGTTTTATGTTTTTCCCATCCTTGTAAGGGATTATCATTATATAGTAGTTCTAATTTATCTTGGAGTAGTTTTATCTTATTTATAGAAAATATGATTATTTCTATTTTATGGTTGCTTGGTGTTATATTTTCTAGTTTTTGGGTAATTTTCTCACTTCCTTTGATCCATGGTGTTGTTTTTCTTAATTTATTATTTACTCTTTTTGCTCCTACTCTTTGTCCACATGGGGTAGTAAACCACCAATGTGTCTTTGTTATAGTATGTGGGAATAATTTATCTAAGAATGGCATTCCTAGTAATATATCTTTATTTGTAAATTCATAACTATATATTTCTCCTATGGTTAGTATTTTATCCCATATTTGTATTTTTAGATTCCTTGCTTTATGTGTTATCATACTTCCTTCATTGTTAAATCCTGTTACTACTAAGGGGGTTTTCAATTCCTCCCATTTATCTTCTGGTAGACAATTATGTTTACACATGTTAGCTTCTGCTCCTGTATCCATCATAGGTGTATAATATCTATTATAGTATCCCTCTACTATTATCTTGGCAAGTATATATATTTTTGTCATTTATTATGTTAATTTATTATTTTATCATATTAAGGTTCTTTTGATTACTACCTTTTTATTTTCATAACTTATTGTTAATTGCTTATCTTCTAGGTTATATGGTCTAACTTTTTCTAACCACTTTGCTCCTAGCGTGATATTTTTATCTCCTTGATATATTTTGAATTTTATTAATATTGGTATTCCTCCAATAATTAATTCTTTTTCGGTTGTTTCTTCAATTTTTCTTAATGCTTTTGGTAATTCCGAACTTTGTTGTTCATTTGTTATTATTTCTTTTTCTGGTATTAATTCTCTTTGTCACGACCCGATTTCTCGGTCATGATGGCACCTACAACCCCCGGTAGGTGAACCAATCCCCGTAGCCCAGAACAGTTAGTAATGGGCTACTATCTAGCAAATAAGGGAATAAGACGAATAAAATAGATAACAGGAATATAAATATATACATAGGCGGAAACTAAACCAAACCCCAAGACCTGGTATCATAGTACAGAGCCAAAACTACATACATGGAGTGAAACTATCCAAAAGGATATATACAGATGTCTCTGAATGGTAATAGAGTACATAAAGCAAAAGATAAACTAAAGCTAAGCTCCGATCGCCAAGAGCTCACCCTCAGCCTGAAGTAGTCCTCAACAGATCTCTGCCTCTGGTCTCCTCGAGACCGCGTAAAACTGACGACGACCTCCACCTGCCCGACCGCCATCCCTACCACCTGCTCTACCGCGTGGCGCACCACCTCTAATCTGATGACCACCCCCTCTAGCAGGGGGCTGAACTGCCCGTAAAGGCTCGGCTAACTGAACTGTACCCTGCTGAGGGCAATCTTTAGCAAAATGACCCATCGCACCACAAGTAAAACAAGCCCCTGACGGCCTACTCAGTCGAGATGAACCAGCAAATTCCGTATGACCACCACGGCCTGATGCCCCAGAAACTGTACCCCTCGAAGACTGGCCGCTATAGCCCTGATGGCTGCCCTGACCCTGCTCGAACTGGGTACTACCGAAAGCCTGCAGGGAAGCCTGAACCGGTCGGCTGGACTAACCCTGGTACTGCTGTGACTGATAACTCTGGCTCCACTAGCCAGGACCTCTACCACCATATCTGGAACCACTATAGACACCCTGATGTCGAGGCCTCTTATCTCTGGACCCCTGATCATGTCGCTGTAAGTCCTCCACAGTGCGAGCATAGTCTACAATGGCCTGGAATGACCGACCACTGACAATCAATATCTCAGCTGGCTGTCTGATCTCTGGCCTCAAACCCCATACAAATCTGCGAATCCTATCAGCCTCGGTAGGAATGATCATAGCTCTGAACGGTGCTAGCTGATGAAAATGGGTCTCATACTCCGAGATAGTCATAGACCCCTGTACAAGGTGAGTAAACTGCTCCCTGCGATGCTCCCGATCACTCTGGGGTAGGAACTTGGCCATAAAGGCCTCGTAAAACTCAGACCAGGTCAAAGGAGGTGACGACGGTGGTCTACAAGCAACCTGGGCCCTCCACCATAACTTCACTGGGCCCTCTAACTGGTAGGTAGTATAACCAAACCCGTGAGTCTCCAATAAACCCAGATGATGCAACATCTCCTCACAGGGGGTAATAAAGTCATGCGGATCCTGTCCAGAAGTACCCGCAAATCTCGGGGGTGCTAACCTCAAAAATCTGCCCAACGCCTTTTGCTCTGTCTCTGTCATAACTGGGCGAGGAGCAAGAGGCTGTGCAACAGATGGAACCGGAATAACCTCCACACGGGGAGCCATAGTAGCCGGCTGCGCACCTAAGCTCTGTGCACCCAGGGCTGCCCCCTGAGCAGATGTCTGCGCTACCTCCGAAGGCCGCTCTCCAATCACATCCAAAAGCTGCAATAGTAATCCCCGAATATCTGGAGACGGAGCTGTGGGTGGAGCTGGCATAGAAGTGGGCACTGGAGCTGGTACTGGAGCTGGCACTGGAGCTGGTGGTACATGGGCTGCCCCCTGAACCACATGCTGCTCGGGCTCTATCTCCACGCTAGCAGCTCTAGCAGGTGCCACTGTTCGAGGGCGTCCTCGACCCCTAGCTGGAGTGGGAGGATCATCCTCGCGTGCTGCCGATGATCTCGTACGAACCATCTGCGGAAGAATGAAGTAGAATAAATGAGATCTCTAGAAACTTCAAGGGTTGTACGCACGACACAGAAGCAATGAAAGAGTCAAATTTCCTAAAATGCCACTGTAGCCTCCTAAAGATTGAGTACGGACGTCTCCGCCCCGATCCGCAGGACTCTACTAGACATTGGCTCCTATACCGATGACACCGGTGAACCTAAAGCTCTGATACCAAGTTGTCACGACCCGATTTCTCGGTCATGATGGCACCTACAACCCCCGGTAGGTGAACCAATCCCTGTAGCCCAGAACAGCTAGTAATGGGCTACTATCTAACAAGTAAGAGAACAAGACGAATAAAATAGATAATATGAATGTAAATATATACAAATGCGGAAAACTAAACCAAACCCCAAGACCTGGTATCATAGTACAGAGCCAAACTACATACATGGAGTGAAAACTATCCAAAAGAATATATACAGATGTCTCTGAATGGTAATAGAGTACATAAAGCAGAAGATAAACTAAAGCTAAGCTCCGATCGCCAAGAGCTCACCCTCAGCCTGAAGTAGACTCCAACAGATCCCCAAGCACGAATCACAGCGATCTACCGGCGATGGCCCACGCTAGGATCTGCACCCAAAGATGCAGGGGGTAGGGGTGAGCACCAAATGCGAAGCATAAGGTACCCAGTAGGTATCATAGGCCGACTGGGAACATATAAGATAAAAGAGCAGTAATAGACAGAATAGAAGCAATCAGTCACAGAAATCAACGAAAGGTACACAGGAACTAGCCCAGAGGGAAATTCAACAGAACCACATATGAGGCTAGTAAGCATCATATACACACCAAAGGCACAGGTGAAAGTAAGAAACAACGCACCTGGAATCCTTGCAACAACAGTGTATACAAAATAAGTTTACGGAATGGACGGTATACCGGTAACCTCAAGTGTAAGAAAAAGAGAGAAAGAGTAATAATAGGCATGCTCAAGACATGAATCAAACTCAACTAATCATATCAACCTCAAATCCAGAAACTAACACGCTAGCACTACCGATCTCATACTTATCCATAATAGAGAACAATTCTATAAGTAAAAAGCAAAAGTCTACCTGCAGTCCCTCGGCTGCCCATACAACCGAGGAACACAAACAAGTGAAAACAAACCCTCCGGCATCCCATACTACCGGAGCGTACAATCAGCAAACAGCAAACAAGGGTGGAACCTCGAACCATGAATGATATGATGCATGAAGATCTCAAGTGCCATAGTATCTCTGTATGTACCTCCTCCGGCGCCGATCCGGCCCAGCAGGTAGGTTCCATGGAAGGTCTCTGCCCGTATACCTCTACTCCCCCGTATACCCCTCTTCCGGCACACGCAGCTCATAGCCCCTGGCCCGGATAGCAAGGTCCATGGAGGTCCTCGACCCCATACCATATCTCAGTATCAGAACATGTATCAAGATAGAGTCCCAGTCTCAATATCAAGATATAGAACCAGTCTCAAATATGCATGCCCAGACCCTGTCCAGGACTAAAAATAGTAGGAAAATATCTGAAAAACCCCTCCAAGGGTGCCCGGGCGTCGCCGGGTCTAAACAGTAAAAAGTCATCTCATGTGCTCGGTCCAACCGAAGCTAAAAATCATCTCAAGTAGTAAGAAAACTCATCTAGCACTCCGGCCCTGCCGAGTCTAGTGATAATAGTAAAACTGATGATTTTAAACCACAAGTGAAATCAACCATTTCCAAATCATTTCCATCAAAAACGGCCCCCCGGGCCATGCAAGGTTTAGAAAACAGTGTCAGTAGGCCCAAAGCCAAAACCACTGTAAAACATCGATAAAACCTCTTTATATGCATGGAAATGATATGCTCACACACAACAATAGCTGCTCAACAGCTTACAATCAACCTACCGACCCTGCACAGGCCCACAGCTACTCAGCAAGCATAACCAGCCTAGAAGGATAATTCTATGCCCGGGACTCGCGGACATTCCCAAAATCCCACCGTCTATGTTCCAGAGTCAATAAGGCCCTCACAGGACCACAAGGGTAAATAACTAAAATATATCGACAAATACTACAAACAACGGAGGAATAAAATTAGGCGGACATGAATAAAGCGGTCGAGGTTTGTGGTACCAACCTAATAAACCAACCCAAGGATGCCCATTAATACAATTTTATTTTATATATACGGAGTCTGGGGAAATTAAACCGTAACCTACCTGTCGTCCGACGACAAGCTGCTCGAACAACGATGTCCAAGCTCGAACCACTTCAAGAAAATCCAAAACTAAATCGGAATCGGATTCGGATTTGGGACGGAATAACTTGACGTAGATAATTGATTTCCTTCCCGAAATTAAACACAATGTCAAAATATATCTAGTTCCACCTAATTCTCTCCGTATACGTATGTAGAAGGTGGCTTTTACTGTTGCAACATCCCTTTCTAATATATAGAAAATCCAAAAGAGACTTAAATGCTAGAATATATATATACTAAGTGGGCAGCATATTGAAAAGATTAGTGGCTATCTAATTTAATTACAAATTGTATCCTATGTGTTGGATAGTGGTGAGCATGTTTAATAACAAAAGTATCCATTTTGGTGATGTTAAGGTGTATATATATAACACCACATGCAGCCACCACATAATAAAATACATGCTGCCTAATTCAAATGCTGCCACACTTCCCTGATAATTCTTGCTGGCCACTCCCTCCACCTACACGTGGAGTGGAGGTGGCAAGGATAAAAGGGAATCCTTATCCCGCTATTTATATATTCGGGTATTGCATAAATACGTGGTAAAATAAATATAACATTTTAAATATACCATAATTAATAGAAAATCATTTCAAATAAAACCTACTATATTATAATAATAATTTTCAACATAATTAAATTTACTATCTCCGTTAAAATATTACGGAGTATAACAACTTTATAAAATAAATACGTAAACACTTATATCGTATCAAATATATTTTCCAAAGGGTATAATAATATAATTTTTACCAAATTAAACTTTTAAATAAATATTTCAAATACACGCACGATGCTAATAAAGTTCTTAAGTTTAGGCTCGTAATTTGCCTACGCACGATTCCGATATTCAAGAATTCTCTCGGGATCCTCCCTTATATTTTATCACTGTTTCGGAACTGAAATGGCATTTTAAAACGTAAAATTGAAGCTTAAATCGGGTTAAACCCGACCCGATTCGCGACCCGGTTCGCAACCCATTTTCTGCCAGACAGTCCGCGGTAAAACAGTCATAACTCTTTACTACGAGATCCGTTGGACGTGCGGTTTTGTGCGTTGGAAACTAGACTCGTAGACCTTCGATTTGGTATCTCGGGGGACTTCTAACTCTTTATATATTGGGAGAAAAGCCCCGACACATTTGACCCAAAGTTCAGAAAATTGTTAAAGGTCTTACGATATCTTTTGTCGATTTGCTTGACTTCAAACTTAAACGTGGAAATGACCGGATGGGTCATTACACGGTACTTTGGCCAAAAATTTTCGTGGGTGTCCGCGAGGACCTATTTAATGGCGCTTGTTGGTTCGGAGGGGCAAAGGTGGGTTTAATGATTTCAAACGTGGCCCGGAACGGGAAATAGGGATTTTTCTATTTTTTCATGTGTTATAGTCCATGGATTTTGTGTGATATGTGCGTCCGGCGGTACTTTGGCCAAAATATTTTGTGGGCGTCCGCGAGGACCTATTTAATGGCGCTTGTTTTTTCGGAGGGTCAAACGTGGGGTTTTAGGATTTCAAACGTGGCCTGGAACGAGAAATAGGGATTTTTCGGTTTTTTCGTGTGTTATAGTCCATGGATTTTGTGTGATATGTGTGTCCGGCGGTACTTTGGACGAAATTTTTTGTGGGCGTCCACGAGGACCTATTTAATGGCGCTTGTTGGTTCGGAGGGGCAAACGTGGGGTTTTAGGATTTCAAACGTGGCCCGGAAAGGGAAATAGGGATTTTTTGGTTTTTTCGTGTGTTATAGTCCATGGATTTTGTGTGATATGTGCGTCCGGCGGTACTTTGGCCGAAAATTTTTGTGGGCGTCCACGAGGAACTATTTAATGGCGCTTGTTGGTTCGGAGGGGCAAACGTGGGGTTTTAGGATTTCAAACGTGGCCCGGAATAGGAAATAGGGATTTTTTGGTTTTTTCGTGTGTTATAGTCCATGAATTTTGTGTGATATATGTGTCTGGCGGTACTTGGGCCGAAATTTTTCGTGGGCGTCCGTGAGGACCTATTTAATGGCGCTTGTTGGTTCGGAGGGGCAAACGTGCGGTTTTAGGATTTCAAACGTGGCCCGGAACAGGAAAATAGGGATTTTTCGGTTTTTTCGTGTGTTATAGTCCATGGATTTTGTGTGATATGTGCGACCGGCGGTACATTCGCCGAAATTTTTCGTGGGCGTCGCGAGGACCTTTTTAATGGCGCTTGTTGGTTCGGAGGGGCAAACGTGGGGTTTTAGGATTTCAAACGTGGCCCGGAACGGGAAATAGGGATTTTTTGTTTTTTCGTGTGTTATAGTCAATGGATTTTGTGTGATATGTGCTTCCGGCGGAATTTTGGCCGAAATTTTTCGTGGGCGTCCGCGAGGACCTATTTAATGGCGCTTGTTGGTTCGGAGGGGCAAACGTGGGGTTTTAGGATTTCAAACGTGGCCCGGAACGGGAAATAGGGATTTTTCGGTTTTTTCGTGTGTTATAGTCCATGGATTTTGTGTGATGTGTGCGTCCGGCGGGATTTTGGCCGAAATTTTTTGTGGGCGTCCGCGAGGACCTATTTAATGGCGCTTGTTGGTTCGGAGGGGCAAACGTGGGGTTTTAGGATTTCAAACGTGGCCCGGAACGGGAAATAGGGATTTTTCGGTTTTTTCGTGTGTTATAGTCCATGGATTTTGTGTGATATGTGCGTCCGGCGGTACTTTGGCCGAAATTTTTCGTGGGCATCCGTGAGGACCTATTTAATGGCGCTTGTTGGTTCGGAGGGGCAAACGTGGGGTTTTAGGATTTCAAACGTGGCCCGGAACGGGAAATAGGGATTTTTCAGGTTTTTTGTGTGTTATAGTCCATGGATTTTGTGTGATATGTGCTTCCGGCGGAATTTTGGCCGAAATTTTTCGTGGCGTCCGCGAGGACCTATTTAATGGCGCTTGTTGGTTCGGAGGGGCAAACGTGGGGTTTTAGGATTTCAAACGTGGCCCAGAACGGGAAATAGGGATTTTTCGGTTTTTTCGTGTGTTATAGTCCATGGATTTGGTGTGATATGTGCGTCCGGCGGTACTTTGGCCGAAATTTTTTGTGGGCATCCGCGAGGACCTATTTAATGGCGCTTGTTGGTTCGGAGGGGAAACGTGGGGTTTTAGGATTTCAAACGTGGCCCGGAACGGGAAATAGGGATTTTTCGGTTTTTTCGTGTGTTATAGTCATGGATTTTGTGTGATATGTGCTTCCGGCGGAATTTTGGCCGAAATTTTTCGTGGGCGTCCGCGAGGACCTATTTAATGGCGCTTGTTGGTTCGGAGGGGCAAACGTGGGTTTTAGGATTTCAAACGTGGCCCGGAACGGGAAATAGGGATTTTTCGGTTTTTTCGTGTGTTATAGTCCATAGATTTTGTGTGATATGTGCGTCCGGCGGTTCTTTGGCCGAAATTTTTCGTGGGCGTCCGCGAGGACCTATTTAATGGCGCTTGTTGGTTCGGAGGGGAAAACGTGGGGTTTTAGGATTTCAAACGTGGCCCGGAACGGGAAATAGGGATTTTTTTGGTTTTTTCCTGTGTTATAGTCCATGGATTTTGTGTGATATGTGCGTCCGGCGGTTCTTTGGCCTAAATTTTTCGTGGGCGTCCGCGAGGACCTATTTAATGGCGCTTGTTGGTTCGGAGGGGCAAACGTGGGGTTTTAGGATTTGAAACGTTGCCCGGAATGGGAAATAGGGATTTTTCGGTTTTTTCGTGTGTTATAATCCATGGATTTTGTATGATATGTGCGTCCGGCGGTACTTTGGCCGAAATTTTTTGTGGACGTCCGCGAGGACCTATTTAATGGCGTTTGTTTGTTCGGAGGGGAAAAAACGTGGGGTTTTAGGATTTAAAACATGGCCCGAGACGGGAAATAGGGATTTTTCGGTTTTTTCGTGTGTTATAGTCTATGGATTTTTTGTGATATGTGCGTCCGGCGGTACTTTGGCCCAAATTTTTCGTGGGCGTCCGCGAGGACCTATTTAATGGCGCTTGTTGGTTCGGAGGGGCAAACGTGGGGTTTTAGGATTTCAAACGTGGCCCGGAACGGGAAATAGGGATTTTTTCGATTTTTTCGTGTGTTATAGTCCATGGATTTTGTGTGATATGTGCTTCCGGCGGAATTTTGGCCGAAATTTTTTGTGGGCGTCCGCGAGGACCTATTTAATGCGCTTGTTGGTTCGGAGGGGCAAACGTGGGGTTTTAGGATTTCAAACGTGGCCCGGAACGGGAAATAGGGATTTTTCGGTTTTTTCGTGTGTTATAGTCCATTGATTTTGTGTGATATGTGCGTCCGGCGGTACTTTGACCAAAATTTTTCGTGGGCGTCCGGGAGGGCCTATTTAATGGCGCTTGTTGGTTCAGAGGGGCAAACGTGGGGTTTTAGGATTTCAAACGTGGCCCGGAACAGGAAAATAGGGATTTTTCGGTTTTTTCGTGTGTTATAGTCCATGGATTTTGTGTGATATGTGCGACAGGCGGTACTTTGGCCGAAATTTTTCGTGGGCGTCCGCGAGGACCTATTTAATGGCGCTTGTTGGTTCGGAGGGGCAAACGTGGGGTTTTAGGATTTCAAACGTGGCCCGGAACGGGAAATAGGGCTTTTTCTATTTTTTCGTGTGTTATAGTCCATGGATTTTGTGTGATATGTGCGACGGGCGGTATTTTGGCCGAAATTTTTTGTGGGCATCCGCGAGGACGTATTTAATGGCGCGGGTTGGTTCGGAGGG